>OW569405.1:52697519-53897519 GCA_937654795.1 Cistogaster globosa
TTTGACCACATTGGGAGATGTTTCGATTTGTTATGCTTGTGAACAAAATCGGTAAAGTCGGTGGCAAAGAAAAATTTAATGAAACTACTGAGTATAGAGATGAAGTCTTAGGGGTCATTAAGTATCTGTATACCAGTACGCCTTTGGGATCTTTGTCAAAATACAAAGCGGTGGAATTGGAAAGTAACTGCCACAGGCCTAAGCAACATTAAGCAAAGCAAACATCAAGTTTGTAAGGAGTAAACGTCGCGATTTACTCGTAATCAGTACATTGTGCGTCGTTATAAAAATTGAACTTTCGAAGGGAATAGCGGAAACGTTGTTGGTGCTGGTAATGATGAAATCAATGACAAATGAATTACTTTCTAAGCTCAATAAGTACAACTACTCGGTTGACAGTGTACAAGTTCTCGCATGGACAGAATTGAATAATTTGAAACAAGGCAAGGAATTTACAGAAAGACATAGGGACAATATAAGGCACCAGAAACTAAAAAAATTAGAGGAAGTTGGTTATGTGCTACAATTGATAGAAGACCTGAATTAGAACCAGTCGGCAGATTTCAGTAAAAGGATAGAAGACTTGGAGGTCAGAAAGGGACTTTTAAAAAAACAGAATCGCAAATTACGGGAGAAGATTAGGTATGCGCATAGTTTATTGGAGAAGGCAGAATAAAACGCATCGTTGGTTGAAAAATTAAGACAAAAGAGGTTAAGTGAGAATGAACTTAAGAATCAACTTAAGCAACAACAGCAAACAGACGATAAAAATAATAATAATAATAATAATAATAATAATAATAATAATAATAATAATAATAACAATAATAATAATAATAATAATAATAAGAATAATAAAAAGAATAATAACAATAATAATAATAATAATAATAATAATAATAATTATAATCATAATAATAATAATAATAATAATAATAATAATAATAATAATAATAATAATAATCACAATAATAATAATAATAATAATAATAATAATAATAATAATAATAATAATAATAATAATAATAATAATAATAATAATAATAATAATAATAATAATAATAGTAATAATAATAATAATAATAATAAAAATAATAATAATAATAATAATAATAATAATAATAATAATAATAATAATAATAATAATAATAATAATAATAATAATAATAAGAATAATAAAAAGAATAATAACAATAATAATAATAATAGTAATAATAATAATAATAATAATAATAATAATAATAATAATAATAATAATAATAATAATAATAATAATCATAATAATAATAAAAATAATAATAATAATAATAATAATAATAATAATAATAATCATAATAAAAATAATAATAATAATAATAATAATAATAATAATAATAATAATAATAATAATAATAATAATAATAATAATCATAATAATAATAATTATAATAATAATAATAATATTAACATAATTATAATAATCGGGAACTCTTGGAGTTTTGGATCAGTCGAGAAGGTGGCTAATACCACCAGCGGACCTAAATTCTGGGCAGCTGATCACTATGCCTGGTGGAGCTGATGGTAATGGAAATGGTGCGGATTCGGCATAATATACTTACCAATGGATTTGAACTTGAAGCCGCGGGCTGACGACTGCAGTATTCTATCACCTTAGTAAGCAAGTATGAAACCTTGCTCAAACGGCTGGTTGGCAAATGCTGCAGCCGCCTCCGTCGTGTTAAAACTTTGGCAATCTTTTAGGTACGTTCTGTACTGTTCTGTACGTACTACATCGAAATGAATACGCATTTAAAAAAACCCGAGAAGAACAAAGAAGAAGTGAGCAAAGGGAGGAAAGTTGGAAACGACGCGGTTTAGAGAGGAGCCTTCAAAAGAAGAGGCTTGGTACGAAGATCGCTTCCGGAAAGAAATGTTTTGGCTTTGAGTGCAGCTGGGAGTGGAGTAGCTCATACTGAAAGCATGGATGCCAAACTCTTACCTGGCACCCCCATAGAAGCGGAGGTGGCACTAATTGTGCAGCAGACACCTACTGGCACCAACGTAGTGAGGGCGCAACTTGTGGCTCCCGTCCTGGCGGGAAGCAATGTGGCCTATAAAGTAACAGCTTCTTAAATTGTGGGCGAGTCAGGCGTGACAAAAAAAGGTTCACCTCGACTCGAGCTAATCCGGAATATGAGGCAGATAAAGGAGGATGCTATCTCCCAATGTAGATTGGTGATAGATAGCATACAGCGAGCTTTCAACCACCAAAAGAATATTAGCAGCGAGGTGAAGGTCGGCGTTTCCAAAATGGCCAAGTTGCTGGATGTCACGCTAAACTACTGGCATGCATGGAAAACGGCAGAAGGGGAAAGGATCCTCTCGAGCTTAAGCTGGAAGCCTGTTGACCAGAATAGATTTGATGCTCCCACTCCTGTAACCGCAAACAGGAAACGAGCGGCTACTAGCCCGGCTGTCCCTGAATCCTCCAAGAAGGCTAGGGCAAAAGAACCCTGCGACGCAAGGTGGCCCCTGGAGAAGAGGGAAGAAACCTGGCGGACTGTTACCAAGATGGGCAGTAGGAAAAAACCGGCAGAAAAACCAACCGAGCCTGAAAGGATAAATAAGCCTCATTTGTAGCACTTCAAGCAAGAAGCGGTAAGTATCAAGGCCGCGGAGGGCCACTGCTACGTAAAGGTGCTTGGACATCTACGGAGCAAAATTAAGACTGACAAATCGGTCAGGGTAAGGTCCGTTAGAAAGACTAAGGCAGGGGAAATTCTCCTGTAGGTTAGGAGAGAAGATAAGGTAAGGCCGGAGTATGTCCTACAGTTAAAGAGCATTGTGCGGGTTCACGAAGTCAAAGGACCCTTTATAGTAGCTAGGGACTTCAACGCCAAAGCTGTCGAATGGGGCTCTCAAACAACAGACATACGAGGAGGTACATCCTAGATATGTCCGCCGGGCTTGGACTGATGGTGGCGAACACTGGGAACGTAACTACCTTAAGAAGGCCAGAATATCAGCACACTACCCCGGACATTACTCTGGTATCTGATAGCCTGGCCGGAACACTCGACGAATGGAAGGTACTAAAGGACTACAATGGAAGTGATCATCGGCATATTAGCTTCCAGGTCGCAGCGTGATCAAGTTCTGGCTTGACACCAAGAATGAGAGGCACACGCAAGTGGAACGTGTCTAAACTGGACCCTGAAGCATTTCTTGCTAATTACGACAGAAATAAAATTGCAAACAACACCGATGAAGCTAGCTCTCGGGCAGATGCGATGATGCAGCGCATAATTCTCGGCTGCAACGCATCGATACCCCGCTTAGCGCGACGCCATAGGAGCCGGCCTGTGTTCTGCATGCAGATGATATAGCGGCGGTAATATCAGCGCGGGACATGGATGATGCCAGGAGTAAGCTGAACCAAGTCATGATAAGGATTCAGATATGGCTTGAAGACCATGGTCTAGAGCTCGCCGGACACTAGAATTTATTGATAGGCGATGTTTCCCTGGTGACGCAAAAGGCAGTAAAAAACTTGGGCGTGAACCTGGACAGTAGGCTCACTTATTGAACACAGATACAGCACGTGGCTAACAAGGCAGCAAAAGCGACTGGTATGCTAAGTAGACTAATGGCGAATATCATGGACACAACGAACTCGATACAGTAGTATGGAAGTGAAATTTGCGGGACGCTCTGAAGTCGAAGAGCAGGCAAAGGGTCTGAAAGCACTACAGCGCACAGCGGCACTCAGGGTTGGCTCAGCCTAACGAAATGTCTCAGAAGCAGCAGTCCTTGTAATTAGCGATCCCACTGATCTCTTGGCCTCCGAGCGGAAGGAAGCATGGAACTCAAATGAGGAGAGCGCTGGTGCAGGCGAACAGAGGGCGCAAACCATACGGCGATGGCAGAATAGACGGGAAGCGGAGACGGTCGGCAGATGGACGCCAAAGCTTATCTCTAATATAGAGAGATTGACACAGAGGAATTTTGGGAAAGTTGATTATTTCCTGACCCAGTTTCTTACAGGCCACGGATACTTCCGAAAGTACTTACACCGCGAAACGGAAAAAGAAGAGACTTCGATGCATTACAGATCGAGACTACCCCCAACAGAGACATAAAAAGACGAGCCAATAGCGTGTTGCTGGCGACAAATATGGTGGTCCTAGACGTAGGAGAGTAAATAAAATGGTCCTTTTTTGGGACGTCGTTCTGGGGCTTCCCAAAGTAATGCAGATAGAAGTTCCGGGAGGGGAATCTCGATTTTAAATCTTTTCCGACTGTGGTAAATAATTTTATAGCAACGAAAGTTAGGAAACCAAATAAACATGGAAGTAAACCATTAGGGGTCATTAAGCATCTGTATACCATTACGCCTTTAGTGTCTTCAAAGAAGTGTGAATAAGTAGAATTATTAGTAAACTGCTAATTACTTTGACCACATTGGGAGATGTTTCGATTTGTTTTGCTTGTGAACAAAATCGGTAAAGTCGGTGGCAAAGAAAAATTTAATGAAACTACTGAGTATAGAGATGAAGTCTTAGGGGTCATTAAGTATCTGTATACCAGTACGCCTTTGGGATCTTTGTCAAAATACAAAGCGGTGGAATTGGAAAGTAACTACCACAGGCCTAAGCAACATTAAGCAAAGCAAACATCAAGTTTGTAAGGAGTAAACGTCGCGATTTACTCGTAATCAGTACATTGTGCGTCGTTATAAAAATTGAACTTTCGAAGGGAATAGCGGAAACGTTGTTGGTGCTGGTAAGGATGAAATCAAGGACAAATGAATTACTTTCTAAGCTCAATAAATACAACTACTCGGTTGACAGTCTACAAGTTCTCGCATGGACAGAATTGAATAATTTGAAACAAGGCAAGGAATTTACAGAAAGACATAGGGACAATATAAGGCACCAGAAACTAAAAAAATTAGAGGAAGTTGGTTATGTGCTACAATTGATAGAAGACCTGAATTAGAACCAGTCGGCAGATTTCAGTAAAAGGATAGAAGACTTGGAGGTCAGAAAGGGACTTTTAAAAAAACAGAATCGCAAATTACGGGAGAAGATTAGGTATGCGCATAGTTTATTGGAGAAGGCAGAATAAAACGCATCGTTGGTTGAAAAATTAAGACAAAAGAGGTTAAGTGAGAATGAATTTAAGAATCAACTTAAGCAACAACAGCAAACAGACGATAAAAATAATAATAATAACAATAATAATAATAATAATAATAACAATAATAATAATAATAATAATAATAATAATAATAATAATAATAATAATAATAATAATAATAAGAATAATAAAAAGAATAATAACAATAATAATAATAATAATAATAATAATAATAATAATAATAATAATAATAATCATAATAATAATAATAATAATAATAATAATAATAATAATAATAATAATAATAATAATAATAATAATAAAAATAATCACAATAATAATAATAATAATAATAATAATAATAATAATAATAATAATAAAAATAATAATAATAATAATAATAAGAATAATAAAAAGAATAATAACAATAATAATAATAATAATAATAATAATAATAATAATAATAATAATAATAATAATAATAATAATAATAATCATAATAATAATAAAAATAATAATAATAATAATAATAATAATAATAATAATAATAATAATAATAATAATAATCATAATAAAAATAATAACAATAATAATAATAATCATAATAAAAATAATAATAATAATAATAATAATAATAATAATAATAATAATAATAATAATAATAATAATAATAATAATAATAATAATAATAATAATAATAATCATAATAATAATAATAATAATAATAATAATAATAATCACAATAATAATAATAATAATAATAATAATAATAATAAAAATAATAATAATAATAATAATAATAATAATAAGAATAATAAAAAGAATAATAACAATAATAATAATAATAATAATAATAATAATAATAATAATAATAATAATAATAATAATAATAATAATAATCATAATAATAATAAAAATAATAATAATAATAATAATAATAATAATAATAATAATCATAATAAAAATAATAATAATAATAATAATAATAATAATCATAATAATAATAATTATAATAATAATAATATTAACATAATTATAATAATCGGGAACTCTTGGAGTTTTGGATCAGTCGAGAAGGTGTCTAATACCACCAGCGGACCTAAATTCTGGGCAGCTGATCACTATGCCTGGTGGAGCTGATGGTAATGGTGCGGATGGATTTGAACTTGAAGCCGCGGGCTGACGACTGCAGTATTCTATCACCTTAGTAAGCAAGTATGAAACCTTGCTCAAACGGCTGGTTGGCAAATGCTGCAGCCGCCTCCGTCGTGTTAAAACTTTGGCAATCTTTTAGGTACGTTCTGTACTGTTCTGTACGTACTACATCGAAATGAATACGCATTTAAAAAAACCCGAGAAGAACAAAGAAGAAGTGAGCAAAGGGAGGAAAGTTGGAAACGACGCGGTTCAGAGAGGAGCCTTCAAAAGAAGAGGCTTGGTACGAAGATCGCTTCCGGAAAGAAATGTTTTGGCTTTGAGTGCAGCTGGGAGTGGAGTAGCTCATACTGAAAGCATGGATGCCAAACTCTTACCTGGCACCCCCATAGAAGCGGAGGTGGCACTAATTGTGCAGCAGACACCTACTGGCACCAACGTAGTGAGAGCGCAACTTGTGGCTCCCGTCCTGGCGGGAAGCAATGTGGCCTATAAAGTAACAGCTTCTTAAATTGTGGGCGAGTCAGGCGTGACAAAAAAAGGTTCACCTCGACTCGAGCTAATCCGGAATATGAGGCAGATAGAGGAGGATGCTATCTCCCAATGTAGATTGGTGATAGATAGCATACAGCGAGCTTTCAACCACCAAAAGAATATTAGCAGCGAGGTGAAGGTCGGTGTTTCCAAAATGGCCAAGTTGCTGGATGTCACGCTAAACTACTGGCATGCATGGAAAACGGCAGAAGGGGAAAGGATCCTCTCGAGCTTAAGCTGGAAGCCTGTTGACCAGAATAGATTTGATGCTCCCACTCCCGTAACCGCAAACAGGAAACGAGCGGCTACTAGCCCGGCTGTCCCCGAATCCTCCAAGAAGGCTAGGGCAAAAGAACCCTGCGACGACGCAAGGGGGCCCCTGGAGAAGAGGGAAGAAACCTGGCGGACTGTTACCAAGATGGGCAGTAGGAAAAAACCGGCAGAAAAACCAACCGAGCCTGAAAGGATAAATAAGCCTCATTTGTAGCGCTTCAAGCAAGAAGCGGTAAGTATCAAGTCCGCGGAAGGCCACTGCTACGTAAAGGTGCTTGGACATCTACGGAGCAAAATAAAGACTGACAAATCGGTCAGGGTAAGGTCCGTTAGAAAGACTAAGGCAGGGGAAATTCTCCTGTAGGTTAGGAGAGAAGATAAGTTAAGGCCGGAGTATGTCCTACAGTTAAAGAGCATTGTGCGGGAAACGGCCTCTATCGCGTAGCTTAGGCAAAACGATCCTGGAAGTCCTCACTGACCCAGAGAAGCGAATACGAACTAGGATTACTGCGCCGAACGCACGTGTGTAGTTACGGGCATTTATCACGCTATCCGCGGAAGGTGCCGCGAGTCTCATGAAATTTGGTCAAATAAAAGTCGGATGCCCACTCTCCAGAAAATTATGAAAGCAAATAAGCACAGAAGCTGGGCGGCGTATGCTTTGCCGAAAACGAAGCAGACGTAGTCATCATTAGTGAACAGTACGGACGAATATCCCGAGGCGCCTGGTTAGAAGATAAATCAAGCATGGCTGCACTTTGGCTGCCTAGCAGTAGTAGGCTTGTGGTAATGCAACAGGAAGCCGGTTGCTGCTACACATATGTGCAAATGGGGAATCTTACGCTGATAAGCTGCTACCTCACCCCCAGTGAGGGGGGCGAAGTCAAAGGACCCTTTATAGTAGCTGGGGACTTCAACGCCAAAGCTGTCGAATGGGGCTCTCCAACAACAGACATACGAGGAGGTACATCCTAGATTTGTCCGCCGGGCTTGGACTGATGGTGGCGAACACTGGGAACGTAACTACCTTAAGAAGGCCAGAATATCAGCACACTACCCCGGACATTACTCTGGTATCTGTGTGGAGGATTTATATGATGGATGGGAAGGAATTTATGATTTAAAACTGTAGCCCTTGGTTATTTTTATAACAGCTGCCAAGGGAAACAGCTCAACGTTAGGCGTTCAAAAGAACTGCCGAAATAGATGAGAATGTTAAAATCAAACAAAGGCTAAAGAGCCGGTATGCGTTGTCATTTAAATTCTAATTTATTTATCCAAATAATTCTGCTTATATACTACTTATGAAATCTTAGAAGTAATCTAGTATTGAGTGATTTTCTAAATCACTCAAATGTTGGTTTACATTACAACTTAAAATAGAACAACAAAAGAATCGAAACATAAGAATCATATTTCTTATTAGTGTTTGTGATTGCATTAGTCATACCATAATGCAAGCGGTCAATATTGTAGTGACCCACTTCAACATTTGTAACATGAGATACTTGATTGTTAGTCATGCTACATGGTTGAAGTAGGTAAGTGCTCGCTGTGCATATGGTATGACGATGTGGGTACACTACACCCTCACCGTTAAGAGAAAAATTAGGGAGGAATTTTTCTAATCGACTTCATAGTATTGTTACAATGTTTTCTTATAATATACTGACGTGATTACATTGGATATTTATATGGCTTAAATTTGAATATAATTAATTTTAACATTTTTATATAACTAATTTGAATATTTAAATATAATTAATTTGAGTATTTGAATGTTTGTACATGATTAATTTGAATATTAATTTAACTGTTTGTGCATTTGTATGTAACCAATAATGAATATTAATTTAAAAATTTCTGCATTTGTACGGTACTAATTTGAATATTAATTTAAGTATTTGTGCGCGCTTACATACATATATTATCCTACATTATGTTCTATTAATATTTTTATGCTATAATGTTTTAAATTATTATTATGGTACGTTTTACTTATTCCCTTATAATCTATTGTGGTGTTTACGCCATCTCTACTTATTATTTTAAATGGTCCTTTATATGGACTTTGGTTCTTTTTCCTATCCTCTACTTTTACTAATACTAAATCTCCTATTTTCAAATTTAATTTATTTTGCAGTTTATTACCTAGAATTCTTTTTCCTTTAGTTTCTATTATCAATTCCTTTGCTTTATTTAATGCAAATTGTAATCTGACTCGTAGCTCTTGTACGTAGTCGTCATAATTATATGTTTTTGTTTTATTATTTATGGTGTCAGATGGTAGGCTTAGTAATTTTCCGTAAACTAATTCAAAAGGCGTGTAGCCAGTATCTACATGTGGTGCCGTATTGTAGGCAAAAGTGAAGTATGGAATCCACTTATCCCATTCATAATCATTTGCGGTTGTTAACAAGAATTCATTAAGAACCCTATGGTTTCTTTCTATTGAACCTAATGTTTCATGGTGGTATGGTGTTGAAAATACTTGACAATGAGCATATGTTTTTCATAAGTTCATTTGTAAATTCTGTTCCTCTATCGGATTTAAGTACTTTAAATTGACCATATTTTAAAATGAAATGTTCAACTAATGTTTTTGCTGTGACAAGTGCATCTTTTGTCGGCATTGGGTGTGCAACGACAAATTTTGTCAGTTCGCATTGCATTGTTAAGATGTAGCGGTATTCGTTTGAGATTTTAAGAGGACCAACGGTGTCAATCGAAATCACTTCAAAACTATTGTTTGGTGTGTCTGTTAGTGTAAGTGGTTCTTTTATGTTTTTTGTTTGTTAATTTTTGTTACATCTGTCACAATAAGATACGAATTGTTTTACCATCTTGTTCATGTTCTTCCAGATGTATCGTTGTTTTAATTTAATGAGTGTCCAGCGTGGGTGGTATTGTAGAATTGGTCAATTAGTTTATATTTTAGAATATCATCTGTTATCCTTTTTGGGGCGTTGTATATTCATATCTTCAATTGAGGACTTTTGTTATTTATTTTTATTTTTGCATATGCTCTTTTTAATTCTTCCTTTTTGTATATTTTAAATATTTTATCATTATTTGCTAGCGCTAATTCTTTTATATTTTCTTTACTCATTTTAGATATCAGTTTTCTCAGTATCGAATCTAGTTTCGCTGAGTTATCGCTGAATCCTGCATGCATGTTATTATTATTTTGTATATTTGTGGCATGTAACTTCTTCATAATCGAATCTTGTTTCGATGAATTATCGTTACATCCTATATTCATATATTTATTATTTTGCGTACGTGATTTCTTCGTGATCGAAACTGGTTCCGATGAATTATCATCACGTCCTATGTGCACAATATTGTTTTCAATATATATGTCGACTTCTTTTATGCTTTCAAATCTATTAAATTGCAATTTCTTGATATTCTTTATATCACTTATGGATGTGCATTCCCATATTTGAAGTTGATCAGGCTTCTGAGAATTACATTTTTCCATATTATTTTCTTCTACGCGCGATTCATTTATTATATCATTTTTATTATTGTTTGCCTCATTGTTTACATTATTTTGATTTTTGTTTGCCTCATTTAGTTTGTTTTTCATGGCCCTCGTTGTTACTAATACTTTTTTCTCTTTTTCATCGTTTTCTTGTGGTATCATTTTTTTTAGTATGTCAGAGTTAATTTCTATTCTGGAGAGTGCGTCGGCATTTGTATTTATTTTCCCTTTTTTATACACAATTGTGAAGTCATAATCACTTAAATCTAACCTTATTCTAGTCATTTTTGATGACGGATTTTTGTGCGAAAAAAGTGAAATTAATGGTCTATGGTCTGTCACGACTATAAATTTTCTGCCAAATAGGTAAGGTTTAAAAAAATTTATGCTCCAATGAATTGCTAAAAGTTCTTTTTCAATTACTGGTTTGTTAATGTCATGTTTTTGCAATGATTTACTAGCGTATGAGATAGGTAAATCTTGTCCTATTTCACCTTGAGATAACACTGCTCCTAACGCATAGTTCGATGCGTCAGTTGTTAAAATAAATGGTTTTTCGAAATCCGGATATTGTAATACTGGTGGGTTAATTAAGCTTTCTTTTAATTCTTCAAAAGCATGTTGGCATTGTTCTGTCCAATTAAATGTTGTTGATTTCTTTAATAGTGCGTTCAAATGTTTTGCAATGTCAGCAAAGTTTGGTATGAATTTTCTGTAGTAATTGCAAAATGCTACGAACCGTCGTACTTCGTCTGCGTTTTTCGGTACTGGATAATTTTTATTACATCATATTTGGATGGGTCTGTCTTTACACCGTCTTTCGTTATTAAATGTCCTAAGTAAACTACCTCTGGTCTTAAAAAACAACATTGCTGTGGATTTAGTTTTAGATTATATTTTTGTAATCGGTCTAGCACTTTTATTAAATTTTGATTGTGATGGTTTAAACTACAGCCGTATACTATTATGTCATCTACATAGAGAAATGCTTCAGACTCTAGTCCGGACAATGCTATTGTAAGCATTCTTTGAAAACTATTTGAAGAAATTTTTAATCCGAATGGAAGTCTTTTAAACTGAAAATGTCCTTGTGGTGTAGAAAAAGCTGTAAGTGATCTGGATTCTTTATTTAACTCAATTTGATGAAAAGAGCTAGTCATGTCGAGTGTAGAAAACCATTTAGCTCTACCTAGTTTATCCAAAATATCTTCTAATCTAGTTAGAGGAAATTTGTCATTGACAATTTTATCGTTAAGTTTTCTAAAATCTACGACAAGTCGCCATTTCTTTTTATCTTCTATATTTTTCTTTGGTACCAAAAGGAGTGGAGCATTATAAGGGGAAACTGATGGTTCTATTATATCTTCGTCAAGCATTTTTTGTACTTGTTCATTTATTACGTCCGTATGTGAATGTGGTAGTCTATAGTTTTTAATATAAACGGGTGTGTCGTCTGTGGTCGTGATTGTTTGTTTATAAAAATTGTTGACGGTCAATTTTTCACCTTCTAAATGAAAAACACTTTGATACTTTTTAAATATTTCTTTTAGTTGTGTTTTTGCATATTCGTCATCGTGTTCTAATTTCAGTTCATTCATTATTCTTTCAAAACGTTCGTTATTGTTTACATTTTTGTAACCTAATATCTCATAATTTTTTAGTGGGTCAGTCTGCAGTTGAATTCCATTTATCGTTACGAAATTGTTTGTTGTGTTTAAAATTTTTATGTGTGTCATGCCGCTTTTGGGTGCTATTGAATTACTTAAAAATATTCCCTCTTGTAATTGCTTATTAAATATTACGCAATCTTTTTTTAGCTCTAATTTTATTGCTTGTATTATTTCTGTTCTTGGTGGTATTTTTATTTGGAGTGACGTAATTGCTTTTGTATGCATTGGAAGAGTTGTTGTACTATTGTTAATAAAAAAAGATATGGTAAATGTTTCATAATCTATTTTGCAGAGGTATTTCCTAAGGAAATCTCTACCTATTTTGCCGTCTGTTTGTATTGGAAAATCTGACTTTACTAATTGAAAGGAATGATTACATTTTTCGTCAGTCAATGTTAGTTCTAAATTGATCGTGCCTAAGGAATGAATTTCTTCTGTAGTAATTCCTGTTAGTTTACATTTTTCTTCTAGTTTATATTGTTCACCTTCAAATTCTGGTTGCATACGGCAAAGTGATATGTCGGCTCCTGTGTCGACAAGAAATGTTAAATTTTTATTTTTGTAAATTGTAGTGATGAAATTTGTGTTATTGTCTGAAATTTTCCATATTCTCAGTTTTGGCTGTCCGGAATATTGATATACTCCGAGCCTGTTGGGTTTCCCGAGTCTTGTATGGTATGTATATATCTGTTGTTGTTTCTATTTGCGTTATTACCATTTCTTCTGTAATTGTTGTTACGTGTGTTATTATGATTATTGTTGTTGAATTTGTTGTTGTGATTATTGTTGTTGATATTGAAACTGTTGTGTCTAGTGAAATTGTTATTTCTTGGTGAATTATTATTAATATTTCTATAATTGTAATTTCTATTGTAATTGTTTCTGTTGAAATTTTGGTTGTTGTGTGGTCTGTTATTGTTGTAGCTAGTGAATGTGTTATTTCTGTTGAGATTTTGTGGTTGATACCGTGGTCTCTCTCTTCTGACATGTAAAATTTCGTTATGAATTGTTTTCTTTTCATTTTCAAGTTCAATTGCAAGTTCTGATGCTGCTTGCAGTGTCGTTGGCCGCGACGCGTATATGGTCGATTTAAAATCTTCTATTAGTCCTTTCTTAAAAGTGTCTAGGGCTAATTTACTATTTAACTTCATTATTACATTCTTTTCTGCTGCTGACGCGGTATCTCCTAATTCCTCTATCCCTAATTTGTTTAGGCTGTCTATTATATTTAGTATTTTTTCTTTAAATGAATTAACTGACATTTTTCCTTAGGTCAATGAGTTTAGTCTGTTTTGTAATTCTGGGATTGTTTTATTGCTTTTGTATCTTTGTTGTAGTAAATTTTTTAATGTTTCAAAATTGTCTGGTTTGCTATAACTTCCTATTGCTGTTCTAACATTAGAGGTTAGCTTAGCATGATAAATGTATTGAAGAAAATCTATCTTTGCTGTATCTGATAGGGTTTTATTGATTAGTTCTGCGGTTATTATAAAACTTTCTAGTTCTGTATAATTACCAGTGAATAACGGTAATGCTTTTGAAACAGTTTCTAAATTAAAGGCTGACATTATGATTTTTTGTTCTATTTCAGATTCTTTCTCGTGCTCTGCTAAATATACTTTGATATTTGTATAAATATTTTTGAATTGTATCTTTAAGGCTATAACTAAATCAGTGTCTTTCTCTTCTTCCACTGCTATAAGAAATTCTTGGTTTATATTTTCAATATATTCTAATTTTTCTTTTATAGTTTTTTTTTGTATTCTACTTGGATTTTTCTTTACATTTTTTAGAACTTCTTTTAATTTTTCTATACTTTCTTCCATCGCTTATTGATAAGCATTCTACTCATTTTAATTTTAGAATATGTATATATATGTATTTTTATTTTTATTTATTTGTCTGTCTTAAATTTTAAACTTCTGTGATAGCATTATTTATATTGTGCGTGCTTTTGTGCTTGTGTACATAATTTTTAAAGTAGTTGTTAATCTTATATGCGAAATATAATATTATTACTATTACAATTAGGGTTAACATATATTCTGGTATAATAGTTTCAATATTCTTTGCTTCTCCATTGTTTACAATATTCTCTTTAATCACCACTTTGCTTTGTGGTTTTCCCATTTTAGCTTTGTCTATTTTATTGCCCCAAATGGGTCCTACCATGTGTGTTAAAAAAAAAATTTTTTTTTTTTTTTTATTTTTTTTTTTTTTTAAATTTAGATATACATTTAAAGTAAGTTTTTGATTTGTGTTTTTATTTTTGCTGTTTCTTCTGCAGTAGTTTCCAGTGTCAGGCTTTTGAAGAGTATCGCCTTCTGCTTTCTGATTTGGAATTTCTTTCCAGCTCTCTTCTTTTTTTTGCAAGGAGTATGTAGGGTTTGTAGGGATGGAAACTTTTCCTTGTTGTTTCTCCGCCTGTATTCTTCCAAAGAAATAGCCTTTTGTCCGCAATTACTTGGTGTTGGCTTGTATTCAGGGTAGTCAACAGAAGCCCCTTCTGGTATGTACGGCTCGTACTTTTGGAATATTTCATCAAACTCTTCTTTGGTAGGAGACTCGTCACACATTGTAAATCAACAAAATATAGGAATTTAATTTACTAGACCAGCTGTGATTCCTAGATCGGTTTGGCCAGGATCGCCATGTGGAGGATTTATATGATGGATGGGAAGGAATTTATGATTTAAAACTGTAGCCCTTGGTTATTTTTATAACAGCTGCCAAAGGGAACAGCTCAACGTTAAGCGTTCAAAAGAACTGCCGAAATAGATGAGAATGTTAAAATCAAACAAAGGCTAAAGAGCCGGTATGCGTTGTCATTTAAATTCTAATTTATTTATCCAAATAATTCTGCTTATATACTACTTATGAAAATCTTAGAAGTAATCTAGTATTGAGTGATTTTCTAAATCACTCAAATTTTGTTTTACATTTACAACTTAAAAAAGAATAACAAAAGAATCGAAACATAAGAATCATATTTCTTATTAGTGTTTGTGATTGCATTAGTCATTCCATAATGCAAGCGGTCAATATTGTAGTGACCCACTTCAACATTTGTAACATGAGATACTTGATTGTTAGTCATGCTACAGGGTTGAAGTAGGTAAGTGCTCGCTGTGCATATGGTATGACGATGTGGGTACACTACATCTGATAGCCTGGCCGGAACACTCGACGAATGGAAGGTACTAAAGGACTACAATGGAAGTGATCATCGGCATATTAGCTTCCAGGTCGCAGCGTGATCAAGTTCTGGCCTGACACCAAGAATGAGAGGCAAACGCAAGTGGAACGTGTCTAAACTGGACCCTGAAGCATTTCTTGCTAATTACGACAGAAATAAAATTGCAAACAACACCGGTGAAGCTAGCTCTCGGGCAGATGCGATGATGCAGCGCATAATTCTCGGCTGCAACGCATCGATACCCCGCTTAGCGCGACGCCATAGGAGCCGGCCTGTGTTCTGGATGCAGATGATATAGCGGCGGTAATATCAGCGCGGGACATGGATGATGCCAGGAGTAAGCTGAACCAAGTCATGATAAGGATTCAGATATGGCTTGAAGACCATGGTCTAGAGCTCGCCGGACACTAGAATTTATTGATAGGCGATGTTTCCCTGGTGACGCAAAAGGCAGCAAGAAACTTGGGCGTGAACCTGGACAGTAGGCTCACTTATTGAACACAGATACAGCACGTGGCTAACAAGGCAGCAAAAGCGACTGGTATGCTAAGTAGACTAATGGCGAATATCATGGACACAACGAACTCGATACAGTAATATGGAAGTGAAATTTGCGGGACGCTCTGAAGTCGAAGAGCAGGCAAAGGGTCTGAAAGCACTACAGCGCACAGCGGCACTCAGGGTTGGCTCAGCCTACCGAAATGTCTCAGAAGCAGCAGTCCTTGTAATTAGCGATCCCACCGATCTCTTGGCCTCCGAGCGGAAGGAAGCATGGAACTCAAATGAGGAGAGCGCTGGTGCAGGCGAACAGAGGGCGCAAACCATACGGCGATGGCAGAATAGACGGGAAGCGGAGACGGTCGGCAGATGGACGCCAAAGCTTATCTCTAATATAGAGAGATTGACACAGAGGAATTTTGGGAAAGTTGATTATTTCCTGAACCAGTTTCTTACAGGCCACGGATACTTCCGAAAGTACTTACACCGCGAAACGGAAAAAGAAGAGACTTCGATGCATTACAGATCGAGACTACCCCCAACAGAGACATAAAAAGACGAGCCAATAGCGTGTTGCTGGCTACAAATATGGTGGTCCTAGACGTAGGAGAGTAAATAAAATGGTCCTTTTTTGGGACGTCGTTCTGGGGCTTCCCAAAGTAATGCAGATAGAAGTTCCGGGAGGGGAATCTCGATTTTAAATCTTTTCCGACTGTGGAAAATAATTTTATAGCAACGAAAGTTAGGAAACCAAATAAACATGGAAGTAAACCATTAGGGGTCATTAAGCATCTGTATACCATTACGCCTTTAGTGTCTTCAAAGAAGTGTGAATAAGTAGAATTATTAGTAAACTGCTAATTACTTTGACCACATTGGGAGATGTTTCGATTTGTTTTGCTTGTGAACAAAATCGGTAAAGTCGGTGGCAAAGAAAAATTTATTGAAACTACTGAGTATAGAGATGAAGTCTTAGGGGTCATTAAGTATCTGTATACCAGTACGCCTTTGGGATCTTTGTCAAAATACAAAGCGGTGGAATTGGAAAATAACTGCCACAGGCCTAAGCCACATTAAGCAAAGCAAACATCAAGTTTGTAAGGAGTAAACGTCGCGATTTACTCGTAATCAGTATATTGTGCGTCGTAATAAAAATTGAACTTTTGAAGGGAATAGCGGAAATGTTGTTGGTGCTGGTAAGGATGAAATCAAGGACAAATGAATTACTTTCTAAGCTCAATAAGTACAACTACTTGGTTGACAGTCTACAAGTTCCCGCATGGACAGAATTGAATAATTTGAAACAAGGCAAGGAATTTACAGAAAGACATAGGGACAATATAAGGCACCAGAAACTAAAAAAATTAGAGGAAGTTGGTTATGTGTTACAATTGATAGAAGGCCTGAATTAGAACCAGTCGGCAGATTTCAGTAAAAGGATAGAAGACTTGGAGGTCACAAAGGGACTTTTAAAAAAATAGAATCGCAAATTACGGGAGAATATTAGGTATGCGCATAGTTTATTGGAGAAGGCAGAATAAAACGCATCGTTGGTTGAAAAATTAAGACAAAAGAGGTTAAGTGAGAATGAATTTAAGAATCAACTTAAGTAACAACAGCAAACAGACGACACCGTATAGAGATTACAAATAGCTTTAGGAAATGCAAAGCGTGAACTCAACATTATACACAAGACCATGTTACCCACTACATCAACAATTGAAGAATTGACAGAAGAGGATTTCAGAGCTTCTAAAATAACAAGAGAACATGCACACGCCAGCTCTACGGTTATTGACGAGCAGGCAGAGGAGACTTATAATAAGGATATTCGTATAGAGGAGAAAGGAACGGCTCTTGACCTGATATCCAAAATTCGGAGAATCATAATAAAGAAAGTTTCGACGATTTGAAGAGGACAGAAAGGATAGATAGCATACTAATTGGAGAATTTGATACGTTGGTAGCATCTGCACAGGAAATTTTGAAGAGGCGGTCACCATCGCCGAGAGAAATACAAATTGCAGACAGAGTAAGTGAAGAAATTTCAACCAACAATATGACGTCTTTTACGGAACTTTTAAAAAATGTTTCACACATGGTGCCAATTTTCTACGGTGCAGATGGCTCAGAACTTACGATAGAAGCAAATAAATTCATTGAGGGCTGTATGATTGCGAAAGATAAACTCTTGGAAGCAGGTGATGTAGTTGACCTGCTGAAATGTAACAAACAAGAGTTTTTGGGCACGCCTACTCATATTTGCACAACAAGGATTTCGAAACAATAGAAGCCCTATGTTTGCCTGTCAGAGAAAACTCTGAAAGAAATACAAGAGTTAATATTTAGCATTAAGCAAGCATCGACGGTAAGCGCGTATGAATTTGGCAAAATTTTAGAAGGACTTCTTATAGACGCAACAGAATTAATTGCTGCACAATAGCAGGATGCATCTTATTGGAAATCTATGATGGATCATTGCAATCAGTCAGCGGTAAGAAGTTATATAAGAGGCTAGCGTGACCCAAAATTGGTATTCAGGTTTATTGGGCATAAAAATGACTAACTATCTGAATTATTGAAGACCACAAAGGATGCACAAAACCTGTTAGGCGCCAACATGTGGTTGTCTAATGTTATGACAGTGCAAGCCCAGGAACCGTTGTACGAAACAGTCCAACAATTAGTAAATGAAGATAGACAACTCTCACTAAGACAGCAAACGGTTAACAATTCAATGCCTGTGGATTACACACAAAGGAACTCTGTGGGTTCCGTAAAATTCTGCAATTTTTGCCATAAACAGGGACATATGTTAAACGAATGCTTTAGACGACAAAACAACACTAACTTTAATCAGGGAAGATGCCAAGAACTATCCAACAATAATACTAATAGAAGTCTTCAGCTCCCTGACCGTAGAGATAGAGCGGAAAACTCATTGCAATCATCAAATCAAAACCAAGGCAATAATCGGGTTGGTGACATGAATAGAAGAGAGCAACGGTGCTACAATTGCGATGGACTTGGACATTTTGCGTCAAGGTGCCCGGGAAATTACTATCATGATTATATGTTTACCAGAAGTGGAGGAAGAAGAAATATCAGCAATAGGGGCAATAGGAATAACAACGTACGAGAAAGCGCCAACAACCGAAATAATTCGGTAAAATCAAGGCGGTCCAGCCAAAAGTAAGAGGTCGGGATGCCGGAAATTCTTGCTTACTTTCGAAGACATTAGCATCTCAAACATCAGAAGACACCGAAAGGAGCGCCCACGAAAACAAATTCCCTTTGAGGTCTATGTCAAGGGTCATGCCAGTGAGGAGAAATGTAGACGGTGCACCACAATTAAAAACAACAAAAAAGTACACTGGAGTGAGTACATTCCAGAGACCTGCACAAACTATTTCACTTTTAAATCAGAGTCACAAAAGGAGCAAAAACATCATACAGAACAAAAGAACGATGCATTCATAAATTTTCCTTGCAGGGAAACAGTGAATAGAAGTCTGTATTTGCTGGTAGATACAGGAGCAGACACTACATTAGTGAGGGCAGAAGCTTTGCCACCCCACGTTAAAATAGATGAACGCAATAAAAAAGTTTGTTAGGAGTCTTAGGAGGAAATAAAACATCAAAGGGAATAATAGTTGCTCAGCTCAAAGGCCTGGAAAATTTTTTACTACAAATGCACGTCGTGCCCGAAGGAATCAAACTTCCAGCAGATGGTTTGGTAGGAAAAGATATGGTGTGGAACAAATCAGTGACAGACGCAATTAATAAAAACTTAAGATATTTTAAAAACGGACATGAAGTAATTTCACTACTACTTGTCCCAGAAAGGGAATCATCACATATATACTTAGCTGAACAATTTTCTATCAAAGAGCGTACACAAACAATCGCAACAGTTGTAGTAAACTCCGTTAATGGTGACATTGTCATTAATAAGTCAGAAATTCTGCCAGGTGTTTTCGTGGGTTGAACTTTAACAAAAGTGAAAGCCGGAGTAGCTCCTGTACCTATTCTGAACACGAATAACACGGCAATAAATATAAGTGAAAAAATAAGCCTGAGCTAGGAAAGCTACAGGGACTATAAGATGAAGCCATTAAAGACAATATATATAATAGATTCTAGAGAAAAGTTGAAAAAAGAAAAAATTACTTTTGGAAACGATTAAATTAAGCCAAAGTCTTAACCCAGAAGAGAGATTTTCAATTGAGAATATTTTGAAGACATACGACGATATTTTCTAACCGCCTGGTGACAGTCTTACCTACACTACTGTATAGAAACATGAAATACCCACGGAAGCTAGTCAACACCCACAGAACTGAAGTTAACAGACAGGTAGACCAAATGCTCAAGGATAATGTAATATTACCCATCAATTCTCCATGGAATTCCTCGATACTATAATATAATATAATAAAATATAATATAATATAATATAATATAATATAATATAATATAATATAATATAATATAATATAATATAATATAATATAATTTAATATAATATAATATAATTTAATATAATATAATATAATATAATATAATATAATATAATATAATATAATATAATATAATATAATATAATATAATATAATATAATATAATATAATATAATATAATATAATATAATATAATATAACATAATATAATATAATATAATATAATATAATATAATATAATATAATATTATATAATATAATATAATATAATATAATATAATATAATATAATATAATATGATATATTTAAGTACCCAAAAAAAAACAGGCCAACACGGCGAAAAAAAGTGGCGATTGGTTGTAGATTTTAGAAAACTGAATGAAGCGACAGTAAAACAGGTTTTTCCAATACCAAGAATCGATGAGATTTTAGACCAATTAGGGTGCAGCAGGTATTTCTCTACTCTCAATTTAGCAAGTGGATATCATCAAGTATTAATAGATCCTAATGACAAACAAAAAACCGCCTTCAGTACCAATTTGGGGCACTATGAATTTAACCGTATGCCTTTCCGATTGACGGGTGCACCAGCTACTTTTCAAAGAATAATGAATTCAATACTAACAGGGCTACAAGGAATTGACTGTATCGTTTATTTGGACGATATTGTTATATATGGCAGAAACTTAGTGGACCATAAACCACGTTTAATGAAAGTTTTGGAGGTCTTGAGAAAATACAACCTAAAATTACACCCCGAAAAATTTCATTTCCTGCAGAGATAAATTATCTATATTGGTCACCAGTGTTTAGAAAAAGGGGTTCTGCCAGACCCAAATAAGACTAGGGCAGTGAAAGATATACCACCCGCTAAAAATATCAAGGAGCTACAAGCATTTTTGGGGCTGATAAATTACTACAGAAAGTTCATTCCAAACTCGGCACGAATTTCATTACCTCTTAACAAAATGTTGAGAAAGGATACAAAATTAGAGTGGACACAAGAGTGCCTGGAAGCAATGGACAAGTTGAAGGATGCTGTGACAAACCCTCCTCTCCTTCAATATCCTGATTTTAACAAGCCTTTCATTTTGACAACAGAAGCCAGTAATTGAGCTCTAGGAGCAATTCTCTCTCAAGGAGAACCAGGAAGTGACCTACCTGAGTATTAGGCGATATAGAAAATCGATAATTCACAATAGAGAATGGATTGCTGGCCGTTGTATGGGCCACAAAAACTTTTCGACCATATCTGCTCGGCAAATATCTCACGGTATTCACTGACTACAAACCCTTGAAAGGTATAGCTAATCTAAAGGATCAGGAAGGTAGATTTTGTCGTTTAAGACTGAAATTGTTACAATACGATTTGGAGATTCGCTACAAACCAGGCAAGAGTAATCAAAATGCAGACGCTCTCTGCCACCTTCCAACGGAAGAGGTGAACATAGGTATAATAACGAGAGCACAATCAAAAGGTGTGGAAACCCCGAATAGGGAAAGTGCAGTGGACACGAACAAAAATCATGAAAAAGAAGATAATACCACATACTTAACAGATGCAAAAGATAAAAAGAAAATAATTACAACGTTCCATGACACACCATTGGGAGGTCACCAAGGAGCGCTAAAAACTTATTTCCGTATTGGGGCACAATACAAATGGGCTGGAACACAAAGTCAAATTGAAAAGTATGTAGCCTCCTGCAAAATTTGCCAGCAAAATAAAAGCTCAAGGATAGACAGGATGCCAATGACCCTGACCACAACCCCCAATATGCCTTTTAAAAGAATTTTTATGGATATTGTTGGGCCCTTACCCGAATCCTCAAGTGGCAACATATATAAAGTAACCTTTTTGGACGATTTTTCAATATACCTAGCCTGCGCAGCTATCTCAGACATGGAAGCGGTAATGGTAGCAAAGCAGTTCTTCACAGAAATAATCGCCCGCTTTTTTATCCCCAAAGTTCTCGTGACAGATAATGGAAGCAACTTTACTTCGAAATTGTTCAAGGAAGTTTGCAAAATGCTTGGAGTAAGAAATATATATACAACTCCATATCATCCTCAATCCAATGGATCCCTAGAAAGGACCCATAGACCTCTTGCAGAGTATTTAAGAAGTTTTGTGAAACTTGACGGAACTAATTAGGATGAGTGGCTACATCATCCATGCATGTACACAATAGCACAAGGCATTCATATACTTAGCAAACACCTAATAAGGTACTGTAGGGATTCGAATTTGAAATACCTGTCAGGCTTAAAAAGCAGTCAGCTCCTCTTTATAAATAGATGACTACAGAAAAATCCTTAAATACCAAATTCAACGAAGTTACAAAGTGGAGAGTCAGAACCAGGTTGTGGCAAAAGAAAAATGAAAACAAATTATGACAAGGGCACAAAGACTAGATAGTTTAAAACCGGACAAATAGTGTGGTTAAAAACCAGACGCGAAAAAATAAATTTTCACCTATATGGTTGGGTCCCTATGAAGTCACAGGAGTACCCACACCTGCCAATGTACGAATACGACAAAGGAACTCCGACATGTTTTATAAAAATAAAAAAAATAAAAATTCATAAGAGTGGTAGGGTGCAAGGGGTTAGATTGCGAATAATTAAAAAGGGTAATTTTTCTGTAAAGGATTTTTTTACTTCTGTTTAGTTTAATAAGTATCAGTTACTCCGTTTTTTTTCTGGTTATTTTGGCTCGAAACTAAAGCTACAAAGGACTTAAGCGGAAGTACAAATAAGTTACTCATAAAACACTGATTTAGTTACTTTACTACACCGCCATCAGTATTTGCCTGAAACATTAAACTTAGTGCGAAAATTCTATACGATTTCAACTGACGGCAAGTGCCATGGGGTATGCGAAGAAACATTTCGAGGTAAAAGCAAATAGGCAAAATTGAACAACGGTTGATGAGACAAAAGACGTCATATAGTAAAAGAAAAACGTATAATACGCTTCGAATTGTATCAGCCGTCTAATTTCTGTTCCTAGCTACACCAAAGCTACGGGACGAAAGTGGGATATGAGAGTGATAAAAGATAAAATATATAAATAAATAGAAAGAAGGAAAAATACCACAGGGTCATATAAGGGAAATAATGGAAGAATATTAACGAAATGGGAAAAAATGAATAGTATAAGAATAAATTGTCAGAAAGGGAAAAACACAGGAATTATAAAATGAAAAAAAGTGTGAACCAACAGGAAAATATGTGAAAAAAAAATAATTATATGAACAAAATAAAGAAAATAAAGGGTTACCCTGCCCAAAATTTTTTTAAAGGAGGAATTCCTGACTAAGGAAAATTTACATCGAAAAGTTATTTATTAGTACAAAACTGCTACAACTGTCGTATAAACAGTAATTTGGCTATAATGGATGAAGTTAATTCTTACATAGATACAATTTTAGCTAACGGTAAATATTGTGAAAAAACTAAGAAAAAGGCAGTAAAAGATAATAATATCAAACTGAATTAAAATGAAAAAAAGGCCACAAAAGGTTTTTTTTATGAAGGAAAAGTAAAATGCATGACACAAAATATACAACAAACGTCATCTGAAGGAACTGATAGTAAGAATTTATTAAATAGGTGTTCAAAACGTCCGAAAAAATTATAGGCTAAAAAAGATATTTAAAATAATTTCTCAGCCACTGGTTAAGGTTTGGCCATTCCGATGACGTTTTTTTTTTTTGAACCTGAAAAAAAGAGCGGAAATTATTGAAAGGTTCACAGTAGGTTGGTTTTGGAACGATAGAAGTTTTAACAAACCGAGAAAAAAAATTTATGTCTTAAACCCCATCTGTCCAACTATCAGAACTTTGGAGAACTCTGAAATGAAGTAGGAAAATAAAATTAAAATCCTACTCAATACCAAATAAATTGGAAATATACATGTATGGTCCGGCTGATTATCTGATTAACCTTCTATTTTAAGCCCATATATGCCGGATTGCTGATACTGCTCAGCAGCCATGGAATTCGCCCGGAATTTTATATGGAAAAACTTGAATCACGAAATGGTTTCACGGAAATTCATATTGGCACAGTCCAGCAGGTAAAAAAGTATGACTATATCACCCACGCGATTGATCTGGAGGACATCGGTATTGTGATAAAACAGATTCATCACAATCTGGAGATTATGAAGAAAATAGCTAGAGCCCAACTATATGAAAATTTTCACTAGTACATAAAAAATTAAAAAAAAAACATTTTTACAAAATCTCCCTTGTAATATTTCAAATTAACAAACATCTTTTAACGTTTTAGCACCACATTTAGTGCTTTACTTTTGATTTTTTTTTTTTTTTTGTTCAATATTTCATTAATAAAAAACACTGTTTTTTAAATTGCAAATGTTTTAAAGTACTTATTTTCTAAATACTGATTTATTTTAAGCAGCAAATATTTTGTTATTTTGAAATTTGAATAAAAATGTATTTTTTTTTTGAATTTTTGTGTCGTATTTCTTGTGCATTTATATTTTTTATTCTTGCTGTTGTTTTTGTTGATTATTCACTGCACTTTTGCATACGCAACATTCTTTTTTTTTATTTTTTTTAAATTTATTTAGCTTTTTAATATTGTTTGTGTCACTGGCCTGACGAGAATGCTTTTATGTAATAAATAAAATTCCACAAACTAATAAATTCATATTTTCAAAAGTGCTACTTTCAGCATTAAACGTGAATATTGGAGAATGTGTAGAAAATTATAACATTCTTTTGTGCTTGTTTTGGTGTTTTTGTGTTTCACCCAACAAACATTTATATATATATATATATATATATATATATATATATATATATATATATATATATATATATATATATATATATATATATATATATATATATATATATATACACATAAATATGTGTTACATGTTTATACGAGTATGTACGCACGTACATTCGTGTTTATATGTATACACATATATAGGTGTATAAAGATATATAGTGGAAAACGCCTGGTTCAGATGTTTGGATTATTGTTTTAAAAATCCAATATATTTGAACAAGCTCATTAGGCATTAAAATGCTTGCTTGGTAACAGAAAAAAAAGAAAATATAAAAAGAAGATTCATAAATACTTACAACAACAAAATACATAATATTTATGAGTTTTTTATGTTGTTTCATAAGTAGCAAACAAACAAAAAAATTTTTTTGTAAAAGTAGCAAACAAAGAAAGAATAATCAAAAAAATCATATATCTTTACTTGCAAAATGATTTATTTTAATATAAAATTTTTTTTTTGTTTGCGAACGGAGTTAAAAAAAATAACAAAAATTTCTTTTATGTTTAAATTATAGCATTAAATACCAAAACCCTTATATATTATTGTAAATGATTTAATATCAATATAATTTTTGCAAACAATTTTAAATTAAGAGACATTTTTTGTTTTTGTTAACAATTTGGAGAAGAAGGGTTTTGGGAATTTAAGTATTTTTTAGTTTTAAATTTTTAATAATAAACTGGGGTTACGTGTGGTGTTCGCCAACATAATAAGCGAAACCTTCACGTGTCAACTAACACCATGGACTCATCTTGTCCAGCCCCCAACGGAGTAGCAACACAAATGAACAAAAAATACGGAAACATGGCACTAAAAGTGCAATAAAATAAACAAACAAAAATTTTTAGAGGGCTTTATTGTCTCTGATGTGGATGAAAAACGTTTAAAAATCTCAATTATGATTTTCCTCACTTTATTTAATTAAATTTATCATTAGTAGATGCTGAACCTTATTCAAAGAGCACTTCATGACCTAAAATGAAGTGTTTCCATTGTGGTCACGATCTACAGTTTTTTCCTGAAGTGTGGTGAAAACAAGTGTGATTAAAGCATCATTTATCCACTGCAGAATGCAGTAGAGGCAACACAACCGTCACCTTTATCACAACACCTCCGAATATGCAGATGAAATATGAATATGAAGCAAGTTTGTGCATAAGAAAGCAGCAGGGGCAAAACTTCATTTCGATACAAGTCCGATATGCATGGTTCTTTGAATGGCATTGACTATAAAAGAAATTCTAAACTTTTCCCGAAGTTGGTTGGCTATAAAGGACCGACCATAATAAGATGCAGTCTATTTCATACCAACATTGATTGTCCACATTCGTATCAATTAGTTGTACGAAAAGATGATCCTGATATATGTGATGCATATGATTTGAAAGTGTCACAAGATGTTGGCTATTTTGCAGAATTTAAAAACATGGGTATTGTACATACCGCAAAAAAGGAATTGTTGAAAAAGAAGCGACAACGTTTAGAACGTAACTTTCTAACAATTAAAGAAGATCAGGAGTTGATAAAAAAAAAAGAAACGGAAGCTAAGTATATGAATTTAAATCAAGTACGGCTATGCTTTGAAGCTTTCCGAGTTGAGAAAAACAAATCGTATACACCTACAGCCCCAATAATTTATACAAATCCAGTTAGTTTTCCGGAAAGAAGGTGACATAACACAAAACAATGCACCTGAAAAAAGCAGTAAAAGACGCATCCTTCATATACGAAGGTAAGCTCCCCATCAGCAGCCAAGTGTTAGAGTTGTTGTGTAAAAAAGGAGAACACTGTTTTATTTATTATTTATTTTATTAATTTTATTTACTGATATAACCTGCAGGGTCCCGTAGGAATTTTAGGATATTATCAATATTAATTTAATTAATTTATAACCTGCAGGGTCCGGTAGGAATTTCAGGTTATAACCATTTTTTTTCAACTTTTAATTTACAACTCTATCTTTTTAATAATTCTTAATCACTAAAATCACTACTAAATTCTTTAGGCTAAAAATGCTGATTAAACAGAATCAGCATTTCTTAAAAATAAATAATTTAAAAAAATAAAGTGCTGACTTGCCAAACAGAGTCATATTTCATTAGTACATTAGTACATATTTTGTTAATTTTGATATACTTATAAATAAGGCTTAAAAATATGAGGGTGCCTCTCAACATCGCACGCTGAGAGGGACATCCACACCAACATAGTTGGCAAAACGCTCGAGTGTGTGGGCTCTTTCCGAAGTAATGCAGAAAGCAGTTCCAGGAAGGGAGTCTCTCCAGGAGAGGAGGAGGGATTGTTTTACTGGAATGAACACCACATGACGCAGCTGACGACGGTCGCTGTATATGCAAAGGCATTTTAGACCCCACCTCGCCCACCAAAAAAAAAAAAATAATAATAATAATAATAATAACAACAATAATAATAACAATAATAATGATAATAATAATAATAAAATAATAATAATAACTCAAAAGGTCATTCCACTCAAGAAAACATCTCTTCTCCGACTTTAATTCAGCATGGCTTACATGTTAGTCGAATTGATGATTCGGTATAAGAAAATAGATTTAAATCTGTAAGTGAAACCTTCTGGACAAATCTTGAGATCACGTTGCATTGGTTGAAAACTTACCCATCCATCCTAGCAACATTTATTTTGAACATAGTTGATGAGATGCATGAATTGTCGGACCGTGTTTTATGGGGACATGTGCTACACAACAAATTCCGGCCGACATTGTATTTAGAGGATGTAATGCAAAAACTGTAAAGAATTTTATTTGGTTAAATGATCCTTCTTCTCTTTTGAAACAATAATCGATGTGGTCCATTAATTAGCACAGATAATCAATTATCTCTAGAAAGAGAACGTCCAATGTCCTCGGAGCATCACATAAATTTGGAGAATCATACGAATTTGGAACATGCTTATATAAAATTGGTTGAAAATAATCCTTAATATATGAAAATTAAAACAATTTTATGTTAATTGTTAAGGTTCATTAAATCTTAAAAAACGTGGAAGTTGGCGGATCGAAAAACCTACTGCCAAGAGTTAGGTCTTTTAAGGGCTCTTCAAAATCGCCTAGACAAAAGCGTTTTTTAATCAGGTTATTTAAGTACAGAAATATAAGGTGTTGCTATAGAAAATTTAAAGGCTGACACCTTTTGTACATAATTTTTTGGCAGATAAGAAAAACTTTTCATAAGTAAGTTCCGTAAGCTCTGCGCTATCAAGCATTGGTTTTGACGAGCCTGAACAAAAAAGTACGTTCTGGGTGTACGAGAACGAATGACTCAAAGAGGAGCACAATCTTAAAATCAGCCAATTAATTGTGTTTACGAGGACAATCAACCTTTTTAGTAGTGTTTAACCATGTAAGTCATTCACGTAACAGAAGTTGAAGTCCGCAGGGTCAGAGTCGCAGACGTGAACACCATCCTTAAACGCCTTGTAAATAAATAACCTCCACTAACTCCAACTGCTTCAAGAATAAGTGTCCTTCAATGGTTTAAAACTGTTGGAATTCGGAGTTTTTGGGTTAAGGGAGGTTTTCTTCCAACAAATTATTTTCTAATACGTATGTGTTTCGCTTATATTTGCCAAAATCCATATTTGAAAATAATAACGAAATTGAATTATATAAAAAATTGGATAAACTATTTAAATTTATAAATAAAATTTAATTACTGTAATAATAAGAATGTTATCAAATAAATTTAACTTGCGAGGTAATCCTTTTCTTGTTTAGTATTTAATTTTAAAATTTTACTGTTATATAAAAAATGAATTACATAAAAGTCTGGTCTGTTGCAACATAACAGACCGATCGGTCTGCAGTATCGGAATGTTTTCAGATAGAGCTGGACAGAGCAGAGCAGGTGCTCTACTGTTTTCTCTTCTTCCTCATCCTGACAACTTCTACAGATTTACTCTCCTAGGTGCCAATAACACATTGCTCGTTATCACAGACAGTAGTGTACCCAGCTATCCTCGGGGAATCCTCAGCAGATATGCAGATCTACTCTGAAGACGCAATATCACGAAATGTGCAGGTGAACTCGTTAGACCTTCTGGTCTGCGTGGTCTCAAGCATTTCCCACTGAAATAAAGCTATTCAGCAATTTAATGAAATCCGCACCAGAAAATCCATATCCCGATCCCTCAGCCGAGCTCCAAGCCCAGGGAGTTCATCCGCAACTATGTTCCTGAGTACCCGTGTGAATCATATCGTTGATGTGCCCTATACTGATACTGCGAATCTGATATCAGACATGAGATTGGACGCGCAATAATCGTAATTATCGGGAATAGCCGAGGCACATCCCAAGATAGTCGCATGGCCGAAGTTTACTGGCCTCTATGCCACAGTTGCATTCAATCTAAATGCCGAGTTATAGCTAGTTTTTTGGCCATGAGATCGGCCGGTAGCCAGTGCAACATAGTAAAGAGCGCCTGCCATGATATGGTGCGTATAGCACCAATGATCATTAAAGCTAAAGCAGTTAGAAAGTCTTCCTAGTGCGGGCCACCAACCGAGGATCCCATACATTAGTATGGGTTTAATTACCGTGCTGAAAAGCCAATACGCTGTGCTGGGGTTGATACCCCAGTTTCTGCATATAGCTTTTCTATACACGGCAGTCTTGTCTGCCCTAAATGTGACATTGGGATTCCATGATAGTTTGGCGTCCAGGATGATACTTAGATATTTCGCCCTCAGAAAACCAAAGCTCCCCTCCATTAAGGAGTGGTTTCGAGAAAACGGGAATGTTGTTTTTTAGTAAAGACGACAAGATCTCTTTTCTGAACCTTTGCGCAAAGGCCACTCTCGGTGCTCTACCTACTGATATGGCTTAGTGCTGATTGTGATAGAGTGTCACGGTACTTTCCTGACACTGCAGCCACAACGTCATCCGCATATGCCACAGTTCTGAATCTCTTAAGTCTATTTCTGTTAGCAAGAAGTTTATCGCAAGGTTCAAAAGAAGGGGTGACAATTCCCCTCCTTGTAGTGTCCCCGCTTGCTATATATGGTAGCTTGCTGCATATTTAGAGCCTCCGTAATAGCATCCGTTTAAACATTGCTGAAATCTTCTTTTCTATCAAAAATGCATTCTTTATGCTCTAAGAATTTTTTAATTAGCCCCATAAGCGTGTGCAGTGCCGTCTCAACGGATTTACCCTTGGTGTATGCATGTTGATAGGCGAGGGTAGGATCGGATTGATTTTCATCCTCAAATAGAGGTCAATTTTCCGTTCCAGTGGTTGCAAAAAGCAGAAGGATAGACTTATAGTTTATAGGTTTAAAGTTTAGAAATGAAAATCACAGAGCAAAAAGTCGACGGTTCCGGATTATACGAACATGCAGTGCATGTTGTATATATCTGCGTTAACAATGGTGTAATAACTTTCGCATTATGCTAAAGATTAGCTGGTAAATAAACATCGGGACCCGTAGGTTTAAACGGATAAAAACTATTCAGAGCCCGAATGAGTCTCTTCCTGTTTATAGGGAAGGGGACTAATGCATGCCAACTCAGAATGGCTGCGTATTTTCCTCTGAAGGGAGTAAAGCCTTAAAAGTGAGTGTTCATGAGAACCTTCAGACTCTCTTGTGCACTCTAAGTCCAACTGCCGTATGATTTCTTAATAAAACTTGGGGCAATGGGGGACACTGATAGCATTTTTCGTAGTATACTCTTTTAGAAGAGCCCTCCATTCCACTGCAGAAGGATCTCCGGGACTTCTGTCTCGCATTCCTTACTACGTTTTGAAATCTGTTCACTGAAGACTTGCACGCTGACCAGTTAACCGATCTATTTGCCTCATTGGAAGGCTGACAGGAAGCTTTATGAGCTCCCGCGATACCTGAGCTTCATTAAAGAGGTTTACTTTTACACCGGCAGATATTATCCTACAAGATTTAAAAGTTGCATGTTCAAAAGCATTCTTTAATGCGTTCACTGCAATTTCAATGTCCTACCGATTATTTATTATCGGTGGACTCGAAAGTTTGGGAGAAGGGATCCTTCTATTTCATTGAGGCATCACCTTATCTGCTGAATTACTTTCTTGAATTCAATATGTGTATGATCAAAGAGCGTGCAGTTGAGACCTTTCAAGCCCTGACTAAACTATAGAGCTTAATACTAACTTTTGTCTAGGTTAGTACAACAAACAAAAATCAAACATAGAACCACCACTTACATTCGAATCTTAAATACGATAGTCCGTCTAAATGAGCCTTCAGGATCGAAAACCCTTTTACTTTCCAATCACTAGTTGGTAGTTTAGGATTTCCTTCCTAAATGAGATCCATTACCTTCTTAGAATTTTTACGGTTCTTCGGGTATCCATGGTGTGGCTCTAGCCCTGCAGGATATCTCTTCAAGAGATACCACGTCAACCCTAACGACTTCCTACAGGGCTACGGCTTGCTTTATCAGCATATTTAAACGCTCCTGCGTCCTCACACTGAGGGAAGAGTCCCAGATTATCTTCTTTGACTCACCAGAACACCCCCGCCAGCTTTTTACATATCCTCACTTAGGTGTCTGCGTCATTGTTGTCGATAACAGCGCGTACAAGGTTGCCCATCCATTGATTTATATTTTGCCTAGTATTTCCAAAAATGTATATGTAGATATTCTTGTTTATTATACCCTTCACTAAAAAATGTGGAAAAAGGGTATATATAAGTCTGTCATTCCGTGTGTTATTTCTACAATATCCATAAAGTATATATACCCCGTAAAGTATATATACTCTGAATCCTTATACATAGCGAAGCCAATTGAGCGATGTCCGTCTGTTCCTCCGTGTTAGTGTTGAAATCAAGTTTGCCTAGGTTTAAGAACCGCTAAAAAAAATACATATGCCAATCGATCAGACATAGTGTCGAAAGAGGTGCTATTGCAAATCAGCATAAATGGTCCAGGTCCTTCGAGGCAAAACACCACGCCTACCTCTAATTTTTTAATGTCATTTGGATAAATAAAGTAACTCCAATCAAAAAAATAAAAATATAGGGTGATAGAATATTACAAAAGAAGAAAAAAAAAACACGAAGTGTAAAAGTTGGCGCTCGTCCATATTTTCTATGTAACGGGCCTTTGAAATTTCCAAATTTTTTTAAATAACAATATGGGTACCAATTTTAAGCTTTTGAAGAAATTTTTAAGGATTTACTAAGATATTTTAAAAATTCTTAACCCATTAGGAGCCGATGGCATTTTAATGTAAAATTATATATACATAATACTACCGAGAGTATTAAAATTTGCTAAAAAATTTGTTTTGAAATAAAAAAATGGAATTTTCACTAAAAACTGAAAATTCAACAAAAATATAATAGAAATTTGTAGGAAAGAAGAACCGAAATATTCTAGTATTGGTTTTTTACCTTTCCCCACCCTTTCAAGCAGTGTTTTGCTGTAGTTCCACAGGGACTCGTAGGTTGCTGATAGAATTTTTTTTAGCTTGTGAAAGTCTCGCAGTCTTTCGATGATTTTTATCTCAAAAAAAAATATATATATATATATATATATATAAATATTTATATACATAAATGGTGTAAAAAATGTATAGTAATTCTGTAGAATTTTTTGTCAGTTGTTCGTATTTTCTAAAAGAAGGTTTTTATGGAATTTTGGAAGAGCCCTCCTGAAAGTCGAAAATTGGAAAACTCGAAAATAGTGCTTTTGTATGAAATTTTGCGTTAAATTATGTCTTAATGGCTGTCCACATCAAGAAATAAAAAGTTCTTAGTGTAAATCAAGGAAAATTGTGAAAATTGTAAAATCTCTCCTGAAAAATCGGAAAATTGGAAAAATCGAAAATTTTATGTGAAATTATTCCTTAATGTTCTCTTGACTCAACTTCTTTGATAACCCTTCATTTTTGTAAACGGCAAAGCTTGTTCAGAAGCTAAGGCCCTGACCAAACTTGAGTGCTTAATTCTAACTAACGTCACTTCAATAACTTTCCTTTTATTCACTATAATAAAAGTGGTTTCTAATCCAACGTTTACTATGTCTAGGTTAGTACAAAGAAAGAAATCAAACATAGTTTCACCTCTTACATTCGAATCCTTAATATCCCATACCGCTCCAATTACAACTTCAGGTTCCATCTGGCTGCCATGTCAATTATTCTGAGAGCTATAGACTGTGGAGCTTCGCACTAGTGTGTTATGTAGTAGGAGACTATTGTTCTAGTTTTCATCTTCCAGGCGGCTTCTTCCGTATCTTCATTACTGTAATCGGATAAAAGGAATATATTAAAATTGATTTTAGCTACTATGCGCGATCTGATCTTACCTAGACCAATTATGTTTACTTGCTTTAAGCCTCTAGCACCAAGCCGGCAAACCCTACCTTGATAGAGCCAAGATTCTTGGGCTACCTTAAACTCCTCCCCTCTCTCTGAGATTCGTAGAGTGATGCAGCGAAAGCTGCTTTAGAGTGCTGAAGATTGACTTGAGTCATCTTTACCATCTTAGTGGGTACTACTGTGACGTTGGCGTTCTCTTGATCCAAGACGAAGAAGGTGTCCTCGTCAGCTGCCTCGCGCATTCCCAAAAAACTACACTCCACAAGCTCAGAGCTTGAGATAGTGCCTTCCTCAGAAACTAGACTAGCAGTTTCATAATTTGCCACATATTCTAGAGTAGGATCATCACCCTTAGGACCCAGATTACCTTTTTCGGCACCTTGATAGACATGCAGAAGGATCGTTTCTAGATTCTTACTCATTTTTTAAGAAGTAGAGTCGGTGATTGCTGACTGAGCAGGACAATAGTCCGTCTGAATGAGCTTTTGGGATCGGAAACGTTTGTTATTTTCCAATCACTACTTGGTAGCTCAGGATTTTCTTTCTGAATGAGTTCCATTCCCTTCTTAAGCCTCGACGGTTCATCGGGTATCCATGGTGTGTGTAAAGTTTTATAATAAAACCCAAGCGTGCGTTGGCTAATGTTGCGAATGATATTAATATTTTATTCCAAAATTCTTCTGCTTAAATTCTAGTTATGAGAAGTTCTAGACGATTGAATTTTTCGCTAGACTCTCTCAGTTCTTATTTTCTAAAATGACTCAATTTATTTGTACATTCCAATTTATATTTTGAAAGGCATGCAGAAAATTAAAGGGGATTCAAGCAAAAATACTAACAATAATTCTCATTGATCAAATTGAAAGATTTTACTCAATTCAATATCCAACGTTACTTTTTGCCAATGTAGCAAAATTCCTTACGCGAACATTGCCCTATAAAAGCGGACATTGACTGTTTTCATTTATTTAGAGTATCCTATTACCCAAAATATTACACAGTTTACTGAATTGTTTAAAGGTGGAGCATGTTGAGCCAGTATGATATTAATAATAATAATAATAATAATAATAATAATAATAATAATAATAATAATAATAATAATAATAAATGAATTTAATAAAACTAAAATAAATAATACTTAAACTAATACTTACCCCTAATACTTACCCTACCTTTAAGTTTTTGTTGTAAATGTTAAAAGTAACTGTTATGCTGAAAAATATTATAGCATCAGTATACATAATAAATATTTTTACTTGCCAAGTAATCCTTAATTAAAACGTTCGTGTTTTCTTTATCGAACTTTTGTGTTTTTTTTTTATCAAAGTTTATATTTTTCACCCAGGTGCCCTATATACTTTCTTTGTTTTGAAATTATAATTTAATTAATTTAAAGACTTTTCCAAGAAAATTTAGGAAAGAACATTTTGGCGCCCGAGCAGGGACAAGTGAAAAATAATATTAAAACAAAAAAAAGTGATAAGTTATTTCATTTTTATAAAAACAATTATAAGTTTTATAATTTAATTAAAACTTTAAAATAAGCAAACAGTGAAAAGTTTAAAACAAACAAACATAAGTAAATACAAAAAACGAAAAACAGTGATTAAACATAAAAATATAAAAGGTTGTTAAACAATCAAAAACCAAATAACACAGAACACAAACTAAATTGTTTTCAACAAAACAAATATAAAATAACAACAAAAACAACCAGTTCATCTTCATTCTCATCCAGAGAAGTTAATCCAGATGCCCCGTTGCCGCTGTATCATCTGTAGATCCCAGCGTAACCAGGGAAGTAATTCCGATTCTAGACAACAGGTAATAAGTGTAAAAAATTATTGTGTTATAACCTTAAATTTGTAAATTATTCAAAAATTAATTTCGCTTTGCAAGTCGAACACAAAATATACTTTTTACACTTAAATAATTGTGAAACAATTTATTTATTTGTTATATTTAAACAAAACCCACCCTTAAAAGTGAAACTTAACGCGAGTGTTAATCATTTTGTTAATAGACAAACATACACATATAATTTATTCTCTTTATTATTGAGAGATAAATTAATATTGCAATATTGTCAAAATAATTTTTATTGCTTTAAAAAGTACACGAAAATATTCGCGAGTGTTCGTTTTATTTATTTTAAATAAATTAATTAATACTATATTTGCATTTTCTTTAATTTTCACATTCGTTGTTATTAAATTATTAAGATCAGTGTTTCATTCCGAGTGTTCCTACACCACTTGTAATATTATTTACTCTCAGCTAATAACAGTGTGGTGCGTTCACACTAGCATCGAAAAGTTAATTTTCATACAGTTTTAAAATAGTAAGTTGCTTGTGTGTTCACACTAGCATCGAAAATTTTTATTATATATTTTTTTAAGACCAAATTGCTTAGCGTGTTCACACTAGCATATTATATTTTATCATATTTGGAAAATTAATTTTAAAACGATTTTACTTGGTTAAATAAATATTTTTAATATACCAAAGGCTGTTTTAAGTGGGTTTAGACAAAAATTATATAAATTAATTTTAATATAAAAAAAAACACTGATCAAAATTTAATAATTTTTGCGAAAGAAAATAGATCTTAAAATTGTAATATCGTGTAACCGACAAGAGAATAATATTTTATAATTCTTTTAGTCCAAAACAATTTAAATTTTTTTTGTTTTAAATAAAATTCGGCCAATAAATTAATTTGGTAAATTTAAAATTTGTTTTGAGTAATTAGGTAAAGTAGAAGTTATACAATGCCTAGTAGAAAATATCAAGATTCTCCTTCCAGATCGGAAACTTTGGAGAAATTAATGTCAAAGAAAGCAAAGGTTGTACAAAATATAGGTAAAATTCAGCAATCTATAAGGGAAAAGACAATATCTTTTAACCCTATAGATTTAGAATGTTGCTTGGACATTTTAAAAACTTATATTGACCAAGCAATGAAGCTTCAGTCAGAGGTTGATAATTTAGATCCCGATAATGACGATAGAGCTGAGCTTGAGGACATTTGTGTGACAACAAAATCAAAATTTTTGAGTCTACTGGCTAAAATTAGGCAGCCAAACTTGCCTGAAATCTCTTTCAGTGCACAGAAACATCAGTCAAGACTCCCAAATATGAAGTTCCCCAGATTTCAGAAGAAAATTATCCCAAAGCATTAGCCAGCTTAAAGAAGGTTTACGACAATGAATGCCTTATATTTTTTGATAATATTGCAAAACTTTTTGATTTTCCAGAGATCATAAAACCTTTATGATACGGATGATTGATACGGTTTCTGCTATTTACGATTCCCTGTTGCCAATAGGTAACGATAAGAAAATAACGAATGCCATATTAATACATTTAGTGATGTCAAAAGTAGATCCAGTGACCAGATCAAAGTGGGAAGAACAGCTTGATTTCGAAAAGCTCCCTTTGTGGTCAGACTGCGAAGTCGCCTTGAACAAACGGTACCAGCATATTTCTGCTGACGAATCTTCTAGTTTAAGACCGAGGTTTAATAGTAATAACAATACTAATAAAACTGAAAATTCTAAAAGGAAAAATTACAAAACATCATTAAATTGTACAAAATCAAAACCATTTGCTGATAAGTGCTTGTTTTGCAGATCAAATGAGCATATAATAAATAATTGCCCTTCTTTTACGACTGAGCCCGTATCCAAAAGATTTGATTTCATAAAATCTGTGCCAGCATGTATTAATTGTTTGAGAAAAGGTCATACAGTAGCAAGATGTCAATCTTCTAAGTGCAGAATATGTAGTGGTTCTCACAATTCAAAATTGCACAAATTTAATGCAAGTTCTAGTAGTTATAATAATTCGAATAATTATGCTGAACAGCCATCTACTTCACACGCGTCTGATAATTATTCATCATCGGATGAAAGAATTATTCTTGCCACAGCTGTTGTGAAAATGAAAAGTAATTCTGGCAAATATATACTGGCCAGAGCACTTTTAGATTTCGGTTCTCAACCAAACTTGATAACTGAGGAACTTGCGCAGCTACTAAGACTGAAAAAAGAAGGAGGCAGATTACGTCTAAATGGCATAAGTGAAACAAATTCGGTTTCTAAATCTTGTGTGAATTTAACTGTCACGTCGAGGGTTAACTCTACTAACTTTACTTTAAAGTTTTGGGTATTGAGTCATGTAACTAATTTGCAACCTGATCTTAGAATAAATACAACTAGCTTAAATATTCCTAAGAATATAGAATTAGCTGATCCTTGCTTTCATAGGCCACAAAAAATTGACTTATTGATTGGCGCTGAAATTTTCTTTGAATTGATGTGTGTTGGTCAAATAAAGTCTGGTCCGAGCCTGCCAATTCTTTAAAAGACGTCGCTTGGTTGGATTGTAACTGGAAAATACCAATCAAAGTGCTCGACCAATAACAACGTTTTTCATTTAAGTACTGTTGTAGAAAACGAGAGCAATGTTGATTCAATATTAATGTAATTCTGGGAATTAGAAGATCTTCTAAATGAGTCAACAAAAATATATTCTGAGGAACAGCAACAATGTGAGGACAAATTTAAAAATTCAGTACGACGCTTAATGTCAGGATGATTTGAAGTCTCACTGCCTTTCAAATCTGATACAAAATTGCTTGGTTTATCTTTTGAAACTCCCAAAAGGCGATTTCTCCCTTTGGAACTAAGACTTTCCAAAGATGACATCATGAGGCAGATGTATCATGATTTTATGAAAGAGTATTTCGATTTAGGTCTTATGTCACTTTTGAATAATATGCCAGATTTTCCTCACTATGTTATTCCACATCAATGTGTTTTGCGATCTCAGAGTACAACTACAAAACTTCGAGTAGTTTTTGATGCTTCATGTAGAATTTCTTCGCGTGTATCGCTTAAAAATTTGCTAATGGTTAGTCCGACGATTGAAAAAGAATTATATTCTACATTAATCCGTTTTCGATTTAATAAATATGCAATCACTGCAGATATTATAAAGATGTATCGTCAAATTTTAATTGGCGAAAATGACAGAAATTTTCAATTAGTCCTTTGGCGAGAAAGTCCATCTGATTCCTTAAAAGTGTTTCGTTTAAACACTGTTACATACGGCACGGCGTCAGCGCCATTTTTAGCGATCAGACGTTTGATTGATTTAAGCGATTTATACAAAGAGACTTTACCTATTGGTTCAAAAGTTGTTCGTAGTGATTTCTACGTGGATGATTTATTAACTGGTGCTGATAGCTACCAAGACCTGAGTATGATTCGTAACCAGGGTAATGAAACTTTGAGTTCTGCTGGATTTAAACTTACGAATGGTTTTCAAATGATCCTGAATTTATGAGTTCAATACAGAATGAAAAACTATTACATAGCGATTCCGATTCAAAAAAGCTTTTGGCATATATTGGATTCCAAAGAACGATTCATTTAAGTTTCGTTTGGAAAATAATTTTCAAGAATTAAAAGTTATTAAAAGAATCATATTGTCAGTTTCTCCGCGGTTATTTGATCCTCTCGGAATATTATGACCTATAGTAACAAAATCCAAAATGTTTTTACAAGAACTTTGGATTCAAAAACTTGACTGGGATGAATCAATTCCCAGAGACTAAATACTTCCTGAGAAAATTTTAAATCTAATTTACTGGAAATTGATTCAATAACAATCCCAAGATTCGCTTATACAACTTCTAAAGCAAAAATTCAAATTCACGGATTAAAACGCATCCATCCTCGCTATCCACTTTTGTTTCAAATCGAGTGGCTGAGATTCAAGAATGGTCAGACCACGTTTCATGGCGCCATGTTCTCACCAAGCAAAATCCAGCTGATGTTGTTTCAAGAGGATGCGGTGTTGAAGAATTAAAAAATTCGATTTGGTTTGAAGAACCTTCCTTTTTATTTAGCGAAAGTTCCTACTGGTCTGTTAACGAACACCAGGAATTATTGGAAAAAAGAAAAATGAATGTACTTATTGCAGTAGAGGATCCACATAATTGCCTATTGGATCTTATAGAAAAATATTCGTTTTACAAAAAGCTACTACGAGTAACGTCTGTTGTACTTAGATTTGTTGACGTTTTGAGAAAACGCAAAATAGACGAAGGATCTAGACCTACTGCAATCGAATTGAAATGGTCATTCTTTCGGCTTGTATAGGCAATCCAGAAAAATTAATTTTCTGAGAAAATGTCGAAATTGTAAAAATCTTGCCATCAAACATTCAAAGATTAACACCATTTGTTCATACTTTCATAAAAGAGAAACGAACATTTTCACTTTTAAGGGTAGGTGGGAGATTGCTTAAGGCAAACTTGAAGTATAATACCAAGTTCCCACTTTTATTACCGAAAATAAATAGCTTTGTGACACTGTATTTGGGGAATCTTCATTTTGAAAATTGTCATGCTGGCACAAAAGCACTTGTAGCTCTTTCGAGGCAGAATATATGGCTTATTAATGCGAAAGAAGAATGCAGCAGAATAGTTCGCCGGGGTGTTTATTGCTTCCGTTTTAAACCAAAATTAATGTCCCAAATAATGGGCAATTTACCCACTAGTAGAGTGAGAGCTATCCGACCATTTTTAGGCGTCGGCGTAGACTTCTGTGGTCCCGTTAACGTGTCATTGAGAATACGTGGTAGACCACCAATTAAAATGTATATAGCGCTTTTCGTGTGTTTCACTTCTAAGGCGGTTCATTTCGAATTAGTGTCTGACCTGTCTACTGATTCTTTTCTTTTATCTTTTAAAAGGTTCGCTGCCAGGAGAGGACTCCCAACAATAGTTTGGTGCGACAACGCGACGAACTTCGTCGGAGCCAGACGAGCGCCAAAGGGCTGCAACAGGTCGTCGCATCATACGCAGCGTCGTCCGAGGTGAGGTTCAGCTTCGTATCACCTTGGGCGCCACACTTCGGAGGGCTGTGGGAAGCAGCCGTGAAGAAGGCGAAGTTCCTACTTCTGCGAGCCGTGGGCAACGCATCGCTCACTCAAGAAGAGATGGGCACAATGCTTGCAGAAGTAGAGGCGGTGCTCAATAGTCGGCCAATCGCACCGCTGTCTCCAGACCCCAACGACGGGAAGCGCTAACTCCAGCGCACCTACTGATAGGCGAGGGTCTGCGTTCGCTGCCGCCAGAATCCGCAGAAGACGTGAAAGGCAAAGAGGCGAAATAATGGAAGCGATGGCGTCTGCTTTGCGGTCTCGAGCAGACATTCTTACAGGCTTGGTCTCGCGACTATATCCTGGGACTTCAAGGCAAAGGCAAGTGGTGCGAGGAGATGCCCAGTCTCAAGGTCGATCAAGTGGTGATAATCCACGAAGACAATTGCCGCCACAGCACTGGCAGACCGGGAGAGTCGTCAACGTCCACTAAGGAGATTACGGCAAGGTCAGGGGGGCGGAGGTCAAGTCCAGAAACGGTGTATTTAAACGCCCAATATGTAAATTGGCCGGAATGTTGAGCCACTATGGTATTAATAATAATAATAATAATAATAATAATAATAATAATAATAATAATAATAATAATTATTATTATAATAATAATAATAATAATAATAATGATAATAATAATAATAATAATAAATGAATTTAATAAAACTAAAATAAATAATACTAAAACTAATACTTACCCCTAATACTTACCCTAGTTTTTAGTTTTTGTTGTAAATGTTAAAAGTAACTGTAATGCTAAAAAATATGATAGCATCAGTATACATAATAAATACTTTTACTTGCAAAGTAATCCTTAATTAAAACGGTTTATTTTCTTTAGCGAAGTTTTGTGTTTTTTTTTATCAAAGCTTATATTTTTCACCCAGGTGCCCTAAACACTTTCTTTGTTGTTTAAATATAATTTAATTAATTTAAAGACTTTCTTACAAAATATTAGGAAAGAACAGAGCAAATGAATACTAAAATTATTTAATTGCCAAAACGCGAACGTAACATTAATGTTGATAAGCGGCTTTTGTTTACTTTTTGTAGATACAAAAATGCGAACTTGAAATTAAACAAAGTTGCAAGTAGAAGAACAAACGTAATCGTGAACTTGAAAATTAATTTTATACTTTGGTTAAATTGAATGGAGTTTATCAATACACTACAACCCCGGCCTTTTAGAAAAATTTTTATAATTTGGTCGATTTAAGCGAAATTATGAAATTTTATTATTACAAATTTTACTGCCTGCGTGGTACAATACTTGCAATTTTTTTTAGATATTTTTCTTTTAGTTAGCCTTATGTCTAGTTTTTTTTTTGTATTTTTCAAAGTTTAAATGATAAATATTAGTGTATTCCTTATACTGATACTTTATTATTATTATATTATTATATTATTTTTTATTATTATTTTATAATCATATTTTTTGGCTTATAGTTATAATGTTTATTGTTTATTATACTTTTTAACACATTTTTGTGTACAATCTAACTTTTCCCCCTAATTTAAATCTCTACGTTTACATCACCTATACCAACTTCTTTATAAGGACCATTGTATGGTGGTTCATTTTTCTTCCTGTTTTCTATTTTTATCAAAACAAAATTTCCTATACTAAGATCTAAACTACGTGCCTTATAATATGATTCTACTTTCTTTCCTTTTTTGCAATTTCTATAACTTTCCCGGCATTTTCTTCTGAATTTTTCAATATTATTTTGAATTCGTTTGCGAAGTTTTTTAAATTATATGTGTACCTATCGTTCATGACTTCTTCACCCGGCAAAGTGGGTACTTTTCCAAATGCTAGCTCAAATGGTGAGTAGTTTGTTTCTACATGTGAAGTTGTATTCTATACAAACCAATAACAATCACTCCAATGTTCATCTTTTACAAATCATAAAAAGTACTGATTTATAACTCTGTGATTCCTTTCCACGATACCAAGTGTTTCATGGTGATAAGGGGTGGTAGCTTTATGGCTTATTTTTAGCAAAGCACATATTTCTTTCAAAACTTTATTCACAAATTCCGTACCTCTATCTGATTTAAGAGTTTTAAATATACCATATTTCGATATTATGTTTTCAACTACACACCTTGCCACTGATATAGCTCCTTTGGTTTCCATTGGAGCTGCCACTACATATATGGTCAACTTACATTGCATAATCAGTATGTACCTATAATTTTCAGATGGGTGTAATGGTCCCACCATATCGATAACTATCGCATCGAAACTTAGCAGCAGCTGTGTTTTTTCACAAAAAAAAAGTTAGCTCAGCTTTGTAATAACCGAAAGCGACTGCCGGCAAACTAAAAACAATTTGATAAATTTGGAAAATAAAGACAAATGTATGTATATTATTAAAAACTAACAGCAATTGCTTTTTATTTGTTAAATGTTTTTGTAAATTGGTTTTTGTAAAGCCCTAAGAAAGAGAAAAAATGAACCAAAACAGAAGTGTATAGTGGAATAAAAACTACTTTTCGCTTAATTTTGGCCAAAAAATATAATTATGCTTAAATATACTTAAAAGTGTACATTATAACGTCTTATTAACAGTTTTTGACCAATTTTGCACGTTTTCCATACATTTGTGGATTTTTAGATACAACCCAGTTCATTCTTGCTACCCTATTTAATGTGTGGCTAGACAACAATAGGAATGAAGGTGGAATTTCAAACTGGATTTTTTTACAACTTAACTCTAAAACTATGAGCATAGACACAAAAGGTTCTGTAAAGAAAAAAGTCAGCAATTTTACTCGCTTCATCCACAAAAACTTACCTAAATGCAATAGAACTGTCTCCAACTTTAAGGTAAAACACTCTTATTGGCTTTCATTGAACATGACGATCATTTTGGACAGCAAAAAGGATGTGCCACCCGGACTTAATAAAATGGGACGTCCACCTCTAACATATGACACAGCAGGACTACGCCTTAAAAGAAAGAAACCGAACTGGCAGATATCCAAGAAAACGAAGCAAGCCTTTCTATGCATGCAGCAACAGTTTCAGCTAGGAAATCAAATGAAAAGAATGCAGCATTTGTGTTAAAGAATTGCTTGCTCACTCCGAGCGGATCTAGTGGTATTAAAAAAAACTGTTATTGCCGGAACCTATATCTCTAACACAAACGTAGCTTTGGAATTTTTGCTTGATAACTTATTAAGCAAAAAACAATATAATGCAATGAGAGCCCTAAACAAAAAGCAAAATTCTGATATAACTTCAGCACAGTACTGTGGATAAATCAAGCTATACAGTCTGTGGGATTTTGTAGGTTTTTAAAAATGGAATTAGTCAAGGAAAGCAAAGAACAGATTCTTAAGGAAAAAGAAAAATTGGACACGCAAATAAAAAACTTGATGCCGTTTGTTGGAGAAGTGTTGAATGAGAGAAAGGTTGTCGTATCATATGATCTTCATATGAATCTAGTAGATGGCAAAGTGTTAAACATTTTAACTGTCACAAATCTTGTCAGTTATGTCCTACCTGTGGGGCAAGCCAACAATTTATAAAAAATATAGATACGAGCTCATCGATATTTAAACCAAAACCTGGAAGCCTTCAATATGGAATGAATCCATTGGATGCATGGATAAAAATCTTCGAATTACTTCTTAAAATATCATACCGTATGGAATTAAAAAAATTGCAATTAAGGGATGAAACAGGAAAATCCAAATGAAGGAAAGAAAACTAAAAATTCAAAACAAATTGCGGAAGGAAATGGGATTACATGCGAATAAGCCAATGCAAATGGAAGCGAAAACACAAACGATGATAACACTGCGAGAAAGGCTTTTTCAAATACAAAGCTATTTGCATCAATTTTAAAATTCGACTTGGCTATAAGAGAAAGGCTTCATTCTATTTGAATCGCCATTTCATGTGAATTTCCAATCAATGCTATTAAGTTCAAACAATTCTGTGAGGAAACATTTCGTTTATATATTCTCAAATACCCCTGGTATCCTATGTCTTGAAATCTTGATTCATGGATCTCAAATAATATCATCAGTAATGCCAATAGGTTGCCTTGGCAAAAAAGCATCAGAAGCCGGCAACAAATTTTATAAACAAAATAGGAGATCGCATGCTCGTCAGAATTCGCGGAATAATAATATGCTCGATGTGTTTCAGAGATCAATTGACTCTTCAGATCCTATTCTTTCGAGCATTTCGCTCAACATAAAAAAAGGTGGTACCCAAAGATGTTATTGAACTTTTAGAAGAACCAAATTTTGAAATTTAAATTTAAAATGTACCTGAGAATAAAGAGAGCGACTCTGATTCTGAAACCGATTCCCAATGCGAAGGTGTAATTAATTTTCATTAGAATTAGACGCAGAGGATGACTTATTTTCTTATATTAACGCATATATTAAAGTAAGCTATATATATTTAAGGATTCAGGGCTTTTTAAGTCCATTACAATAATATCTATATTGTATATCACTTTAATAAAACTTTTGCAATTTAATAATATTACTTTCTCAAATAAAAACACATTAGTATTCGAAATTTTAACTAAAATTTTTCTTAATTGAGGAATTACAGGTCCAAAAATGACTCGATTTTGACCAGCTTGGGACTGCTGTTAGATAAATATGTATTCCTGATCTGAAGAAGCCCTGAAATTTTATGCAAAACAATATATTCAAAATTTAGGTATATTAAATAGTTGTAACGCAAGTTTCCGCCCCTTATGGGAGGAAGGCGTCGTCGGGTTAGTCCAAAATTTCGCACAGATGCTACACATACTATAACTATCAAATGAACCAAATTTCAATTCTGTAACTCTATTTTTAGACCTTATGCCAAAAATTTTGCGATCCAGTCTAGTGTGCTTTGTAATGAATTATTGAGCGCTCGTCAACTTTGTCTAAATAATCATTGCATTTGTAACACGTATTTATAAATATTTTCAGTGTCTTTTTTCTTACGTTCCTGTAGCTGTGCATGAATTTCAGCACTTGTATAATTTTTATGAATTTCGTTTATCAAAAAATTTTTCAATGTAAAGTAGTCACGACCACCACCGACATTTTTTTATTTTTATTTCTGGCTAATACAAATTTTTGCACAGCATAATCCTCAAAATTTTTATCCACATATCTACTGGCATTCTCGTATCACCCTCGGAATTGTTCTTTCAACGTAAGTTATCGAAATTAAATTGGAAAACACTTCGTTATCTTTCGACATTCCTTCTCGATCAATTTTCTCGCTAAACGAGTCTTTTGCTTCGTCCGTAATTTGTTTACTTGATTTTGGTTTTTCCTTTTTTTTTTTGTATGATTTTGTTCGTAGGGTTTTTATTCTTTCATTCCTCATTTTCAGTTTTTATTTTGTATATATCTATGTGTGTTGACATTCAACTTAACACTATTTATTCTCACTAAACCGTTTTTCCTTTCTTATCTTTCTCTTTGTTTGACTTTTCGTTTCTTTAACTTTACCTTATGTACTTAGTTATATACTTCTTTATGTAAAAAGTAATTCGTAGAGACCGGTTTTTTAACTGTTAATTTGGAACATTGCTTTTTTAAGCACATACTTATAAATAAATAAGTAAATTTTGAATATTACGGGTTAAAATCTTACGTCTTCAGAACCTGTAGCAATTTCATCTTTAATACTTTTAGTACAGCCATTCCCCGTAACACAGTTGCTTTCCATTAAAATTTCGTCATCCTCTAGCTGGTAAAATATAATAGCTTTTACTAGACTGCCTTCTATGCTTGGTTCAGAAATAGGAATGGAGTTACCTGTTGCAATAGACGCCCGTTTAACATTTGTGACAGCTTTTCTGGTTATCTGGCGTTAACTTTTATACGCATCCATTGCGACCTGAGCCTTGAAATATCCCGCTCGCAGCCTGCAGAAAGCATACCTTCCTGTGTTGCTTTACATTTCTTATCTTTTTATCATTGATACGTCATTACCTCTGTTTTTTACTTATCCAAATGCAGATTTACGCATTAACGAAAGCATTTTTTTTAGAGGCGCTCCAGTTGGCTTCTTTGTCTCTCACTTTATTAGAGCCTGCAAACAAATCTGTAATTAATTACCACCAAATGTATATATGTATAAAATAACAAACCTTTTAAAATTTTTGTATTATTTATTTTATTTCGGTTAAGATCACAATGCACTATATTTAATTTTTTTGCTTATGTTTGTTTAGAAATTGTATTAAAGCATTCATGAAAATAGAGTTCGAACTAATAGCGTTTTCTTTTCTGGCAAAAACAATGCTACATATTTCTATACAACACTTTTTACACGTTATCCATGTAACATTTTTTTAACATTTTGATAGAGCAAACTTTTTCTGTCCTGTACACTTGTACATCTAGCTTTTTATTGTACGATTAAAGCGATTTCAATCGCTCCTTTATTTGCTTGCGCAAGAGTTTTAGCAACACTTTATTCCAGCCTTAACAAACGATCAGCTGTTCAGAATTTGTAACGAATAAAACAATTTGTATTTAGATAAATAATAAAACGGCAGAATCTCCCACAATCTATCTAAGAATCCAGAGTATGTAAAACGTGTTATTAGGTACTTTTGTGATAGATATGTGCAAATTGATAAAACAATTTTATTTAAAATTTGGGCTGATGGAGATACCCGGCAGCTACTAGACTCTAATTTCAATTACATGAATGAATCAAGATCTTCGAAGAAGTTCTGAATGAAAAAAAAAAAACATGTGGGCATTTGCTACAGGTCAATTTGCAGATAAAACTCCAAACCAGTGCGAAGAAAGGTATAAAACAGAATTAAGAAGAAACAAAAAGCTGTGGAAAATAAAAAGCTTCGGGATCAAAGAAAACGGATATTGAATTTGAGGAGGAACTCACAAAAGCATGCTTAATGGATGACTCAATTGAACCCGAAGTGCAAATGAGCAACATTATGCGTGTCAAAGTTGAAAAAAGTGCGAAGATAGAAAAGGTGAAGAGGAAAATGATACCAGTACAGGAAAAGTTAGTGGAAATTTTGGAGAAAAAAGAGCAAGCAAAAGAATGACGACACAGTTAAAAAATTGACTGGCTGAAAAAAAATGTAGACGGCAAAAGTGAATAGAATAGAATTTGATTGAAATTCTCACTGCCAAGATGTTTTTATGTTTTGTTGTTTTTAATTAACTTTTACCTTTTAAGGGTGATTTTACATTATGTGTACAAGTCATATGGAATGTCAAAAGTGCTATCCATATGTAATTTGATGTGTATGTCAAAGTCAGTTTTTAACATACTTTTTATAATTTTCATGTTCAAACTTGCACATGTTACGTACATATGACATAACACTTTTCGTTGAAAAGAAAACTGAAATACTTAAAAAAGTGATATCAACTATTCAATTATTTAGCGATAATTATTTAGCAATTCACGATTTAAGTTAAAGCACAAAACTGTGTTTTCTTATCAAAATTGATATATGTAATATGTATTATAGATCTGTACTTAGGTACTTGGCTATGTTCATTTAAAAAAACGCGAGCTCAAAACTACATGTTCTCAGGTGGCATAGTTCGTAAAAAGTACATCTTACCAATGTATTTTCACATTTGATATTGTTAATTGTCCTAACAAAGTAAATAACACACAATTCTTGGAATTGTATATGCATAATATGTATTAAAGAATACAAATAGTATTGATAAGTTGTAAAAAAGAAGCACATTTAAAATATTTCCACTGACGAAAAAGTTGTTTTAAACAAATTCGATTTTAGGGTGCTTTTTAAAGTTTTCGCTACCTTTAAGAAGTACCTACACAAAACCATAAATTCAAAAACAAAAATAAACATATAAAAATTTAAATTGGAAATGTCACCATCATAAGTTTTTTCTTTTATGTATATATATACAATTATTTAATATTTATTTTTTTATTATTATTTTATACGTATAATAATTATACAATAATATTTTAACGGCTCACCTCCGTAAAGGCTTTGTAGAGGCTTTGTAAAAGGCAACCATTCTTATATTAAATCTGTGACAAAAAGATTTTTTACATTTTCTATTTTAACCTTCCTATACTCGCATCAAAAAATGTAACACGTATACTCGTGCCCGGTCTGTCAGACCGATGTTTCTGCAGAGCCTAGAAAATTTTAATAATTTAAAAACAAATTATGAAATTGCATTTTCTTTTAAAAATGTATGTTTTTAGTAATACAAACAAAAAGTTTAGAAAAAATAAGTTGTTTTATTAATATCTAATAGGTTTTAGTTTCAGTCTTGTAAAATAAAGCAAAATTTTTAAAACATAAAAAAACATTAACAAAAATATATTTATATTAAAAATAAACAAGCGAAAATTCAACTGCTTATAAAAAATAGTATAAAAAAGAAAAAAAATTAAACTTAATCTAATCAGACTTAGTACAAAAGCAATCGGAACAAATCATTATGGCATGTTCCAAACAAAAATATTTTTGGCAATTAGTGCAGTTGTAGCGAGTTTTGCGATTTTTCTTGGAGCTGCAATAGAAGCATCGACCTGAAGTATTGTTTTTAGTTGTTGTTGCACATTCAGAGTTATCCAATTTGAGTATTTCGGCAATCCTAAGTCTCATCAATCTTGGTAAGTTTATATATACTGCTCGTCTTTTGAGGTGTTCATTTATGAGTTCATACGATAACTCTTCTAAGAACTGCCTCCTTTTAGTCTTTATTGTCGGGTTGTTTTGTGTATATATTACATATGTATTTATCCCAGTTACGTTCATTAAACTGTAAAATATCACCATTGGCCATCTATTTGTTCCCCTGGCAACATTGTAGGTTTCACACATCTTATCAACTATATCCACGCCCCCCTTAGTAGCATTATAGTCCATTATAATCTCAGGCTTGCCTGTTTCTTCGTGGATTTTGTTATTATCATGCATACTAGAAACTAGGAGAACATTTTTGTTTTTTTTTTGGTACGTAGGAAACAAGAGTACAATTGCTTCTATACCCAAATAAACTTGATTTTTCTTCGCGATTTCTTATATTGGTGAATTCGTTTGGGAGTTCTTTCTTGTTTTTGCGAATAGTTCCGATGACTGTCAATTTATGTTCTTGTTCTAGCTTATCGATCAGCGGAACACTTGTAAAAAAATTATCACAAGTGATGTTGCGCCCTGTATTATGTATGCCATTGGAAAGACGCAATACGACAGCCATTGAAGAATTGTCGACTGAATAAGGGCCCTCAGGCTGTTTTCCAGTGTAAACCTCCATTTTAAATGTGTAAAACATTTTAGCGTCTGTCAGTGCATATATTTTAATTCCGTACTTATTAGGTTTAGAGGGAATATATTGACGAAAGCTACAACGACCTCTAAACGCCTCTAATTTCTCATCAATTGTAACAAATTGTGATGGACTGTAAAACTTGCTAAATGAATCTGTTAAAGTATCAAACAGTTCTCTTATTGGAGCTAATTTATCCAGCTGAATACGTGCACTTCGTGTGTCTTTGTTATCAAACCTTAGGCAACGTAAAAGGAAATAAAAACGGGTGCAGCTCATTGTTAAACGGAAGATCTCTGGCGAAGAGCCATCAGTTCGAGATAAGTCTTTGACGTTCAATCTATTATTTCTGCGAACACCGGCAAATAATAAAAGGCCAAGAAATGCTCGAATTTCTATCTCATCAGTAAGAGTACAGTCTGAGGATCTGCTGAACTGTGATGAAATCCGCTCTATTTCTTGATTAGTGGAATTTGTGATCAAGCTAATTACGACTTCAGAAAAGAACAAGTTCCATATCGAACCCGGACTCTTTAAGAATTTAGCTTCGCCTTTTACACCTGGAAGTTGAGTAACTATATTTTTGGAGCGTGTTCTAATTGCTGTTGAAGGAAAGTGTTTTGCCCATTTCGTTTTGTTATCTTTTCCGATAAAATAGCTACTAGAGGAAGGGAAAAGTTCTTGTTCACAATCTGAATCATTCTCCTGTTCTGTATCACTGTTTTCTTCATGCACAGAAACCGAATCTTCATAGTCACTCTCATTTTCTGCATACTCAGATTCTGATAAATCTTCCTCCAACATTAGTCTTATTTGCTCTTCATCCATTCTGATCTTATTGTAAAACCTGTATATAATTTTAAAATACATACATGCTATGAAACTCCTCAAAATAAATAAAAATAACTCAAAATTATAACATATGTTTAAAATATTACTTACGCAAAACTATTGCACCAATACTCACGTCGGTCTCACAGACCAATTATTGCCGCATGCGCACACACGTCTACCTTTTACAAACTCGTAAACCACACTAAATTAAAGCTTATTGAGAATGATGAAGCTAACAAAACTTATAATACGATCGCGCTCTTCGTTCGAAAAAAAAAAGTAAAAATGTACAGAGTCGGTCTCACAGACCGTATGCGTGAGTATAGGAAGGTTAAACAAAAAAAATATATGCATGCGTATATATATATGTATGTACATATTTGTCTACGTTTAAAAAATCCATTAAAGATCTTTTACTATGTAATATCCAAACACTTCTAGTATAATATTATTATATTCTTATTATATATATATATATATATATATATATGTTGTAACGTGGATTTTGTCGTCGGCTGAGGTAGATCAGGGTTGTCCAGGGTTTACTTACAGATCCACAAAAACCTTAAGTTATAACTCGATAGAATTTTCCCACTTCTGGGGGTTAAATACATATATCTTTATTTACAGCTTTGATACATACAATTATTTACTTCTGTAACGTACTAACAGCTACGATGCTCCGTTGATCAGTCGGAAGTGCTTAGCTCATGATGGTTGAGTTGCCAGGCGATAATGTTCGGCATTTATTCACGACAGGTCGGATGTTACTGAAACCAGTCGGGGGTACTCGGGTTACTGCTCGGCAATTGGTCGGAAGTATTCGTGTTACTGCTCGGCAATCGGTCGGGAGTATTCGGGTTACGGCGGGCAACCAGTCGGGAATCCTCGTCGAATATATTCGCCGTTCTTGTGGAATAACTCAGTAGTAGTAGCAACAGGATTGTCTTCTATACCATCGCTAAAGACATATAAAATATATTACAATATTTACAAAAATAATTACAATGCTAACTTAACAAACAGTCAGCTGAAGCCGCTGTGGAAAAACAGTCAGTCGAAACCGCTGTGGAAAAACAGTCAGTCGAAACCGCTGTGGAAAACAGTCTGCCGAAGCCGCTGTGTAAAATAGTATTCCGAAGCCGCTGTGGAAAACAGTCAGTCGAAACCGCTGTGGAAAACAGTCAGCCGAAGCCGCTTTGGAAAACAGTCAGCCGAAGCCGCTGTGGAAAACAGTCAGCCGAAGCCGCTGTAGAAAACAGTCAGCCGAAGCCGCTGTGGAAAACAGTCAGCCGAAGCCGCTGTGGAAAACAGTCAGTCGAAACCGCTGTGGAAAACAGTCAGCCGAAGCCGCTGATGAAAACAGTCAGCCGAAGCCGCTGTGGATATATATGTAATAAGAATATAATAATATTATACTAGAAGTGTTTCGATATTACATAGTAAAAGATCTTTAATGGATTTTTAAACGTAGACAAATATTGTATATTGCGAATATCGATTGGCAATTGATTATACTCACTTGGTCCAACATAAGCAATGCGTTGTTTTGTTAAATTAAAACGACATCTTACGGTATTCAAATTTAGAGCCTGTTTGGTATTTCTATGAGTGTGTAATATATTCTGAGTAAACTGCGTGGAACCACGAACATTACCTCCTCTGATTATTTTGAAAACGTACTTTAAGACGTTTTGTTTATATAAGCCTCTTACTGAAAGAACATTTGTAGCATATTTTTTAAACAAGTTTAACGTTGAAAATCTTAGCGGAAGATTAAAAACCAGCTTTAAAGCTTTATTTTGAGTTGATTGAAGAGACTTAAGCGAACTATTTACTCTGCAGCCATATATAATAGGAAGATAAGTTAAATGCGAATGTATAAGTGATTGATATATAAGCATTTTAACATTAGAATTAAGTTTATTTTTAAATTTATACAAAATACCAATTCCAGACAAAATTTTTGTTTTTAAAAAGTTTATGTGCTCATCCCATAACAAATTGTGGTTTAATTGAATACCTAAATAGTTCACCCTATCTGATTCAGTTATTGAAGTTCCATCAATATGAAGTACCATCTTTCCATCATTCCTTGATCGGTATGGCTTAAACCTAACAAATTTAGTTTTATTTGGATTCAAGACAAGTCGGTTACGTCGTGAAAATTCGCTTAAAATAGCCGCATTATATTCAATTTGAGTTTGCAAATCCTGTTGGTTTTTATATCGGTAAAATATACATACATCATTAGCATACATATACAACGTTCCATTAAAATTAATGTTCTTTACATCATTGATAAAAATTTTGAATAATAATAATCCAAGGATACTTCCCTGTGGAACTTCACATTTGACTGCACTCTTAGAACTGCATATTTCTAGGGTTTTGGCTCTTGCACCTAATATTGCAAGTTTTTTTTTTTTTTTGAATAGTCAAAAAATACTCCTGCAACACCACTGTACCCAAAATCAAGCTCTATACAAGTATAATCAATAACATTAACTACAGCTTCTTTGGTACCTATTCCTTTTTAGAAACTATATTGCCTTTAAAATTAAATGTTATTGTCGTCAAGATATTTAGATAATTGTTCACATATAATTTTTTAAAAAATTTTATCCACGACCGACAATACAGAAACTGGTCTAAAACTATCGATACTATCTGACCCAATTACCTTTGGTATTGGAATAACCTTACGTATTTTAAGTACATCAGGATAATTCCCTTTATCTACCATTTTGTTCAATATCTCAGTTAATAAATCAAGTACCACATTCTCCCTTATTAGAAGCATTCTAGGGGTAATGTTATCATAACCTGGACTTTTCCTATTGTTCATAGTATTCAAAATACTTTCAACCTTGATTCTATTAACCCTTTTGAGCTCAAAAATTGTACTTTCAGGTATTAAAGTACGGAAACATTTAATATCACCACTTGGATTAATTGTTACACCTGTTTGCATATTATCAGCAATATTAACGAAATAATCATTTAACGCTTCAACTTTATATTCATCCTTGGCCGTAATTTTTGTACTATGTATGGCAGCTTCTCAAAGAGCATTTATCAAGATAAACTTCTATTTAATAAGTTATTATCTAAGTACCTTCCAAATTTACTGTAATCAATTTCATGTTTTTTATTAAGTATTATATAATGACCCATAAACTCCAATTCCTAATTACAACTTATCAAATTATGATCACTCAGGTTACTTTCAATAGAATATATATATACTTGGTTTGATAAATTCGTAAAAACGCAGTCAATAGACTTTCCACTTAAAGGTCTTGTTACAAGATTGTGGCAAGAATACATATCGAATTCAGAAAATAGATAATAAAAAAGATTTTGATCCATGTTATTACACAACATTATCAATATTAATATCTCCTAAAAAAACACATGGAACACCATTATTTAAAACAAGTAGATCTTCAATTTGTGTAAGAAATTTCAGTAAGGTACATTTTTGTGACCGAAAAACTGATATAATCGTTAAGGGTTTATGCATTATTTTGCCATCTGGCAACTCTGTTGATATTCCATCTAAAAATTCCTGACTTTATAATTCAAAACAGACTTCACAAACACAGAGGTCCCACCATATCCATCCTTCCTACAACAATTAACAACTTCATAACCGTAAATTGAGTATAGACTGATACATTGCTTGTCGAACCAAGTCTCCTGAATAGCAACTACGTCAGGAAGTTCTTTAAACTTACTAAGTTCATATTTAAATTTATTAAATTTAGATATTGAAGAAACACTCCTAATATTTACAGGTAGAATACTTAACATTTTTGATTGTATTTATTAATAAAACAATTATAAGAATAAATATTTTTAAAATACTTTGAATTCATTATTAATTAAACAAAAGTAAAAACAATAAAGCAGAAAAAAATCAAATAGGAAATCTAAATATCAACTCTATCAACGTTACCATCGCCATCTCCATCACTATCATCGTCCGTTGCTTCAACATGAACCACAGAGCCATTTCTTTTACCACCACCACCGGAAGAGTTAAGTAAATTGCGATCAACATCATCCATAGATTTAATTCGAAATGGTCTTGAATTATAGTCCTTCCTGGCAAATATAATACCTTCTCGAGCATAAACAAAACTATATCCAACATCTTTTAGGGATTTTGCATAATTAAGCACTTTCATGGACTCCTTGCATAGAAAATCATTGACATATACTTTTTTTAAATCATCCATATCTTTCATTTTTGCTTTTTCAGCCATAAACATTTTTTTACTTTTCTTATTTGTAAATTTAACAACAATAGACTTCATTTTTGGTTCAGTAGATACATTGGAAGATTTTCCTTTAGTATTCAAAAAATAAACATCATGAATATCATTCTCAAATAAACCGGCACCAGTTTTCTTAGCAATATTTAAAACAGCATCAATAGCTTTTACTTTTTCATCTTTAACTATTACTCCATTAATAACACAATCGTTCTGTACTCTTACATTATTTAAATACTTCACATTTAATTTCAGTTGTTTAACTTCATTACGTAGTGATTTATTTTCCTTTTGCAAATTATTTATTTTTTTGTTGTTATTTGCAACACCTTTTAAAATCGTGTCATATTGGGAGGACATAAAATTAATTGTCTCCCTAATATAATCCAGCTGCTTAAGTTTAACTTTTATTTCAGTAAGCTCACTTACAACATTAATGCTCTCACTTGGTTGGCAAAAATTACATGTAAACTCAAGAGAAGCATTATTAAGCAATTTTTCAATTTGCTTTTTATCTTTATTCGTACATACAGAATGCAGCGTTTTGTTACAAACATCGGACTGCAATGCATCTTCATTAGTTAACACTTCAGTTTTACATTGCAAACACTTTTATTTAAACCCTTACGTCCGTTTCCAGCCATAGTTTTTTCACTCCAATAAAAAGAGTCCCTTCCAAATTTTTAATTTAAATCGTTATTAACTTAATAGCAACGATAAAATTTAAGAAATTAATTATTTTTATTAAGATAATCTTATACCCAAAAATTTGACGTCTTATACAGTCGAGGGTTGCGAACAGTTTAACAGTTTTCAAATACACTTCGCACCAAAGAAATGTGGGAATGATTTTCATGATGAGACAAAAGCAAATAATTAAATAAAGGAAATAAGTCAATAACTCAGATTTCAATTTATTTTTTTTACTATAGATTTTGACGCTGAGTTTACATTGGAACATTTGCTCTTTAAAATGCGTTAGGCGGTAATCTTCCAATATTTATGTTTTATATAATAAAAAAGGGTTTCTTTTTTTTTCTGCCGTGGTTGCATATTCATAGAAATGTCCAGATATTAATATTTAGCCTTCGATGTGTTGATATACAAAATTTGTTTCACTTGGTAGTTTTCAATCACACTTGAGAAAAGTGAGAAATGCAAAGGGGTCGGTCTTAGGTCCATTATTATTTTCAATTTACCTAAACAGATTATTTTAGATAATTTACTGATGATATTCAAATACTGGTTCATAGTAATAGTTCAGTTGATATGCACAAGAAATTAATCAGGTGTTGCATAAAGTTGATTCAAGGATAAATTCAAATTGGTGCCAAATGCTGATAAAACCAAAATTATGATATTTGGTTCATTATGTTGTGATGTGTCAATGATACGTTTCAAAGGAAGAGAATTCGAACTGATCGATAAACAGAAAATACTAGGTATAATACTTCATAATAGATTTGATTTTTCGCACCACATAAATAACTTATATTCAAGCAAATGTTTCACACTTCGCCGATTATACAGTTTAAATACATATATAATTGACATATCATGTCATACATAGAGTTGCGCATGCATTACTAATGTAACGAATTTCTTGTTGTATGGAAGTAATTTTTTACAACTTTTTAAAATATTGAAAAAGTCAAACTCTTGATAAACAAGATTACACGCTTTGTCCTTAGACAAAGACTACTTAATTCTAACCAACAGAGTTATAACCACCGTTTTCCGAAGTGCTCCTTCCACAATGTTTTGAATTTAAAATATTTGTTGAAATTTTATAAGATTGTTTAAAATTCAGCACCACAATTTTTGGTGAGTCTGTTTAACTTAACTCACTCCTTTAGAAATGTGCAAATCTTTATTCCTATAAATCGTTTTTGATAATAACCGCTCGTCTGATGTAAGAATGCTTTTTGTTTCTTTTGTTGTTTATCGGAAAAAATTGTTTCAATATATTAATAACATTCAAAATACTTTTTAATGTAATTGCGAATAAATACTTTTCGCTGTAATAGATGGACGTTTAAATTTATGAACAAATTATTAAAAAATTTTTAACTACTTGGTGTGTTACAGATTGGAGGCTGGTTAGTGTCAAAACACTAGTAATGAATAATATGATGATATAAGGAAAATTTTTGTGTTTTCGGTTCATTTTTTATTATTAATTTTTAATGGGATACTTTTTAACTTGTTGAACTTTTTGCAATAATTGTAATATATTAAGGCTTTTTTATTATACAATTTAAATAAATAAGAAAACATATATTTTTTTATTTTTAGAAAATGTTTTAATGTTTCAAGTAAAAATTTTAAAACTGAATGTTAGCATCACTGAAAAAATATGTTCTCATATAGTTTTACACAAGGTACATTTATTTTACTAGGTAAAAGCGGTTCTACAACAAATACAACACTAGTAAAAACAAGATGGCATTTTATTGTTGCTTTGTGAGTGGAAATGTCAAAAATAGAAACAGAAAATAAAAGAAAATTGGTCTAAAAACAAACGCTCTCTTTGTTCTACATATGCTTGTTGTTAGTGTTTTTTGATATTCGTAAACAAAAGTAGGAAAATATAAACAACTTTTGACATATCCAACTACAAACCAGCTGGGCGGACGACACTACCTAGTAAAATAAATGTACCTTGGTTTTACATATCAAATACAGCGTGATCTAAAGGTATGCTTACATTATGTGTACAAGTCATATGGAATGTCAAAAATGCTATACATGTGTTATTTCGTATGTATGTCAAAATCAGTGTTTAACATACGGTTTAGAATTTGCATGTTCAAAATTGCATATGTTATGTACATATGACGTAACCTCTTTTCGTCGAAAAGAAAACATAAATACTAAAAACAGTTATATCAACTAATAAATCATTTTTTGCGATAACTATTTAGAACTTTACAATATAAGTTTAAGCACAAGACGGTTTTCCTTATAAAAATTGCTATAATATATATTAGAGTTCTTCACTTAGGTACTTGGCTATGTTTGTTTTAAAAACACGAGCGTATTTCGCATAAAGTACATCTTACCAATGTATTTTTACATTTGAAATTGTTAATTGCCTTAATAAAGCAATTAACATACAATTCAAAAATTTCCATTCGAGAAGTCCTTTCTTGTAAACAATTTTATTTTTAGGAAGTTTTCTGAAGTTTTCGCTACCTGAAAGATGCACACACACCTTTATTAGAAAAAACTATAGGACGCTTAAAAAAATTTAAACTTCTGAAAAACCAACATATGATTATTAAAAACCAATAAAAGTTTATTATATCCAAGAAACCTTTATTAGGTTGTTTAAAATATTTACATATAACATTATATTTTTTTCTTTTACATACTCGTTGCACCAAAAAAAGATATCATGACTTTTGAAGTACACTTCCACTAAGAAAAGAAATAGCAAAAAGGAGGTAATAAGGTCAATAATTCAGATTTCAATTCATTTTTTACTATATACTTTTGCTCTGAGTTTGGCTGACGTGGTTGTCGTATTCGTGGAAATGCCTATATATTACTGTTTACCCTTTATAACAACAAAAGTTAAACAAATATTTTTTTTTAGAAATCTAGCTTTTATCGTCTTAGTATTTTGAGTGGAAATTAAAAAAGTAAAAAAAGTAAAAGTTAGCATCACTGAAAACATCTGTTGTCATAAGGTTTTTACCAAGGTACATTTATTTTACTAGGTAATAGCGGCTCTACAACAAATACAACATTTGTAAAAACAACATGGCATTTTATTGTTACTTTGTGAGTGGAAATGTCAAAAATAGAAAAAGAAAATAAAAGAGAATTGGCCTAAAAACAAACGCTTTCTTTGTTCTACATATACTTGTTGTTAATGTTTTTTAAAATTCGTAAACAAAAATAGGAAAATATAAACAACTTTTGACATGTCCAACTACAAACCAGCTGGGCGGATGACACTACCTAGTAAAATAAATGTACCTTGGTTTTTACACATCAAATAGAGCGTGCTCTAAATAAAAAACTAACACATGTTATAACACATAGAAAATAACATATGTTATGTTTCATGAGGTTTACATTATGTGTGTTGATTTACACTTGGAAAATTTGACATTCCATATGACTTGTAGATATAATGTAAACACACCATAAATAAATAACTAACACATGTTATAACACATGGGAAAATAACATATGTTATGTTTCATAAGGTTTACACTACGTGTGTTGATTCACATATGGAAAATCTGACATTCCATATGACTTGTAAGCATAATGTAAACACACCTTAATTAAACATGTTCCTTAAGTTTTTTATGAAATATTTACCTGCATTGTACTTTACAATAATTAAAAACTTGAATTAAAGAAATTTTAAATTGAAAAAAGTGCTTATATTTCACTTCTTTTATTTGTCCCAGTTGGGTTAATATACGGTCGCGCCTGCCATCATCAAGACTGTCGGATGACGCGATATGCTCGATGTCGCAGTTCAATTCTTTCTCAAAAACGTCTTCATTGTCAATACCACGGCGCAATAATCCAGGTGGATGCATTACCTCTTACGTGTAGTTTGTTTTTGTAAAAGCTAATTCGAGCTGTCAAAAACTTGTGTATGTGTGTGTATGTATTTCAATATATTTTTAGTGGCTTTCTTATTTTTTACAAATACATACACACATTACTAGACGTTTTTGACAACTCGAATTAGTTTTTACAAAAAAAAAAAATACACGTAAAAGCTAAAACATATGATGAACACATGATCTGATGCAGTCACCTGTTTGATGCGCCTTGGTCAATACAAATGTTCTGAAGAACACAGACTGCAATAACAAACTGTGAAATGGTGACAACTTTAAGAAAACCAAGACAAAGTATCTGTCCAAAACGAATTTAAATAACACTAAAGGCATTTTCTATTTTTGCACTGGTGGAAAAAAACTTATTGTTTTAGTTTTCTTCTTATTCACTTAAGTTCCCATAGTCTCGGTGTGGTGTCAAAAAACTTTCTCTTAATGGGTAAGCAGAATCTTCCAGTATTTGGTACTTTGAAGAACACAAGTTGGGTAAGTCTTTTCAGATATATGATAGTTTTAATAATTTCAAATCGTGATAAAGACTTATTGAAAAGGTTTACCCTTCTGGAAGTGTTGTTTTATTCCTAGCAAACCTTAGAAAACAAACGTAATTAGATTTTTCAATCTGCAAAAGTATTTTTTATTAGGTTTCCATTAAAGTTAAACGATTTGTGGTCTTCCTCCCTGATATGATCTCATCGTGTTTGATTCGTAGTACCTTTCTATAATATATGACATACTTTTTCGGCTGACGCAAATTTTTTTTTTTTTAAATTGGAAAAAATATACTTATGTTCATTAATTTTGTAAAACTTTATAAAATTAAACTTTCCATTTTTTTCTTACATGGGTTTCAGAATATTGATGAAATACATCTTTAATCAAATTATTCGCTCGAGATAAATGATTTCGTCGTACGAGCATGATTTCAATAAGTAACTTAGAAGAAATTCAGTTTTGACGTTCATTAAAAAATGTTTTTGTAAAACGCAAGAAAAAAATTAAACCAAATATCATATGGTAGCAAAACAAATAGAGTGTTAAAATCATTACATATTTTACACTTTATAAAGCGACATTTTTAGAAAAAACATTGCGTTTTCGAACAATTAATTTTTCTTCAGAATAAAACACAAAAAAGTACAAAGGGTAGAAAATATGTAACATTTATGTCTAAAAAGAAATATTTATGTGAAAAAAGTATACATTATTTTTGACTATAAAAGCAAAAAAGATAATAAAAGCTTTTTAGTTTTGGGTATAGTGCAGCAAGAGTCCATCTGATTTTAAAACTATGAATATGGTCCAATGTGTTTAGGTTTAGAACATTTAACCAGCTATATTAATGTACTTCGTAGCCACTATAATTACCTCAGTGCAGCAATTGAATCAGTATCAGCATAAACGTTTCACCTTCACAATATGATCTCATCGTAAAATCCATTTTGTTAGGAGCAATACCCACTGAGCTACGAATAACGTTTCATAAAACGTTAAGTACGGTTGCATTTCTATGAAGAGTTTACTTGATTTTATTAAAGCTGAAGCGATAGCTTTAGAGAAGGTAGCGCCAATTATAATAACAACAGTCCTATTTTTGCAAAAAACTATAAGCACAGTTGTCTATTGGGGATCAAAAAAGAATTCTAATATGAGTGGCTATGTGCATTGGTGTACTAAAAAAACCTCAACTGTAAATTTTTTAAAGCTAACTAGATCAAATGTGACATATGTATGTTTGTGTTTTGTAGTAGACACTAGGGATGAGCGATCCCGTGATTTTTAAGGAACGTCGTTACTAGTGAACGTGATTTTCAAATCACCGTTCTTTTTAATAGTTACCGTGGTCACCGTTTGCATTTTTTTAGCATACATGTTTAGATAGGAAGTATATTAAATAATATTTTATGCAAACAGTTATTATATTGACAAATTTATTTTGATATCTGCATTTAGAGCAGCTGTGATTCAATTTGGTCAAAAATATAAAGTTCGGTAAACTGATTGATTACAGGTTCAATTAAAAAAAAGCACACAACATCGTTTGCTTTCTTGTTACATATACATACATATGTGTAAAGTTTGGAAAAAAAGAATAGCTGCTGTCAATAAGTAGAAGCAAGAAAAAAGCTAAACATCAATGAAACCACTTTGACCTATGAAAGAGTAAAGGAAACAAAAATACTATTTGCACAACGTAAAATCACAACGTTCTTACTGGAACTGTTACTTGATCAACTAAGTCACTGTAGCAGAGTAAGTATTTGCTCATAACTATTGTAAATTTTTGCTCATTTTCATTCATTTCACATGAGTGAGAATCTGCTTTGCTTTTTTTTCTTCGCCGCACATATGAGAGTATGTTTGCTTTTTTTCTTTTTCATCAAATGATAAATTTTTTGTTTTACTCATGGATGAGAAATGAGAACTTAACTTATCTGCAGATTTTACTTAGAACGGTTTGGCTTTACCAACAGTACCAAGAAATGAATGGTTTTTTTTTGCATTAAAAAAGTAATAAAACAATAACAAATACACGAAAATCTCACATCTACATCATCGTCTATAACCATTTTTAATTTACAAGAAAAGATAATTAGCTACATCTTTGAGTACTGTCATAAAAACATTTATTAATAACAAAATTTCATTTACTGAAGTAATGTCATATAAAATGTTAATAACTTAATAAACAAATAAATAGATATTTACGAAAAATCCAACATACAATTATATATCACATTTCATTTTCTAAGGAATTTTCATATTTTTCTAAATACCTATTTGTTTTCACATACTTTCACATATGCGGTGAGGAATAAAAGTAAAGCAGATTATCACTCATGTGCAGTGAGTATAAGTGAGTGTGTGTAGTAGAAATTTTTAATTATCATTAGTGTTGCCAGTAAAACTACAGGCACACAGCTGATGGTGGTGGTAAACAAAAATTCATACTGTGGCTAGATTGTCGGCGGGGCTGGCATAATGGCGTATGCTCCGTCTTGGGCTCGCCGTATGGGGTGGAATTCTTGCCAACCAATCTAAGCTTTTTACTCAAAAAAAAAAAATTATGCATGCCTGTCTTAACTTGAAGATGAAAAAAAAAACTATGTATAAGAAAAAGATTTGGAGCCCGAACTGAGTAAGGTAAAGACTAAAAAAAATACACACACACAAACAATGTCTCAGGTTGTTAGCATTTTTGCACTGCAGTTGACTGATGTTTTGCCAACCAGATTGCCCTCCCCTTTCAGAATCGTTACCAATTCTTCCATAGCAACTTTAGGAATTTAAGTTGCCCCTAACTTACCTATGATTACTACACCGCTTACCTTTCCATCACAAAACTTCGGTTCAAACCATCCTTTGAATCAACAAGATTATTCAAAAAAATATATTTTTTAAATTCATTATAAATAAATATTTATTCACTCATTATTTACAAATAATAAAAAACATTGATAAAAGAATTATAATTTTAAACAAAAATGCAAAAAGGAAATTATATGTTTATATGTAAGGTATTTACATCAACTCTTATGGAAAAAAAAAATACATTTTTATATTGGACAACGAAGATAAAAAAGGTATGTATAATAAAAAAATATATTCAAAATTAAATTTACTATTTTGTTACTTTTGTCGGTTTTTGGTTAACAAATTCCGCCTCTTTTCTATTGGCAACTTAGGCCTCTTAACAAGCAAAATAAACGACGAAGACCTGTAGGTTTGAGGTCAACACTACGGTTATAGCTAACTCGAGGTAAGAAAATTTGTTCCTAATTTATTTGACAAAAATTAAATATACGCATATAATGCATATTTAGACTTTTTTTTACTTAAATTTACTATTAATTTTGAATAAATTTATACAAAAATACATACATATTTCAACAACTTTTTCTTTTGGTCTATTTCGGCCTTTTTTAGTTTGGGACATCAGGCAACTAATTCTGAGGGTCCAGTTAGGAATTGGGGCTTCTAGAACGGCACCTAGAAGTTGGGTATTCTTTCGCTGGGTGTGGGGCGATGATGTGGCCGTTTTTTTGTATGCTTTAATTTTTTGTTTTAATTTTTTTGTTTAAATTTTTTAATTAAATGTTAATGTTTTTTTTTTGACCTAGTGCTTGTTTCATTATAAAATAAAATTGTTTAAATTTTTAGCTCTATTTTTGAATTTAATTCTTGCAAAAAGGAATGTATATGGCTTTTATAGGCTTTACGAGCAGCATGTTAATTTAATTAATTAACACATTATAAATTACTATCAGTATTAGAATTCTTGCTTTATTTTAGGCCAAATCAACAAACAACTTTTTTTTATGCTTTCTGTTTTTTTTACACTTTGGCCGCCAACACACCGTCGTTTTTTCACTGTCTGATCCAGAATGATCTATATTTTAAAACATGTCCGCTAACTTAACCTTTCTTTCCAGCAAAACTAAAAAAGATGTCCACCATCTCTAGCTTTCGGCCTCACACTCCTTTCTCCACATTCCAAGAAAACTGGTCCTATGTTTTTTTTTTATTTATTTATTTTGTTTAATAAAATATCTGGTAGGTTCTTCCTCTTCTTAAAAAAATATTAGGGCGGTCACGACAAATCTAACCATTCCTGAGACACCTACTGGGAGTCAGGATGGGAAGGAAAAAGACGCCCTGATGATAGTTTTAAAAATCTTATGTAACTAAATATATGTTGTTTTTAACTAAAAATCGCCACTACGGTAACACTAATCGTATGGTAACTCTTTTTTCCTTTATTTCACCACAGTAAGTTATCTCAGGTCTGGCATGCCCCAGTATTCTTTTATAATAGGTCTGTTTCTTTACTTTTTGGGTAAAGTTCGTGAAAATGAGAGCAAGTGTAATTTTTTCTCATAAAGAAACCAAATTGTATAAAAGTACGGAAACACAAAATTTAAATTTTTAACACAAATTAAAACGTCATAATGTATTGACTGTTCCAATAAAAGAATTAATTTAAAAATACAATTAAAAAAAACAAATAGGAACAGTTCTTAGAAATTTGTTGCGTTTATCAGCTCGCAAAAAAGCACATGTGGGACTTTTTGAAAATTTTGCAAATAAATTTAAATATAACTCTCTCGATATGTGGAAGTGTTGTTAAAATTCTTTGTCCTTATGTTATGGAACCATTTCATTCAAATAATTTAGAATGCTGTTCCTCTTTTGGCATTCAAAAATTTCAAAAAGAACTAACAAAAGTTATTCTTCTAAATCGGAATCATGTTCAATAAGATCTAGGATGTCGTCACAATCACTAGAATCACTTGAACTCTCTACTAAATCTGCAACAATGTTTTTTTAACTCGTCTTCATTTGCCATTACAAATTGTCTTTTATATTAGAATTACTATTTTAAATGTTGCTAGTAGCTTTTTTTATTTGCTTTTATTTTGTTTATGTTTGACAGCTGTTTCACAAATAAAAATAACTTGCACGAAGAAAAACTTTGGGATCTTTCCTGCAATAAGAAGAAGAACTTTATTCTCTACAAACCGCTCACATTTACCCAATTCTTTAGTACGGGAACGCTTTTCGTGCAAATTGGGATCCCACGGGAGCCCAAAGTAGAGTAAAGAAACAGACCTAATGAATTGGAACATTTATTTTAATAGGCAATAGCGGCTCTACAATAAAGACAACATTTGTAAAAACAACATAGCATTTTATTGTTGCTTTGTGAGTGGAAATGTTAAAAATAGAAAAGGAAAAGAAAACAGAATTGGTCTAAAAACAAACGCTCTCTTTGTTCTACATATGCTTGTTGTTAGTGTTTTTTGAAATTCGTAAACAAAAGTAGGAAAATATACACAAATTTTGACATTTCCAACTACAAACCAGCTGGGCGGACCACACTACGTAGTAAAATAAATGTACTTTGGAAACAGCTGTTTCCTACTACGTGTAAAAAAAAACACAACAACGCTGAAAACATTTTGCAATATATATTTTATTTGAAAACTCTAAATATTATGTGGATAATAATAATTATTTGTCAAACCTAAGGCTGATATAAGTGGATGAAAAATTAGGTAAGTAATTTATATTAGTGGCAACTTGAATAACTTTGCTACTTCCTGTAGGACATATGGACGTTTGATGGCCATTTCCTAGCAGCAATCAAAACGAAAAAGGTAAGTAAATTTCTTTTTATCATAGCACATTAGTGTGTAAAATAAAGATTTTAACCATTTTGTTTTTGTTTTATTTTCAGGGCAACATAAAGATATCTGGAATTGCTGTGTGGACAACGTTGGAAGCTCTATATGTAACTAAGGTAAATAGACTATTATTTAACTATCTGATTTGCTTAAATTAGGAATTGGGTTAAGTGAGATTAATTGTTTATTCATTGTGAAGTTACAAACGCGGTGCTACTTACTGTGGGCATTTGTGAAAATCAATTTTAAAACAAAAAAAAAAAAAAAAACAAAAATAAAATAAAGTTAAAGGATACCGGGTAGTTAGATCAGTTGTGCACGGATTTGAATTAAAATAAAAACAAAAATATTAAACAATTGAAAGAACTAAAAGGTGGTAGAAAAAGGTGCAAACATATGTGTCGTAACTATGTAATAAAGAAAAACTTGTGTTAAGATTTATATAAAAAAAGCAAACTAATGTCTAGCAAACGTGAAAGCTGCGGTCTACCTATAAAAACAGTGATTTCCTGACCAATCATAAAATAGCTTCGCTGAATTATTAACCAACAAATAAATTCTGCGTCCTAAGTGCTCCGAACTGAAAAATTAAATTTTAACTTTCAGTTAGTTCTTGCATTGTGAAATACGAACGTTTATCTATACCTTTATGTATGTGTAATTTCCTTCCTCCGGTTTTAAAAGGCTCTAATATTAATTGAGTTCAGTACGTAAATAACTAAATGAAAAAAAAAAAAAAACACATTCCCTTCTATTTAGACGGGTTAGAGGGAGAAGGGTATTGGGAAATAACAACACCAATTTTTATGTTTTTTAAAACGTTATAAATTAGGTATATATTTATTTAACTGTGATAGTTTGCACGGTAAGTATTTATAATGAGGTTTTATATGGGGTAAGTATATAGGTAAATAAATTTTAGGTTAAAGTAAGTATTCAACTATTATAATTTTAATTCATTTTAGGTTTTATAATTTTATTTGTAGATTTTAGGTTTTTTATTATAGATTTTAAGTTTTAACAATAAAGTTAAGTTTTAGTAATAGATTTAAGTTTTATCACTAGATGTAAGTTTTAACCCTTTAATAGTTTTTAATTTTATGATATTTAGATATAAGTTTTAACTAGGTTGTATTTAGTTTTTTCACTAGTATATTAGTTTTAATTCACTTTTTAGTTTTAAGGTATAATATTTTTAATAAATATTTTCATTGAATGTATTGAATGTATGTTTTTAATATTAATTTTTTGAAACAGATTGAATGGGAGCGAACTTAAAAAACGGGAGCGAGCCGGCAGCGAACGATCTTAATGAAGATTGACGAATGATACCTTTTTTGGTTAAGAGAGAGATATTATTGTTGAAGTTGGCTGCAGTTACATCGGGGCGTTGATGATTCCAGGGCTTGGGTTTATACCATTGTTCGAATGAACATTCTCCCGGGCCTAGAAACTTCATTTAATTATTTAATTTGCTGATGATCCCATGATCAGCCACCCGAAAGATGAATCTTGGGCCACAAGGGATCCACCATCAATATGTATGGTGTTGGGTTGCAAAATGGTAGTAAACAAATCACCACCAATTTCCATCGATATTGGAGTGTTGGAGTAAAATTCCGGGTCTGCTAGGGTTATCCTGCACACTTTGTTTTTTATTTCTTCATTCATTGGATAAGGGTATGGTTTTCTGGGTAAATCGCTTACAACTTCCATATAGATTTTAAATTGTAAGTTTAAATTGTAGTTTGGTGCAATTGTAGCTTTGACATACTCTGCGTTATCTATATGGAACGCTTTAAGCCAACTGTCGCGGACAAATGATGAAGCTATCCGGGATTTCGTCAGGCTAGGGTTTAAAATAGCTCTTGCCAACTTATTTCCTTTATTCATAATCACTTGAAGTATTATAGTTGGAACAAAGGTTTTAGTGATAGAAGTTTGGATTACAGCTGCCGTGGAGGATGTTGTTGTTGATGAGCGTCTTTGAACTGGGGTTGGTTCAGCAATTCTGGGAGAACTGTATGCTTGCTCACGGTCATCCTTCAAATCCTTTAAAATCCTTGCTGGCCCATGAAGAAGAGTATGGTTCTTACAGCTGCATTTTCTGCAGCGTGCTTTACTTGTGCATTTGTCTATTAAATGGTTTCTTGCCAATCAGTTGATGCAGTAGTGCAGGCGGACTGCAGTTCTATATTTTTCTGCTAGATTTAACTTGTTGTATCTCTTGCAGGACGACAAGCTATGGTCCGCCTGACAAATGCCACATCCAAAATGACGTTTATGTTTACGGGTGTGTTGGCTGTTTTTACCTCTGTTCGAGCTTTGTCTGTGTGATCGTGGACGATCATTGCGACTTTTATTGGAACCACGGCTATTGTTTTTGGATGCCATTTTCTATTTAAAAAGTGAAATTTTTAAGTGTTAATGTATTATGATGAATAAAGAGTTAGTGTGTTAGGATGAAATTAGTATGGGTTAGTGTTGTGTAATGCAGTGAAGTTAGTAGAGTTGTTAGGGTCTGAGTATTACAAATTAGACTAAGACGTGGGTAGAACAACAACTTTAGTTATCGGTCGGGTTAAAGTTCCTGTCGAAGTACGTACGTCAACAACTCTGTTTCTTCTGTCGGAACCTGGGTAAGTCTTCTTTACACGTCCAAGTGACCATTCGTTGGGTGGTAAGTTGTCTTGTCTAATTACAACAATATCATCAACTTCTACTGAACGTCGAGGGTTTTTCCACTTATATCTTTTATGGAGCTCTTTAAGATATTCATCTTTCCATCTTCTGCAAAAGTAATGATGCTAAATCTTTAACTTTTGCCATCTGTTTGCCAGGGTAATGTTTTCATTACTGATATCTGGTTCTGCGGGGGTGAGTAAGGGTGAACCAATCAAAAAGTGACCTGGTGTCAACGGGTTTAGATCCTGTGGGTTTTCACTTGACGGGCTTAAGGGTCTAGAGTTGAGGCATCCTTCAATCCTTGCAAGTAGTGTTGCGAACTCTTCATAAGTGTACTTTATGTTGTTTAGCTTTTTTAGGTGGGACTTGAAACTTTTACTACCTGCTTCCCATAAACCTCCCATATGATTTGCTCCTGGAGGTATAAAGTGGCACGTCAAGTTTTGAACACTATTAATTGATGTTACAGAACCTTTTAATTTTTTGATGAATTCCTGTTGCTCTTTTTTAATCATTTGGCTTGCTCCAATGAAATTAGTTCCATTGTCTGAGTAAATGGCGACAGGGCTTCCCCGCCTCGAAAAAAATCGAGCGAACGCTGCCATAAAGGCTTGGGTAGACAAATCAGACGTAGGCTCCAAGTGGATAGCTTTTGTTGCAAAGCAAACAAAAACGCATACGTAACCTTTTGTAATTCTGCATGCTCTGCCATTATAAACTTTAATGTCAAATGGTCCAGCGAAATCTATGCCAACATTAGTAAAGGCTCGGGTAATTTGGGTGTGCTCTGGTGGCAAAGCAGCCATAAATTGGGTAGTTCGTCTATTCTTATACCTCGTGCATGGTAGACGTTTGTTTACAACAGAACTAATGAGGTTCTGAAGTTTGGGAATCCAGAATCCTGACCGTATTACCCTTAGCATCAATTGATTTCCTCCGTGTAGGGTAATTAAATGCACATGTGAGGTTAACAATTTAGCAAATTGACTGGCGTACGGTATTAAGATTGGATGTCTCTCAGAATACGACAAACTGTTGGAATTAGCCAGTCGACCATTGGCACGCATAATCTTTGCAGAATCTAAAAATGGGGTAAGTGTAAGTAGGTTACTTTTTCTGGGTATTGGGTTATTTCTTTGAAGACAATTATAATCTTCATTAAAATATTGTTTTTGACATAAACTGATAAGTCTGTCTCGTGTTTGTTTAATTTCTAATGCATCAATCTCAATACTTGGATGGGTTGTTAAAATTTCAAGTCTGTTACTAACTGTATGAGAATTGTTTCGATCAAGTATAATTCTATCATTTCGAACTGTGTTTCTCCGGGTACATGATGCACGATCACAAAATCGATAGACATATGACATGACTCTTAGTGCTTTAGACAATTTTGAAAATCTTGACAAAATGTCTGGGTTTGTGTTAATCGTATTTTCCAAGGAAGGGTTAATATTTACCGTTGTAGAAAACGATTGATTAATTTTAGCTTCAGCTTAAGTTATAAAGGGTTTTTGTGTTATTGGCCATGCTGCAGCGGATTCTTTCAACCAGGAAGGTCCATTCCACCATAGCGTGTGATGCTTTAGCTCATCTGCGTTACATCCTCGACTGGCAATATCAGCAGGGTTATCATGAGAGGAAACGTGGTTCCAATTGTCAACTCTAACGGTTTCCAGAATTGTAGATACTCTGTTTGCTACAAACGTGTTCCATGAGTTAGGGTGTTTACTGAGCCATGCTAATACAATTGACGAATCTGTCCAGAAATACGTCTGATGAGCTGGGTAATTAAATTGTGTGTCATGTTAGCCAATAACACTGCACCACAAAATTCTAATTTTGGTAACGAGACAGCTTTGATTGGTGCAACTCTCGTCTTGGCGAAGAGTAGGGTTACGGTATTAGGACCGTCTTTAGGTGTAAGTCTGGCATATAATGCTGCAGAGTAGGCTTTTTCAGAAGCATCTGAAAAGCCATGAAACTCAATTTTTGCTGAAGGTGAAAAATTAATCCATCTTGGAATACGAATTTGATTAATGTTATCATAGAACTGCAGAAACTTTTGCCATTTTATTAGGGTGAGAGGGTAAAGACATTCATCCCAAGCTGTGTTATCTTGCCATACTTGCTGCATAATGATTTTAGCAGAGACTACAATTGGTGCTAACCAACCAGCTGGGTCAAAAAGACGAGCTATATCTGATAGTACAGTTCGCTTTGTGTATGCTGATTTCCTTTCAATTATCGGCACATTGAAAAGGAATTCATCTTCCTTCGCGTTCCATCTGATTCCAAGTGTTTTAGCGTTGTTGGATTCGGGTAAGGTTAATAGATCCACATCTAAAAGATAATCTTCGGGTAGGCTACTTAAAAGTTCTTTAGTGTTGGAGATCCATTTTCGTAGAGGGAAACCAGCAGAGTCAAGAACTGAGATCAACTGAGATTGTGCAATTTTAGCATCTTCTACAGTATGGCCACCAGCCAAGACATCATCAACATACATGTTGTTTCACAATACTTCTGAAGCGATTGAGTGGGTATTTTGAATGTCTTTGGCTAATTCGTGTAGGGTTCTAATAGCCAAATAGGGTGCACAGTTAACACCAAATGTAACTGTTTGCAGTTCATAATCTTGAATGGGTTCGTTGACGTTTTTTCTAAATAAAATTCGTTGGTAGGGTGTGTGGGTAGGGTTTAATAAAATTTGCCTGTATATTTTTGTAATGTCGGCATTAAAAACGAATTTGTAAAAACGCCATTTCAAGATAAGTACAACTAAATCTTGTTGTAGGGTAGGACCAGTGTGTAATGCATCATTTAAGCTGTTGCTGTTCGATGTTTTGCTGGAAGCATTAAAAACTACTCGAACTTTTGTGGTTACTCTATCCATTTTGACAACAGCATGATGAGGTAAGTAATACTGGGTGTTTGAAGAAGCGTTTGGGTTATATTGAACGGGTTTCATATGACCTAAGTCCATGTATTCTTGAAGCACGTTATCATATTCGACTTTTAGCTCTGGTTTCTTCATTAAATTCTTCTCGTTCCTCAAAAATTGTGCCATTGCAACGTGGCGAGAGTTTCCTAACTCTACGGGTGGGTATTTGAACGGAAGATCTACCTGATAACGGCCATTGGGTAATCGACGGGTTGGTGTCGTATAATTTTCTTCACAGGAACATTCTTCTTTAGAAATGTTGGGTTTTGTGGGTAATTCTTCAATTTCCCAGAATTTGGTCAAAATCCTATCAAGCGTAACGGAACTGAAGTACGATACTACTGTTTGGGTATTGGGTGAAGTCTGAATGGGCCCGGTCAAGATCCAACCAAACTCAGTTTCTTGAGCTATTAATGTGTCTAGAAATTCTTTCTTAACACCTGATTTTAAAATTTGGGGGTAAAAATCGCTGTCAAGAATAAAGTCGATTGGTCGGCTTTCGTAGAACTTTTGGTCAGCTAACCGAATATTTTCGAAATCTGTAATAAGGGTTGGGTTTAAGTTTTGGGTGGGTAAATTCTTTGTAAGAGTTTTTACAACGATTGCTTGGATATTCAGTTTAAGATTGTTTTGAGTGTTGGATCTCAACAGAACTTCACAAAGCTTATTTGATCGGGCCGAAACGACTTTATTCAATTCAGATATTTCGGCTACTATTGGGGTTGTTGGTAGATGCAGCTTCCTTCTCAACTTATCGGAAATAAAGGAAAAGTCCGATGCTGGCTCAATAAGTGCTCTTGCTGGAAACATTTCTCCATGGACTTCAACGTTCAGAACTGCAGTTCCTAATAACTTTGTTCTATTATCTAATATGGGTTTGCTTGATCGGGTTTGTGTAGAAAATGTCTGTAATGCATTTCTTGATGTTGATGGTTGGTTATCATCAACTTGAGTGTTCGAGTTGGTTGGGATGGGTTTGTGTAGAAGGGTATTGTGTCTTCCACCGCAATGTCTACATGTAAATGTACTACGACAATCTTTAATTACATGAAAGATTGCTAAACAGTTGTAACAAATCCCATTCTTTTTCACAAATTCAATTCTTTCAGTAACTCCCAATGATGTGAACGTTGAACATTCACGTAATGTGTGGCTACTTTTGTATAACTTGCAAATTGAACCGTCGGGTTTATTTTGTGTGTTGGAGTTACTTGGTACATTTGACTTGTTATGTCGATTTTGGGTATTTGGGTGATTTTGTGTGGAATTTGGGAATTTGCTATTATTTTGTGGGTGTGGGTTATTTTGAGTTGTGTTATGAAAAGCTTTACCTCTTTTATCAAACTGATTTCTATTTTCTTGGAAATTTTTTGGCTTTGGGCTTGGGTTAGAAATTGTATCTATGACATCATTAACGGACGTCAATTCCTTAAATGTATTTGTTAAGAATACATCAAGATCAATCCAAGAGGGCATTTCAGCACAATCTTGAAGAGTTTTTTCAAACTCTCTTCGGGTTTCTCGGGGTAATTTGGTGGAACAGAGATATACGAAGATCGGATCCCAGTTATCCGTATCAATCTCTAATGAATTTAAATTTGCAATACAGTAATTTATTTTTCTCTGAAGTTTTCTAATTGAGGTGCCACACATTGTGTTTACTGCAGGTAAATTAAAAAGGGTCTTTAATTGTGCATTTATTTGCATTCCTTTATTCTCATACTGAGAAACCAATTGGTTCCATGCAATTGTAAAACCTTCATTAGTCAGAGGAACGTTGTCTACTATCTCTTTGGCTTCGCCGCTAGTTTTTTGTTTAAGGTAAAAAAGTTTTTCTACACCACTTAAACGGGTATTGTTGCCATAAATGGCTTTGAAGAGATCTCTAAACGAGGCCCAGAACTTGAAATCTCCATTAAATGTTGGCATATCGCATGGGGGTACATTGAAGGCACCGGAATTGTGGGGTGGGTAAATTGGCTTGAGCTTCATTATGCCGGGTAATTGCTTCGATTGACTCATCGATCGAAATCATACTCGTCCTGTAAAAATTTTTGGTTGATCTCACATGTTTAACAATTTCCTTGAAGTTGATCGCTTCCGCCTTATCAGGGTCATTAATGTCAGGAGACTCCCTAATCTGTTTATATTTTCCATCGATGTTATGCCATAGTTCCTCAAGATCACGTTTTTTGAAGTTAAGTGCGGGTATTGGCTGAGATTGTTCTGGGGTAGCACGATAATCCTCATCAAATGCACCCTTATCAACCTTGATACAGCGCATGAGATCATAAGCCAAAGTTTTGAGTTCAGACATAATTTCGGTTTATAAAAAAAATACGAAAATTTAAGAAACGATTTTATTTGAAACTGGGTTTGGGTATTAAATTGAAAAAAAGGAAAAAAATTACCAGCAGACAAAATTTCCTATTGGGTATTTTATATAATTGTGTGAGAACAATATATTGCGATTGGGTATGGGTATTAAGAGAGTAAATTAAATATATTGTCGCTAATATTTAGAAAAATCTCAAAAAAATAGGAAATTATAAAGTAAGTTTTTTAAAATTACAAAGTTGCCTTGTTTGCTGGGGGTAGGGTACAACCGTTATTATTGTGTGTGATATGTTATTAATTGTGTGTGATATGTAGTGTGTTTTTGTCTTATCTTCCCTCCTTAGAGTTGTGTTATTGTTGTATATTGATGTTTGTTGATGTTGTGTGATGTGTTTAATGTGTTGTGATGTTGTAGGGTGTATTGTGTAGTAAAACAAGTTTTGTTTTTTGTTATTTTAAAGATATTTTATTAAAATTATAAAACAAAAATAAATTTATAAAAAAAATTTTTGATTTGCAGGGTATTGATTTTTTGTGCTGCAGGGTCCTATGAACTGCAGGGCACTTAAATGTTAATATATGTAATATGTGTTATTTGTTTTTTGCCAGTTTTCTTTTCTTCTTTAATTGTAAATTTTTACAAAATTATGTGTTGATATGTATTTGTGTGTATTTATTAAGCGGGAAGGTTTCTTTTAATATGTGTATTTATGTATAATTGTATGTATATTTTTTAAATAAAATTTTGTCTTGTTTATTTTTTATTTACTTTGTAATCACTGTTTGTTTTATTTTTTAGAAAAACTTTTGCTTTTTGTTTTGTTTGTTTTGTTTTGTGGACTGTATTTTTTTTTTTTTTTTTTTTTTGGTTTTTTGTAGGTATAGCTGTTTCACTTTTGACACTTTGTAATTAGTAGGCTTTCAAGGACCATATTTAGACGGGTTAGAGGGAGAAGGGTATTGGGAAATAACAACAACAATTTTTATGTTTTTTAAAACGTTATAAATTAGGTATATATTTATTTAACTGTGATTTTTTTTTACGGTAAGTATTTATAATGAGGTTTTATATAGAGTAAGTATATAGGTAAATAAATTTTAGGTTAAAGTAAGTATTCAACTATGATAATTTTAATTCATTTTAGGTTTTATAATTTTATTTGTAGATTTTAGGTTTTTTATTATAGATTTTAAGTTTTAACAATAAAGTTAAGTTTTAGTAATAGATTTAAGTTTTATCACTAGATGTAAGTTTTAACCCTTTAATAGTTTTTAATTTTATGATATTTAGATATAAGTTTTAACTAGGTTGTATTTAGTTTTTTCACTAGTATATTAGTTTTAATTCACTTTTTAGTTTTAAGGTATAATATTTTTAATAAATATTTTCATTGAATGTATTGAATGTATGTTTTTAATATTACTTTTTTGAAACAGATTGAATGGGAGCGAACTTAAAAAACGGGAGCGAGCCGGCAGCGAACGATCTTAATGAAGATTGACGAATGATACCTTTTTTGGTTAAGAGAGAGATATTATTGTTAAAGTTGGCTGCAGTTACATGGGGGCGTTGATGATTCCAGTGTTTGGGTTTATACCATTGTTCGAATGAACACCTTCTCTTCTGATCCTACGGATTGCCCCCAGAGATGTGATGATCGGGAGCCTAGCCCCCAAATCCAAAAGTTCGAATTGCATCTTAAGTTGTTTAAAGCCAGTTGAGCTAAGCGGGATGGAAGAAATGCAAGGACTAAAACCACCAAGGAACCAAAAAAAAACTCTTAAGTCCTTGGCAAGATATACCCCTTACCATTTCTTCAAGTAATTAAAACAAATTGTCCTGTCTTCGTGAATAAATATGTTTGCTTTATAGCAAAAAAAAATTATCTAGACAAAAGTTAACTTAATAACTAAACTTAACAAAAAGGAAAACGATTTTTGAAAAATTGCGTCGATACACTTCTTGTGCCGGGACAAACTTAACCACGCGACAACGGGTGTTATGCGTTTTCTCGTTACGCAAATAAGCTTTATGCAAACTTTCGTGTATCTGCTGATGTTTCAGGGACATTTTCACGGTTTTTGGGCAAATATTCATTTCAGGATAGCCCAAATCTTTTAGCTTTCTAGCCAGACCATACACGCTACCGTGGCCTATCATGTTTATGCCAAAAAGAACAAAACACGGGGTAACACCAATCGAAGTCTGAACAGATGATCTTAGCGAGAAATCTATCTCGGACAAATGCTTGCCCCATTCAGCCTGATCTTCCTGCAAATATGAACGTATTGCAGACAGAATAGATTGGTTTACGCTCTCTGATGCATTGGCCTGAAGAGCATGTATGGCGGTTCGAATGTGTTTTACACCAAAATTTTTCACCAAACTGCGAATTCTTTACTAACGAATTGTTTTCCGTTGTCGGAGATAATAGATTCTCGTGTTCCAAATTTGTGAAAAACTTGGTGATTAAAAACTTAACGATGCTTTAAGTATTTGCTTTTGGTAATGCCTTTAGCAATACAAACTTTGTTAAATGGTCTAAAATAATAAAAATGAAACTATTGCCATTTTTAGACCTCGGGTAAGGACCAAGAAAATCTACGAAGATTCGTTGAAAAGGTCGCTCCGTTAATGTTTCAGCTCCCATTGGTGGCCGTAACGGAATATTCGCGGGTTTAGTTTTCTTGCATGCCTGACAGTTGGCTGTGTAATCGCGTATTTATGTGTTTTGGTTTGGCCAATAGAAGTAGCCTATCATTCGACACAGAGGCTTGTGGAGAATTATGCGATTTTTCTATGATAGGTTTGGTCAGCTCCTAAGGAACCCACAGTTTCCATGCAAAATATTCGTTCACGACCTGACCATCATAAGGCTTTATGCTTTTATAAACAAAATCACCGACCACTTTTAAGTCAGGTAATTGCTCGGAATTTTTTTCTATAGTAGTTTTAAATAACCACTTGACTTAAAAGCCTCGTTCAAATCGATAACATTTTCCACCTCTGTGGAGACCTTTTCCATCTCGTAGCGCGATAGCGTGTCGGGGACAATATTTTGTCTACCCTGCTTATGTTCTATACCGAAATTATACGCTTGGAGATGAAGACTCCACCTCGCCAATCTACCGATCAAATCCCTATTTGACATCAGCCACTTAAGGCTACTGTTATCGGTAATTACGGTAAAAGGTATAAGCTTCTTAATCGGCAAGACAACTGCTAGACATTCGCGCTCGGTTACAGAATAGTTTTTCTGCGCCTGTGCGAAAAGTAGGCAATTGAATGTTCTCCATCAGAATCATCTTTCTGAAACAGAACAGCACCAATGCCCACATCTGAAGCATCACATTGCAAATAAAAATGCCTATAGAAGTCTGGATGATTAAGAAGTGGACTCGAAATCAGCGCATTCTTGAGCCGATCAAACGCAGCTTTAGCTTCTGCCGTAAACTCAAATTTCTTACACTTCTTTAGCGTTTCCAATATCGGAGCTGCAATAGAGGCGTAGTCAGATATAAATTTTCCTACTGCCCCCATGAAGCTCCGCACTTGCTTTGCTGTTTTAGGGTAAGTAAACCGAGATATAGTTTCCAATTTAGCCGGATCAGGTTTTAGTTTGCCACCTCCTACAATGTAACCCCAATATTTTAACTCCTTAAAACAAAAGTTAGATTTTGCCACATTAATGGTCAGGCCGGCTTCCGTCAATTTTAAAGCTACCCGTTGAAGCAAATCCAGGTGTGCCTCGCAATCTGGGGGTACTATCAAAAGATCATCTAAGTAGACGAAAACTCTATCACGTAAGGCCGCGGTGATCACTTTATCCATTAAACGGCATAACCTTTGAGCTGCATTACACAGCCCAAAAGGCATAACCACAAATTGGTAAAGTGGCCGCCCAGGTACCGTAAAAGCAGTTTTCTCTCTACTAGATGGGTCTAGTGGTATCTGCCAGGAAGCGTCTTTAAGGTCAACACTGGATATATATATATATATATATATATCGTGTCACCCAAACGGCTAAGCAAACCTCCCAAACATAGCCGGTTCTTCTCGCCCTTGCGGACTAAAGTCACGGAATGACTCCATGGACTTTCGCTAAGCTCAATGACCCCAAGACCAAGCATCCTATCAAGCTCTGCAAACATCAATTTTTGTACCGCCGGGGAGACAGGATAATGTCTATCTTTGACTGGAGTCGCTTCCCGCGTATCTATAGAATGCGTTTCTAAATGGGTTTTGCCAAGACGTTTTTTAGTATAACACGGAAACATCGATATAACAAAATCTAATTTTTGTCGCTGTTCAGTAGTCAACTCATGAGTTACTAGATTTGGGCAACTATCTGCCTCTTCACAGAGACTTATTTGATTGGTCGTGAGACTCTCTATATTGGCAAACATTTTGAAAACCTTCATAAAGTCGATACCCAAAAATAACGTTCGTCTTAAACTAGGCACTAGATTAAACGTTATAACCTGCGTTGTCTGGCCAAAAGTAACCTCCGCACGAACACAGCCAACAATAGCGTGCGCTGTTCCGTCAGCTGTCTTAATATTTGTAAAGAAGCTATAGACCTTAAGTCCTGTCTTTTTTACAAATTCAAGACAGTTGCGGCCCAGACACGTAACTGTTGCACCACTGTCTAACAGACCCTCAATTTTATAGGCAGCTATATTTATGCGGGTATAAAGACGAAGGTCCCTGCCTTCATGTAAAGAAGCAAGCGAAATTTCCTTAACCGTTTCCGCTTCTTGTAACGGTCGCGCGCCTTTCTAATTCGGTTGGAAACCTCACCAAAAATTCTCTGCCTAGCCTCTTTATATTCTTGTATCTGGATATGAAGCGGCTTTAATACCCTTACATTTGGCACACTATCTGCGCTTTTAACACGACTACATTCATTTTGAAAAATTTTAATGCTAGGCCTTATCTCATCCTGCCTAACAGCTGGTTTTATACTGCGGTCGACCGCGCCCCCCAGTTAGAGACGGGTCCCGCTTGTGGTTTTCCTGACAACTCGGACATTTTGAGGTGACAACTCCATCCATGCCGCATTAAAAACAAAATAGTCTGTGTGTAGTTACTGGACAATCAAAAAAACTATGGCCAACCAACTTACAGTTCCAGCAGGTATACTTAGCTGTAGTACGCATCGCGTCAACCTCTAATTCAGGTACTGGCTCTTTCCTTTCTTCAAACTCAATCTCGTTCACACGATGATAATAATTTGGACGCTGCTGGTACATTCGTCTTTGTCCTGCTAACAGATTTTCTCTTCACCTCTCTGCATAATTCTGGCAAGGTATTCAATTTAACGGAAAATAGCATTTGCGCTAATGACGGCTTTAAATTGCCCCGAATTATGTCAACTAACGACCTCTCATCATATGATGTGCGCTGCTGGTTTCTTAACTTTATTATGGCGTTATAAAATTCTTCAAACGCTTCTTGCGGTAGTTGACGTCTATTCAATATTTGCATTTGAATTTGGTATTCATTTTTAAATAGGTGGTATTGCGTCACTATAGCTGACTCTAGCTCCTGCCACAAGCTAATACGTGCTAGCTTACGATGGTTCCAATACCAGTCCAGAGCAGGTCCTTCCAGTAGATGGTGAAAACTCCGTAAAATGTCCACCTCTGAACAATTGTAGACTCGGCCCAACTCATTCACACGAAAAAGAAATTGCTGAGCGCTTAAGGACTTACTGGTACCGTCAGATTTTATACCCCACTTAGACAAATCCATTCTGTTTGATTGAAGCCATGTTCTAAAGAGCTTGGTGTAGGCATTTGTTGTGGTGGTAAAAACAAATGTGATACTTACTGCTGCTGATATAGCGGCAGCTGTTGACTCTGAGGCTCTTTTGTGCCTACAGTGAACAAATTTTGTTGTAATACGTTTGGTATCAAAGGGTCCCGAGCTGGATAAGCTCTTGGCGCTGGCATTAACGGCGGCGGTTGGCTAAAAGCAGATGCTTGTGGATGACTGTTAGTCACTGTTGTAGCAACGCCTCTAGCTTGACGCGAAAGGAAACATGCGGGCTCTGCCTGTGGCATAGTTTGCATATTCACTTGCGACGTCTAAAAACGGGGCATATTTTGTTGCACACCATCTCTGGTGGTATTTGTTGGCTGCAAAGGATGAGCTTCTGGCACTAAAGGCTGGTGAGTATTGTCCAGATTATTTTGCATACGGTTTCTAATTTCATCCATTTTAAACTCTTGCAGTGCTTGCCTCGCTCTTTCTCTCATTTGCTTCATCAGCTGCGCTTCACATAGCCCTATCGAGGCTTGGGCAACTTCTTGTATCTGCTGGGTATTAAACGTATTTTGTGCGTTTGATGGATTCTGTTCAGTCTCACGCATCTCTCTGCGTATGCCTTGTGCAGTACAACTGCTAAATTCTGGCGACACGACTGTGTGACTTGACTCGTAAGGATCAAATGAAACATTTAGCTGGTTGTCAGTTGTATCCACTGGCGCTGTTGCTGTTGTTGTGGTAGTCAAACCTGAGGTGACAATATCGGTGCTACTGGCAATACTACTGCCGACACTGCTTCCTTCTGTGGCCATAGTGCTACTATCTAGCTGAGTTGTTAACTGCTTACTGCCCAGACGGGTTAAAACCATTCAACAGGAATCGCTAAAATTAATTTTGATATTAGCAGTTGACCTCTCACCGTACGGTATAATAAAACAAACAGAAAGAATGAAAAGAAAAATCAAATCAAAATTAAAAAAAAAAATCAGCATTTTGCAGATGAATTAATTTAACAATTTTATTGCACGTTTTTGGTGATGGATTATAAGCGGTGATAGTAATCAGAGTAATAAGTGAAATTTCGTGCAAACTAACGGTTATATTTTTACTGCATATACATATGCATTTAAGACAATTGAGTATAAAAATATAAATCAGTGTGTGTTACTAACAGAAACTACGGTTTATCAACAAACATGTTGATTTGACTGCTGCTGGAATCCCCTAAGATAATCGGAAGGTGTACCAGTACTAGTCAAACAACGGTTGGTTGACATACTAAAAAAAAATTAAGTTCCTACACATAGTAGCTATTACAAGGCTCCTATACAAAGAGATCAAGTAAGACTCTACGTGTAAAAAAACTCTAAACTATCTTATTCTCTCTACAAGTCGCGACGCGTTTCTAGCCGATATGTTTAAGATACGGAACTTACATTTGTTGAAAATGAGATACACAAAAATAAAAAAAGGTAAATACAGTTTAAATTAAAGTAAAAAAAAACATATTGTTCAAGTTCTAACAAATAACTTTTCTTTTAGCTTAAAATTTTTTTGCAAATAATCCTTAGCCCTACTGCCATGGATTAAAAACAAAATTTTAAGATAAAAACTGGTGTTCACTGAACGTATGAGGTTGTAAAAGTGTAGCTACGCGTTAAGGACTCTTGTGAAACTTAAGCGGGACTTACACTTCGCAATCCAACGTGTCCAGGTAAACAAAACTACCTATGGTATTTACTTTGGGCCCCACGTTGGCCGCCATTTTTGTAGTAGAATTTTTTAATTATCATTAATGTTGCCAGCTGATGGTGGTGGTAAACAAAAATTCAAATTGTGCCCAGATTGTCGGCGGGGCTAGCATGATGACGTATGCTCTGGCTTGGGCTCGCCGTATGGGGTGGAATTCTTGCCAACCAATCTAAACTTTTTATTCCAAAAGAAATTATGCATGCCAGTCTTAAATTGAAGATAAAAAACTATGTATAAGAAAAAAATATGGAGCCCGAAGTAAGTAAGGTAATGACTAAAAGAAAAATACACATACACAAACACAAACAATGTTTCATGTTGTTCGCATTTTTGCACTGTAGTTGACTGAATTTTTGCCAACCAGATTGCCCTCCCCTTTCAGAATCGTTACCAATTCTTCCATAGCAACTTTAGGAATTTAAGTTGCCCCTAACTTACCTCTGATTACTACACCGCTTACCTTTCCATCAAAAAACTTCGGGTTAAACCATCCTTTTAATCAACAAGATTATTCAAAAAAATAAATTTTAAAAATTCATTATAAATAAATATTTATTCATTCATTATTTACAAATAATAAAAAACATTGAAAAAAGAATTACAATTTTAAACAAAGATGCAAAAAGGAAATTATATGTTTATATGTAAGGTATTTACATAAAGTTTAATAAAAAAAATATATTTTTATATTGGACAACAAAGATAAAAAAGGTATGTATAATAAAAAAATGTATTCAAAATTAAATTTACTATTTTGTTACTTTTGTCGGTTTTTGGTTAACAAATTCCTCCTCTTTTCTACGGGCAACTTAGGCCTCTTAACAAGCAAAATAAACGACAAAGACCTGCAGGCTTGTGCTCAACACTACGGTTTAATGCGCGACACCCTTTCAAAAGCAAGGGAATAAAGGTTATAGCTAACTCGAGGTAAGAAAATTTTTTCCTAATTTATTTTGGCTTATTAACCACTATCAAAATAATTTGACAAAAATTAAATATACGCATATAATGCACATTTAGATTTTTTTACTTAAATTAACTATTAATTTTAAATAAATTTATACAAAAATACATACATACTTATTTCAACAACTTTTCTCTTTCTGCCTTTTTTAGCTTGGGACATCAGGCAACTAATTCTGAGGGTCCAATCAGGAATTGGGGCTTCTAGAACGACACCGAGTTGGGTCTTCCTTCGCTAAGTGTGTGGCGATTATGTGGCCGTTTTTTTGTTGCTTTAATTTTTTTTAAATTTGTTTGTTTAAATTTTTAAATTAAATGTTAATGTTTTTTTTGACCTAGTGCTTGTTTCATTATAAAATAAGATTGTTTAAATTTTTAGCTTAATTTTTGAATTTAATTCTTGCAAAAAGGAATGTATATGGCTTTTATAGTTTTTACGAGCAGCATGTTAATTTAATTAATTAACACATTATAAATTACACTCAATTTTGGCTACACCATTATTCTTAAGCTTTAATTCTTTTATTTATTAAATTGAACTTTTTGTTTTTAACGTCACTTTTATTGTATACGGTTTTTGTATCGTATCAAGTTTCTATTGTTTTCAGTAACTTTTGCAACTTTGCATTATGTTAGTTGTTGCACCACAAAAAAAAAAAAACTAAATAAAATTCTTGCTTTATTTTAAGCCAAATCAACAAACACTTTTTTTATGTTTTATGTTTTCTGTTTTTTTTTTACACTTTGGCCGCCAACACACCGTCGTTTTTTCACTGTCTGATCCAGAATGACCTATATTCTAAAACATGTCCGCCAACTTAACCTTTTTTTCCAGCAAAACTAAAAAAGATGTCCACCATCTCCATCTTATCTATTTATTTTCGCCCTCACACTCCTTTCTCCACATTCCAAGAAAACTGGTTCTATGTTTTTTTTATTTATTTCTTTTGATTCATAAAATATCTGGTTGGCTCTTCTTCTTAAAAAAGTATTAGGGCCGTCACGACATGAGCAAATACTTATCCTGCACTGTAGTGACCAGTGATTTCTTAATCACAGTGACTTAATCACAGGTACTGAAATATCGCTCATCTCTAGTAGATACATCAATGTGTGAAAAAACTAAAAACAAAGGTCAAGACCATTAATGAAAACAGTGACCGAAGCAGTAAAATAAGGCGACAAAAACCACAGCACGAACAGCAGCATTGAAAACATTCAAAGCAGAACGTTATTTTTGCCAACAGCGAAAAGTATAATCAGTGATATAAAGCGTATTGTCTAGATTTGTGACGTATAATTGTAGCCAGAGGACATATGTGTTGACGTCCTGCCATTACCTAAAATAAAGATTAAAAATTCGGTGAAATATTCAATAATTTAGCTGATGTTGTGAACTGTAAAGTAGCGCTTATTGATGAAATTAATCTACTGACCGGTCAAGATTATTATAGTCAAGGTTGCAAAATAATTATCAAAAAATTATTTGCCATCAATATATTCTTTATATACATAATACAAGGTGCCGATAGTAACAGCGATAATTGAAAAGAGTAAAGATTTTTCTGAAAAATACCGAGCGAAATCTCCGCAGATTTTTTGTTTAAAATGAACACCAAACAAATCAAGTGAATTACAAGCGATTTTCGAATAAAGAATGACAAGGGTAACTTTTGGAATATCAAGCATTCGTTTACTTTTGTCATTGAAAATTCAAAAGGACTTAAGAAATTGTGGAGCACAATACGGAGATGTTTGCAAAAAATTTAAAGAGCGTTCTATGTAGACGATGGTTATAGGCGAAGCGACAGTTGCAGCAGTATAACAACTGTGAACACTGCAAAAAAAAATTATGGCAAAAGGGAGTTTTATGTTACGTAAGTAGAACTCAGATAATGCAGAGGTAAGAAAGCATTTTAAGTCTGAAGATTAGAGAGGTCTATAATATAAAAAATACTTGGCGTTACCTGGTGTACATTGAGTGTCGAAATTAACGTAGTCTTAAGAAATTCAATTGATAAGAAACTGCCACGAGCAACAAAAGCATAATGTACTCTGATGTATGGCAATCATTTATAAACCTCTTTGAATGCTAGGCCCCTTCAATATTGGAATCAAAATTCCATTAGAAAAGATTTGGATAAAGCGGTGGGAGTTTAAATTTAAGCGGCGATTTGCTAAATGAGTTTTGTAAGAATATTCAATGCAGCGGTGTTTTTCAATGGGTTTAAAAAGCTTAAAAATACATATATTCGCAGATGCAGATCTGTTAGCTTACGGAGCGGTTGCATACTCTCGACATGCTATCAACGAAACCACAAAAATGGTGAACCTTCTTTACACCACGCTTACATTTGACAATGTTTCTGTAGTGTAGGCGTCCTCTAAAAACAATTATAATTTTACTTGAAACAATTATAATAAAATTATCGACATACTTCAAAATATTCAATACGTTAATTACAAACAACAACAAAAACTGTTTCGAGAATGCGAGAATCGTCTCTTAAGTCAAATTGATGAAATACTAAACATTACAATGAGTGAATAAAATAAATTATCTGAAAGAGTTTTAACTCTTGAAACAACAGTACAAGAAATAAAAGATACAGCCTCGGACAAATTAAAAGCACACACTAATGAAAGTGCCGAATTAAAAACGGAAATAGAATGTTTTAAAAAATGTGTGCAAAAGCAGGAAAATTCAATAGTGACACATGACCCTTGTATAAACGGTATTCCGCGTTGCAATAATAAAATTCTTTTCGAAAGGTATCGTTTAACTTGTGAGACTATTAAAATTAATCCTCCTGAAATTAAGGAAATTTTCCGTGTACAAATAAACCAAAAGAACAACTACATAAGTAATAAAAAAAATAGTACACCAGATGCTGCAGTAATCATTAAATTTAACAGTCCATATAATAGAAATTATGTTCTTAAATCCGTGAAAAATTATACACGGAAAAATAAAGACTGCCTACGTCTGAATTTAATTGGATTTAATAGCTCAACGCCATTTTACATTAATGAAAATCTTACACCTAATAATCATAGAATCTTCGTTAGAGCACATCGGTAATAAAAATAGATAGGGCACTATCAGCAGCGCTTATTCACCGTGAAATCCATTATGTGAAAACCTTCGAAAATGATGAACCAAGACGGATTGATGACCTAAATACACTAAACAAATTTTTTCGACCGCATACTTTTCAAGAAACTAATTTTATCACATAAAACATTAATTTTGCTGCTTGCCATTGTATTATTTGTAATTTCCTTATTTATAAAATTCATAACTAAAACCAATATAAATGTATTTGCTTCCATTAGCTTTTATTATAATAACAAGAAATGTTTAGTGCGTCTTAATTACTTCATATACGCTTGCATTGTTGAGAAAACTATATTATATAATGATATTAAATCCAAGTAATACGACGGTTGGCTCTAGAGAAAATTTAACTAACATGATTAAAATTCTTTTTAAGAATGTGTCAGGATTAAAAATGTGTCATATAAATGCTCAGAGCTTGAATAATTAGCTTGACGAATTTCGAATTGTGTTTGAAAACAGCAACACCGATATAATATGCATCTCAGAAACATGGTTTTTCCCAAATGTCGATAGCAGTATGTATCATTTAAATGGTTATCGTCTTTTTCGATCAGACAGATCAACAAATGGTGGTGGTGTTGCAGCATACGTAAAATCAAATATTCCTTGCAAAGAGAAAAGTAAAAATCACATTGAATATATTTTACTAGAAATTTGGAACAACAGTGAAAACATATTAATTGGAATTATATAAAGACTCCATAAAAGTATTAATATGGAGCCTTTCTTAGAAAATCTGAGCATATGTGCTCTTGCATAAAGCCATATAATCTTAACAGGTGACTTTAACTCAAATATTTTGGAAGAAAACAGCATTTTAGAAGTCATGTGCTCTATTGGATTAACTCTAGTTAATAAAAGATTACCTACTCACTTTACGACTACTTCAAGTACCCTTCTTGATCTTTGTTTTGTTAACAATACAGTTATCCGCATCTATGTTCTCAGGTCATGATCTATTGTTTATAGCTTACTATTTTAAAATTCATAACAACTCAGAACCGCGAATACTAGAATATAGAGACTACAAGAATATAGACAGTCAGTGTCTTAGAATGGAATTATTTTTGACAAATACGTGCCTTTAAAATCAAAAATTATACGTAATAATAATCCCTGGTTTACACCTGCAATAAAATCTGTAATTGAAGACAGAAATCAGGCATATGGAAGGTGGAAACGCTTTAGAACACCAGAACTTTTACCATCTTTAAAAAAGCAAGGGCATTGGTTAATAGGAAAATCAGAATGGCTAAGTTTATGTTTTATCAGGACAGGTTCCAAGCGTATGTTGACTCACGGAAAAAATGGAGGGAAATTCGTAAATTGTGTTTTATAAATCCTAACAGCTGTAATGCACATGACCTTGATGCTAACCAGTTAAACCAGGAGTTTGCAGGTATATTGGCCCCCAATATAAATATTAATTTTTATAACAATGACTACTCTCGTCAACGTCAGATACCTAAATTCAATTTTGCGCGCTTTACGTAGGAAGATGTATTAGACTCGTTGCTTCGCATAAAATCTAATGCCGTTGGTTTTGATGGTATTTAACCAAAGTTTATTAAGCTCACACTTACTTATACACTAGTTTACTTCACCCATTTTTTTAACACGACTTTAATTACATCTACGTTCCCAACTGTTTAGAAACATGCCAAAAATATACCATAACCGAAACCAGATAAAAGTTATCGACCTGTTACAAATTTGCCTTATCTCTCAAAGGTATTTGAAAAATTAATACACTCACAAATAAGCAATTACTTACATACTAACTCATTACTTAATGCAAGGCAATCTGGAGTTAGGCCAAAACATAGCTGCCTTACCACGCTAATTGACATGTCTGTAGAAATAAGGTGCCATATTGATAAACGCCACATGATGTAATTTCTTGTTTTGCTTGACCATTCGAAAGCATTTCATACTGTGCACCATTCCATTCTTTGCCTTAAACTAAAACAAACGTGCAATTTCTCGTCAACAGCATTAAAACTTTTATCCTTATACCTAAGTGAAAGAAGTCAAAGCGTATACTACAAAAAAATGTGTCCAGAAGTTGTATGATGCCAAGAGGAGTAATCCAGGGATCGATACTTGGGCCAGTGTTATATTCTATATACGCTAATGATCTACATTTGCAAATAAAGCATTGTCAAACACAAATGTATGCTGATGACGTGCAGCTGTACATATGTAAGTTTTAATGTATCAGACGCATCTAATTGTGTACAACTAATTAACCAAGATCTACATCAAATTTATCTATGGGCATCTGCAAATGGTGATAGTGAAACCTTATATCGTATCTTCCGCCTATTCAAATTAATAACACAGCTATAATTTGTGTAAAAAACTGCAAAAAATCTTGGTGTTACTCCTTATAATGAACTTAATTGGTCAAATCCTATTAAAATCAACTGTGGAAAAACTTTTTCTATGTTAAGAAACCTATGGATGTTGCAACATCTTACACCGACACACATTCGAATGCTACTAGACAAAACATATTTACTGCCAACTCTAAAGGCCGGGGCACATAGAATCCGTCATACGTTAAACTTTGACAAATTCAACTGACAAGTCAGCTAAAATACGTGTTTTCTTATGAGCGTTGTCACAATCACTATGTGTCCGTCAACGCAAAGTACGAATTTTGGTCAACTTTTAACTTTTGATGTATATTGAATACTTTGACAACTATCAACTGCTTCTTCTTCTCTATTGTTAGATATGTTTTTGGTATTAGAAGATACGAAAGCATTTCACGATATGCAAATAAAATTTATAATGTCAACTTTGATAAAAATTATTAAAGTGACGAACACTTATCTTCTTGCATAAAATAATATACAATACAGTCGCAGCCTCTTTGGTTAGTACTTTTATAAAGCACGTTCGCAAATGCTAAAAAAAACAAAAATAAAAAGTAAAGGGTATTTGAAATTTTCCCATATATTCTATGGCTTTATGTAACGTACACCCACACAGAGAAAAAAATACCTAGTACTTTCAAGAAGATTTTCTCTATGAGTAGCAGGGGGAAGCGAAGACTTTTTTGTAGATTGCCTCATTACTTTCATATGGAAAATCTTTTTAATTTTATTAAGAAGAAAAACACATAAAATCAAGAAGAAAACTTGTTATTTAAATTTTTTTACTTTATTTCAGTAATTTTTGACATAAAAAGCACAATTCGTAGAGAAAAGTTTCTTAATTCTATTAGGTTTCTTTCTGAATTGTTCAAAAAATGAATTTCTTATTGATTTCATTAGGCTATCTAAATTTTTTTTTTTTCAAAAAGGTATTTCTTATTGATTTCATTAGGTTACTTATAATTTATGGTCTTTTTGTTTTTGTACTGTTATAATTTATTTGCACGTTTGTACAAATGAAGCCTAATAAAAAAATAAAATAAGCCTTTTTGGAAAAAAACAAACAAAAAAAAATCTAGTAAAAATCCTAAGTTTTCTTCTTGATTTTTTCAAAAAGGTTTTCCTGACAAAAATAATAAGAATCTCTTGAAAAAAAACTGTAGAGAAATCTTATAAACTTTGTTCTAATTTACTATGTATTAAATTATACAGACCATTAAATTATATAAGTTAAATTGCAAAATTTTGACAGTTTTCTATATCTAAGAAACAATGGAGGCAAACTCTGTAAATTTTCTAAAAATACCAAAATGCAAGACGAAAAATTATTAAAATGGAAACAGCACTGAACTATTTTTGTTTTATTATTTAATTTCTTTATTGTTAAAAATTTATTGTGGTTATTTTAAATAAATTTGGTTGAAACAATTGTCGTTTTACTTCGCTATAGTTTAATTAATTGCAAAATTTTTATGCCAGTAGAAAGGTATTTTAGAGAACTTCAAAGTGATAGTCATATCATGTATATCTTACGTTATTCTAAGAGCTAATGCCAATAAAACCCGGAACTCCGTTACTTCGGCATTTTTTTCCTTTAAGTGCTTTTTTCTTTTTGGCATTTTCGATTTGGCGTTTTGAAATTTTTGAGATTTTAGAATATTTTAAGAGTTAGCCTTTTATAGTTCCTAAAATAGAGTAAACTTTAAAAATGTTATACATTTACAGATAGAATACTCTTTAAATTCTAATATTTGAGGTTGCATAATAATATATTTACGTTGAAGAATTCAAGTATAAGTGTTTTTACATTATATTCTACTTTATAAATTATAGAAAATTTAAAAAATGAACTACTTGATAGAATACCCTTTAATTTTTTTTTGTTTTTTAGCAATCGCTTCTGTGGCCTTTAAAAACTGTAGTATTAAAGAAAAATTTCAAAAGTTTTTCATTTACGGTTTCCAAGATACGTCTAATTTTTAATATTTTATTAGTGAAACTACATTAACTACAGTTATTATTTTGTATTAGCGGTGCCCAAGACGTATCATTTATAAAATTAAAATTAAGAATAATGTGGTTTAAAATATTTGCTGTAGAGTTCTGCAAAGAGTGTTAAAAAATTTGCATCCACAAAAATGAAATGTACTGACAACTGTTATATTACAATTGTACCGGTAACCCAAGATTATCTTCACCAAGTGTCAAACCAAAATGTAAATATAAACAAAAATATAAAAGTGGAAAAAAAAAACAAAACGAAAAGCAAAGTGTTGTATTAAAATATAAATAAAAAAATTTAAATTTATATTTATAAAAAGGAAATATACAGCCATGTCGCAGTACAAAATTCCATTCGGAAGTGGAATTGATCCCATATTTTGTTTCTATAGAAAACGTAAGACGAAAAAACTTTCGGAATGAAACAGCTTTCAGTTGGCTAATGTGGAATTGATATTTTGAGTATTTTGTTAACATAAAAACCATTCAAAACATTTTTTATAGGTAAGGCTATTCTTTATCTTGCTACTTGATCCAAATTAAATTTATTATTATGTTAATAAAAAAATGAACTTTTTCTTAATCCTTTATAAAAAACAAACAATAAACGAAATTCGCTTAAAAGATATTGCCGTACTTTTATTCTTGTTTTTTTTTTTTTTTTAAATTCCGTAGTAACAGCACACAAACACGAAAGGGCACAAAGAAAAATAAACAATTACAAAAAATTTATTCTGCACAAATTTTTTAACATCTAAACGAGATTTAACAGGCGTTGATGGTACTGTCGAGCCCGGAATAGCTTTAAAAACTGCGATTACAAGTTTTTATTAATTTATAGATACATATGTAGGGTATTTTTTATATTACCTTTCGCACTGAAGCACAAATATTTTTTAAATTTTTATTGTTTTTTAATTCAGCTGTTTTTTGTTTTGCTACATTCGTTGTTATGTTGTCATATTTGGAATAAACTTAATTGGTTTTGTATTTTCTCCGGCTTACTAAAAACGAACGGAATCTATAGAAGCTAAAACCATTTCACCGGAATCATTTTAATTTCGAACGGAATTTGTGACAATCCTGATAAATTGGAAGACAAACAAGAAATTGTGAAAAAAAAATTATAAAAATAAGAAGAATGTATGCGCTATTTAAAACACTCGGAGGTGTCCTTCCAGATGCCTTCAGATCTTCATTGAAAGCATTGAAAACTTTAAAATCAGCTTCTTAACACATTGGCGTTGTCACTAGCTTCGGAAAGTTTTACTTAATATACTTATGTATTTATGTAGGTATTTAAAAACAGTTTTATAAAACGTTTAGGACCGATCTCAAACTTTTTGGGAGACGGATTGCCAATATGCCGACGATTTATTTATGAAAAATTTAATTTTAATAAATTGTGCGAAATATTATCTGGACTGCGAAAAAAGAACACAAGCAATACTGATAGAGAAGAGGATCGTAATAAGTTTATATGCGATGGGATCATCTGCAGAATATAGCACAATCGCTCATATATTTGGCGTAGTAAAGGCGATTGCAAATAAAAATACAAAATACATTTAATTTTTTTCTGAAAAGGCTAACTGAGTTTTAGCAGCAATACGTTCAAACAACTTTCCACTAAATAGAGAAAAAATTTTTGAATTTGTAAAGGAATTTGAAGTACTCGGATATCCCCAATCCATGGGAGCTCTAAGTAAGTTAATTGTTTCTTAATTAAGATTGTTATATTTTTTCTCGTTAATTTATCCGTCATTCGTAGATGGCTGCTATATTGAGATTAACCCACCCACAGAAGACGCGTGGGACTTCTATAACTATAACGGTTGGAACTCAGTTGTACTCTTAGCATTAGTGGACGCAAGGTAATAAGCATTACAAGACATATCGTCGTTTCAAAGTTATCTTCACGTATATCACAAAATCCAAAAAAAAAAAAAAAATAGATAAGACTGCTTCCTGTAGAAAATTTGCAACAGGTCTGTATCTCTTATAGTTTTTGAGATATTAGAAAAGCTTCTGATTGTATATTCACTGTCAATAAAATTTTATTACGTCATGTTAACGTATGCAACATTATTGACATACTATAAAAAGTATATTAAGTTCTGTTGGGACAAAAAACTGGGGTTATCTTTACATATCTTCAAAAAAATAATTTAAAAGTTGTGAAGAAAAATTTATCCAGAACATTTTTTTAATAAATCCTTAGTAGTAATTTTGTGGCTATATATAAATGAAAACTAGATTCTTTGCTTAAATTAAGTTTATTTCAATCAAATTAAATCACAACTTAAAAGTCCTTAAAACACTTCATTGATTGAAAAAAAACTGCAAAATATATATCGGTATCACTCGAGCATATTTGCTCGTTCGAAAAATTTTGTTGAATATATTTTTTACAAACTTACAAAACTTACAAACGAATAAATCTAAAAAGAATTTAACATCACTTTGTGAAAGATAAGCGTATAAACTTTCAATACCTTTTATTTTGTCTTTAGAAATATTTATCTCTGCGGTTGTATTTAGTTCTTTTTCAAAAATGATTTCCAAGTAATAAAAACACCCTTCCTGGTTTGTTTCTTTAGGCTTATTGGCAGAAATTCGTCTTTACTTGCAGATGATTTAATTTGTAGAGATAAGAGGTTGAATTAATTATAATTTATTTCTTTTATTCTAATGAATGGAATATTTTAAAAATGTAGTTGATTTGCTAAGGGGGAATACGTTTTGAAATCATTTATAGCTTTTCTATAATTTTAAAGTTACTTTTCTAGATTGATAGTTCTATAATTTTTTTAACAGGTCTAAAGGACTGTGAATTTCTTTTAATTTTAGAAAACTATTTATTGCGCTATGTACAGCGTCAATCTCTTGAAATTGCCAATGGCCTAGCTTAGAAAATTTTTAAGCTATCTTTTTCTTTACGCAAAAATTTTGGGAGAGCAGACGACAATATTTTATTTTTATTTTGCGGTACACAAGAAACGCTCCATAAAATTATATGCTCAATATTTTTAAAATCATGAAAAATGTTTTCTAAAATTTTAATAACAGCACTAGTAATATTATTCCCAGATCGACCACTTTGTGTTTCGTTTTAAATTGCAAAGTAAGTTACATTTTTCTTTCATGCTCTGTGCACATACCGTCGCTGTCATGTTGTAAACTGAAAGTTTTCTTGTATGGTAACATAAAGATGAAAATCCCTTGGGCAAAGTGAAAGTGCTTTGCAAATCGACGCCAATCACCATTTTGTTGTTTGATATAAACTGTCTCTCTTTAACATGTTTAACTTTACAAACGCGATTTTATGTTATGTGATTTTTATAATAAGTTCTTTTATTCCCTAAGTCTATTCCTATTTTTCAGGTTTGTATGGTCTGTAAAAACCTTAATTGAATTTAGGGCTGAATATGTTCGTTAATGTTTGTAAAGATTAAGTATCCTTCGAAGTCAGAAGGAATCTTGACTTCGAATAGACGATAAATTTTGCTAACAATTAGGCCCTCTTCCAAATATTGTTTTGATGTGGTCACTCTACGATGGCAAAACTGCTGGTGAATTCCTGAATTTTTTTATAAATATGTTGTGCTAAGCGGCAAAAAAAAAACAAAAAAATTTCCATAGTTCTGACTACTCTTTGTTCTTAAAAGTACATGTTGTGACTTTTTCCCTGATAAAATGGTTAATTCCCTTGAATCAAGAACACAAAATTATTATGAGTTGTTTGAAGTGATTGGCTACAACAAGTTATTGTTTTTTTTTCATAATAAGGGTAGTATTTTGAGTTAAGTTGTTATTCTAGTCATAAAAGTTTCTTTTAGTCAGGTAGTATTTTGAGTTACAACTTTTTAATTGATTCAGGCTAAATAGATTTTTTACTTTAATTCGAAATATGATTGTTTTGTTGAAATAATTCTTAACTTCTTCTTTTAGTTGTGACAGTTTCCGTGAAATAATTCTGGTTTGTATTCAGTTATGACTGTTGTGATGAAATTATTTTAACACACTTTATCATTTTGCATTTGAGAAAAAAAGCATTGCATTTTTGATCAGCTAGAATTTTTGTTTTAAATTTACTAAACATAATAGTGAATATTTGACATCAAAAGTTCTAATTACTTCATTTAACAAAACGAGTTGTCCAAATAAAAAAAAACATAGTAAAAGTTGTCGTTCTTCTGGCAGCAACTCTGCAGATCCATCGGAAGACGATTTTCATCCAGGTTCAGTGAATACAGAGGTTCCTTCGATTTTAATTAACATGAGGTAATGTTAAAAAAAATTAATGCAGAAAAAGTTAACTTCATAATAAACGACAAAAGCGAGAAGCTTATGGAGAAAAGTGTCGCCTTCAATGCGGTAAAAAAATAACACAATCATCGCGCTATGAAATATTTCATAAGTATATGACTAACTTGCAGAGGCAAAGGGAATTTATAGCCAAGCATATAAAACCAATTAAGCCAAAGTACAGATAATCCTTCACTCAAAATTTACGCAGATTAACTAATGCATTTTTCTTCGAAATTAACCCAGAACAAGTAAGAGTGTGTAAGTTATTTTTTAAAGCAACACTTGACATAAATAACATAACAACGGTTATTAACCCGTATATGCTCAACTTTTTTTCCTGAAAACATGGATTTTTTTATTTTTTAAAAATGCTGCTAGAATTTTATTGTTAAAAATAGTATAAGACAATTTATTAACAATATTACAAAGGTCGAGAGTCACTACTTACGTGCTCAAACAACTCGTAACTACATTGAGAGTGGCAAAAGAGTTTCGAGAATCTGCAAATTTGTCACCTGGTAGTAAAAGTATGTTCTATGGTATTTACAAGAACGAATTTAAATTTTTATTTTTTAAACCAAAAAAGATTCAATGCGATCCTTGCGAATCATTCTTGAATACAGATCAGAATAAAAAGAAAGACTTAAACAAGGTTCACATCATACACCAAGAGGAAAAAGACTTATGTAGAAAGGAAAAAGATCTTGATAAAGAAATTCAATTGCACTTGTTTACGACATGCAAGCAGTTCTGCCACTTCCAAAAGGGTTTACATCAAGCCTTTATTATATAAGCAAAACTAATTGCTATAATTTCACTGTCAGTGACCTCAAAGCAAAACATGTGGAATGCTTTTTCTGGATGGAAGTAGAAGGAAAACGTGGAGCACATGAAATTGGAAGTTGCGTATTTTAATATATAAAAAATTTGGTTCAAAAAATGTAATTACGTTCGGGACTTGGATTTAACTTTTTATTCGGACAATTGCTGTGGACAGCAAAAAAACAAGTACTTACCCTCCATGTATTTTTATACACTACATAATTTGAGAAGTATAACACATAAATATCTAACCCAAGGCCATACTTAAAACGAAGGTGATAATGGGTACAGCGTAATTGAGAAACAGGTAAAAAGGCATCTACTCACTAAACCAATATATATGCCAGATGAATATACGGGTCTAATAGCAACAGCTAAAAAGATTGGAAGGCCATATAAAGTTCACGAATTGTCTCATGAAGATTTTTATGATCTGAAGTCCTTACAGAAACTGTGGGGCAAAAATTTCGTTGTAAATGAGGGACGCCGAATAATGAATGAGCATAGCATTAAAACTCTCCGTGTAGAAAAAGACAACATCGATTCATTTATTTACAAAACTTCATATAAGGATAAAAACTATTTAAGAGTTTTTGTGCAGCAAGATAATTTGAAGTCTAGAAATTATTGGAAAAACCTAGAGTAATTTTTAAACCCATTTCTCCAATTCTGATACCAAACTTACATGTTTGTAATTATTTCAGGTGATCTTGTGTTTATTCGCGAAATGTGCCACTGTCAGAAAAAAATATTATGGACCTAGTCAATAGAAGCATAATACCTAAAAAGTACAATACTACAAAACTTAATAGGGAATTAATTTAATAAAAAATAAATTAAATATAGCAATAAAATTCATATAAAAAACATTAAGCATTAAGAAAATAGAGTATTGAGTTAAAAGAGTATTGTTGAACGAGTATATATAAATATATGATGAAGGGTATATAGGATTCGGCAAAGCCGAATATAGCACTCTTACTTGTTTTTAGTTACTATTACTCTTTTTCTTTTACAAAAAAATTTATTTCTTATGAGTTTAGTACATATTAGAAAATTTTTCCGGCACACAGCCAAAGAACATTTACCGTCTGATTCTACAATTAAGAAAAATTCCTAAAGTTGCTTGTTTGTTATTGCATTGAATATGAAATACAACTATTTTCCATAAAATTATGCTTTGCATTTATGTTAGGACTATAGTCTAACTCACATATAGATTCATCAGAGTCAAACGGATCAGATTTTATTAAAAAATTATTATTAACACTTGAGTTAATTTGATTACTACTCTCAAATGATAAGACTTGAAATTAAGAAACCCAAATAAGACGTACCGAACAAAGCTGAGTATGTTCACAATAAAAAAATGATAATAAAGCAAATGAACAATTATTGTCAGTTCAATAACTTTTCTTTAATATCGTACCTAGGGTTAAGGAAAAGCAAATCCACAGTTCCCAGTAAGGTACATTTATTTTACTAGGTAATAGCGGCTCTACAACAAATACAACATTTTTTAAAACAACATGGCCTTTTATTGTTGCTTTGTGAGTGGAAATGTCAAAAATAGAAAAAGAAAATAAAAGAGAATTGGTCTTAAAACAAACGCCTTCTTTGTTCTACATATGCTTGTTGTTAGTGTTTTTTGACATTCGTAAACAAAAGTAGGAAAATATAAACAACTTTTGACATGTCCAACTACAAACCACCTGGGCGGACGACACTACCTAGTACCTTGGTACCCGGGAGGTTTAGAATCATAATACTTTCACTGACTGTTTCAAATATTTTCGTTGTGAAATTTTAAAATTTTCAAAAATCTCGTTTCGTGTAAATTCTACTACCATTTGTTTTAAAGGATGCCCCTATTACGGTTTACAACTCAACTCTACCTTAGTTGAAATTATGAAATTTGGTATTATCAATTACAACTCAACCTGCCAAAAAAAATTTTTAAGTTGAATTTACATTGTGTTTCAAGTCTGCCCAAAAAATTTTTTAAGTTGAAATTACATTGTGTTTCAAGTTTGTTGTTTAAAACTATGTGTTTATACAGTTGACAAAAGTTTAAAAAAATTACAACTCATCGGTAGCAGTTGTAACAATTACAACCAAAACAGTTGAGTTGTCTTTTCGATGACCAAACTGAATTGAGTTGTAAACCGTAATAGGGGTAAGAATTTAAATCATTCAAAGCCACTAACATTTGAACAACGATCGTGGATAATCTCTTCAACGCATTGTTGACAACAAAACCTACCTTAGTAAAAAATTGATGGATTGCTGGAAATTTTACAAAGAAAACAAGAATAATCATGTCTAGTGAATTGGTAAATGCAATAATAGTTCTAAAATCATATCTTTCAAAAAATTAATTAGTTTTATACCCTTTACCACAAAAAGTGGAAAAAGGGTATATATAAGTTTATCATTCCGTTTGTAATTTCGACAATATCAATTTCCGACCTCATAAAGTATATATATATATATGTATATATATATATATATATATATATATATATATATATATATATATATATATATATATATATATATATATAACCTTATGCATAGCGCAGTCGATTGAATGATGTCCGTCTGTCTGTCAGTCTGGTCCGTGTTTATTTATCAGACATATCGTCGAGAGAGGTTCTATTGGAAATTAGCATTATCGGTCCATGTCCTTCGAGGCATCAGGCAAATCACCACTCCTACCTCTAATTTTTTCATGTCATTTGGAACAATACAGTAACTCCAATCAAAAAAATAAATGTATGGAGCGATTGCGAATTAAAAAATAAGAAAAAAACATTATGTGAAAAAATTGGCGCTCGCCTGTTTTTGCCGAGTTACGGGCGAGGCACGTTGTTTCACACATGATTGGATTGTGAATTAAGAATAAGAGAGCGAATCAAGAATATTGGGTTCCGTGGAAACATGGTATTTTCTGACATTGCTGCCTCGTTATTACTATCAGTACTTAAGTTGAAGGAATGTTGGCGATGCGTATGTAACTCCACCCACACTTAGATAATTCAATGTCCCCATCGACCTTTCGTTCATTGTTTTCTTTTGATGAAATGAATATACTAATAACTGCAGAGAGAAAAGAAATTCGTTGTGGAAGCCGAATTCGTTGCCAATCGAATTTTGTCGGTTGCGTGTGTTATCTTGAATTCTGTTGTAATAACTGAATGAGTGTGGCACTCACTACTATTTTTTTAAATTACTCTTGGGTGATTATAAAATATTATTGTGAATTAATTAAAACAATAAAATTTCTTAATATTTCCTTTTATAAAAAAAAAAATTACAGGAATAAGATTTTATATCATAAATTTGATGATTCGAACCATTTAATTTAACCTTCTCCTTCTTTTACATCACGTTTCACTTTTTCCATATAGTTTCTTTAACTTGCCATTCTATACAGCACGTCTTGCTTCTGTAAAAAGTATTTAACTTTTTTTTAATTTCTTTTATTTATATATGCCTTTGTAAGATAATTTTGAACTTACCACTAAACAATATTGGAGAACTTTTCACCACTTTTAAAACATCTTTGTAATTTTAAACTAAATTATTGTTGATTTTTTGTAAAATGTATACAAATTTTTTTTATTACGTCAGAATATTTGTCTATTTTCGTAGATACAACCGATTTTTATAATTCTAACTACCGAAATTTGGTTTTCAGTAGTAATGTGCTGAAGAAGCTTAGTTGTAACTTCCATTTAATAGAATAGATTTTAGCAAAGACACAAATCAGTCAGGGTAACTTTTTTAAAAGGTGTTACAACCAACATTTGGAGGCAAATATCAAGATTATAATTTATTAATACTAAAAATAAAATTATTATATTAGTAATTGAATCTTGAACATATTGATGGAATTTGTACGAGTCTTTTTTCTGTGTGTGTTTAAATAGTTATGATAATAATCAAAAATAAAAAAGAATAATTACTTGTTTTATTTATTGATACGAGTATCTTATACATATCTTTTTATACCCTTCACCACAAAAAGTGGAAAAAGAGTATATATAAGTTTGTTCTTCCATGTGTAATTTCTACAATATCTATTTCCGACCTCATAAAGAGTATATATTCTGACTTCTTATGCATAGCGAAGTCGATTGAGCGATGTCCGTCTGTACGTCCGTGTTAGTGTTGAAATCAAGTTTTCCGAGGTCAATATTTTGAGATAGCGGCCAAAACTCCTTTTGGTTTTTGTTCTCTGATTTTAAAGTTATGAGACTCGTATGAAAGTAGACAGTAGTAAACCTCAGGAGCCAAAAAATTAGAACTCTATTTCAACTATTTCACTGAGAACAGGGTGGTCCAAAATGGGCTTTTTCAGAATTTAATAAATTTATGATATTTCAAGTTAATTTTTAAAGTTTAAATGATCATAACTTTTTTGTTTTTCAAGATTTTTGGACGAAATAAATTTTATGTTGTAACCTAACTTATTTCCTGTTACTGGTAAAAAAAATGTTTTCAGAACAATTTAAATATTTTTTTTAAAAAGGTAAAATTTTTCGGAAATCTCCAACTTCATAGAGCACAAGTCCTGTGAGTCAAGCTGAGTCAAAACACAAATTTACTATTTTGTAGTCCTAACTCTCCCCTACATTCCTATATATACATGTCCATGCATCGGAACTGCACTTTTTGGGCTACAGCAATTTTTCTGACCCAAGGTAAGATATTCGGTACAAATGCACGTCATATTTTTTGAGAAGTTATTTGTATGTGAAAGTGGCGTTATGCATATATTTTGATAAAATTTTGTACAAGAGTTCTTATTGACCCAAGAAATAATTCTGTTGAAATTAGGAGAAGTTGGCCCATATTTGGACCTAGTCCACATAAAAGGGTGTATCAAAATTTTGACAAAAATGACAATAGAACTCTCAAATTATGTGGTATCTGGCAATTTATTTGGAAAAGGTAAAAATGGTGTTATTGCCATCTAATATTACATAACTTAAATACTTGAAAATTGCAAATAAATTTAAAACCAATGAAAATAACTGGTAAACCCAAATACCTGTTATATTATTGCCAGTACCTGTTAACTCTCAAATTATGTGGTATCTAGCAATTCATTTGGAAAAGGTAAAAAATGATTATAATGCCATCTAATATTACACAACTTAAATACCTGAAAATTGCTAATAATTTTAAACCAATGGAAATAACTGGTAAAACCAAGTACCTGTTATACTATGTTTCAAAGAGGTAAAAAAGATCATGTTGAAACTTCGAGCAATAGTATATTAATCCATGCATTCATTTTTTTCTTCATTATTGTTTAAACAATGGCTAAATTCAGTTATAGTGTTCTATCTGATATATATTTTGAACGGAAGGATGAAAACGACATTATTTTACATATAATGAATAATCCATTCTTCAAAATATGCGACAAACAAGAAATTAAAATTCATAACTTAAAAATAAAAAACTTTTTAAATACTTTAAGAAAACGGTACAATCAATGTTTCAGAAACAAGAAATTGTTTTACTCACGCAACCAAGAATGGCTTAGAAATAAACTTATTTTTAAAAAGCCATCAGTAACTACCACGGAAACTGGAAAAGGTGGTCGATCAGCAAAGCCAATTGATAATTGTAGTGAAAGATCACGAAGACGCAAGCTTAAACATATCAATAAAGAAGTTTCTTGTTGCATCATAAAGGATTCATTTCTGCATCAAATTGAACCATCGAAAACTAAAAAGAGTAAAATTGCTATCATTGAAAAAATAGTGGAAGCAAGCCCCAGACGCAGAAAAAGGACTTTAGAAAGTATGCCGACACCAACTGAAGAAAATAAATTTACTCCAGAAGAAGCATTTGCACTATTTTTGGATTTGAAAATGACTAAGAACCAATATACAGAATTGCGGAAGCGAACCAATGAAAAAAATTATGGAATTTTTCCACCATATCGAGATATAGTTTCTGCCAAAAAAGATTGCTTACCTTCACCAACTGCTATTAGTGTAACTTCAAGCTCAGCAGAAATAAAATTGCAGGATCTTCTTGAACACACTGCAGAACGATTATTAAATACATTTGATGCTGACTATTTAAAGAAGTTTAAAAATTGCAGCATGACTTTAATTTCTAAATGGGGATGTGATGGGTCCTCTGGCCAGAAACAATACAAAGAATGTAATGCAGAAAATTCATAAGATGCCAATTTATTCATGATTTTTTTTTCGTTCCATTACGTTTAAGAAAAACTTATATTGGTTCAGAGCTGTCAACTACTAGAGCTGCAGAGATAGATGTATGGAAGAATGAATTTCCCTCGTCAACAAAATTTTGTAGACCAATAAAATTTGCTTACAAAAAAGAAACTAAAGATGTCATAACTGAAGAAGTTGGCAAAATAACAAATTAAATTAAAGAACTTCAACCAGTGATATTTGAATTTAATGACCAATGCATCGAAGTTAACTTTAAAATGTCATTTACAATGATCGATGGAAAAGTTGCACAAGCTTTAACCGAAACAAAGTCTTCGTCAAGCTGCACTAAAAAACATCAACCCAATTGAGCCAACCACCAACACAAGACGAGAGTTTTAATGAAGCATATGAATTTGGAATGTCACCTCTTCATGCTAGAATTCGTTTTATGGTGCATATTCTTAAATTGGGATACGATTTGGAATTTGGCCCGTTAGGCGAAACAGTGAGAAACAACAAAGAAAAATGGGAAAAACGAAAGCAAAAAAAAAACATATTCAAGAAAAATACCGTGAGATAGGCCTTATAATTGACCAGCCAAAGCAAGGAGAAGGAAATTCTAATGATGGAAACACAGCAAGGAGATTTTTTTCCGATCCAGAAACTGCAGCTTCCATAACTGGAGTAGATTATGATTTAATACGACGATTCCAAATCATATTAGAAGTTATAGCATGTAGCAAAAAGATGGATGCAAAAAAATTTGGTCAGTATGCTAATGAGACAGCAACCCTTTATAACTAAAAAAATTCTTGGAGACATATGCTTTCAATTGGAGATCTCTCAGAAGAAGCGCAAGAAAAAAAGGAACAAAGACTACAGATTTTTTCGCGTGCACAATACAAGAAAAATTTCCAGATATTGTACTAATGAAGATCTTATTAATATTTTGTTGTGCACATCAGACCCATATATGTCCAATATTCGACAAAAATGGAAATCAACCTCATTAGAGTTAGATGAAGAAGCTAAACAACTACTGCAAAATGAAAATCAAAGCTATTTGGAAGAAATTTTTACTAATATTGTTTAATTAATACTAGTTTAAAGATTATAATTTGTTTCTAATTTTAGTATAAATTTTTATTAATACATTTAAATAAAATATATGTGCACTTTAAATCAATAGTAAAAGTTTACTTAAACTTTTATCGATGTTGTGTTCTGTATATATAATGTCCAAATGGTATTGATATTGTTGGGAATTTCAGTGTTATTTTTCATTTAAATCCTCACAAGAATTAGCTTTCTTCCAAAAAAAAAAACAACCTTTGGCCCCTGTGAACATTGAGACTAAATAAAGGTAAGGGGCCAAATATTGGCATTTTCTGACCAAAATTAAGTTTAGGAATAATAAATATGTATTGGTTGTAAGATAGGATCGAAGAAAATAAAAAATTATAAAATAAATACCTAAATAAAATGTCAAAATATTCAACTTTTACATGGAAACTCAACAAAAAATTAAAATGCATTTTGAACTCCATATTACTTACGTTCCTATCAGTCGATTTTTACGTTTGAACACGCAAATTGAAGCTCAAAGTCCCTCCAATTGAACAAAACAAATTGCGTAAAAAATACCAATCCGGTCAAAAGTTATAGAGTTTTGACCGCTATCTCGCGAAATTGACCACTGTGCAAGGCACTAGTAGTGCTAGAAAAAAAAATAAGTATGAGGTGTAAAGGGTATAAGAGTATAAGAGGTGTTATTAGAAATCAGCACGATCAGTCCACACCTACCTCAAAACTTTTCATGTCATTTGGAACAATGAAGTAACTCCAATCAAAAAAATAAATATATGGGGCGTTAGAGAATTAAAAATAAGAAAATAAACATCTCGTGAAAAAAGTGGCGCTCGCCCATATTTTCCGAGTTACGGGGCTCTGAAATTTGCAATTTTTTTTAAATGTCAATATGGGTACCATTTTAAAGGTTTTGAAGAGATCTTTAAGGAAACACTTAAATATTTTAAAAATGCTTAACCCATTAAGAGCCGATGGCATTTTTATGTAAAATTTATTTTAATATTCTGTCATCCTAATACTGGCATTTTTATTGGAGTTACTTTACTAAACCAGATTTACATAGATGGTGAAGGGTGTATAAGATTCGACATAGCCGAATTTAACTGGTTTACTTGTTAATTCCGACAATAAAATATTATTCTAAATTATTTTCTAAGTGGGCCATGTTCATATTCATAAATAAAGTGTGGTGACAACTTTGCAAAAAAGAACCCCTGTTATTTATTTTTCAATAATTTTAATTTAGTTTGCTTTTAATTTTTTTTTTAATAGCAAAGGTTATAAAATTTTTATTCCAATTGTAATATTCGTTTAAAGTGTTAATATTATATTTGTAATAAAAACCGAAAGAAAGAAACTATAATTTGAAGTTTTTAGAGTAACCGTCAAGCCACCAACATTTTGCAAAGAGGAACTCGACATATATTTTATTCAGGTGGAATCACAGTTTGCAGTAGCTGGCATTAAAGCTGACAATATAATGTATCACCATGTAATTTTGTCGCTGAAACCTCAATACTTACTTCAGGTAGCACATATTATACGCAATCCACCGCAAGAAGGAATATATAATGCCGTAAAAGATCACTGATTGTTGAATATACCGACTGAGATCATCAGAAATTTAAGTAGTTGATCAAAGTGATTGAATATGTGTGATCTTAAGCCTTCCTAGCTTCTTATAAGAATGAAGGACTTAGCTGGCAAAAAAATTTCATTTGATAAAAGCCTTATGGATTGAACGTTTGCCAGAGACTGTTTGTTCTGTTGTTTCCATCGTCGATTCCAGTTCTACGCAAATAGCGGATAGATTACTGGAGGTTAAAAATTGTTCAAGCTACAGTTCAACAAGATTTATTTAAAAAAAAAAAAACAAAAGTTATAGAGCTGCGAAATCTAATAAAAAAATACATATATGTACGTCAGTTTGACAGAAACCGTTCAGCAGAACGACAGCGTAAACTTAGCAAATCAAGATTAAAGGTACGTTTTCTTTTTTGCAAATTTCATTATAGGTTCGGGGACAGAGCGCGTAAGTGCAAAGAACCCTGTCAATTTTAAAACTTGAAAATGAAAAACACACTTTTGCTGTCTTAGGCGTTAAATAGGGTAGAAACAGCTGAAAGCCGTAGTTTATTCGTAACAAACAAGAAACCAAGCTTCAATACTTATTGGATACCGGTGTAGATTTTTCTGTTTTATCGCTTTTTAATCGCTATATTCCACACTCGCACAATTTATATGCTGCAAATAGTATACCGATGAAAACCTATCACAGAAAATAATATCAGGCTTACAAAGAAAAGTGGACTGGGAATTTCTGATTGCCGATGTTGCCAAGCCAATAATAGGCGTAAAGTTTTACATGATATAATAGTTGATGTACGAAAAAAAAAGCTTATTGACAACAAAGCAAAACTTATGGCAAATATAGTTTCTGAAAAAAGTTGTCATGAGCAGGTTCATACTTCATATTTCACCAGTGGAAAATGGTTGGATTAAACAACTTCTAGACGAATATGTAGATCTTACGCAACCTTTTATATACACAAATTGTATTGCCCATTGCACTTGCCCACTTGCCCATTGCACTTGACTCCAAAGAAAACAGTAGGCGAATGGCGACTGTGCGGGGAGTATAGGGGTTTAAATGCAGTTATGAAGCGATACAGATACCCCAACATGCACATTCATTACATATCCCAAAGGTTATATAACAAGTCCATATACATTACACTTAATTTAGAATGAGCTTATCAGCAGATATCCATAACACCTGAAGATCGAAAAAAGACTGATATCGTTTCGCTATTTGTTTTACTCGAGTTCGTCTGCGAAATGTCAGTCACACTTTTAACGCTATATGGAACAAATTTTTCGTGACCTGGATTTCGCCATCATTTGAATTGAAGATATTTGCGTGGTATTATTAAATGAGAAAAAACACATTTGTCATTTAAAAATCGTTTTTGTTCATCTTCGGCAACATAGCTTAAAAATAAAAGATTCGAAATGTGTAATTCGGTAAAAGGAGTTGAGTCAATTTCTTAAATAATGTTGATTCGAATTGCCTACCCTGGTAAGTAGCTCTAATGCTTCGCATGCTATTATAAAATATCCATCCGTTCAGAAATACTTGTACTATTTCTGCCGTTATGTCTGTATAGCTACAAGTCATCGAGTGAATCTGTCTACACAGGTCAAACAATATCTATAGCCATTTGATATTGGAAGCGGTCCTGCAAAATCGATATTTATGTGGCGAAATATTTGATTTAGAACAATGAATGTTTGTAAAGCATTTCTATTAAGTATATTTAATTTTATTTTTTAGCATTCCAGTCAAGCATCACCCATTTTACTGACGTCATTTTTTTATCCCACACGAAACGTTCGGTAATCAATCTAACTGGTGAGCACTTTCCTGGATGAGATATGTTGTGAACTGCTTTATATATTTGCTTTTTCGTTGAAACATCAATCCACAAACTGCTTGTCAGACGTCCTTTTCCAGAAAAACCAAGGGGTCAAAGATTGCTATCTACTACCTCATGAATTGCTACTCAAACACAAAAACTGTTAGCACCGAGGACAAGATTTGCTTTTAAAGATAGATGGATCAGTAAAGTTGCTTGAGCAAGGCTATTTTTACATTCTTTATAAACTGCTGTTTTCTCATCGTCCCACTCTACTACTTTTTGTTATTTCTTCTTGGATATTATTAACTTTTGTAGCATCCATTGTCTAAATGCACCATATGGAAGAAAACGTCTGAAGAAAATTTAAATTAGTATAAATCATTGTAAATCACAAGTATGTTTTTGTTGAGATTAGTTTAACTCTTTCTTTTGCAGATGCTATACCATCTTTTGTTTGGTACATTTAAAAGGACATTTAAACAGGATTTAAACGCATTAGCTGCTAAAATATTATACGGATCCAAAACCAGATTACCGTGGTAATCTGATAATTTTCTGATTTTTTTTAAACAACCAACAAGAATATGTTGAAGGCTATTTTAAAAAGAATCTTCCAAACATTATCAATAACTTCAAACCAGTTCCAACTTCAAATCACCCGTCACAAAATATTTTTGTACAAAAACAAACTAGCAACCTGAACACATATTTGCTTGCGAGACGACATGGTTCGAGAACCACTAAAGATCCAATACAATGGACCCTATAAAATCCTAATTTGTACCTAAAAAACTTTGACATTTAAATATCTAGTTAAATCCTTAATGTAAGTATAGGCAGAGTTTAAGCTGCGTTTCTTCTCAACGAGGACCTGAAACATGCTTCGGAAAACACAACAAAAACACCACGCTCCGCGCATAGCATATGATTCAAAAATTTCCAAAAAAACAAGAAGATATTAAATATACACTACATCAGCAATGTACAGGAAATGTATATATGTATATCTAGAAAAACATCTCAATCTAGTAGGACAACGAACATACCGAAATGGTTAATACAGTTTGTCTTATAACAAACTTATTGGAAGTGGAGTAATGCCGCGACAATTTTGCACAAAAACAACCCCTTCAATAATTTCATTCTAGGTTTCTTTTCAAATAAAAATGAAAAAATTATTATGCCAATAGTAATATTCGTTTTAATAAAAAGTGTTTATATTATCTTTGTAATAAAAGTCAAAAACTGTAAAAGCATTTTATTTTACTTCAAAGTCGATTCTAACTCATTCAGATACAAAGTTAAGTTTTAGCATTAAAATCGTCTCTAAATTTGTTTGTAGATAAAGCTGTTTTAACGCATTTGACAACAACTTCATATGTTTTTTTTTTTTATTTTTTTAAAAATATGGTGCTATTTTTTATCCCGATAAAATTATAACATCACCGCTATTGATTTTTGAGGGTGAAAGCACGTCTTGATGGTCATTTCGCTACAGCTTAGCTCTTTACTTCTCACAGATATTTTAAATAAAGTAAAGATTTTTGTCCAAACAGTAAAGTGAAGAAAATAAAAAATCACTAAATCTTTACTTTATTTAAAATATCTGTGAGAAGTAAAGAGCTAAGCTGTAGCGAAATGACCATCAAGACGTGCTTTCACCCTCAAAAATCAATAGCGGTGATGTTATAATTTTATCGGGATAAAAAATAGCACCATATTTTTAAAAAAATAAAAAATTTATTTTTATTGCGGGCAATTGCAAACTTTTAAATTAATTAATTTTTTTATTCAAAGTTAATTAACTTAATAAAAAAGTCCCGTTGTTTATTTTAAATTAATAACTTGCAAAGTGCTTGTGCAAAGAAATAAATTATCGCAGAGCTTTTGATATTTTATTTTTCATCATCTTTTAACTGTATAAAAGAGCCAAAAAAAAAGTCAGCCGTATACAGTGGAGAAAGATAAATAGAATCATTGTTGGTTATTGTTGTTTTTGCTTTAATTTTTAATTTTTAACTTTACTGCTTGGACAAAAATCTTTAAGTTATTTCAAATGCTTGTGAGAAGTTTCCTGAAGATCTAATCAATGTCGGTGATTCAATTATAAATCGGATAATATAAAATAGCACAAAAAAGATTTTTTTTAAGTTAATTAATTTAATGAAAAATTTCCGTTGTTTAATATAAATATATACATTTTTGTTTTTAAAACACAAGCAATTTATATAAATAAATTAACTAAAAAAATCGATTTTAATCAGTTTTCATTTGGATAAGTTTTATTCCTGTTTGGAGTATTCTAACCACAACGCAACATATGTTGTTTATTTTTAGTAAATATTGCAAAAATGTGTTTATAAACAGCTACTATTTCACCCCTACTGAATTGTGTATGAAAGTATGTGCATTTACGACCATATTGTTTTAAAAGTTTCCCCTAAATAGTTTTTCTAAGCTGATGTCCTTAATGAATTACCTTTCAGTGTAGGGTTAGAAGCTTATGCGGACTCATTGGCAACAACGTCACCCTTCGAGTTTAAACTATTTTTATTGGTCACTTGAAGTTGGGTGGTGCTTTATTAAAACGATCGATAATCACATATATAATTAAACACATAAAAACTCATTTATACACTAGAAGAAAATTAACAGCGTTTTTTATGAACTTCTCATACATATCAATACCATTATTTAACAATTAGATTTCTTATCCTTTAACAAAAAAAAAAATTCTTTAAATTTTTCTTTTATTAAGATTTGTTTTAGTTTAACAATGATATTTCTAAGTGTAGCTTGCACCTTTTATATGTAGAAGTATTGAAATATATTGTTATTTGAAATGTTTTTTTTAGGTTTTTATCAGGGCACACCAAATGGAAAAATAAAAAATAGCCATAAATTAGCAATGCAAATTTGTAAATGGAAACAAAAACATTTTGTTTCAATTTACATATTTTAAATTCCAATATATTCTTGCTGGTTAGCAAATTAAAGTTTTTAGACTTTTAACTTGGTAAGATATTCTTCTGTTATTCCTTAAAAAAATAATTTTTAATGCTTTCCTTCATTTGTTTTTTATAAAAAATTATTTTATAATTAAACTAAGAATGTACGTATTACAGCTGTCAGATCAGTGATTATCCCATTCCGTTCTTGTTTTTCCACAAATGGTACTACATCCTTTACTTATATTTTCACTTTGATTTTGATTGTACGCTTTTTTTGTATTAAGCCAGAAATTTGAAATTGATAAAAGTGACTAAGCAGCGGTTGTTGTTTTAGACATTTGAAAAATTTTATTGCATTTGTTTGGTATAATAATTAACAATATGAGTGTTAAAGAGCATTAAGAGTATGAATACAAATTCATATTCTTACAGTTCATGAAACTTTTGCTTCGTGGTATAGACTTTTCAAAAGAGATTCAGATGTTAACATTTTTTGTAGAATTTATATATTTAAAGTATCATGGAGTACACCCTGGAATTGGATATACTCTAATTGGTGAATTTTTTATAATTTTTTATCGTAACATTCATTATTTTGCTGTTGTATAAAAACTATTTTGCAAAGTACTTCTGATGTTTGTTCTTTTCCAGTTCCACTTCTAAAGCAGGGGCAAATTCCCAACTGATCCACTTGAAGTAATTGCTGAAATCCAGTACACTTTGTTGTTATCTTTAACCATCCCTATACAAACATAAGATATATATGTTCTTTTACTTGTAAAACGTGTTTTCTAGACAATATTAAATATGTAGATAAAAAATATAGCGGTAAAAGAAAATCTGAGCAAACATTCATAGAAAAAATTTATCTACTTTATCGAAAGTTATTGTCATTCGATATTATATCAATATTGGTATTTATTCGTTAGTAAATAAGAAATCTAGAGAATAGTCGTGAAGATAAAACCTGTTTGAAACTTCACGTAAACTTCTGACGAAACATTTTTTGTAAAGCTAATAATATTTATCAAAAAAGGTAAAAAATAAGCATTTTTCAAACTTTAGTGGATGTGGGACATGCTTTAGTTATGACGATTGTCCTGAAATTTTTTATCCTACTCTATATTTATGGCTGCACTTTTTATACTATTAATATGATCTTATATATAATATATATTATTAATAACAACAAAAACAAAACATATCCTAGCCAAAAACGCAACACCCCAAAAAAAAAATCTTTAAGTCACTACTAAAAATTTTACCATTTATTTATTCGTTCAGAGAACTCATGAGAATTTCTAGAAGATTTACAATTTTTGGCAGACATTCAACTTAAGAACGTACTGCCGACTCGGGGTTGACATAAGTCAAACAAGCCACCATCTTCTAACGTGAGATTAATTTCAGCATTATATCTAAATGCTTATCTAAAGAATTATTGTATATTTAGAAAAAAATACAATATCTTCAACGAAAAATAATAGGCTGATATTCGTAAGGTTGCAAGTTTTATAACAATATTAATAGATCTTGCTTTAGAAGAAAAGGCATGTGAAAGTAGCTTGTTCCTTAATTATATATATTCGATGATGCTAAAATCGCAGTGGCTGAAAAAATATAAATTAAATGATAAAAGGTAATTAAAATTAATTAATTACAATCAAAGACTACTTTTATTTTTATAAATATTTTTAAATGTGATTGCACTTACAATTTTAATTTTAAAGCAATATTTTCTCTAAAAATGTAAAAAAAAATTTATATTTGGCGGAAAATTTTTACACTAACAACTATGCTTTAATTGTTTGAGTCTAGTTCTGCAATTAAAGAATATAAAAATAGAAACTGTACATCGTGAGGTAAAATAAAAAAAATCGAAGCAACTAAATTAAATTAAAACTACAAGAACTTCCAAATTGTTCTTCGGTAAATTTCCTGTTTTAAATGAAAATGTATCTTCCTGCAATCAAGAAAATTGGATTTTTTGTTGTTACGTGGTTTTTCATAAAAGCTAACGATATACATACATAGATTCTACATATTTACATATACACATAGATAGACATATATGTAAGTCTGAATAAAACTCTTTACGAGGCTTAATTTATAAAATAAATCTTATGTTTTTAATAGTTTATCTAATCTAATATATATTATAAATCACTTTGTAAATTTGGTGGCTGGTGGGTGTGTCAATTACAGGAGGGAAGTTAAGGGGGAAGCGGACATTTTTATACGTCTGAATCAATTTTAAGAAAGTCTCAGCCAATCGATTTTAATGAAAGTTTAAATATAGATAAGTACTCATCTATAAGCTATAATAATCAGTTGTTTAATAAGCTAGATGAGAAAAATTTCAAAAATAAATACTTACGTAGAAGTTAGAATATTCTATGTTAAAAAAAAACAATAATTAGAGGGGGCGTTTCGGAGTGGGTAATGAAAAAATGGGCAATTTATGCGTCTTTATTAGGGTTTTCGATTTCCTGGGAAACGGGAAAAAATTATAGTATTCCCGGGAAAACAGAAATTCATGAAGAAAACAAGTTTATTTATTAAAATAATATTAAGAAAATTCATTGTTTTAATAACACATAAACAAACAATAAAGATAATTGATAAATGATAGTTTTACCAGCTTATTAAACTTAAAAACAATTCAGGAGACAAAACATACATATGAACATTTGAAATACATAACAATAGATAATAAAGATTAAAAATTTTGAAAAAGGATTAATTAATTATTTTTTGAAAGATATGATTTTGGAACTGTTAGTGCGTTTAAATATTCACTAAAATTCTGTTTCTTGTTTTCGTTGCAAAATTGCCAGAAATAGATAAAAAAACATTTCACTTTCTACTTGTCAACAATCCGTTATAAAGATTATCCATCGTCGTTATTCGAATGTTAGTGGCTGGGAATAACTTAAACTACTTTTTTAACAAGTTACTTACCTTTTGTTCTGTTTTATATCTTATGTATGTCACAACCAAAATATTTGAAAAACAATCAGTGTACTATTTTAAAAGTGCTGATGATTTGAAGCTTATTTTTTCCCTAGAATTTAGTCAAAACTTTTTCGGGAAATTTAAGCCAATATTTAAGCTTTGAAATGAAAACTCGGTTTATAAAAACATAACATTTTTTTATTTAAAATACTATAAAATATACTTATGTCCATTAAATGTCAAAAAAAATCAGTTATGGGGATACCCTTGAATTCATTTTTTCAAATTTGCCAATTAGGGGCTTTGTAAATTTCAACTATACGCTTTAATAATTCAAAAGTTTGTTTATTTTTATTAAACTAAATCAACTATTATAAAACTCTTTATTTTAGAATCTTAAATATTTATTCTTCTTATTATACCAAAAAATCTAGTGGAAATTTTGTCTAACTTTCAGAGGTTAAATTATGGGAATATCTATAAATTCAAATTGTGATTCTGTTGTTATAGCGGACAGGTTCCATGTATATTTCAGCTGTTTGTCTATAGCGGTTCAAAATTTCCACATACATCAAATTACATGAACTGTTGAGAGAAGTTATTTGGTTTGCTACATTGGTTAGCACTATACGTTCTGGAACTCAACCTATTTTTTACGAAATTACGAGCTTAGCCTCTGTTCTAAGATCGGGACGCGTAGATCGAAAAAGTAAAAACATGGATTTTTGGGTTTTTATGCTTATTTGGTATTCGGTTTGTCTAAATGTCTAAACCGGAAATTGTTTCCAACTCCTCCACTTTAATTAACCAAGTATACACACATTAAAAATTTTATTTAAATATATTAGACATATGTAGATAAAAATTATATTGCATATTAAATATTAGCGGTTCCTTTCTGAGTAATTAATAATTTTTTTTTTTAATTCTAGAAAACAAAAAGAATTTTCCAACAAAAGTCCTATGTTTATATTATTTTTTTTTTAATAAAAAGCAGTAGCACTTCAGGCATTACCTATTTAGTTATTATCGTAACCGTGCTACATTCTTTAGAAAAGGAATAGATGAGAGATAAGACAGGTGATAAAAGGAGATAGATATAGCCATTTTATTAATTATTTTACTACGCCGGCGAATATGCTATGAAGAAGTACCGACGAAGGAGGCTGCATTTATATTTATATAGGGTGTCTTTTTATACCCTTCATCACAAAAAGTGGAAAAAGGGTATAACTCATTTTGTCACTCCGTTTGTAATTTCTACAATATCCAGTTCCGACGCCATATGGTATAAATATTCTGACTTCTTAGGCATAGCGAAGTCGATTAAGCGATGTCCGTCTGTCCGTCCGTGTTAGTGTTGAAATCAAGTTTGGCAAGACACTAGATCAACTAGAAAAAATTTAAATACGCCAATCGATCAGACATACCGTCGAAAGAGGTATTATAAGAAATCAGCAAGATCGGTCATTGATGCAGCGTGGAAAACACCACGCCTACTACTCACTTTTCTATATCATTTGGAACAATGAAGTAACTCCAATCAAAAAAACAAATATTTGGTCTTGTCGAAACCAAGTGTGATCGATCCTTAGCTGATTAATTTTAAGGAACAAAAGTTTAGTCAGCATGGATCGGCAGCGCTTCCCATTCGCATAAGGACCAATGATGCCTTTAACGTATAATCCGCACCAAACAGTAAATTTTCATGTATGAATTGGTGTTAGTTAATGCGGCAATTTTGCTTATTGACGTAACCATCTAAGCAGAAGTGGGCTTCATCACTATAATTAATTCTTAGACAAAATTGCTGATCTAAGGCCAGTTTCAAATGATGTTTTTGAATCGGGAAAAAAAATTAATGTGAAAACAATCACATATTGCTTGTAAACCATAAAATAGACGAAGTGCTTTATGAACTGAGGAACATATATATGTTATCAAGGAAATTTCTACAATTTGTTTCACCATACTGAAGAGAAATGCCAACACGGCATTAACACCATATTTGTCGATATCAATAGTTCTCATTCAGCTAAAACAAGCATCCGATGTATAATATTTAAACCACCCAAGCCAGCTCATTTGTCACAAACTAATTAGTACTTTGTAATGTTGTTTGTGCAATTAAATATTGCAGGCCAATCCTGCTTACTTGTAACAATTCTCCTAAGGCTTTATTATTTTTCAGAAGGAAAGTTTTTTACAAAACCTCACGAAGGAAAAACACAAGCTTTGTTTTTTAAGGGTTTTATTCTAAACCAAATGCTTATTCGCCAGGACGCTTAATTATTATTATTAAATAATAAAGAGAAAAAGGACCTTTTACATTAATATAAAATTGTCATACAGAAAAGTTATTGGGGTTTTCTAGCTATTCTGTAATATGGTTCAGATAAAAACGAGCTTGTTCTGCGGTGTGAGTCTGATGTATACGCTTGACACCTATATGTATATGCTTTATATCAGTATATTTTTTATCATTTTAAAACAGTTCATGAAATGCTCTCTTTAAACCAATTAAATAGTACAACCTTTTGTATCACTCCTATTTTCGGAGTTGATTGGAAAAATACGACTAAGAGCACAATAGCTAGGCGTCTTGAGATGCTTATAAGAATGTACAATACTTGCGTAGGAAAAGGAATCTTTCCGCAGACGTTGCACAGTGGTTCAAGTTTCTAAGGAAGGTGGTCACACGTAGTTTACTTAGCTATTGTCATCAAAATTAACATGAATATTTATGTTTACGGTATTAATGGCCAATTAGGGTAAAATAAGATAAAAAACTCTTTAAATAAATTATTATAATAATTTATTTACAAAAAATGTTAGTTATTAATTAAAGAAAAAATCATAAATTTATTTAGGACAATTTAATAAAACATTTGTACATTATTTTAAAAAACTTAACATACGCAAAGCCTCAGGTGATAGCATAGACTTCTCCTTTTGTGGTAATTTACGTAAAGAAGAAATCAGCGGGTCGGAATTCAGAAGAAGTCTATGCAAAAGATCAGTGTTAGTGACAACACGAGACATTTTTCGACATTTTTTTTTACCGCATTCGCGCGGTTCCTAACGAGTAATCTCTAAATTCTACACTATTATTTTTGTATGCCGACGAAAAACATTGCAAAAGATGATGACACTGATATAGCTAAACTCAAAAAAGTTTTTTGCAATGTTTCCGTTATTGGATGTGCCACTTACGTCGAAAATTAAACCTAATCGTGTCCTAAAGTGCTGCTGCAAATATAGGTTTTTCTGTGCAAGAAGCTCCTTTTCATCTGTTGAACGAGTCTGCCACTTTTTAAAGTCTAATCGGTAAGATAAATGTATGAAATTTTCGAAAAATCTTATCCATGAATGCAGAGGAGATAACCCAAATTGATATCTAGACGTATCAATAACGGGTTTACTTAAACACTGTCAATATCACTCATTACTGTCGGTGTTGCACCACAAATATAGCATCTACTACACGCTGTTGATGTTAAAAATAGATGGTTGTAAATTGCTAATTTAATTTTTAAAATAGGCTTTTTCTTGCACAGAAATCGAAGAGGTTTACAAAACCTAGTGGTTTTGTAAGGAAGTATTTGATTTACATACCATATGAAGTGGAGAATATGAAGTAGCAATTGAGGTAAGTGTCTTGTATACTAGAATCTGAAAATGCCTGTTTATATTCACTGTGCCCCGTACTTTCTTTAAAGCCCCATTTACCAATAAAATCATACTCTTTACTAATGTCAGCATTACTGAGGACATCATTTTGATTTTCTAGTATACGGGAAGTTGTATGATATAGCAAAGATTGTAACTCTACTTCGGCAGATGATTCCGAAATATATTCATCTGGTGGATGACACTGTTTTTTTATATTCTTACACTTTATGATAAGATGGTAATGCATTTGGTAATTGTGAATTGATAAAGTCTTTTAGTACTAAATACTGGTGTCTTGGTAATTTAGCCTCAATTATAACTGCTAATATTTCGTTTGTGCTAAATTTTGCATCAGAGGTGTGATTCTCACTTAACAAATAGTTCATCGCGGAATCATCTACATCAACTAACTTGGTTAACCTGCGGCGTTTTATTCTCGTACAGCGGGCATGAACTCCTTTCTATTTAGTACACTTGTGGACGGCTTGTTACTCTCTGCAGGCTTCAGAGTATGTTCGATCGCTATCGCAGGCAGTTCACAAACTTCGATTTCACCAAGCCGATCTATCTAATTAACATCTACGTAACCAATCTTTTACAAAGGTTGGTTATTTTAATTTTAAAACTTTTAATGTTTAATTGTTCCGCATCCGGCAGTAACTCCGTTAAACTGTGAACTACACGATTTCGCCGCTCACCTTTCGAACTTTCCTCAATCGACAGCCAAGTATGCGGTACAAGCATTTTTGAGAAAGAACACATATAAACAGCACCTAAAATATATTTAATATATTTTGGTAATTATTTATTCTTTGTAAAAAAAAAAACTACAAAAAACACTAAAACTTTATATATAGCTTATTAGCACTGATCAACTATTCCTTTAGTTGCGATTTTATGCATTTTGATAAATAAAACCACTTATTATGTTTGATTTTTAGTTTCAATTTTATAGAGCTTCCAAAACTGTGAAGAAATAAGAAAATAGAAAGAAATAAAAAAAATCAAATCGTAAACATGAACTGTGCAGTGGGCAACAAACGCGCTTACTGTTTAAACGGTAAAAATATGTATGTGCTACGAATCTAGCCGTAGAGACAAATTTCCTCTGTACTATGCACATTCGCAAACAAACGTAGATAAATTCTTTTTAAATAAAAAGTACAGATATAGAGTAACATTTTGATATGAAAGCGTCGTAAGACTGCAACATAGAAAAAAACGTCGTAAAAATATGCTTGAAAATTGATTTGTCGTGAAATCGCTTTCAGCAATATACGTTTTGCTTAAAATATTATTAAATACAAAATAATAACGGGAAACACCTTCAACTTAAATATTTATTTTAAAACAATAAGTCATAAATGTTTTTTTTTTAAACACGCTCTAGAAATTAACTTTATTAGCACTGCTTAAAAAGATAAGGCAAGTTGTTTTGATTTGTTTACTTCCGATGTACAAAAGTAAATGTAAAAAACAACTGATTGCAAATCTTCTTGCATGTTTTAGTAGTGCTACTAATAATGAGTATAAGAGCGAACTAACGGTGAAAAAAGCGAACATCCTCATTTGACAACTATATCCTACTTCTGAACCACTGTGCGCTGGTTTCTCATTTACCGAATTTGCGCATTCTATAAGTTTTATTTCATGTTCTTGCTTTCTGTCGAGGACATTAGCATAGGGGCTGTTGTAAACGCTTTCCAAAAATCTATACCAAAATATAACTGTTGATCCAATTCAGGACATAAAAAGATTACAATATTATTTTTATTCCCTAGCATTTTCCTAATACGCGGTATTTGTGACCTGTAACTGTGCTTACAATTAAAAAAATTGGCTCCATATTTAAATTTAATCTGGAACTAATTCACGGCAAATTTTTCCTAGCAAGATCACAGATGCGTCGAAATATAATCGCCCACTTAACTATTTTTCATTAGGTCTAGGGTCTTTCTTTGCAACACAGTGATATATCGATTTTGCTATTAATTTATGACGTCGTTTCCTAGTAATAAAATTGTTTTTAAGCTATAGAATGTTTTCTCGTTTTTTTGGGTTTAACCTAAATATTTTGAGCCTAAGGATTATGATTTTTCACATGCGGTTTTATAGACTTTTGATTATTCCCAAATTTTGTGGTACTTAAACTTTATTTATTTCAAAGATGCGTTTTCTTACTTTAACATAATTTTGCTCTCGTATTTCTTACAGTTAATTGTGTCGTAAAACCCTGGAGGTTCATGTAAAATTATTTGGGAAAGTTTCGTTGGAACGTGACTCCCTCTGTGTTGTCGCACTCCTCTTCGAGTTTTCTGGTGGTTGAAGGCATTTATGGCAATTGGGTGTAACGGTGTTAGGTTTTCGCTTCTGTAACTGAATAACGATCTTCGCTGTGCCCTGCAGTCTTTAAGCTTGTTCCCCTTTTGTTGGCAATTCCAACATAGTACTTCTCTAACGATTGCTGCTATTTCATCTAATAATGGACTTTTATTATCTGCTAGGCTTAAAACCGCTTCGTTTATATACTTTTGTGTTCTCAACATTTATGATCCAGATGCGCGATATTCTTTCCTCGAAAAAATCTTTTTGCCTCTAAGCACTCCATACGCAGTTGCTTCAGAGAGGCTAAAGCCATGGGATCGACAAATTGCGTTACGGTTTTGCTTTAATTTCTTTTCGTGACTTTTTTATCTACTCTTCAGGCTAAGAAAAAATTTGTCAATCGACTCCCCTGGCATTTGTTTCCGCTAAACTTAATCGTGCATCAACTCCAAGTTAGATCTTATGTTCTTGTATCGAAGAGCGTTCTTCGAACGCCTGATTATTTAAATTTTTCTAGTTTTTTCTCTTAGAGCTAAACCACGCACTGCCTTTGATAATTGAACTATACTATTGCGGACTTTCATTAACTCACTGCTGATGTTTATATTAATCAAATTACGTATTGATTGTTGGACATTATCATTATCTACGCTGATTATTAAAATTGCCCTGCCAGCCGACGTTAAATTCTCGTGGCTCGTATTTTATTAATTACATTCACTTTAGGTATAGCGCCACGACTTACAGCCGTTGCGTTTATGGTTGCTGATATCCTTTCAATAATCTTTCTTTACTTGCGGTGACGAACGGTAAATAAATCTAAAATTCAAAAAATAGTACAAGATTAACTCAGTTACCAATGTTCCACCTAACAAAAAAAACGAGTTCTACAGCCAATTGTTAACGTTTTATAAACATCGCTAATCAAATTAATTTAATTTAATTGTATTTTATTGAATGGACCAGAATGGTTCAGCCCCGTTCCATCAAAAGAAATACAAAATTTGTACGGGGTTCAAAACAATTCATTTTAAGGGGTTCCCAGTTATGCATTATTTATTTTTGTTATTAGTTTTTTAAATAGTTAATGTTCCTTTTACTATTTTTTGTTATGCCAATATAGATAAGAGACCTGGGGAATGGCAATTGCATTTTGTAATTAATAGCATATGCAATTATATAAAATTATAATAATTTTTTTTTTTTTTCAATTATGATTACATTCAAATATTTGTAGTAATAATTTTGCCTTTTTTAATTATACATTACATGTAATTATTAATTGAAAAATTACAGTCACAATTTCTTGAAATTTATGATTAAAAAATTTCAATTTGAATGAATTAAATAATTCGGCTTAAGAACTTTTTTATTCAAATTTCGTAAATTCTAAAGAAAGAAAAATAATTTAAAAATTCTTGCGGATTTTTTCCAAAAAACACAGAAAAAGTTAGACACCACAAAAATGAAATGCATTCTATATGCTGTTTTTGAAATAATGTCCGTACATGAAATATTTTTTGCAAGCTTTGGTGTTTGTGCAGATAGTAATCGATACGGAATACACAACCCCCATTTTTGTAATTTTTTTATGCCTGTGTGTCCGCCTGTCTGCGTTCGCATCACTTAAAAACTGCTGGATGGATTTGTTAAAATATAGGTAAATATACTGGTTTTATAAAAATATGTCATTTGGTATAAAATATAAAAATACAAATTTGTAATCTCCCGATTTACCGCTATAATGGTACTAAATCAGCTGTCAGCACATCTAATTTGTTGTTAATGGAAAAAGTTAACACTGTTTACAGAACTTTGCAATAAATATTTAAAAAACCTCTTTTTAAATTGGAGTTTTAATAAAACTAGAAACCAAGCACTGCTAGTCAAAATTATTTATATTAAAAAATTTTTGTGTTAATATTACAAACAAATTGTATATGTTCAGAGCGAACGAAATTTCTGCATATATGTTGATGGTTGACTATATATTTCGTAGATCGTATAAAATACATTAAGCTCAGTTATGATTATCCAAAGTAATGTTAGATTGAATGATACGCTTAAATCGAGGTTCTGTTGATTTTTCACAAATGGTTTTAAAAAGAAGATGGAGTCATTTTGTCCACGGATTCTTAAAAAACAACGCATATCTTTTATTGGTTAAATTATTATTATTATTTTTCAGCAACTGTGTCTTCTACTTTTGGTTTGTGTGTTTACTTTTGTTTTGTGATATAAATTAATAAAGTCTCTAATAGTTAAAAAAAAAAAAGGCTTTTGCACGCATCCAAGAATTTTGTAAATATTCTTTCAAAAATAATTTTAAAAACCTGTTCATAGTATCCCCCAAATTGTATACGTACGTATATATTAAAACTTCACTCCTTTTTTCATTAACTAGAAATAGAAATGTAAAATATTTTAAAATATTATTCAACGTAATAAGTAAAAGTCAGTACACTTTCTAAATTATTATTAATAAGAGAAACATTTTGAATTTTACATTTTTTTAAGTAAGAGGCATTCAGATGTATCTTTATAACCTTTTAAATTTAAATTATTTGCATTTTTAAATGATTAATAATTTATGTTTAACTCAAACACATAAGAAAATAAGCAAACCTGTATTATAAAATTTTAGCTTCTGGTAATTTTTGTTCGGGCAGGTGTAAATTGTTATCTATATATGATGCATTCGCTCTCTTTTAGGCATCCATTCAGATCATCTCTTCGTCCATCAATCCAAATATCCAGCCGTCAGGGGCACCCTTTTAATATTAAAAATTTAAATTAATTCAAAAATGTTTTTTTTTCGTTTAAGAAAAAATAAAATAAACTCACATAATTATTAAACGGTTTTTTTGATGATAAAGCAACAGAAACCGAAACATTTTCAAATATTAAAAGGGTTCTCTAACACATTTAGAAGCATGTGTTTTTTGTGTTTGTTACCAAACAGAATGAATGATGAATATTAAGTGTTAATGATAAATGCACTATTGATTGATAGGACAGAGCTTAGACGAATACGCTACAAAATTAATTAAATTAAACTATCAATAGGACTGGTAAGATCGTTCCAAATAACGGAAGTTCATGAAGACAAAACATGTTCATAAGACGACGTACATTACAAACAGGTGATTATTGATGGACAGATGAATTTTTCCTTCGTAAAAGGATTTATGCTGTGTTAATATATATATATATATATATATATATATATATATATATATATATATATATATATATATATATATATATATATATTTATATTTATATACATATATATATATATTTATAAACATGTTTATATATTTATATAAATATATATTTATATACCATAAAAAATAAAACAGAATGCTAAACAAAGCAAATTAAATGCTTGTGAACTCTTAGGCTTCTTGCTCCTCTTTAAAAACGGTTTTTTTTTTATTCACATTCAATTGCGTGCCACAAACACTTCTTATAAACCTTTTTATATAAATTCGTACGTATGGACAGAAGCGTAACCTTATATTTCAGTGGCAACAAATAATATATTAGTTATATTTAAATTATACATTTCAAATTTTGTCTGTTTTTGAACTTGTATTTCTAAATAAAAGCAAGTAATTTCTTATTTTATTTCTCTGGATAAACATTTTTTAACTGTGAATAGAAAAAAAACAATTACAAAAAAATTAAATGCTCGCATTATTTTAGGTATCACCTGTTTGATGAATCTTTTGTCTACTATTCTTTTAAAATATATACAAACATAATTTATTACAAAAATATATTGCGTGATTAAAACATTTGCTTCCTGAAACCTATGTTAGTGCGTGAGTGTGTGCTTCTTAGTTAATTTTTTTATATACGTTTGATATAAGTGCACTACGCCCAAGAGTTTTAACAGTTTTGATACATTTTTTTAATCGTTTAATTGTTTTTAATAATTGTGTAAGGATAATTTAATTTTGACATGCAGACAATTGAACCTGGTAACATTATTATAACATTAAGTAAAATAATTGTAAGCACAATATATGAATGTATGTATTTAGAGCCAAAAACAAAAAAAATGTGTGCATGATACAGGCGAATAGATGAAAGAGTTATACATATCGCTCATTTAATAGAACAACGTCATAACTCAAAAAATACAATTTTTTAAAAAATCATGCAAAATTATTTGCTATACAGTAATTCATATTGTAAAAAAAAAAAATCAGATTAATATCTCTTATAATCTCCAAATACGAACAAAAATACTGCCATGTCGTACATGGGACCTATATATGAATTAAGAACTTTGAACTCGATTTTCTCGAAATCGATTCTTTTTTCAGTTTGACGTTGTTTTGGAAAATGAGCGATATGTATATGTACATACATATGTATGTATATATATATATATACTCACATCTAAAGTATATATGTATGTGCATTTGTTATAAATCTCTTTTTAAGTTTGCGCGTTTACTTTTGGTGTGTCAATCACGGATAAACGGCTGAACCGATGTTAATTTAATATATAGTACGGGTATATATTTGTCCTTATGATATTGGTATGGCGTATTTTGATTTTTAAATATTGGTCCTGGAGGAAAGAAAAGTGGCAATGGATTATAGTGAAATTCGAATTATAGTTAGGTCCTCATCTATAAGGTCCAGAGCTAGGACCTAGATTACATAGAAAGAGCAAAACTGGCATTTACCGTTATACAAATTTTAATAAAAATTAAACATGGATATTTATGCAGATGGTAAAATATTCTGTGTTTATTCAGAAAAAAGGAAATTGAAGGAGCGTGTTAATTTAGTGAAGACATCAAACACGAAATTTTATGAGTCTTAATTCTATTTTAAAGATATATGAACTATATACATGTGGCCTGATTTATAAGCAGAACTAAATCTTTTTGGATACATAAAAGACTGTGTTCTTATTAAACATATTTGTTTTAGTTAGATTGAAGAAATACGCAATAATGTTAAAGTTGCAAAAGAAGGAGCTTTTTTAGAAATATCTTAATGGTGAATGAAAATATAGTGAAATTTTCAACTTTTCACTATCTAGTTAAACAGTCATGAATTAGAAAACTTTTAAAGTAAAATGATATAATGGTAATTTTTTACAAAATTAAAATCGTAAAAATTAAAACGGTGGTATCTATCCATTTATTTAATAAATAAATAAATAATTTAATTTAATTAATGGTCTATTATGTTTTTTTAATATTTTCAGAGTAAAAATAACTGTGGTGCCTCTTGGAGGAAAAAGGTCACATTCATGTTATATAAATAACACCGCAATTACCATATGGCATTATTATGTCACAAAATGAAACATTCAATACTTTGTAACCGAATAATTTTTAATTTGCGACCAACAACTACTAGGCAATAGTCATTCTAAATATTATCATTTGCTTTCATGCAATACCTGATAGCTGAAGTAAAATCATTTCTTGTGATATTATTAAGGTGGGTGACAGCAAATTTAATGAATTACTAAATAGTTTAAAATATGATCATGTTGGTATGCGGCTTTTTAGAATAAAACACCTTTAAATAAGAGTTGAAATTAAGGAGCCTGAAAAATGCGAACACAAAGGTGATAAACTTTTAACAGACAGCACAAAAATATAATTTTAAAAAAATTTACTTATAATCTTATACGAAAATTAAAAAATTTGCTTAATACTTTCTTTGTGCACTTTAGTCACAGAATTCATAGATGGGATCTGGTAGGTGACGCTTGGAACTCTATTATTAGGGTCGTACGAGGACGGTCTTAACATGGATAAGAGGATGGAGGTTATATATTATCACATGAAAATAGCACATCTGTTTTTTAAAATACATATATATCGTAAATAGAGATATAAAATATGTAAACCAAAATTTGCATGTTATTTTAATAAAACAGCTTATTTTAGTCAACGTTTAAAAACGTATTAATATGGTTAAGCACTAGTACGTACGTACTGCTATGACGAAATAATTCATTTTTGAGTTTATTCTTCAAAAAGGTAACATTTTGTTTTCAAATATTCGTTAATTAAATATTTTCAATTTATAATTCCAGTCTAAATAAAATGTGTATAATTTGGGGAAAGATATTTTAATGTAACATTTGCAGATAACATTGCATTCATATCTGGTTGAGTTGGGCATATATCTAAGAGCGAACAACTTTAAAATTTGTTTTGAAGACCTATTTACATATGTTCTCTTTCTTCTGGTACGAAGTTAATATTAAACCACTTTGGAATTATTTTCTGTTGGTTCTGTTGGTTAGCCTAAATAAGTAATAAATTGTAATTTTTTTTCCTTTCTACTACCTTGTGCTTACAAATTTTATATCATTTATAATTATAAACAATTTCAATACTTAGTTTTTTATCGGTTACAGAAAGCGAACCTTTCAAATTGTTATAAAACATTCTGGATCGGCGCTCTGTGGTATCGTTTTCCAAAAACAGTGGAAAAAATACAAAGATTTTTTTGTTGTATCAAAATTGTAGATGGTGAAGTCGACAACTTTTTAGAATGAAAAAAGGTTATCTAGAAAAAAAATGCATTTTAGAACTGAAGAGTCAGAAACATTGCTTCTTGATAATTACTTTTTGGCATTGTTTTAAACGTATGTTTATTTTTTAATAAAAAAAAGTAAAAACTATTCACCTTCATTTGTAGTGTTTCAGACACCCTCATTTGTTTAATTTTTACAAATAAAATAGAGCTTACCCAAAAAAGACCAAAAATATTCCCTACCATATTATCTGAGCATATCTGCTACACAATTATTTAAATAATTTAACTAAATTTAGTCTAAAAAAAATATATATATTAATATATTTTCCTTTTTTTAATATGAAAAAAACTGTAACAAACTCATAGCAAAAACGAAAATAATTCTTTCATATTTTAAAGTAAAAAAAACTCTTCGACATTGTTTTCACTGCAGCAATCTTAGTGAAAAATTAAGTTACTTCTTACATATTTTTATTGCTTTTCGTTATATAATTCACAACACTTTTCTCTGTAAATCATGCATAGCTATTACTATCAAGCAGTTTGAACCTTTTTTATTTTTGGGTATAAATAAAACCGCAGCTAGTACAGTTTTTACTTTGTAAAGATAGTGATCAGTACCAAAACTTATAAAATGTGCAAAAATGTAATTTTAAATTCGGAATTGTTCAAGTTATTCAAATTAAAAAAAATGTATATAAATTGACTATTGCAGGATAATTGAACGTTTTACTAGGATACCACAAAAACGATATTAAAATCAAAATTCACTTTGTTTGCTATAGACTGTACAACAAACACCTTAATAAAAAAAACTCACACCGGCTAAAACATCAAAGAACCGCATACATATATATTCTGACAGCAAACGAGAAAGACAAAAAAAAACACAAAAACGTAAACTTCAAACTGTCACATGAGATATATGTGTTTAAATCGCATCGTTGTGGCATTATGTCTTAGGTATGTAAAAGGTCTGAACTTACAAGGAATGGGGCGCTTGCTAGCCCAGATCGATGTCAGATGAAAAAAAAAGAGTTGTCCATTTTCTCTGAACGTTGTGATGTGAATATTCTTCCTGCCAAAAAGGAAGCAAAGCCATATAATGTAAAGCTTATTCAAGTATCCTGAAGACTTAATAAATCATATATGTACCTAAACGCCTTGTTAAAAATTTTCCTGAAAAGAAAGCAGGGGATGTGGTAAATGATCCTTTCAAAGCGCTTACAAACAAGCGATACCGACAGTGACCCAATATTGCAGATGCAAACATATTTATGGCATCCGTAGCTTATTTACCGCTTAAAAGAAAAATGTCTGAGTAGAGGAAAAATCTTTAGTTCAATCTTGCCACCGTCCTATATTACTGCAATACAAATTTTGATTTTGAAAAAGTATAGTATAGAGTAAGTTTCATTACTATATTTATGTTTACAGGCTGCAAATTAAAATAAGAATTATATTTTAAACTTACCTACCATTTCTTTGAATAAACTTTTAAAGTTTTTTAACAAATAGCATAAACTACTCCACTCTTCTTTTTGTTGGTAGAATAGCGACAGAGTTTCCTCGTTTCCCGTTTGAACCCAACTTCAAAAGCATCTCGATAATAAGTCCAGCAGGAATCAACTAACATTGAAACGTTCACTTTCCCTGATATCGTTTTTTCATGTTAGTGATTTCCTGGTAGAAGCACTTCTTCTGTTCACCGCTGAAGGCCCCACAGTTATCCGGAAGTAAGTCCCAACAAACCCCCGACATCTTTACAAAAATGAAAACTTTCAGCCATTTCAAAATATTACATGTCTGTTTTTGTCTGCTACAGAAGGCAGTTATAACCACACTACTTTCTAATAGGTTCCATTGTTGCAATCTTAAACCTAAAAGTTCTGCTTTATTCTTTAACAATTCTTAACCTGTGTGTCTGTGATGATGTACCTGATGAGGTACCTCGTATTCTAACACGAAATTGATGGTGAACCACCCGTAATTTCATTTTCGTCGTCATAAATGTTAGGACATTTCGGGATCGGATAAAGATTGCTGTGTGGTAGAGGTGGTGTATTTTGATATGATAATCTTCTTTTTTTAGAAATGATGTTTGTTTTCTATTCAGCCAATTTCTCAAACCTGTAACACATTGGTAGCAGTAGAAATTTATGCACTTGACGTTTTCGTTAAAGTAATAATAATAGGCTTTTTTATCAAAAGCATTATGCAACACCTTCGGTTACTTAATATCACCTCACCGCATATATCACAAAAAATGTTAAAATTATTGACACAATTTCTAGACATTTTGCTATGAAATAGTATTGTACTTTTAACTGTTAACACTTTAATCGCTTAATTATAAATAACAGAACACAAAAACATAATATTATTGATATCTGAAATCAATAACAACTCAACTTAACAACTCAAGATATTTGTAAAAATTCACAGAAAAAAATTTTGATGATTCTAGTTATAAGCTACATGTAAGAGTTAGGTGCATGTAGTTTATTTTAAAATTAGGGTATGCTTTAATAAGAGCGCAACAGAAAAAAAACTATCTGCTCGAAAAAAAGCTATATAAAATGATTTTTTTTTAAAAGCGTGGACTGGCACTAGACTCCCCAAAGCATGTTATGGAAAATCTTAAGATGTTGATATGTTCAAAGCATTTTTTTGAAAACGATGATAAAGGCCCTTATTACAGGGATGGACAATCATATTATAAAAAGGTTGGCAATTACCGTGAATAAAGTTAACTTTGGGGAAATATTTAATGACTCAAGGTTTGATTATTATGCATCAAAAACTACACAACGTTTCGCACAAATGTATTCTGAAAAAAAACTTACTCTTAAAGTACATAAGATTTTAGCGCCTAGTAAAAGTATAATTAAATATCAATGCTAACTAATTGAAGAGCTATCACAAGGAGCCGACAAAGTACATTTAGATACACGAATACTTGCAAGATTTTAAGGATTAGACAGAATGAAGGCCTTTTCAAAATGTTGGTAGCCTCTTCATACCCACTGTTATCATCACATAGACATGTACGAAATTGAAAGGACTTGGAAGAACATAACTGTAGCTTCGATATATTAAAGAGAACTTGTGAAAAAAGTTTTACACGTTTGAAAAAATAAACTAAATTACTTAATGTCATTATATATTATAGAGCATTAATATTAAAAATATTTTAAAATTATGTATCTGTAATATAAATGTGTCTGTAATATATGCGCCTATTGCCGTTCTAAACTCAACTAAGTTTGGTCGTCTGTCAGTCAACCCGACTTCGACACAACCAAAGTATTTTTTGGTGTTGTACTCGTATCGATGTTATGCTGGCAACACCATGCATTTTATTTGTAAAGTAAAGAAAACGCAAAAAGAAGTTTAAATCAAGTTTTTATGAAATAAAAAGAATGGATTTAAGCGTGTAATTATTTTCTAAAGACGAAAATCATGATGCTAATACAAATGTCCTACGTATACGTAAAAAAATACGTGATGACTCCAAGTAAAAAATGTCCAAAATAAGTAACAAATATTCATTTTTCATAGATTTATTAGCTATTTTCGGCTGAAAAAAGAAGCATTTTGTTATGTAATAGACGAAATTAAGGATCATTAGAAGAAACCTGTGCAAACAAGTCGAGATTTTGAGGAGTTTCAGAAGCTTCACTTGTTGACGGAGCAACGTTTCCAACGCCGAAAGTGTGTTCAGATGGTGCTACTCGATCATTTAGTGATAAGACCTGAGATACGCATTCCTCATTCCTGTTGCTTGTTAGTTCTTTTTTTTATTATTAGAAAGTTTTTCTTTTAATACTTGCTTTGTAATGAATCCAAAACTATATGAACTCAAAATTCTAATAAAATGTCTGTTTATAATAATAAAAATGTAATATACTTATACGTTGCCATTCGAATGATGTTTTTGGGTGGGCCCAAGCTATTGAATTCAATTGTAAGTCCTTCCCACGCTTCCTTACTCTGAGTTTTAGTCATCCCAAGTTTTTGCTTTCCTTTAGCAATATCTGGTTTTTTTCTATCAGCTGTACAAGTCACTTAAATTGGGCTTTGGTTGTTATTTTTAAAGTCCTACGTGTATTAAACATTTTATTCATTATATTAAGATCACAAAAAACACCTATACTTACCATTTTTCATTTTTTGTCTCTTTTGTATTGTTTTTTTATAAGGGAAATGTATTAAAAATTTAATAGAAATCTATAACCGACAAAGACCCAACTGCTAATAAGCAGTTGTGTATATCTATCGTTTTTGTCAACCAAACTCATACAAAGTGGTGAACCGCAATACCAATAAACACAACCAAAAAAATAGACCACACAACCAAATAGTCATCCGCATTTATGTTCTGAATGGCAATACCGATCTATGAAAGACGACCAAATTACTAAAAAAGTTTTGGACCGCAATAGGAGCAATAATTAAAAAAAGCTAATATTAGTTTAGCATGTTAAAGTTATATTTTTCTCAATTAGCACAAGAAGTTGTGTTTTAAATACTTCTGAAATTTTAATACCATCATTACATCAAAGGATATGATTTTAGTACTGTTCCTATCAAATGCGGGACCACATATTTGGAAACAAAATGATTAAAAACTCAAGTGATTATTAACTGTTAAAAATATATTCTTTGCGACGAAAAAACAACTGTACATAGAGCCTATGTAGGTCTATGGCACGCAGGTTGCTTATTTTTAATCGGAAGGGAAAATAACCCCCTTTTGCTTTTAATTTCTTTAAATTTTTTATTACTTTGAAAGTTATGAGGTTTGTGACGGTCAAAACCGGATACTGTCCAAAGTACCACGGCTAACCTATGACCGTGCAAATATATAGTGATGCTTCTGAGTTTTCTTTCAATTACTTTTAAAATATATCTTTTACTTTAAAACTTATGAATTTTTGATTAAAGATTTAATGACTTTTTTATGATGACTGCATTACATACTAGATGTGCCCACGACTTCGTCAACGCTTCATTTCTAATTTTTTGAAAATTAAAATTTAGTAAAAAGTGTTCTCAATTATTTTTTGCAGAGTTATCTAAACAGTGTTAACACCTGTTTAATACTATTGTAACGGTAAAACTGGGGGCTTTAATTTTTTATCACTATTTTCTTTACGAAATGACTTAATTTTACGAAAAAAAGTATTAAAAATTTAAACCAAAGTACTAAAGGATTTCCTTAAAAGTGTTGCATACAAAATGACCCTATGAAAAGTTGCTCTGAAGCAAAAATGAAAAATCGCCTCAAAAATCCGCATACATGTAAAAGCAGAAAACCTTTCCCTATACAAGTTAAATACTAGAGCTACGTCAGCGATTAAAGCTTCTAACGGGGTTTTGGGTCGTTTTATGCCTAAACGCGGTAATTTATTTAGGGTCCCACCCTTCGAGATGAAGAGTATTTAAAAAGCAGAGCGTTCAAATTGTTCTTAGATAGTGGATGTGTGGACTCAGCTAGTTTGCTGGTCGATGTTTGTTTTGTCCGCATGGAATTACCGCAAACACTTAAACTTGGTTATCGTGTAGTATGGAAATAACGCAAGCTCTTCAACTTGGTTATTCTGGAGATTCGTGGAATGCAATAAAACCAACCGTTTTTTTTTTTGATAGTAAAATTGATTCTAACTTTATTTAAATTTATTAAATGTCTTATATACTAATTTATTTTATTCATTGATAATATATGTAAATAAAAAGCAATTTTTTATAATGTAATTTTGCTTCTGCCAGCAGAAGTTTCCAGCAGAAAAATGAAACCGTAGACAATGCAAAACAATGTAAGCAAAATTAAAATAATCTTAAACAGACGCACAGTGGTCAATTTCGCGAGATAGCGGTCAAAACTCTATAACTTTTGACCGGATAGGTATTTTTTTACGCAATTTATTTTGTTCAATAGAAGGGAATTTTAGCTTCAATTTGCATGTTCAAACGTAAAAATCCACTGATAGGAACGTAAGTAATATGGAGTTAAAAATGCATTTTAATTTTTTGTTGAGTTTCCATGTAAAAGTTAAATATTTTGACATTTTATTTAGGTATTTTTTTTATAATTTTTTATTTTCTTCGATCGTATTTTAAAACCAATACTTATTTATTATTCCTAAACTTAATTTTGGTCAGAAAATGCCAACATTTGGCCCCAGACATTTATTTAGTCTCAATATTCACAGAGGCCAAAGGTTGGTTTTTTGGAAGAAAGCTAATTCTTGTGAGGATTAAACTGAAAAATAACACTGAAATTCCCAACAATATCAATACCATTTGGATATATTATATACAGAACACAACATTGATAAAATTTTAAGTAAACTTTTACTATTGATTTAAAGTGCACATATATTTTATTTAAATGTATTAATAAAAATTTATACTAAAATTAGAAACAAATTATAATCCTTAAACTAGTATTAATTAAACAATATTAGTAAAAATTTCTTCCAAATAGCGTTGATTTTCATTTTGCAGTAGTTGTTTAGCTTCTTCATCTAACTCTAATGAGGTTGATTTCCATTTTTGTCGAATACTGGACATATATGGGTCTGCTGTGCACAACAAAATATTAATAAGATCTTCATTAGTACAATATCTGGAAATTTTTCTTATATTGCTCGCGAAAGAATCTGTAGTCTTTGTTCCGTTTTTTTGCGCTTCTTCTGAGAGATCTCCAATTGGAAGCATATTGTGCCGGAACAAAATTTTAAAAACTGTGGTTGGCATATGTCTCCAAGAATATTTTTGGTTTAAAGGGTTGCTGTCTAATTAGCATACTGACCAAATTTTTTTGCATCTATCTTTTCGCTACATGCTATAACTTCTAATATGATTTGGAATCGTCGTATTAAATCATAATCTACTCCAGTTATAGAAGCTGCAGTTTCTAGATCGGAAAAAAATCTCCTTGCTGTATTTCCATCATTAGAATTTCCTTCTCCTTGCTTGGGCTGGTCAATTATAAGGCCTATCTCACGGTATTTTTCTTGAATATGTTTTTTTTTTTTTTGCTTTCTTTTTTCAAAATTTTCTTTGTTGTTTCTCACTGTTTCGCCTAACGGGCCAAATTCCAAATCGTATCCCAATTTAAGAATATGCACCATAAAACGAATTCTAGCATGAAGAGGTGACATTCCAAATTCATATGCTTCATTAAAACTATCGTCTTGTGGTCTTGATCTTTTTTGGCATATGGTGCAGCTTGACGAAGACTTTGTTTCGGTTAAAGCTTGTGCAACTTTTCAATCGATCATTGTAAGTGGCATTTTAAAGTTAACTTCGATGCATTGGTCATTAAATTCAAATATCACTGTTTGAAGTTCTTTAATTTCATCTGTTATTTTGCCAACTTCTTCCGTTATGACACCTTTAGTTTCTTTTTTGTAAGCAAACTTTATTGGTCTACAAAATTTTGTTGACGAGGGAATTTCATTCTTCCATACATCTATCTCTGCAGCTCTACTAGTTGACGGCTCTGAACCAATATAAGTTTTTGTTTAACGTAATGGAACGAAAGAAATCATGAATAAATTGGCATCTGATGAATTCTCCTCATTACATTGTTTGTATTGTTTCTGGCCAGAGGACCAATCACATCCCCATTTAGAAATTAAAGTCATGCTGCAATTTTTAAACTTCTTTAAATAGTCAGCATCAAATGTCTTTAATAATCATTCTGCAGTGTGTTCAAGAAGATCCTGCAATTTTATTTCTGCTGAACTTGAAGTTACACTAATAGCAGTTGGTGAAGGTAAGCAATCTTTTTTGGCAGAAACTATATCTCGAAATGGTGGAAAAAATCCACAATTTTTTTCATTGGTTCGCTTCCGCAATTCTGTATATTGGTTTTTAATCATTTTCAAATCCAAAAATAGTGCAAATGCTTCTTCTGGAGTAAATTTATTTTCTTCAGTTGGTGTCGGCATACTTTCTAAAATCCTTTTTCTGCGTCTGGGGCTTGCTTCCACTATTTTTTCAATGATAGCAATTTTACTCTTTTTAGTTTTCGATGGTTCAATTTGATGCAGAAATGAATCCTTTATGATGCTACAAGAAACTTCTTCATTGATGTGTTTAAGCTTGCGTCTTCGTGATCTTTCACTACAATTATCAATTGGCTTTGCTGATCGCCCACCTTTTCCAGTTTTCGTGGTAGTTACTGATGGCTTTTTAAAAATAAGTTTATTTCTTAGCCATTCTTGGTTGCGTGAGCAAAACAATTTCTTGTTTCTGGAACATTGATTTTACCGTTTTCTTAAAGTATTTAAAAAGTTTTTTATTTTTAAGTTACGAATTTTAATTTCTTGTTTGTCGCATATTTTGAGAATGGATTATTCATCCTTCCGTTCAAAATATATATTAGGTAGAACACTATAACGGAATTTAGCCATTGTTTAAACAATAATGATGAGAAAAAATGAATGCATGGATTAATATGCTATTGCTCGAAGTTTCAACATGATCTTTTTTACCGCTTTGAAACATAATATAACAGGTACTTGGTTTCACCAGTTATTTCCATTGGTTTAAAATTATTTGCAATTTTCACGTATTTACATATGTTGTGTAATATTAGATGGCATTAAAATCATTTTTTACCTTTTCCAAATGAATTGCTAGATACCACATTATTTGAGAGTTCTTTTGTCATTTTTGTCAAAATTTTGATACACCCATCTAGGTCCAAATATGGGCCAACTTCTCCTAATTTCAACAGAATTATTTTTTGGGTCAATAAGAACTCTTGTACAAAATTTCATCAAAATATATGCATAATAGCCATTTTCACATACAAAAAACTTCTCAAAAAATATGACGTGCATTTGCACCGAATATCTTACCTTGGGTCATGCAGTCCCGATGCATGAACATATATATATTGGAATGTAGGGGAGAGTTAGGACTACAAAATAGTAAATTTGTGTTTTGACTCAGCTTGACTTACAGGATTTGTGCTCTATGAAGTAGGAGATTTCCGAGAAATTTAACCTTTTTTAAAAAAAAATATTTAAATTGTTCAGAAAACAGTAGAGCATCAATTTTTTTAACCAGTAATTTATTTCGTCCAAAAATCTTGAAAAACAAAAAAGTTATGATCATTTAAACTTTAAAAATTAACTAAAAATATCATAAATTTACTAAATTCTGAAAAAGCCCATTTTGGACCACCTTGTTCTCAGTGAAATAGTTGAAATAGAGTTCTAATTTTTTGGCTCCCGAGGTTTACTACTGTCTACTTTCATACGAGTCAAATAACTTTAAAATCGGAGAACAAAAACCAAAAGCAGTTTTGGCCGCTATCTCAAAATATTGACCACAGTGAGACGTTCAAGGTAGTTGCTAAATTAAGGTATATAAAAGAAATTAGAGTAATTTAAATTAAAAAATACTAAAATAGCAAAGAATGCATACGAGGGCTGCTCTATTTATTTCTGGCCTAATTGTGAAAATGCGAATATTTATAATCAAAAATGGTTTTATTGTTTTTCAAAGTATTCTCCAGCATGATATATACACTTTTGCATGCGCTCAAACCAGTTGTCGAAACACTTTTTCCACTCCGATTGAGACACCTCTAAAACATGGTTTTTGGACACTTCAACAGCTTCTTCTGGCGATGAAAATCGTTGACCACGCATTTTTTTCTTGATGTGCGGAAACAAGAAGAAGTCAATAGGTGCCAAGTCAGGGCTGTACGGCGGATGACCCATTAATTCGACGTTTTGGCCGGTCAAAAAACGCTCTGGTTTGAGCCGATATGTGAGAGCTCGCATTGTCATGGTAAACAATGATTCGTCTTCTCTTGTTGGTTTTTCGAATTTCTCCGATGACTTCAGGCAAACAAATTGTAGTGTACCACTCAGAAGTGACCGTCCTACGTTGCTCAAGCGGAACAGTCGCCACATGACCAGTTTTTCCGAAGAAACAGGCGACCATTTGCTTCGAAGTGCTTCTTCCACGAACAACTTTCGTTGGATTTTGTTCGTCTTTGAAGACCCACACGGTCGATTGTTGTTTCGTTTCGGGCTCATACGCATAGATCCATGATTCGTCACCTGTGACGATCTTATAAACGTCGTTTGAAGCACCACAATCGTATTTTTGCAACATTTCTTTGCTCCAATCGACACGAGCCTTTTTTTAGCGACTTTCAAATTATGCGGGATCCAACGAGAACAAACCTTTCTTACGGCCAGGTGTTCATGCAGTATCGAATGTATGCTGGTGGAAGAAATTTCCAAGGATGTCTCTATCTCTCGGTATGTCGCATGTCGATCTTGCATTATGAGTTCACGCACGGCATCAATGTTCTCTGGCACAAAAGCCGTTTTTGAACGACCTTCACGGAATTCGTCTTTGAGCGAGCTTCGGCGACGATTAAATTCATTATACCAATTTTTCACAGTGCTATAGGATGGTGCTTAATCGCCATACAAAGATTTAAGTTCATCAATGCACTTTTGTCGTGATAATCCACGTCGAAAATTGTGAAAAATGATGGCACGAAAATGTTCACGAGTTAATTCCATTTTTTTCTATATTAATTTTTTCAAGTCACTGTAAACAATTTAAATAATGGTCGTACGTCAAAACGTTTGGAGTACGATTATGCTTAAAAATGACAAACTTTCCAATGGAAATGTTAGATTGCACTTGGCAGCACTCAGTGTTGCCAGGCCAGAAATATATATAGCAGCCCTCGTAAATATACAAAGTTCATGAGACCAATAGCTTAAAGTTATAATTTCGTGCAAGCAGATGTATATTAATACGTTTGTATAAATCTAGTACTAGATTTATGTAAACGTCTCTACTTACATATGAAAGAAATTCATTGTGAGAGTCTGAGCATACATCCCGCTGTTAAGCCATGCATAACAAAATCAAAGGCGATGACTTTACATTATTCTTAGTTATATGTAATACTTAGAAATACAAATTTAAACTACTGATACTTTAAACTCTGGAGTTGAAGAGTGGCGGCGTACTGCTGGACGTGGGATTTATTGTTTTAGCTTTATCCCATTATTGCGAGAACGAGGGCAACATAGGCAATGGTCCCGTGATGATAATTTATATGTTTAATTTGTGATGGGAACTCTGCAGATACCTTTTGGTATAATTTGCTCTGTATTTCGGATATGTTTTTAATTTGCTCAGCGTAGACCTTGTATGAGATACCTTCAAATTTGACTTCTTTCGGATATATTATGTCACTTATATTGCTCATTACCGAGTAAGAGGTGTGAAGAGACGTGATTATAGTTTGATGACCTTTGATGGTGATTGAGTACAATCTGGTGATATTTTTGGAGGCCAGATCCCTCTTAGTGAAGTTGTGATTTTTCCAGCCCCCACACGGCACTTATTCGGGAAGGTTGCTGCATAATGTATAGCCATTGATTGCTGTATTCCAACCGTATAAGCGACATGTTGTCGGTAAAAGGAACAATCTTACAACTCTTTTGAATGTTATGGTTAAGTGAAAGCTCGCATGGGCACTTGTCAGCGTTTGCATTGAATTTTTATTGCATGTTGGCATAAAAATTCATCCTAATTATTGCACATGAGCTCCACTGCTTTTTGTCAAGATAAAATACAGATCCTTATGAGAATTTATAGCTAAAAAACCGCCGCATGGCCTTATAGCAAATTCTGTACCATTTATTGTAACTGGAGTTGGGTGTGGTTTCGTGAACTCAAATGTTTCACGATCAGATAATGGAATAGATATGTGAAAGATGACGTGGTCCTTTGTAACACCTCCCCTTACATTCATAATTGTGTACAGTTATATAATGTTATTTTTGCTGAATAGTAATTCTAGAGATGTTGGAAAATGATTTCTTACTTGCACTAGCTCGTCAATGCTGCTATAATTTCTGATTGAATTCGGTGTAACCTTGCTGATGTTAAAGAAAGTCGAACAGATCGTAAATCAAGATTCGCACCAGCCTTAGTTGATACTGTTCCTTTTCATTTTCGTGCAATCGGGATGTAATTTCTGCTACTTAATCATTTAGGTTGTTGAACTTTTGTTTTATGATCTCTCCGTCATTGTCGTCCATGGTGTTTAACATTTTTTTAGCGTAATTCGAATCTAGAATGCCAAACAAAGAATTAGCAATGTTACCAACAATGTTAATAGCGCCTCGTTTAACTCTCCTCTTCATCCAGGGATTTTTGTCCTTTAGACCTGCTAGGTCTAAGTCAACTGCTTGAAGAACAAGGCGTCTGTTGAATAAGAAGGTTGCATACGTGTTGTAATGCGGTTTTTTCCTTCGTGAATATAGCTGTTTCTTGCCAATATGGGTTTAAGTTTTAAAAGGAAATAATGTTCCATTCTGACCGCGATATTCGTGTGTTGCTAATATCTTCAAAGTAAAAGCGGATATTGGGTTAAAATTGCGTTATATCAATTTTATCTGTAGTCACAAGTATTACCAGGATTGTAAGTAGTGTAGTTAAGATTGAGCTTGGCATAGTCCGCTGTTTTTTTTTTTTGGCAAGTGGCCTCCCATCCCATAACGGTTTTGTTGATTGTTTTTCTAGAAACAGTTCATGATTGTCTTTGAATGCTGTGTTTTGTGGATATAGTTGTTTTTCTTCTGCTTCGCTTTCGTCGTTGAGCTTAGGGAGTGGAGCTAAATATTGAAATGCTCTTTTAAGGATGCCAGAAGCTGTCTGGACATCATGTTCTTACTACGCACCCCAAATGCCATTTCATGACTGGAACGTTTTCTTTTTTTATAATGACGATTGCCCCTGGTTTCATATTTTTGGATTGTTCCCGCCATTTATATCGGTATTTTAGTTCATTTAGGTAGTCTCTAGACCATCTCTTCCAAAATTTATGCTTGAGATGAGAAACTTATTTCCATCGCGTTTCCAGTTTATTGGTCTTTGGCTTCGCTTGCGCATCAATTTGGGCTGTTAGTGGCTCGACTATCAAAAAAGTTGCTGGAGTCAGCGCGCCTATATCGTTTGCATCATTAGTCATAGGTGAAATGGGTCTGGAATTCAGTATTCCTTCAATTTCAAAAACTATGATTTCGAGTTTTTCGTTGGTTAAAGATGCATTTCCCAATAATCTTATTAAAAGATATTTTGCTGACTTCACAGCTGCCTCCCATAGGCCACTAAAGTGCGGCACCCTTTGTGGAGTAAAATTAAATTGCATACCTCTTATACTGCAAATATTCGTAATGGCTTCTTGTGCTTCTGATGAACTCATTATTGTGGAAAGTTAAGGCAATCTATTTCTTGCTCCAACGAAGTTTGTTTCATTCTCCCAATATAAACTTTGGCAATGTCCACGCCGTGATAAAAAACGTTTAAGCGCACCTACAAATGCTTCAGTTGTAAGATCGCTAACCAGTTATAAATGTGCTGCCTTTGTAGCAAAGCAGTAAAGCACATCAATGTAGGCTTTGTGCGGTCGTTTTCCCTAAAATTTATAATGTACTGTAATAGGGCCGCAACAGTCGACTCCAGTATTAATAAACCCACGTGCTGGTGTGACACGTGTTGAAATATTATTTGGTGAAATAGCTCTGGCGTGGTTCTGCTACATATCGTGCATCGATGAACTGTAGCTCTTGCTATAATTTTTCCTTTAACTGACCAGAACCGTTGTCGAACAATTCCTAACAATGTATGTGAGCCACAGTGTGTGTAATCTTCATGAACCGTGTTGAATATCTATTTTGAAATGGGATCATTGTATGGAATAAGAAGTTGATGTGTGGAGTCGTATGCTGATGAAGAAGCTTCCAGCCGACCGCCTACTCGAATTAGCTCGTTTTCGTCCAAAAAAAGGCGTAAGATTTTGGATGGTGCTTGCTCCTTGTAATTTTTTGTATTTTCTCAGTTGGGTTATTTTTTCCTTAAATTCTGAACGTTGCATATGTGTTATAATGGGAATCAATGCTCGGTTGAATTCCGTTGTCATTAATTATTTTGAAAATTGTCGCATTTGTTTTCGATATCTGGTGTAAGTAATAAAACGCTGAACGTAACCAACAATACGCTGTAGACGGTGAAATGAATTTTTTTGATTGATTTTGTAAAAAAAAGGCAGGTACAGTTGTTGTCATTGCTCGTGATTCAAGCAGCTTTGCCTTTCTTTCGAGATTTGTTGGAATGTTAGACTTGGATTGAACTTAGGTGGCCACACCTTCTAAACGCCATGAAAAAAAGTTGGACCATTAAACCAAAGACTGCATGGAAACATCCCAAGACAATATATCTGCTGGATTGCAATTGGAGCTTCGAACGCCACTGTTCTGCCTGCGTTTCTTCTTGGGTTATTGAAATTCGATTTGCTACAAAAGTGTTGAATGACGCTGATGATGAATTAGTCCATGAGAGTACAATTTCTGAATCCGTCCAAGACCATACAGTGCTCGCAAATCGAATATCAGACCTGATTTTTGTGGCTAGTTGGGCTCCAAGTGTAGCTGCACATAGTTCCAACCGTGGTATTGTTTGCCGTTTAAGTGGATATATGCGGGATTTAGCACAGAGTAAGTGGACCATGACGGTGCCTTCGTTAAAGACTGATCGAATATAGGCCCCAGCTCCATAAGACTTTTCGGATGCGTCTGTAAAAATGTATAGTTGTTGGGATTCTGGAACTCTTTCTTTAAAAATATGCCTTGATATGTGAAGAGTTTTTAATATTCTTAACTCTGTGCAAAACGTGAGCCATTTAGTATACAATGATTCAGGTAAAGATTGATCCCAATCTACCTTTAACTCCTTCAATTCCTAAATAAAATTTTTTGCCGTTACTAGAATAGGTGATGAATCCCCATTGGGTTGAATAATTTCGCAAGGTCTGACGTTACTGTTCGCTAAGTTACCCTCTTAATGTTGTGAGAATTCACCTTAAAACCCAGCTTGTCGGTTTTCGGCAGCCAAACATGTTCTAATGTTTTGATGGTGTCGGCTTCTATGCTCTCAAAATCTAAGTCCACCCTGTGGAATATTACGGAGTAATTGTGGGTGGCTTTCACACCATTTCCGTACCGTGAATCCGCCCGTCTTCATTATCTCTACGAGTTGCTCTTGTAATTGTATTGCTGTTATGAAGCTATTTAAACCGTCCAAGCCGGTGTGGGATGTAGTAGTTTGCGAGATTATGGATTATGTTTCCAATTTTGTTATGTGTTTTATTGATTCGTAATCAATCGTATTTGGTCTTCAACTCCAGATTCTTTTCAAGACGTCGTTCTAGAGCGAGGAATCGATTAAGGACAATTACATGTGAGTCCCTTAGAGTATTGGGATATTGATGAAATGGTATTTTGACTATAAAGTGGCCTTAAGGGGTTCTGATTTTTTTTTTGCATAAAGTGTTCTTTACAATGTCTGTCGGCAGTTGACAGCGGCTGTTTAGTTGTTTTAACTTCATCAAGTTGCCAGAGTCGAGCTTCATCTTCGATGCATATTACACAAGATGCGTCTGCTCGATGTTCTCTATTTATTTTTCCTGCCACAATCCAGCCAAAAACTATGTTCTATAATGTAGAAAGTTGTGGTAGTAGTGCTCGGCACCTAGCAATATATCGATTTTATTTGACCTATTGAATGCTGATTCAGCTAACGTAAGGTTTTTCGATAACGGCTTATCATCAATGTCGAAAAAATTTGACGGTTTTGGTGCTATGATTCGAGGCAAGACAAGTGCTTCCAGACGCGTTAAATACCCATTAATTCGAGAACACAAGGCCACATTGATTCGGTGCTTTGTTTTGTTGTAAGAGTCACCGATTCCATTGATGTTCGCATGATGACATCTGTTTCACAACGTAAAGTTGGTTTACCAAACGCTCGGTAACTAAATTTATTTCAGACCGTGAATCAAGTAAAGCTGTGCTGAGGAGAACGTACGAGTTAGACAGCTGACCATTGGCTGCTGCTAGTAAGATGCCTTTGAAAAGGTAGTTATTATTTCATTTACCTTGGGTTCAGGTACTTCAGGTGGAGTAGAAGCCATCTGAGATGTCCTTCCACGTTTTGATTCTTATTTTAGGGACTGGATACAGCCTTCTAGATAAATTAGCGAATTGTGCCTTTTCATGCATGTCATGCACGACCCTGAAATGCAAGATTTTGCTGTGTGTTCTGATTTCAAATATTTTACGCACAAGTGGCGATAGTTGTTGAAAACTTTGACACCTATACAATTGGTGAGAGCCGGAAAATAGACACATGATTTCTGTTTGTTTAGCTGGGGTGGCAGAAACCAACGTCGAAGATGTTTTTGTATATGCAGCAGGCTCCTTGTTGGTATTTTCTTGGAAAGTGTCCAATGGTTGTTTTGCTGTTTCTTTTGAACAGTTATAGACTAAGGCTTAGAATTTAAAAAAAAAATTTGGTTTTACTGTATCAGCAATAAAAAGTGTAAAAAGTTAAGGGTGACCACATAACTTCTGAGTTTTCTTGTTTAATCTGCATTTATGTTTTGTTATGCGGCATATAAAAAAAAACTGACGCAATCTTTCTTGAATATAAAACAATACATTTATGCATAAGTACTTTCCTAAAGCAATATGATCTTAGGTTTGTCTGTTTTGAAGTCGATTCTTTTGAAGGAATTATTTTGAGGGTAATTTTAACTAAAAATGTAATGTTAAATATACTATTTTTAAAAATCTTTTATCTTAAAAAAAAACATTCACAGTCATCAACTAGAATTCAAAGCGTTCTTATATACGGTTGATTTTTCTGTCTAATTGAAGAAAATTTTCAAAAAAATATAATTTCTCAAAATATAATTTTTGTTTGAATATTTTTTTTTCTGATTTCGTTTTGAATTTTTGTTAACCACATTATTTTTTAATTCTACGAAAAAGTCGCGAATAGTAATATGTCCGATCCTCCCCGCCTGGGGGATAACCGCTGGGCAATACTAGCGGATCCCCCTCGTACCAAAAAAAAAAAAAAAAGAACAAACTTGGATATTATAGATTCATTCCCTGAATTACCAATAATTCCAAAACCTGATCCTAAATACATAGTAATTTCGACAACTTTCGGTAATAAGAAATTACAAGAATACTCGTCCTTCGCCGTAAACCGATTATTAAAACTAATTTGTTCCGACATACTATGTGTATCCGAATTAAGAGACGGAAATTTACTCCTTCACATAGGCAGCAAAACAAACGCAGAAAAATTAATATCAACAAAAAACTTACCAGAGATATGTAACATAAAATGTGAATACCATTCAAATTTGAATCACACGAAAGGGATATGCTCCATATTTAAACAATGTACCTGAAGCCGAAATTATAAGAGAATTTAAATCACAAGGAGTCATTGAAGTTTATAAATACCAAAAACCAAACTCTGATGGTAAATTCTCCCCATGTGGCGTTATTTTCTTAACGTTTAACAAGTACTCCATTCCTGACAAATTAGATATATCGTGGCATAAAGTTAAAGTAAGACAATATTTTCCCAACCCTATGCGTTGCAAAAATTGCCAAATACTAGGATATACCAAAAAATGGTGTAAAAACAACCCGTTTTGCGATAACTGTAGTCTACCTCCCCACTCTCCAGCAGAGTGTACACGTACTTTCTGCATGAACTGCAACGAACAACACCCATCAAGCTCCAAAGAATGCAAAATATATAAACAACAAAAATAAATTCTTAAAACAAAAACAAAAGAAAAATGCACTTTGCGAGCAGCAAAAGAAAAATACCGAATGAAAACACCAACAACTTCACCATTATCTCAGTTATTTTCTGATGTTACAAATAATAATTTAGTAAACAAAACAACCAATATAAATCAGAAATCAAATAATAAAACAGAAACCCCAACAACTTCACGCAAGTAATAAAAAAAAATCTGAACCAACAAATAACAGTACAGAACTAAACATTCCTACAACAAACGCGCATGAGAAAAAAATACAAAAGGCTTTGATAAGCAATCAAAAATCACAAACAAATACCGTTTTAACAAGATCAATGGAAAAAAACTCAACAACTACAACAAACACCAACACAACACCAATATCCAAAAGAATCGCTTAACTTACTTCATAATAAAACAATTATTCCTGCAAAATCTGTTAAAAACTTAGATGAAGACGAAATAATGTTTGAAGACGAATAGTTCTCTAACTTATTTTCCAAATGAATCTCAGAATCTTACAGTGGAACATTAACGGCCTCATAAATAATTATCACGAACTACAACTCATAATAAGAGACAATAATCCCGACATTATTTCATTACAAGAAACTCATATCACACAAAGAAAAAACGACATTATATACCCAAAACAATACATTGCTTTCTTCCATAACAAACATGAAAATACTACGGGTAAACGATTAATTCAAGTTCATAATAACCCGACAAGTATAATTGTGGAAATAGATATTGGTTTGAAATTTGCAATAATAAATACCTCCTGAAGCAATAACAGAGAGCAGTCTCAAACGCCTTTTAGATAAATATACCTCTCTCCTTCTTTTAACAGGTGATCTTAATTCTTGGAGTGTACTTTGGGGTTCAGCTCAATCAAACTCTAGAGGGAAAATTATTGAAAATCTTATACTAAATGAAGACCTTGTTATATTAAACGATGGCTGTCCTACTCAATTCACCACTCACAACAGTTTTACAAATATAGATATATCGCTTTGTTCGTCACATCTTGCGCCAAGTTGTTCATGGAAGATCTCCAATTTTTTACACGGTAGCGATCATTTCCCAAATTTTATAGAAAAAGTTAGTACAGCAGATTTTATAAAATCTAAACACATTCCAAAATACAAAACTAACATCGCAAACTAAGCCTGCTATCAAAAACAGGCTGAGGAAAAGTTTTCAAATTTTCAAATTACTAATAACGTTAACCAACAAGCAGCATTACTAGTGAAATCAATAAAATTTGCAGCTAATAAAAGCACTCCTCAATCCCAAAGCATTAATTTCAAACCTAGAGTTGCATGGTGGTGCTCTTACCTACAATCTTTAAGAGATAAAAAGCAACAACTTTGGCACAATTTCAAAAGGACTAGAACCGACGATAACCTAAATATGTACAAAAAATATAAAGCAATGCTAAAGAAAGCAGTGAAAGCAAGGAAGGCTGCGTGTCTACAAGCATTTACAGAAAAAATTAACCCAATGTACCCTCCTCGATTGACAAATAGAAATTGCTCAAATTCAGTAAAGTATCTAAAAACCGATACCAACATGTTAACGTCTCCAATAGATATCGCTGACTATTTTGCAAAGCACTGGTCATATTTATCAGAAGATAGAAATTTCTCTCCCGTTTTTCAATCAGAAAAAAATAAATTTTTAAATTTAAGCTACTGCCCGTTGTTACTTAACAAAAATGGGGAAAATATAGAAAAGCCTATTAACATGACCGAGCTAGAAGATTCTCTACACTCAGCCTCAGGTAAAACTCCTGGCGAAGATCGAATATCGTACCCAATGTTAAGGAATTTAACAACATCTGCGAAAATACTCATCTTAAATGCTTACAATAATATATTTTTATTAAAAACCTATTCTCAATCTTGCAAAATAGCAATACCTAAACCTAATAATGATCATACAACTATTTCAGGATTTAGACCAATATCCTTACTTCTTTGCATTAGTAAAATATTGGAGAAAATCGTTTCCCGAAGATTAATGTGGTTCATAAAGGTGAATAATTCTATTACTCCCAATCAAGTAGCATTTATGAGGAAACAGGGTACCGAAGATGTTCTTCTTTACGTCCAACATTTCATATCAAAATCCTTGTCAACTAAAAACCACATAAACATTCTTTCAACAGATTTCGAAAAAGTGTTTGAGCGGATAGGAGTCCATATTATATTACAACAGTTAAAAGATTGGAAAATCGGACCACATATGTTTTTCTTTGTAAGGAACTTTCTTTGCAATAGAAAATTTAGAGTGAGGATAAACGGCTACAAATCCGCAATATATCCTTTAAAAAACGGCATACCACAAGGATCCCCATTGTCAGTTGTACTTTTCATTATAGGTTTTTACCAATTCAGCAAAATTGTTTCCAAATACAATATTTACCAAAATTAAAGACAACAACAAAGTAAAAGAAGTTTTTTCAAACATTTTAAGGGATATTGACAGCTGTTGCCAACACTCAGAGCTAAAATTTCCTTTGATAAGTGTAGCACCCTACATATATGCAACAAACATACTTGCAACACCTTTATTCTAAAATACAATAACATTATTATACAGCCAGCAAATCACCTTCGCATACTAGGATATCTTTGATAAAAAGTTAACATTTAAAGAACACTGCATTGAACTAAGAAAAAATCTCAATAGTAAATTAAAGATTATAAAATATCTTACTTCCAAGAACTTTTGAATACATACGTCCACAATCTTAAATATAACTCGCTCTATAATTCTTTCCAAAATTGATTACGCACTCCCGATTTATGGATTATGCGCCCCCTCAACATTAAAGTTAATTACAACCCCGTACCACGCCGCTGTACGCCGCAGCATTGGCGCCTTCAGAACAAACCCAATTAGAGCTATTTTAACAGAGTCTGGCATGCCTACAACTGAAGACAGATTCAAACAGCTTACGCTAAAACTTATCCCGAAGCTTTATATTTGCACCAACAAAATATTGTTCGAGGAAGTATCTAAGCCGATTAAACAGCAGAGAACTTATAGACTCCAGTCCACAATTTTTAAATGCATTAATTTCTTTCATGAACTTAATTATCCGATTCAACTACTGAAACAAAAAGAAATGCCAGTTCCGCCTTGGTTTTTAAATAAAAATCTTTTATCTTAAACTTAGTTTCGCTATCAAAAAATTATACAACACCTGTTATTTATCAAGAAAATTTTAAAGATTTATAAGATCAATTTATCAAAGAAAATTGGAATTTGTTATACACAGACGGCTATAAGACGTGCGCGTACACAACATTTGCAGTCGTTAATCAAAACGGTAATAGAGTAAAACTGGGTCACTTTGATAATCATTGTTCAAACTTCACAGCTGAAGCCTTCGCAGTCTTTAGTGCCTTAGAATATTCCTGAAAGACTAAGTTAAAATGTATAATTTGTACTGAGAGTCTTTCAACAATTGCTGCTATCCAAAACACCTTATATGACTCTCCATTAGTTAACCGTATAAGAAGCATGCTCATCAAACAGCGCGACTTCATTTAAATTATATGGGTACCATCTCATGTCGGCATTAGAGGCAATAAATTTGCAGATTTATTAGCTGCTGAAGCAAATCGTAGACCGACTAAAAAAGTCCACACTTTTGAACGTAAAGATATTTTAATTAATATAGCAACTCATTTAGAGGCGGAACGTCTTCAAAAATGGGATCAATATCAACACAAATATAAATCCTACAACCCGGAGAGTAAAAAGCAAATTTACCTTTACACGTGTTCCAAAGCTTAAATAACAATTTTTGCAAGATTAAGATTTGGACATTGCAAATTTTCACACCAACACCTACTGGATAAAACACCGACCCCCATCTGCGTTGCTTGTAATACACACTTAACAGTTCCACACCTCCTAAATGAATGCATTATCTACAACACGTCAAGAAGAAATATCTTCAACGGTAACCTTCCATCCGATCTTTTGAAGAACATATCTGTAAATAACATTAAGTTAATCTGTAAATTTATAAAAGAAAATAATATTCAAAACCAAATATAATTCTAACTTTCGGGTCGAAGGCCTATTTGTGCTAGTACCTTAACTATAAGTCTTTTAGTTACACTAATTGTATTAGGTAATTAAATTATAATAAATAAATAAAATAAATAAATAAAAAATTCAGTTTACAGCACTCCTGCTGTATTTCGATTAGCCGCTTCGGAGCTGTGAATAATCTTAAAAAAATTTTGTGACCACACCTTTAGGGTAAATAAAATCTAGTGATAAAACCGAAAACCGCTAATAGTTACATGAATGAAGTCTTGCTCATTTGTTATGGTAATGTTTTTTATTCCTAACAAAGCCATTATAAACAAAAAGAAATTCGTTAAGCTGCACCAAATGAAAACTTTTTAATTATTTAATCTTCCTTCAGTTGGCTTGGTGCCCAAGTTTTTATGGGTTTGTTTTTGAAGTGCAGGAAATAATAACTCATTTATATAATGAAATTGAGATTTCATTAAAATTAGTATGCAATGCTTTGTCCATTGCTGCACAAAATATGCTTGTGAAATAAAATGTAATAGAATTTCTAATGATATTAACTACAGTTTTTATTTTAATCTCACATTTTTATAAACTTTTATTTAATTTTACTTACCTATCTATTCGTTCGCAAATGACAGTAGCATATGCCTTTCATTTCGTAGTAGGCCAAGCCTTCGGGAAATTGGGGGTATACGAATGCGCATAATCTCTAAATAGGGCCTTGCGAACAGGGTTCACTTTAACGCTCGTAAAAGTGCTGTGTGCTTTTGCTTAGGCGTACGGCTGAATATGCTATCTCATCTGTAATTATGGGTGGTATACACATTAAGAAATCAGAAGCTTTCGATGTTTTTAGCATGAAAATTCAATGCGATGTTCGGTTAACAAGCATATTTTTCATGTTGCAAGAAATGCATTCTAGTGCTTAGGTTTTCTGAAACGGCATAAGAAATATTTTACTCCATCTGAAATCCTTGCTATCTATTTCACCTTTATTAGACCGAAAATGGAATACAACTCTTATGTAAGGGCCGCTGCTTCAAAGTCGACTGCGTGCAGGAGAGAGCGAAGAGGCTCATCGGTGACAGTAGGGTTTCACTGGACCATCGACTCAATGTGGGGTGTGTTTCACATTTTTTCATTAAATTTTTTATATATATGAGTGGTTTCCAGCGGCAACCCTAATGTAGAAAATCTAAAGAAAAAATAAAAATAGTTACTCAATGGTTGCTGTGATTTGTATACACAATGTTGAGTTTTTATTGTCTTTTTGCTTTGTTGATTCAATGTAGTTCTTATTTAATCAAATTTGATTTTAACATACGAATTTTGATTTTTTATACAAAATTTGGGTGGAATCCACTGATGAGCTATATGAGCAGTAGCGAAATGGTTATATGGATGTGCTTTCCTCGCAGTAATATATTTAATTTTGTGGTTTAAAATAAAAAATATCTTATGATAATATCAACAAATATTAATATTTTTAGGAATCAAGCACAATTAAAGGCTCCATTACTCTAACGTAAATGTTGCGGCTACGTAATGTGACGTTTGAATTCAACGTTATCAAGTTACTGAAAAATCGTAAATGTTCCATATGATTTTGAAATTTTTTAAATTAAAACTGTTAAACACGAAAAATATAAGTACGTATTCATTAAAAATGATTTCAAAGAAACGACTTTTTTTAATTATGTTTTTGTTACTTGTGTATAAAATATAATCATCTTAAAATAAAACATCGCATAAGACGTTGAAATGTGCGTCCAATTAACAAAGATTGGTTTAAAGGAGAGTATCACAGAAGGATTTTTTTTAATATAAAAAGCAAAGACGAGGAACAATTCTTCTTACACACTCGTATGTCTTGAAAATTGTTTGATTTGTTTTTAGCTATTCCTTTGGATCCATTTTAATCTCCATAACTGAAATTTTTACATTTTTAAAAAGCTTTGATTTGCTTTGAGGCGCTCATTGAAGCTATAGTCGATAAAATCATTTTTCCAAAGGCTTCCAGAGTTTCACTGCATTCAGTTTTTTTATTTCCCTGTCGTTCTTTTCACAGACTGTTTTATAAGCTGCTATGGCTTCAGCGAAAAGAAAATCTACATCTGCCACATTGCTGTTTTTTATGCTTTTTTCGTTGAACACTTCCATTGGAACAATCCTTATTCTATTGGTCATCAGTTAAATTCCAGGAATTACTCTCTTCAACGAAACAAAAGATTTTTGGCGAAGGCAATGACGAGTCTAAAGAGATTTGTGGAGATGATAGGGATAGTGGTTCCAAAATATTTGGTGATGTTCTCATCCTACAAAAAATAACGGATACATGTACATACATATAGTTTTATTATTGAAATTAAATTTATTTTAGTTATGCTCATTAGCTACCATCGAGTTCTTAGGATAGAGCCATTGCCCGATGAAACAATAAGAATCGTTTTTCTCTTGCATAATGATCACGCAGAGAAGTCCATCTTTTAAAACATAACTCATCTTCATAAAAAAAATATTTTAATATAAACCGTATACAAGTTTTTTAAGATTCTTACCTGAAATTCCCATTTCTCTGCCAATAGATTTCCAAGCTGCTGTCTTTTTTCTTGCTGCTTGTAAAAAGGATTTAATTTGTAGTACAGGAAATCCTTTTCCTGAACTAGCAACACTAATTTTTCGTCATCCATTTACTTTTCTTATTTAGTTTTACTTCTTGAATTAATTTAATTTATTGATGATTTTTTTAATTTAAAAAAAAAAAATATGTCTTTCATATATTAATTTTTGTTTACATTTGACATTATACGTAATTACGTAGAGATATTCCAATTTTTTAGGTTCGTCCGCAACGCAAAGTTACATATACTAAAGAGTACCTATTTACACACAACCTAGGTAAGGAAAACGAAACAGCTGATCCGCAACGTGTACGTTTACGTAAGAGTAACTTTGCCTTAATTTGGATTAACGTAGAAATAAAATTAGACTCTAAAATTTGTTTACATAAAAGTATTCAAGAAACTTTATATTTTCAAACGAGATTGTAAAATTATATAAGTATTAATTTTATAAAAAAAAACTGATTATCCTTATGCATTTATGTGTTTAAAAATTTCAACACATTTACATCTTTTACTATGATAATGAGGGAGAACCTAATTTAAAATAAATGGGTATGTTTTATGTGATACAAAGGCACTCCTTGGTAGGGCATATGGACACTGAACAATACTCACAAAGTCTGGAATGCAGCACTGTTTTTTGAGTGGTTATTATAAGCTTCAAGTATCTTCCTTGAGCACTTTCATTGGAAGTTAATAATGGCCTAATTTTATTCCCAACCGAAATTTTGAGCAAAAAATTCTGCTTGTTATTTATTTTGCCGTTTTTAAAAGCATATCTACCTATGTAACAAAAACTGCGCCCTTAATGAAATTATTTTAGACCCTTTACTCACTGTCATAACTTTATGAAATCCAACAAGAATTATAGCATCAACTTAAGTGTAACTGTAAATCGGTTAAAATACAAAAATGACTAAGAACTCAATGCCTAAACAATAAACCGCTTAGGACGCTAGAAGATTCCGATTTTTCTATTGCTGATTTTTATAGAAATTAGAAACTTGTAAACTTGCAAGTCAATCTGGATGACGTTTCAGGTATGATACCATTTAGCCTGTGAATGCAAAACGCCTCTTAAGTGAAAAGAGAAGAGTTTGAAAAGAGTGACAAGCACAAAGATCTCCTGAACATTTCTAAATTCTAAGGCTTAAAAAAAAGCAGCGGTTAAGAGAATTACTAGAATCTAGAAAAGTATCATTTCTAAAAAATATCTGGAAGAAATCGACAGAGCACTGCAAACGGATTATTCGCTTCGGAGCATGTAGATCTCCGCTGCAAACCTCAAGTGGAAGGTTTGCAAAAACTGAAACCAAAGAATTTTATTTAAATGTTAAATGCGTTTCACTCCGGATGGATTTAATCTTCAAGAAAATAAGAAAGCATTTTCTTATTTAAACATTAAGGAACTCTTAGTATAGACAAAACCAGTACTTAGATAACCATAGGGCTGCCAGAGATAGCATTCTGTATTCTAGAGGTGTTTTACACTACTTTATTAAAAGTTACGCAAGCAGATAGATCTAATTTTTAAGATTTGAATAATAAGGTGGCTTATCTTTAAAGGACTTAACTCAGCTCGTGCAAGAATTATATCAAATGAATTAGATGTTACATGGTGTAAGATAGTATAAGTGATTTAATGACGTTCTACGAAGAAAAAAGTTGGATTCCCTGTATATCGAGTTTAGTGTATAATTTGGACCTTGCCTTAATGCCTAAGAGTAAGAGATTTTAATGGTATGCATAACGAATCATTTCTAACTAGAAGGTGCATTTTTAATCATCCTGTTCGTAGAGAAACAATGGAAAAAAGGCTGTTAAAACCTCAATTGTCGATTTTGATACTAGCTATTTCTAAAGAACCTCAAAGGCTTTTAAAAAAAAAGCCTTTTAGTTGCCTTTCTGTAAAAAGTTTCATAGATTGACGTAAGGCTTTCTACAAATTAGTTTATATATATATATATATATATATATATATATATATATATATATATATATATATATATATATATATATATATATATATATATATATATATATAAAAATATATATATATATATATATATATATATATATATATATATATATATATATATATATATATATATATAAATATATATATATATATATATATATTTTTTTTTTTTTTTTTTTGAGGTAAAAATCATCATTAGACCTTGGCTAACCAAACACATCTATCGCCGACCTTAGAGTCCCTGTGTAAATACAGCAAAACATTGCTTGACAGTGTGGGGAATGGTAAAAATGCTATATTAGACTACCTTGATTCTTCTTCTAAGATTTTCTTACCTACAAAGTTCCATTAGAACCAATTTCCGAAAATTATATACAAATTACATACATGAAGGAGAGTGCAAAACTCTTCCTCATTAATAAATCTATTGATATGTAGACGCGAAAGCAAGGCTCTTAGCTCTTAGCTCTCAGTTTAACTTGTAAAATTATAATAAAAAATGACTCAATAGTGTAAATGTGTTTTTTTGCGAGTATGGGGTTTTTTAGAGGTTACATATTTTTTGTGCATTTTCGGTCTTAAATAAGATTTCAAATTTTTATTTAAAAGTACAGTTGTTTGCAAAAATTAATTTTTTTTGTGAAGAGGGACTCAGCAGTGTATATGTTTTGTTGTGAATGTGAGGTTTTTGAAAACTTTTAAATTGTGGATAGTGTTGAGTTATTTTTTGTGCATTTTCGGTTTTAAATGATATTTTAGATTTTTATTGCAAGTATGTTTTCGCAAAAAAAAAAACATTTTAGCGAAATTTTAATCGTTCAGTGAAATTCCAATTTGATGGTAATCCAGAGGTTTTTTTTGTTGAATTTTCAGTTTTTGGTGAAAATTCCAATTTTTTATTTCAAAACAAATTTGTCAACAAAGTTTAATATTTTTGGTGGAATGTTTTTTATAAAACTATACATAAAAATGTCATCGGCTTTTATAGGGTTTAGCATTTTTAAAAAGTTTAAGTATTTCCTGAAAGATCTCTTCAAAACCTTTATAATGATACCCATGTTGATATTTTAAAAAAATTTTAAATTTCAGAGGCCCGTTACTCGGAAAATATGGGGTCAGATATGTATACTGTAGAAATTACAAACGGAATGACGAACTTAGTTGTAACATTTTTCCACTTTTTGTGATTTTAAAAAATATGGGCAAGCGCCAATCTTTTCACTTGGTGTTTTTTTTCTTATTTTTTGAATTTATATCGCCCCATATATTTATTTTTTTTTAGTTGGAGTTACTTTATGGCGTTTTGCCTGCTGCCTCGAAGGACGTGCACCGATCATGCTGATTTCCAATAGCACTTCTTTCAACACTATGTCTGATCGATTGACATATTTTTTTTCTAGCTGATCTAGTGCCTCAGCAAACTTTATTTCAACACTAACACGGGCTGACATTCGGACATCGCTCAATCGACTTCGCTATGCATAAGGATTCAGAGTAAATATACTTTATGGAGTCGGAAATTGATATCGTAGAGATTACACACGGAATGACAAACTTGTATACATACACCCTTTTTCCACTTTTTGTGGCGAAGGGCATAAAATTACTTAAAAAGTGGTTGATTGGAAAACACCGCTAAGACAAAGAGTTTGAAGACGGTGCACAGTAGGGCAGATTCAAAATAAATTGGAAGTAAGTCAACCACTGGGGTGACACTATGTGGGTACCTCGCACCTGAAAATGCGGCTAATGCTGCGCATCTGTTCAAAATAATTTTAAAGGTCAATATAATACTTACAAAAGGGTGCTTTAATTGTGCTTTTTGAAACCCTGGTTCTGCTTTTTTGAATTGAGCACAATTCTTAGTTTTTTTATCATAGTTGGCGCGCAAAATTTAAAATGTTTTGGAAAAATTTGACGATTTTACCTTTTTGATATAAAAACTTTATAATTTTCAATTTTAATAATCTAAACTTATTTAATTTTTGTGCTTCTACCTTAAAAATGACCATCTTTTTAAAATAAAAAAAGAAAATCCTAAAGAATGAAAAAAACACATTTTATTGTTTTGTTTAGCTAATTACACGTGTGTAGAGTAAAAAAAAATTCGTACAAAATTGATTTCCTTGTATAAGATGGAGAGCCTCCCTTGCATCAAAATTTTGACTTTACGTTATGTGTTCTGAAATCCCAAAGCTGAATCGCAAAAAAAGACTGTTGTAAAAAGGCTATATATATTTCGAATTGCTGCTGAAATTATGTGGGCAAGAGTTTAAAATTTAAATTTTGGTGATGTTGGTCCTTATTTTTAGAATTGTGGAATTTTCGTTAGCTTAGTGTTGCAAATGTCATTTGATTTCTGTTGACCAATACCTTTGATAAATTGCTAAAAAAAAACAGGCCTTACAAGGCATCACCCATCACCAATGTTCTTCTTAACTAATCTTTGAAATGGTTAAAGGAATTGTTAACAGTATACCTACTCCGAAATCCGAGTCAAATTTTACTTAGGGAAAAACTATTGCTCTGATGTTGGAAATGAGAATAAACATTAATACATACCAAGTTTCGAGAAAAGCTTTACTTAAGGAGGACAAAACAGTTGATTAAGCAAAAGCTTTTGATGAACTATCTGTTTTCCTAGCAAAAACCTGCCTTACTCGTAGTACAAACAAAAAAAATACAGTAGATTTTAAGAACGTATTTATGACGTCCTTTGTATAACTAAAAATTTGTTCATTCTCACTAGTTACATCTTCACCAGCACAGAAAAACTCCTTTAACGATATATGAGCCAAGAAAACCCCAGGTTTCTAAAATTTTTGTGTTACAATTTTTATTGACTTTGTAAAGGAAGCGAACACAAGAACTACAAAATTAGACGAGTAACTCAAAGGTTAAATCATTGAAACCAATGTCTACAAAATAAAGCATATCCTTTACTAACTGATCAAAAAACTTGTAATGCTTTAAATGATACATCGACATCATGAGAGGAAGCCGGAGCTCTCCGATACGAAAAGAGTTTTATCTTTTAGAATAAATAAGATTTTCGATGCATTTTTAAGATCACAAACGGGGACAAAAATCGATAAACCTTTTCTTAGTGGGAGAAATACTAACGATGCACAGTGGCGTGATATACAAAAAAAAATGGAAAAAAAGTCTGGAACTTCTAAGCCATTATCTGATTCTCATTAAACAAACTACGAGATAGAGAGTAAAACATTAGCTGTTTGTCTACTGCATTTATATACACCCAACAGCGCGTCAGTGTAGGCAACCTCGAATTTGAAAAATGTCTCAGAGCCTATAACTTTATCAAAAGAGAACCGATTTCAAAAATTTGTTACTTCTAAAAATTTTCATGGGACAGAAGAAAAACGTGCTTGCAATTTGCATTATATCTTTATGCTTTTAGAGAAATTCGATATTTTCTTTAAATTCATTAGGCAAATAGTAACAATATTTTTAATTTGAAATTCTACAAAATGTTTAAAAAATGAGAAATTTCGGTCAAAAAAACTTTCAGGTTTTTAGGTAGATTTTAATCGTTTTTAAGTACATTTCTTGAAGATTAAGTCTTGGGTAGTCCATATAATGTCCAACAGTCAGCATTGTTCGAATATAATCAATTATTCGTTTGCCAAAATTTTTACTAATTTTAGTTTTGTACATATTGGCCTTTAATGCGATGAAAACCTAATTTAATATCTTTTATATGTTCCGAGATATTCAAGGTAAAATTTTATTCCCAAGATTTCACTTTTGATCTTTCTTGGTGTTTAGTGGTATTTTTCACGGCTTTCTTTTAATTAAAAAACTCTCTTGTTTTAAAATGTTCTTCTAATAAGTGCTTCTTCTTTTTATGACTTTCTTCTTTGAAATCAATGATAAATGATACAACTGCAAAAAACAAATGTACGGGACAAATTACAAGGAGGACAGTGAAGAAATACTTTGGTTTGTGTGCCGAGTTCGTATAACCAAATGAATATTGATATGAATACTCCTCATATTCTTATTTCAAAATTAGTTGGTTAAATAGATGATGTTTGCAATGAACATAAAATAAGGTAGATAGATGCGAAGCATGCTGATGATGGATTTGGCGGTCCTTATAATGCGGCATTACACTCTGCCAACGTCCGCATACATTTGTAAATAATTTTCCTTTCTAAAAAATGTTTAAAAATTAAATTAAAAATGAACCTTAGGCCGAAAAAGTAAAATTCTGTTTCATTTATAAAATCCACGGTTCAAATCCCAGTTGGGAAAATAAAAATTGTAAATAACTTATTTCGAGATAAGTAAGGTCGATCAATGAATAGCATTTAAGTAGTTCTAAAAACTAAAGATTAAATGAATTCAAAGTGGTATTTTTAAATATTTTCGTAACTGTAAGATTAAAAAAGACTTAAGGACATATATGTATTATTGAGTCAAAACTTTCACACTCATTATGTTCAATTTCATTATTTTCTCTTGTATCCTTGCCGCGGGACATTTAATTTGTATTAAGTTTACTTAACATATCTTCCGAAGTAATTAATATGTTATAAAGGGTGCTTTTAAAGCCCGATAGGACTTTAAATTGTAAAAAATAACACAACAAATTACATATTTATGATTTTTATATACGAAAGGTCAGAATAAAGCATTAATATTTAAAAATTAATTTAGGCATGTAGCAGCGGCTGCTCATGAAGAAGCGCATTCTAGACGTCAAATTTTGATTCACTTTTTCAAGTACTGCTGACCGTATGTCACGAATAACATGAACACTGTTGGCCTCCAAAGCGTCAGTTGTTGCTGGTTTATCAATATAAACCAGTGACTTAATGTGGTCCCACAAGAAATAATCGAGAGGTGTCAAATCATATGACCTTGGGGGCTAATTGACAGGTCCATTTCTCGAAATCAACTTATCGCCAAATTTTGATTATAATAACTCGATGGTTGCTGTCGCCGTATAGCACGTAGCGCCATCTTATTAAAACTACATTTCGTCTGGATCAATGTCATTCATATTTTCAAACAAAAAATTATAACGACCTCCATTAACCATAACGGCCTCATTTTTGAAGAAATAAGGTCCGATGATGCCAGCAACGGTGCATTTTTCTAGATGCATTGGAGCCTGTTGCGTATGTTGTGGATTGGTCTCACTTCATATGTGGAAATTTTGCTTATTAACAAACCCGTTAAGCCAAAAATGAGCCTCATCGCTGAACACAATTTGGGTCAGTTACTAACTGCTGTAGAGCCCAATCGGCGAAAAAACTACGCATATAATAGTCTTGTGGCTTTAATTCCTGTACTAGCTAGATCTGACACAGGTGTAGGTAAGATCTTTGCGCAAAATTTTCCATGTAGTGGACGGCAAAGCCCCAATTCTTGTGACCAACCACGAATCGATAAATTTGGATCTTCTTCTACACTTTCGTTTAAAGCAGAGATATTTTCTTCAGTACGCAGTTTCCTTCGACGTGTTGGTGTTACTGCATCCTCTAGAGTGGTACGAAATCTATCCACAAATTTACGGATAGCTTGCGCAGATGGACGATTATGTGCACAATACAAATCACGAAGTCATCTATAAGTTGTTCGAATTGATGACTGATTTTCAAAGTCAACTTGGATGACTTGATAGCGTTGTTCAAGCGTTGGTCTTTTCATACTGATTTCCCAGAGTTTACCGAAAATAATCAGGCATGTCACAGAACTCAATTCCGATCGAAAATGGTTTCAATTCCGTAAATTGCTTCTTCAGAAAACTAAAAACGAAAAATTTCTTCGGAATGAAACCACTTTCAAAATTCAAAGTGAAATTTAGTTTCTTTGAAATTTTGTTACTTGCGTTTCTTAAATTTACTATTATGATGTGCCCTACTTAGATTAGCCTTGTTGTTTACCTTGGTGTGCAAAATATTGCCATGTTAAACTTAACTAGTGGAGATTCAATTCTTTTCAGGAATAAACAAAATCGATCGGAATCTGAAGTAGATAAAACAAAATAGATCGGAATTGTTAATACGGAATTAAAACCATTCCGATCGGAATGTGTGACATGCCTGAATAAGAAACAATTTTTCATCAAACATTTATACTTAGTGTTTTTTTTTTATAACTTAAAACTCTATCGGGTTAAAAAAAACAACACCCGATATCATTCATAAGTTATTAACAATTTTAAATGATATTTCTACCACAAAAAGTTCTTCGACACAAGCATTATTTGTGGAAACAATCAACATATTAAAAACGTCATCGATAACTCCTTAAAGTGGTAAGTACAAGTAGTCGTAAATTTTGGGCCAGAATTCGTACAGGCTTTTTGGTAATTTATTATTATTAAAATATTGAGTACAATTTTTGAAAGGATATTTAGGGTCTCCAAATTTATATTGTAATGTTTTAATTCAATCGACACAATTTAAAAACATATCATATAAATACATATAATTTCATTGGTAACTATAATTAAAGCAACGAGTATAAAGTGCAGGAGTGAATAAAGAAACATTACATATAATTTCATTCTCTTCTCAATAATTTAAAAAAAGTTTTTGAACTGCATAAAGATTAATTTGACATATAGAGTTACTGCATTTTAAAAATTCTCAGTAAACACCAAAAATGGATATGTTTTTTGGAAGCCGATCAAACTAATTTTTTTGTAAATTTTTATAAATAGAAAATAACTTTCTTGTAAATTCGTCGTATTAGTTACATTTAAAATAGTTTTGTTCCATTCATTAATATTATTCAAATTCAAAAATTAATTTTGTAAATGAATTTTCTCTTTTAAAATTTTTATTAATTCATTGCTGTTTTCTGTACAAGCTGAAATATTAGGCTTAAAAAATTTTTTTGGAAGCGTGAGAATTGTGGTTTAGGGTTTTTGATGTATAACACAGGTCAACAGCAAAAAAAGGCTTGACTAACCACTATATAGATTTGATGCATCATGGCTGCCTAAGTACAAAAATGGTAAAATTTTTCAATTCTATGGATAATTTTTTTTTTTAATTTTTTAAGTAAAATTGACAATATTTTGAGACATTCTCCACTTATGTTGTCATAACTCAAAAACAACTAGTCCGATTTTGTCGAATTAAATTTACAAAAATTAAGGTTTACAATATCTTTAAATAACGTGTACAAATTTTTTTAATGCGATGAATAGTTTCAAAGTTATGAAACAAATTGTTAGCAAAAAAAAAATGCTAAAAAAAAAAATTTTGAAAAACAAAAATCTGGAAAAAATCGAAAACTGCAAAAAATATTACTTTTTATTTTTTTGTAGTAAAGCTACATATCATGCAAATTAAACTAGATATGGATCATAAAAATCGATGCATGCTTTACATTTTTATTTACAATTAATTGAAGGTATCGCATATTTACAAGCACTGTAGAAAATTGTACCTACTAAATAATGAAAATGCAGAACATAAAAACTCAGGTGCATTTTACGACACGCATTTTGGCAAAACCCCTTTGGGAAAAACCTCTATGACATTTTTATGATTCTAACAATTAAAAAAAAATAAGTAATAAACAAAAGATTGTTTAATTTTTACGATTGCGGTAGGATAGTAATAAAACGCTCATAAATGTGCGTGTACGCTGAAGTGCTCTTATTTTCCGTTAGCTACCTGTAACGGATGATTTTTTTTTTTCTCATAAAAGTCCTTAATGTTTTTTAGGATTCTTAGGAATAATAAAAAATTTGCAGCACACACAAACTGTATCCACACAAAGGGTTATCCCAAATTATAGTATCAGTATTTATAAGATCTCCTTGACCCTTTTTATTTCATTCAAGAAGTGTTTGCGATAACGCAAACATCATTTAATACCTATACAAAAATTAGAGTCATACAGCTTAGAAGTTAAAAACAATTTTCAAATATTAATAAAAATGAGCCAGAAAGCCAGAACATTTTTATGTAAAAACGATCCAGATTTATTTTCTTATGTGTGCGGCCAATATATCACCGGGAAAAAACGGAAGTGCTTCTTAACTTCATTGCAAAAGTCATATCAAGATTGCTATAATATCTATCCGCACAATTTGAACCAGCATTGGACACCGAGTACTATATGCATTCCATGTCGATTGAATTTATCTATGAAGTCTTCTAACGTAAAGTAAGTATAAATTAATAGATTTGGAATATTTTATAATTACAATATTTCTTAATTAAAATTTGAATTCTTCATATTCCTGATTTCAATTTTTTTTTCATTTTACAGACGACGCTTGGAAATTTTGAAGCCTATGCTATGGAGAGAAACAGCGAACCACGCATCCGAGTGTTATTTTTGTTTAAGTACAAAAAGCGGTTTTGGAAAACATATGCGATGGTCTTACCCCACGAGGTCTGCTGATGGGTTTACACTTGCAGTTCTACATTCACAAGAAATAGAATATGCTCAAGATCGGGGTGCAAGCTGTAGTCATGTGCTTTCGTCTTCACCAGGACACTCAACCTCAAGTATGTCTTACCAATCAGATATGTCAGATCCAGCACTACCATCTACAGCTGAAAATGACGAATTCATCCCACACAAACATTTCTCGCCGAGACCATGGAATCAAGATCAGCTTAATGATGTAATTAGAGATCTTGGATTGTAGAAGAGATCTTCTGAATTACTTGCGTCCCGGATGAAAGAAACAGGTCTCATAACTAAAGAATCTAAAGTTTCGTATTACCGTACTCGAGAAAAAGACTTACTTCATTATTTTGCTGAAGAGGATGACTTTGTGTACTGCACAGATATTTCTAGTTTGATGACTGCCATGGGCTTACAGAGATATGATTCAAACGAATGGCGTTTATTTATCGACTCATCAAAACGCAGCTTGAAGTGTGTCCTTTTGCATAATGGAAATAAATTTCACTCCTTGCCGATCGCACATTCAACCAAAGTAAAAGAAGAATACTATGTAATTGCATTGGTCATGAAGAAGATAAAGTATGATGAACATAAGTGGGTAATTTGTGTTGATCTTAAGATGGTAAATTTCCTCTTAGGCCAACAAAGCGGCTTTACAAAATATCCTTGTTTTATATGTTTATGGGACAGCAGAGCTAAAACAGAACATTGGAAGGGAAACACTAGTTCCAGGTACGCCAAATGTTATAAATGTGGCTCTAGTGCCCCGAGATCGCATCATATTACCCCCTCTTCACATTAAACTTGGTCTGATGAAACAATATGTTAAAGCACTTAACGAATATAGTGAATGTTTCCAGTATATTTCAAGGAAGTTTCCCAATCTAAGTATGGAAAAGCTGAAAGCAGGCATATTTGATGGCCCACAAATTCGCCAATTGGTGAACGATACTGAATTTGGCAGTTCAATGTCAGAAATTGAGAAGAATGCATGGGATTCGTTTATATGGGTTATTCAAAATTTTTTAGGAAATAACAAGGGTGATGATTACGTTGCGCACGTTGAAGAGATGTTAACTCACTTCCAGAATCTTGGATGCAACATGAGCATCAAAGTACACTACCTGCACAGTCACTTAGATCGTTTTCCTGAAAATCTAGGAGACTTGAGTGAAGAACAGGGCGAACGATTCCACCAAGATATCCGGGCAATGGAGGAACGATACCAGGGTCGCTGGGATGCACACATGATGGCTGATTTTTGCTGGAGTATTCAGAGTAACACTTCGTTATTCAACAATAGTAGAAAATCGACTAAAAGAAAATTTCAGAGTTTGTAGTTTATAATACATATTTATTTATTTTCTTGTTTTATTTATTATAATAAATGTGAATAATAAAATATAAATTTTCTACTATTTAATTTATTTATTTATTTACATTTAAGCTCATCCAACACAAATGTCTTTCCGAAGAATAGAATCAGTATATTCTAGGTAGGGTTTTGCCAAAAAATACACGAATGTTGCTATGTAATGCATTTTTGATGTGAAAATTTGTACATAGCATGGGGAAAATGTTTTCAAAATTCAATCAATCGAAAGAAGAACATTAACTACGCAATTTTATGTATATCAGACAAAAAACTAAAATTTGGTGAAAATGAGCGAATTCACTTAATTGTGAATAAATTCGAAAAAAATCAATCGATTTTTATGATCGATATCTCATATTGTTCCTATTACATGTGGCTTTGCGATAAAGCAATAAATATGAACGATTTTTGCCGTTTTCGATTTTTTATGATTTTTTTAAAACAAAAAAATTTGCTATTTTCACGTAAAAAAAATATTTTTTCCCTCAATTTTTTATTATAACTCCGAAACTACTGAGCCGATTGAAACGCAATATATTAACGGATTAAAGGCTATGTAAATTTCAGTTTTTCTAAGTTTATTTGAATAATATCGGACTAATTTTTTTTTAGTTATCATTAATTATGTGGAGAAACGTCTAAAAAAATTTATAATTTTACTTAAAAATTTAAAAAAAAACCTCTCCATAGAATTTCAAAATTGAACCATATTTGTACTACTGGGACCACAATACATCAAAATTGTATAGTTTTCAAAGCCCCTAAAATTTTTTCAAAATTGTTGCCTTGTGTAATTCATGCATCCATACAGTCCGACTGGCATATCATATTTAAACAGTTTATTTAATTTATAATTCCATTTATGAAATTATTATTTTATGAAAATAATAAAAAACATCCAAAAATATTGCCAAGTATTTTAAATATCGCCAGGAATCTCGCATCTCGACATTCTAAAATTTTTTTTCGCCAAAAAGGGATTTGTTATCGACATGTTCTGTTTTTTAATTTCCCATAACTAACAACACTGCCTATGATAATAAATGCTGTGGCATTGGAGGAAATCAGAATATGTCAATTATTAACAGTTCTGTTTTAAAAAGCATGAGATTAGAGGAAAAAAAGTACAAGATGCTTTTTAAAAGCATGGATTACACAGCGACAAGCCAGTGTATAGTTAAAGAAGCTGTAACGACGCTTTTATGAAGATTCATAACTAGTTCTGTAATAATTGGTATTAACAAGAACTTATTAACACGTTTTAAATTCTAAAGATTGTAAAGCAAAAATCAATAAATAACGAAAACTTCGAAAAATATTCTAGGGAGACCTTGGGCACCAATAACACCTATTGACCACAAAGTGTTGGCGCATACCAAAGAAATTAAAAAAAAGGTTTTCCCCGAAGAATAACCGAAAGAAGCACTAAAAAAGCTAAAAAAAAGCTCATAATTCCGAACTAATGCACCTTTGGCTTAGTCTGGTAGTAGAGAAGGATGACCAAGAAACAATGAAAATTTACAATCTATTAACTAATTATGTTTCAGATTATTTTAAGGAAAAAAAAAATAAAAAAACAAGAATAAAATGTTGCTGCTAATGTATATCTTAACAATAAAAAAAATTAAAAATTAAACTACAATTCTCAAACTTGGTTTTTTATTGCACTAATATTATTAAAATAAAACTACAATTTTAGTTAAATCTAGGATAGATGGGGCATTAATAATAAAGGAACTGCCTTAAAAAGTACAGGTAAACATAGTTGCATATTCTTAAAAAAATATTTACTTGCTACATTAGAAAAAAGTCATTTGCTAACAGAATCGCTGATTTCAAAGAAAAAAGTCTAAAAAGTAGAAGCACTTACACGTAGTAGCACTAAAATCTTAACCAAATGAAACCCCTAACATCTGAAAGCTTATTGTGATAGAAGAAAAAAACCTCGCTGGGTTTTAAATTATTAAATAAAGTTTTTAAATTCATTTTTGATAGGAGGATTTTAATACATTTTTCAAAGAACATGTATTGATTCTTCAGTCTCTATTTTTATTATTTTACTTCAAGGCAAAATTTTTTTTATCTAATTAATAGGTAATTTTGCCTTAAGATAAAATAACAAAAAAAATGCTTAATGGCCCTTTTTAGGCTGAAATACACTCAAAACGAATAAAATTAGATTTTTTAAAGTAGAAAACCGTTAAGCTTTTTAATCAGGAAAGGTATAGGAAGGTGCTAACTAAAATATTAAAAAAAATTGCTGAAAATCACGCCTAACTTAATTTTAAAATGCTTATAAGTGACTATTTTAAAACAATATTTGCAAATTAAAGTACCACTTTGTAGGTATTATTATAATTATATTAGATTTTTAAGACCAAGCTTCAGAAACATTTCTTCAAAACTCAATCAGAAATGCCTACCTTTTTACTAATCGCTGAGATATTTCCAAAATATTTTGATTCTGCCCTACTGCGTAGCGGCAAATGCATTGGTCTAGTTAATTTAAAACGCAAAAAAGAAGAGTGAACGAAGTGACTAAAATATATATTAACTGCATATCTAAAATAAATACATAAACTAGATTTATTCCATATGATATTGGAAGATTTGAGGCTGGCATCCTGTTTCGCCTGCTACCTCGAAGTACATAGCGCCGAAAATGGATATTATAAAAATTAGAAACAGAAGGATATAAAAATGTGGTCAAGAGGCCGATAGGGGAAACGATATATGTGCTGAGCATCTGAGCATTTGCCAACGTGTGGTATCAACGCTTTATTTATTTCAATATAAAAAACTTACTCAAATACTCCCATGAGCTATTTAAAGCCATTTATCTGACTCAAAGATTAGAGAAACAGATTTGCTAATTTCGTCAAGCTCATTAAAATAAGAGTATTTTAAGACGAGTTTTATAGTAAGCCAATAAGCACATATATTTTTTTACCGAATGAACGTTATTTTTTTATGTTTGTGCGTGCAGGACTCAGTCATTACTAAACCGTTTTAAAAACAGTCCATAATCTTAAAAATAAAAGGGTGTCCCTATACAACATACATGTTTTTAACGTGTATTATGAACCGTAAAGCGAACTTCTTAAAAATTGAAAAAAATTCGTATTACTGTAGCTCCCAATAAAAAAAAAACTACAAGATTAATTTATTAATGAAAGGGTGTCCCCGATGATGACGTAAATTTACCTATATAGTCCTATCTTTTGAACGGATATAGATAAACGGATATAGATAAGTGGCCGCACTTTTGAAACGTTATAGATAGAACGCTAAATCCAGTATAACAACAAGTTTATAATTTTATTTTAGAAATTAAAGGGTGTTTTCTATATATGGCCTTATATTTTGAACCGTTATATGCAAACACTTGAAAACTTTACAGAATGTCTACTACTTTGTTAAGTATAGAAAGATGTATAAATATCTTAAATTATAAAGTATACCTAAATTTAAAAAAAAAAAAAATACACTACTTTTCAATTTTTGAATATAATTAACTCTTAATAAATTTTTTTGGCGTCAAACTTTGTCTAATAACAAATTAAAAAAAAAAACTGTGTTCATACTGGATTTATAAATTGATTACTTATCAGATTTGTTTAGAGGTTTAGGTTGCTAACGGGGCATGGTCTTGTTTCTATATACGATATAATTGTCTACTCAAAAACTCTTAGGTTAATAATCGCTACATTAAAGGAATCAATGTTATGTAATTAAAACAGATCCAAATAAACAAGAAACTATACACAATTACCTTTTACCAAAAACTTCATGGCAACTCAGGAGTTTTCTTAGAATGGTAGGATGGTACAAAAAATTTATAAAAAATTATGCTCAAATAGTGAAGACACTGTCGAAATAGCTAGCAGGTGAAAACCATAAACAATCGAAACACATGTCAAAAAATATAGAAATAAAATTAGATGAACAGGTCATACTCACATTTCAAATTTAAAAAAGTAGCTATCTAAACTAATTAAATTAACTCAACCTGATTTCAATAAAAAAATTGTTTTTACTACCGATGCTTCTAATGATGCAGTAGGCGTTGTCCTTAGCCAGGATGATTAGCCCGCAACATTGATTTCAGAATTATTAGGTTCTACACACAAAACTATACAACAAACGAAAAAAAAAAAACGTTATGCTATCGTCTGTGTATTAAAAAATTTAGTAAATTATTTATTAACAACTACTAAAGTTCGCAGTTTCTACACGGAACGCTAAGATAAAAATTAAAAGATGGCGATCATTATTAAAGAACTTTCACCAGAATTAATTTTCAAAGCAGGTATAAACAATGTCGTAGTAGATGTTCTTCAGATATCCGATAAAGAATCACTACATTCCACTGAACCTAGTGAAGAGATATCAATATTCTTAAATGAATTTAAGCAGCAATTAATTTTAAGCAGAGCAAATTTTGCAATTCATAAAATGATCATAATTTTTGGAAGAACAAGACATATAATAGAATGCGACACCAAAGAAAATCTTAAAATTATTCTTTTCAAGTTCATTAAACCAAACGTAGTTAGTGACCTGTATTTATTGCGCAACATAAGATCTTTAATATTTAAAAAAAACAGCGAAAGGAGTTTTCACAAACAAGTTTGTATGTAGCAAAATATTTTTAACAGACATCACAATCCTTGATGACCAACAAAACAATATTCAAAGTACTCACTCTCGAGCTCATCGAAGGTGTAAAGAGAATTACATGCATATCTACAACCATTTTTAGTGGGCAAAATAATAAAACAATTTAAGGACAAATCAGACATTGCACAGTGGGGCAGAATCAAAATATTTTGGAAATAATTCAGCCATTTGAAAACGGCTAGGCCGATTGATTCAGAATTTGGCACGAGCATAGTAGAGGAGTACTTGAGCTTAAGTTTTGAAGGTGGTTACCCTCCACTTTCCAGGGATGGCGCTATGTGGTCTCAAAGTTGGACACCTCGCTCCTGAAAATTTTTCTAACGCTTGGCATTTCTTCAATTTTTGTCTGATTTTTAAATATTTTACATGGTCTTAAAGCTCTTGTAAATACCTACAAAACGGTGCTTTAAACTGCATGTTTATGTTTAAAAATGATCGAGTTATAAGCATTTTAAAATTAAAATTTTTGATTTTTTCCATACCCTGGTCCAGTTTTTTCGAAATATTGGGTACAATTTGAAGCAAATTTGTTTGAGTTTTTTACCGTAGATAGCAAACAAAATTAAAGATTTTCTGAAAAAAATTTGAAAGTAATATCTTTTCTGACTTAAAAATTATACGATTTTCAATTTAAAAAATCCAAAATTATTGCATTTTTGTATATTTTAGCCTAAAATGGGACACTAATCTAATTTTTTAGATAGAAAAAAATTTTCTTAAGGAATATATAAAAATTTTTTATTTTTATTAAAGCTAACTATATGTGTGTACGTTTAAACCAAATTTCGTATAAAACTGATCATTCTTGTAGAAGATGTAAGTCTTTCAACTTGACCTATTTTACATCGAAATTTTGACTTTACCCCATATTTTCTAAAATCCCAAAGCTGGGATCGGAAAAAGAAGAATACTATAAAAAAGCTATATATACTCCAAATTGTTTCAAAAAGTATTTCGTGAGCCCTAGTCCATATGTGGACTTTATGGGCAAAAGAGTAAAAATTCCAATTTTGGGATTTTTCGTCTTTATTTTGGGAATTATGGGATTTCATTTAGCTTAATGTTGCAGATTTTTTTACCGTTTGATTTTAGTTAACAAACTACATATGCACAGAAAATTTTATCTGATTTGCTTAATTAATAAAAGTTTTATAGCATATTTAATATTTTTACTTTTCTCAAATTGGACCGTTTTTACCATAATTTTTCGAAATTTTCGGAGCTCAGCAACGAATATTAAAATTTTGTTCCATTTTTTTATTTTTTTTATACATGTGAATAAAGACGACGCAATTTCCTATTAAATAAAAAAAGATTCACCTCAATATCATTCTTACGTGCAAAATTATGCGTTCTTAAATATGAGTGTTTCAATATGTATCTCACTTTTATACATTTATGTTACGGAAGTAAAAATTTTCATGCCTGTGTAAAAAATTGTGTAAAAAAACAATTATACCTGAAAAAAGGGTTAAAAATGTAAGGGTTAAAAATAATGGTGCAGGTGTTCGTTTTAGGATGACCTATGACTAATTATGTCTTACCTAAGTGCCTTTTTTGATTTTTAGCTAGCTGCTTTGCTTCTTTAGGTACCCAACTGTTCGATGACCTGAACACGCATATAAATATACAGTAGATATCATATTTAAAAAAAACATCATGCCGATCACATTGAAGTTTGAGACATTGTGTTCTTTTTTGTGGACTGATGCTACAAAAGGACTTGATAGAATTAAAGCCATGAAAAAATTTATTAAGGCTACATACAACTGCAGAGTTGATGTCATTGGTACTGCAAAACTGGAAAAATTTTTAAAATTATTTGATCAAAAAATTAAATCAGTTCGCGAAAACAAAAATAAGTTTAAAGTAAAGTATCTTACTTGGATGGATACTGTTGCGAAATTCTCAACCTACATCGCATTATGTGGAGCTCCCTGCAAACCTTATGATGACTTATGTTCGAAGTCTAAGAAAAAAAGGTTAACCGAAAAACTTTCTTCAGTTTCAAAAGATGAAGTTTCCGATACGTTCAAAGAATTGCTAAAAAAAGAAAATCAGCCTTCCAAGGCAGTGCACATCGCCAATATTCTTCCCAGCGCATCTCTAAAACGGTTGAAACGAATTGTTAACAGCATACCTACTCCGACATCGCAGTCAAATTTTACGGAGGAAGAAGCTATTGCTCTGATGTTGGAAATGAAAATAAGCCGAAATAAGTACCAAATTTTGAGAAAAGCTTTACTTGAGAAAGGACATGCAATATTACCATCATATAAGTCTATTCAAGAAAAAAAGAAAGCGATTATGCCATCTCCAATAACAGTTGATGAAACGAAAGCTTCTATTGGACTATCTTCTTTGCTAGAAAATACGGCGTCACGGATTATTTCAGATTTTTCTACTGACCAACTAGAAAAGGTGAAAAACTGCGATGTAGTACTAATGTGTAAGTGGGGATGTGATGGAATATCAGCCCTTCCTGAGTACAAACAAAAATATACAATAGATTTTAAGAGCATATTCATGGCATCCTTAGTACCACTAAGAATTCGTTCATACTCACTGGTTGCATCTTCATCAGTACGTGCAAACACTTTTGAAGATATATGGAAAAACATAACCCCAGGATCCAAAAATTTTTGTAGGCCTATTTGTTTTGAGTATGTAAAGGAATCAAATACTACGACAAAAAAATTAGTCGAGCATATCAGAGACGAAATAAGATCATTGGAACCAATATCTATAAAAATAAAAGAATACTGTGTTAACATATCCTTTCAACTTAGTTTAACAATGATTGATGGAAAAGTTAGTAACGCTATAACTAACACATCTTTTTATTGGAAGTGTTCCATATGTGATCAGAAGAAGTCAGAATTCTCAGATAAAAAAAACCAACGTAGTCAACGAAGAAGTTCTATCTTTCGGAATATCCCCCCTTCATACTAGAATAAGATTTTTGGAGCATTTTCTGCATATTGTATACGACTCAAAATACAGAAGTACGACAGAAAATTTAATAACAAAAAAAAAAAAAAAAAAAAAAAAAAAAAAAAAACAATGATGAACTAAAAGCTCTAAGAGCTTCTGAGAAAAGTAGAAGCCAAGAAGAGTTTAGAGTACAAACGGGGTTAATAATTGATAAGCCTCTTCGTAGTGGAGGAAACACTAACGACGGAAATACTGCAAGAAAATTTTTTGGGGATTTTGAAACTACTTCAAACATAACTGGAATTGACAAAGAGTTGCTTAGAATGGTTAATGTAGTTTTAATGGCAATTAATAGCAAAACTCAAATTAATTCTTTTCGCTTTGGAGAATATACAGCAAAAATATCTCAGCTACTCGTTTCCCTATATCCATGGAGGGATATGACGCCCACAGTACATAAAATATTATGTCATGGTAAAACAATTATAGAATCGAATATTCTTCCTCTTGGGGAATTAACAGAAGAAGCCCAAGAAGCAAGAAACTGCGATTTCAAGTACATTCAAATATTCAGTTCTCGAAAATGTTCTAGGCAGTCACAAAACGAAGACATTTTCTATAGCCTATTGTTATCTTCTGATCCTGTACTCTCATCAATGAGAAAACGTTGGATTAATTATGAGGCTTCTTCACCTTCTTACAAAACAGAATTAAAGGATTTACTTTATCTTTTAGACATGCATAATGATATGACAGATTATTTTATAGAAAATAAATAATAATTTTAAGTAAATAAAAAATACTTTTAACGACTTTTCGTAAATAAAAATTAACAGAAAATTTTATTTTTTATCTGATGTTTTTTATAATGATTATTAATTTAAGATATGCCTCTTGGTTATCCTCTATTCAGGTATAATTGTTTTTTTACACAATTTTTTACACAGGCATGAAAATTTTTACTTCCGTAACATAAATGTATAAAAGTGAGATACATATTGAAACACTCATATTTAAGAACGCATAGTTTTGCACGTAAGAATGATATTGAGGTGAATCTTTTTTTATTTAATAGGAAATTGCGTCATCTTTATTCACATGCATAAAAAAATAAAAAAATGGAACAAAATTTTAATATTCGTTGCTGAGCTCCGAAAATTTCGAAAAATTATGGTAAAAACGGTCCAATTTGAGAAAAGTAAAAATATTAAATATGCTATAAAACTTTTATTAATTAAGCAAATCAGATAAAATTTTCTGTGCATATGTAGTTTGTTAACTAAAATCAAACGGTAAAAAAATCTGCAACATTAAGCTAAATGAAATCCCATAATTCCCAAAATAAAGACGAAAAATCCCAAAATTGGAATTTTTTACTCTTTTGCCCATAAAGTCCACATATGGACTAGGGCTCACGAAATACTTTTTGAAACAATTTGGAGTATATATAGCTTTTTTATAGTATTCTTCTTTTTCCGATCCCAGCTTTGGGATTTTAGAAAATATGGGGTAAAATCAAAATTTCGATGTAAAATAGGTCAAGTTGAAAGACTTACATCTTCTACAAGAATGATCAGTTTTATACGAAATTTAGTTTAAATGTACACACATATAGTTAGCTTTAATAAAAATAAAAAATTTTTATGTATTCCTTAAGAAAATGTTTTTCTATCTAAAAAATTAGATTAGTGTCCCATTTTAGGCTAAAATACACAAAAATGCAATAATTTTGGATTTTTTAAATTGAAAATCGTATAATTTTTAAGCCAAAAAAGATATTACTTTCAAATTTTTTTCAGAAAATCTTAAATTTTGTTTGCTATCTACGGTAAAAAACTCAAACAAATTTGCTTCAAATTGTACCAAATATTTCGAAAAAACTGGACTAGGGTATGGAAAAAATCAAAAATTTTAATTTTAAAATGCTTATAACTCGATCATTTTTAAACATAAACATGCAGTTTAAAGCACCGTTTTGTAGGTATTTACAAGAGCTTTAAGACCATGCAAAATATTTAAAAATCAGACAAAAATTGAAGAAATGCCAAGCGTTAGAAAAATTTTCAGGAGCGAGGTGTCCAACTTTGAGACCACATAGCGCCATCCCTGGAAAGTGGAGGGTAACCACCTTCAAAACTTAAGCTCAAGTACTCCTCTACTATGCTCGTGCCAAATTTTGAATCAAATGGCCTAGCCGTTTTAAAATGGCTGAATTATTTCCAAAATATTTTGATTCTGCCCCACTGTGCATTGTACTATTTGTATTTGAAGTAAATATTATAGATACCCCAAAAAGTTTAAAAAAAAAAACAAACAAAAAAAGAAACTCTTGTTAACGAACCACCTTTTTAACTGCTCAATTTAAATCCATAATGCAACGTCTAAGTTTTGATCTTTATTATTGTATACTCCGTAGCTCAACGAATGGTCAAGTCTACTTTAATTGAAATAGCTAGATGTATCAAAGATGAGTTTAATACAATATATTCAGTTACACAGAACAAACCAGTAGATATACTTTTTAATAGGGGAATAGATGATTTAGTTGATATATTAAAAGGGCTCAAGATAAATGATATTAAGAATTTAAGCTAAGTCAAAACTTTATATTATTATTTATGTATATGAATACTACCATATAATATATGAAACTATTATAGGGCAGAGCAATATGTAAATTATTGCCTCGATTAAAAAAAAAAAAGTAAACGAAGACACAGGTAATAGAGTAAAAATTAAGTTTTGTGACAGAATAATACATAAAGAAAATATTGAAAGTTAAAATTAATAAAAAATTTACTGACAGGACAAACTTATTGACAAATACTATTAAAAATATTTTAAAAACAATTCAGCCTTTAGAAAAAATCCATGGAATTATAGAAGAACCCATAAGAAATAAGGCCGGAGCACATAGAATCCGTCATACGTTGTACTTTGACAAATTCAACTAAAGTCAAAGTAACGACGGATAAGTTTGGCATAATGAATACTTTCCTCACGGATGGTAAATCAAAGTTTTATTCACTTTTAAATTTAATTATATTAGTATTTTATTGTTTGCCACCAAAATTGTTTTATTAAAGTCACAAAACACAATTAGAATACAGCAAGAGTTAAAAGAAAACAGAGAAGAAGAAGCATCTGAAGTTTTCAACATACGTCAAAAGTTAAAAGTTGACTAACTTTCGTACTTTGCGTTGACGGATACGTATTGATTGTGACAACGCTCATAAGAAAACATGTATTTTAACTGACTTGTCAGTTGAATTTGTCAAAGTTTAACGTATGACGGATTCTATGTGCCAAAACAAAATCTGTTTAATACAATTATACAGTACTGTTCGAAACCTAAGCAACGTTTTGCCATTAAGTAATAATAGAATCATATCTTTTCTTTAAATAAATTTATAGAAAATATTTTTTTATTTACTATTACACAATGTGTCTATAACTTAAAAATAATAACAAAACAAAAAATTCCATTTCTTTGGAAGTTATAATAAAATAAAACAAAATTAACTTAAAAATTCGCTGTTCAAAACGTTAGCAACTTTTAATATTAAGTATGATATCCTTTGTTTCTTACGACCTTAGCGCATCTTTTGAGATTCAGTAAGATTCGATAGAATAGATGTTGGTATAGCTTTCGATTCTGATTTTAGACAGTTCATCGACTTCTGTTTATTTTTAAATCGTCGAGTTCCAACTCTCCGTTTTAAGATTCCAAAGAGAATCCCTATGGGATTCAAGTCTGGCGATTGAGGTGGCCAATCCAAAACTTAAACCCCATTAGCTGATAACCAATCCTTGACTAACTTCGATGAGTGTTTTGGGTCATTGTCATGTTGAAACACCCATCGAAGAGGCATTTCCCACTCAGCATAGTTAAGCATGTGAGTTGCTAAAATGTCTCTGTACACAAAACGGTCCATTTTTGTTTGAATTTCTACAAAGGGATTAACACCACTGGCCAAAAAAGAAGTCCAAACCATCACATTTCCACCCCCATGCTTTATTGTGGCTTTTGAGTACCGAGGATGTAGTCGCTGTCCTTTTGGTCTTCTCACCTGGCAAACTACATTTGAATTTAGTAAGCTAAATTTAGATTCATCACTACACAAAACAGTTCTCCATTTTGATATAGTCCAATCCATATGTGCTCTAGCAAAATCCAAGCTAAAACAACCAAAAAGAAAAGAAAATTAGAGACTACGTTGCAATCAATCAAACAAACCTCTTTTTTAAATGCTTCATAGTCAGCATAGGCTTCTTAGATGGCACGAAGCTCCTTAAATTTTGTTTCAATAAACGTTTTCTTACTGTGGAAGAACTAATCTGAAGTTCAAGCTCATTCACTATGTCTTTCGACGAAGTAAATATTTTTTTTTAACTAGACGGAAAATTTTCTGGTCTGTTCGCTCAGAAGTTTTTTGAGGTCGCCCACGCTATTGGCTTCCTCTACTTTCCCAGCAGCTTTAAACTTTTTTATAAGTCGGGAAACTATTGATTTATTAATATTCAAATGGTTTGCTATAGCAATTTGGGATTTACCGTTATTAAAAAGTTCAATAATCTTTAGCTTAAAAGCTGATCCATAGTATGTAGACTATATGTATAATAATAAATAAATGGGAAATTTTTCATTAATCTGTTTAACGAGAACATATACGACCATGAGTATTTACTCGGGAAAAGTTGCTTAGGTGTCGAACAATACTGTATATATATATAATAAATATAGAATACGCCTAACAATTAGGGTCCCAGGAAACGGGAAGCTTAAAATCATTAGCATACACTGATTGTTTTTAAAATATTTCAGTTGTGGCATTTAAAAACTTTCGAATATTTCGCTTCCTGACAAATCTACTACATAAGATATTAAACAAAACAAAAGATTACTAATTTATTTAACTATTAACATGGTTAATCTTTATAACGCATTGTTGAAAACAAAACATACCTCAGTAGAAAGTGAAAGGGTTTTTTGATTGTTGGAAGTTTTGCAACGAAAATAAGAAACAGAATATTTAATGAATTATGTAACGCACTAACAGTTGTAAAATCATATTATTAATAAAATACTGAAAAATATTTTTAATTTTTCATTTTTTTTAATTTTTGTTATCTCTCAAATGTAAATATGTATGTTTTGTCATCTGAATTGTTTTTAAGTTACGTAAACTATTTATTTATTTTTTTATTAATTACAATAATACAACTAATGTAGTTAACACAAAAAAGAGAATACGCTAAGGCTTTCGAGTAAAATAATACTAAGTAAATTTATATTCAATATATAATCAAAAATAAGGTTTATATTAGTATCACATGTATTTTTTAGGAGATCAGATGGAGGTAATGTATCAAAGACGTCAGACTTTACGGAGACACAGCGAGTACATTCTTCGCGAATGTGTGTAATGGTCAAATCCATGTTGCATGTAGTGCAACACGGTGAATCAGTTTTTCCGATGAGTTGATTATATTTAAGCGCTTAGTGTCTCATTCTAGGGCAAACAAATAAATTGGTTTCTTTTCTTAAAACAGATTTTGGTTTTTACCCATACGTTGGTATCGAGAACATTGTTGATAGGTAGTTTTTTTTTTAGGTAGTTACACACTGTGTTGACAATATCACGATTTTCTTACAAAATCCTCACGTGTGAAGGGACCCGCCATATCTTTATTTTATGTCTGTATAATATACAAATGTTCCTTATTCGGTTAATGAAATTCGAGTCATAAAGGGAGTTTAATACAGCCTGAATAGATGAGAGGCTACCCGTGCAGATAACCGAATTTGATTTGACAAAATCAGCAGCAACATACAATGCAAGTGCTTCGGCAGTAATAAGATATGCTGAGTGTTTTGGAAGGTGTGCCAAAGTTAATATAAAAGATGACTTTTCTAAAAGCCATGGGGGCTCTGAGGATTGTTTTATAAGTAACGGTCGAATATTTAAATTAGGATTTTGCGAAAGTTAGAGGAACTTGGTAATAGATTATGGTAGTTTGGGTTTTCTGGCACCTTTGATGGCTTTTTGGACTTCTTCGTGAAGAACTCGGTTATGACAGATGAAAAGCTAAGGCAAAAACTTAAGTGTAAGATTTATTGTAAAGTTTCCGATAGACGGCATTCCTGCTTCAGCTAAAATGTTGACAATAGGCGTGGTTCAAAAGGCTCCAATACTGCGTCTGATATGGTCCTTGAAAAAACATTATTTGGAGAAATAAAATTAATTGCTTTTAAAAACCACATCATGGGACGTGTTATTATTTTTTTCCAAAATTTAACAAGAACATGACAAAAGTGATATCGGCCTATATCCAGAGGTTAAATTATGTTCCTTATTTGGTTTGAGAATAGGGACTATTACCGCGGTTTTCCAGGCTTGGGGATAAGCTTTAGAGCCAATAATCTTGTTCTATAGTGAAACTAAATAGTTTTTAGACTGGATAGGGAGATTTCTCAACATTGTGTATGAAATACGACCAATTCCTGTTGTTTTACCTTTGGCTGATATGATGACATCTTCTAGTTCAATAAGGGTAATTGGGTTTTCCATCGTTTTTGCGTATTTATTGATTGATATTCATTAGTGGTTAAATGGACGATTCTTACAATGTACACAACCTGAGGTAGATGGATGCGAAGAATTCTGGTGAAGGATGTATCGATCGAGAAAATGTAGCATTCCATTATGCTGTCCTGTAATTTTTCTTGTTTTCTTTGGAAAACGTCCGAATACATTTGTAAATATAATTCTTTCTAATTTTTTTTTTAGAAATTTAACAAATAATTGTACCTAAAGCCGAAAAAGTAAATTTAAATTCATTTTTATGCCCACTATTCAAATACTGATTGAGAAAAAATTTACATAGAATTACACTGTTTAACAAGAAAACAGTTTTTGTATGTAACATGAAAACTATTGTCTAATTATGTTTCGAACAAGGATAAGGATAATATAAATAAAATCGAAATGTTGCAAACACGAACAGTTTTTTTGTAATTCAATTTTTAAATATTTTAGAAAATTATAATATTTATCGACAAAGTGAAGTTATTTCTCTATATTTCAATATTAAAATCGGGATAACCTTAAGATTTTCTTCTATATTTTGCTTCAGGGACGTCTCGTTGCAATATCCAACAATAATCCGCCAGCATACGTGTACTCCACTTGCCTTGATATCTTTTTTCTATAGTAGAAATATCTTGGTGAAATCTTTCACCGTGTTCGTCGCGACGTTAGCGATGAACACGACGCGTCGCCCAGATTTTCAGGAAAGAAGTCTAAACGTGAATGTAGAAAATGTATTTTCAATGACATATTACACCCTAAAGCTTTATATGCAGATAAAAGCTCTTCGACAATACTTTCATAGTCATTCGATCGGTGGTTTCCGAGAAAATTTTGAGTCACTTTCATGAAGGATTCCCAAGCTGATTTTTTCAAATCACTTAGTTTTTCTTTAAATATGTTATCTTTCATTGATTGCCTGATTTGAGGACCAATAAATACGTCTTCTTTAATTTTTGCTTCGCTCAGTTTAGGAAACTTTTCTTTCGAATATAAATAACCATCACAATTCTTATACATAGCTTTAACAAAATTTTTCATGAGCCCAAGTTTAATGTGTAAAGCTGGTAGAAATATATTATTTACCTGCACTAAATGGGGATTTTTTATATTTTTTTGTCCTGGACTAAGGGAATCCCGTTTAGGACAGTCTTTCTTAATATAATGATTTTTTCGGTATCTGCTGTCCCACTCACAAATAAAACAACAGTATTTTCGGTATCCTAGTTGTAATCCTAATATCAGGCCAATTATTTTCAAATCTCCACAAACTTTCCAGTTGTGTTCGTTATATTGAATCTTTTCCAAGATAATTTTAATAGATTCATAAGACTCTTTCATATTAGAAGCCTCCCCCAGTGGTATAGACGGAAGTTCATTTCCAATGTGTAAAAGAACAGCCTTTAAACATACTTTTGATCCATCTATAAATAAACGTCATTCTTCTGCTATATATTCTATATCCAAAGCGTTCATTAGACCACAGACATTATTGCAATAAACCAACTGATCATCTTGTGAAAAATAAACTTTAAGCGTTTGATCTCGATTGCGAAAGTAACATACCTTTTAGTTGTAATAAATTCCATCCCTTTAATCGAAAGCCCAAAAGTTCTGCCTGTTTTTTGAACAAATTTAGGTCATGTACTAAATCATTAAGGTTTCCTTGGCATAGTAGATGTGGCTCATTCAATGAGGAAGCTTCTTGGAAGTCAGGATCTAAAATTTCGGATTCGATTGTTTCCGGTGAAGCGGACAGATCGAAAGTTTTAGGTGTTTCTTGTATGGGTAGTTCCTCACTGTGCGGGAACGGTCTTTCTGCAGATAACAGGTTAGAATAATTAATTTTAATTTTTGTTTTAATTATAATACTTTTTATATCAGTTAAACAGAAATAACAATCGGACGAGTGGTTCGTTGGTTCCGTGCAAATCATCGGAATTGCAAATGGCATAGATCGAAATCGTTTTGCCCATCCAGTAAGATAACCCGCACATGTAACACAACAGATATGTGGAACCCACGCTTTGTCTTGTTGTCCGATAGCAGAGCCAAAATACTGTTCATATAACTTGGATACTAAAGGTGTCAAATATCTTCGCTGAGTTTTAAAAGTAATGTCTCCACATATACAACAAAACTTGTCAGGATCATTTATACACTTTCTTGACATTATATAAGAATCACTTAACTCAAAAAACAGTAAACAAAACAACACTCTTGAAAAAGTATATACTCCGTGTGAAAATAAAAGTAAAGCATGCTTGATCTTAAATTTTGTGGGTAGTAGCTGTAACACAAAAACAAGACCTGATGGAATAAAAGTAAACATTGTTTTTTTATCAGGGTAGGTAGGTAATTCAAAATTAGTAACCACCTTTTTGTTACAAAATTGTGTTGACCAGTATTATTTATTAAAATATCAGTTATATTAAGGACTATATATAACACTCTTCTTCAGACAAATCTCATTTCAAATAAAAACAGAGTACGGACTTGCACATGTACATGAAAAGGAATGTGCTCACAAAATAAATAGGCACATACACATGAATAAGATCTAATTTTTTAATGTGCCTACTAAAGGCACATGTGCAAGTTCAACTAGCTTAGGCATACTTCATGTGCCACTATTAAAATGAATGACACATTTCATGTGCCGCTCTTAAAATTAATGGCACGTGTAGGCACATTAATATATGTGGAAGACGAAGAAGTACAATTATAACAAAATTGAATATTTACCCCACAGCTGTAAAGAAATGATTCATATTTGGCTTTTAACTCACCGTGGATTAAAATGTTTGAATGCATACATTTGTTTAAATAATGAAATGAATTAAAACTTGAATGCATTTGCAATGAAAATCGAATGCATACATTTGTTTAAATAATGAAATGAATTAAAACTTGAATGCATTTGCAATGAATTCTTGAATACCATTCATTTGGCCACTCAAAGTAAATTAAATTGAATGAATTTATTATGAAGAAAATTTGTGATATGTATTCACTACACCAGCAAACAAATGAATTAAAATCTGAACGGATTTCCTATAAAGATAAACGTCGTGAATGCATCACTCGCCATTCCATTAAATGAATTAGATTTTGAATGCAATTATTGGGAGGAAAAAAATATTAAAGTCATTAATTTTATTTACAATAATTCATTTTTAGTTAAAAATTGTACAGTGTGTGTTACTTCATCGGCTATGGTAAACGCTGTAGAAAAATAAGATGGTGTTACAAACTTAACGTGATTTTAATAATTTTGGTGTTATCTTTTGAACTATAAGAGATAAAAACTTGAAATTTACGCAATGTATGTTACAAAGTCGCCTATAATAAACACTGTAGAATTGACGTGATTTTGACAATTTTTAACTGGAGATTGTCTACTATAGCACCAAGCAATTGAATATGAAATAACCACCTAAATAGGACGTGATTTAATTGAACATTTATTTTACAAATTAGGACGATTAAAATTTAAACACTACATTCTATGATCGTTTTTTATACTTTTTCGAAAACATGGAAATTATTTTTGTTTTTTTTTTAATAATAAAAAATATGATTTTTTATATATCTGAGCAAAGTACCTACCCCTCAATTTGGTGCTAGCAACAAAAATATATATATGTTATTAAACAGCCTGTTTATTGCCTACATACTACATTAATAAAATGGCAGCTAACTAAATTTTAAATGATGTTCATTTGGATTGTTTTAACTACTAGATGATAAAAAATCAAATGAAATTTAAGGACTAAAAACTGTATTTCCGTTATTGCACTCATATTGATATTTTTCCGCGACAAATTTCATAAAGCCGATGAATACATCTTTGTTTTTTTTTTTAATATTTAAGAGTACAATTTTTTATATACCTCAATAACTGTAGGATTTGAAATCATGAATAAGTTAACTTAACTATCAGCATACATTTTACTTTCAATTGGAATTTATGTTAAAGGCGACTTAGTAACATAGACTGCTTAAATTTCAAGTTTTTATATTTTCTTGTTCCAAAGATAACACAATAATTGTCAAAATCGCGTCAATTTTGTAACACCCTTTAATTTTCTACAGCGTTTACCAGAGCCGATTTAGTAGCACACACTGTAAAAATTTTAACTAAAAACGAATTATTGTACATAAAATGAATGCCTTCAATATTTTCTTACTCCCTATAATTGCATTCAAATTCATTTAATTGGATGGCGAGTAAACGCATTCACGATGTTTATCTTCATAAGAAATCCATTCTAATTCGTTTTTGCTTACAAAATGAATGCATCCACAAGAGCTATCTTGTGGTGGAATTTAAATTCTTAGTCATCGATTGTGAGCATTTTAATTCATATCTTTTTTGTGTGGAATGAATGCATTCATAAAATCGACATTCAATGTGGGAATGATTCGCAGAAATGATTCAAAAAGAATGATTCTTTTACAGCTCTGATTTGCCCACATGAAAATTATTTTTAATGCGTAGTTTTACAAATAAAAAAGATTTTTTCCGTCTTTCATCACCAGGCAGTAACTGATACAGTATGCAACACCATTATGTGAACAACACTAATAAATTATTCGTTACAATAATGGTATAATGTGTACTAGAAATTTACTGATTAATTAGTCGTTAAAATAAATTGCACGCGCGCGCTGATTATTAATTGATTTGGAAATATGTATGCATGTAAGTGTGCAAAGACAAACTGCCGTATTTATAAAATATTTAAATAGATTTGAAATATATTTAAGAACAAATTTGTATGAAAAAAATATTAGAAATATTAGGTAACGGCTTGTCTTATATCGAAACCTTATTAGTGAACATGACATACACACATATATATGTACATATGAGGTGGAATAATAAACATGCTTTTTATTTAAATTTCAAAGCGAAAGGGTTTTATATCTGTTATAGTGTTTTACATTTTTTACATTTTATGGGACATAAAATTTTGAAATTTCTGGGAAAATGTTTTCTTCCAATTTGAAGGGATTGATATTTTTTAATTAGCTCATTAAATAAAATTTTACATCTACTGCTGTATCCTCTACATTTGAAATTTCATAATGCCGACAACAGCTGGCAAAATTCTAAGAATTAAATATAAATTTTGTCTTTTCCATGACTAACTATATTCTTTATTTTGCACTTTTATTAAGATTGTTTTAGCATAACTAACAATTTTAGTAAAATAGCGGAATACATTCTAAGTATTTATTCTACATCCATATCTAGTACTGTCATATTTAAAAATGATCTGTAATTAATAAATAAATTAATTTCCCTACTCTGATTGTTAATTACATCAAGACAATTTTAATTAAAGAGCAAAATAATATAAATAATATAGTGGTGTACGAATATCGATTTTGCATACTGTATTTTTAATCACTTACTGCCTGTTGATGAAAGACAATAAAACAGTAAACCTTACATCTCCTCTATCAAAGAAATTGGGGAAGAAGTTGGCTCACTTCCTGGAGATCCATACGCTAACGCGTAGAGCCTTAAGTAGCTATCATCTTGCATTTGGTGCGGGCAGGTCTACACATATCGCTCTGTACGATATAGTGGCGGAAAGAGAAATTCAGAGTGGTGGAGCTGCATTGTCCGTCCTTGTGGATATTGGAGATTCCTTTTTGAAGTTCAGCGATGCTCTTACTGAGCGTGGGGAACTATGAATCTCAGGGATGGTCGTTTCAGAATCAAAGGAAGTGTAGTGTGATGTGCCCGTTGAAAAGGGTATTGTTACTTCTTTTGTGGAAGATCACCATTGATGGCCTTTTTTTGAAACTGGAGTCAATAGGTGTCCATACGGTTGCGTATGCTGATGATCTAGATTTTGGTGAAAAGTTCATCAAAACCGTTCAAGGAAGTATAAGACAGGCTCTCATAACAAAAATGGGAAGGGTATAGAGGTTGGATCCTTAGTTATTTTATATCCATTACTTTAGATAAGAAACTTGTTTGAAACGAACACATTGAGACGAGAAAATGGATCTTGCATTAGGATTTTACCAAAGACTGCATACTTACTGAATTTACACAATGATTGCTCTACATATGATAACATTCATCTGTAGTCTGGTTAAATGTAGGTTGGATGGGATTCAAATGATTGCTTGTATGAGAATATATGGTAAAATGTCCACGGCTTCAAGTCTCATATTAAGGCAATGACAAGTGATTTGAAAACGATTTATTTTGGACACAATTCATATCTCATGAACCACTGAAGATTTCTTAATAAAATTTTTACAGAGGAAAAGCAAAGTGTTTTTAAGTAGAGCTGCGAACAGTCGATTGGGTACCTCGGGAATATTATTTTGAGAAATGTCATAGAAAGATGAGGAGTTACTTTTTGCTCGTATCATAATAACGAAAAAATGGTCTGCGTTATTAAAAAACTAAATTAAGAAAAAAAAAACTAAAGAAATTATAAAATAAATAAACCAACCAAAAGTTATGAAAATAGTAAGATCGAACTCAAACTTTTACTTGAAGATGATCATAAATTAAGCGACTTCAGGCGCTGGCTCGATTTCTGTCACTGGAAAACAAATTTAATCGTGACCCAAAAACGTGATTCAAACTTAGAGAAATATGTATGTTTTTAAATATTTATTGTAGAGTTCTTTAAATGGTTTAAAAGTTTACATATAAAAAAATAAACGGTGATGACAGCTATTCTATACCATTATAGTGTTTTCACATTTGAACCTCTATGTTCTCTACGAAATGACTTAACATTACCAAAAGAAGTATTCTTTATCTGAACCAAGGTTCTAAGGGATCCCTTCACAAAATTTTATTTAAATCTATCCAGCAGTTTTTATGTGATGCGACCACAGACAGACGGATAGACAGACAGAGGCTGCTGTAGTCAAAGTAGTAAACACAATGACTACAAACCAGTTTTCAACCCCTGCGGCAATCGAAAAATAGAAATGTTTTTTTTCTGTTTAAAGGTATAAACACAAATTCAGAACTAACATTAAAACGTGCAGCCTCCTTCGTCGCTACTTCTTCAAAGCATTCGCCGGCGAAGTTAAATAACTAAGTCTATATCTTTCTCCTTTCACCACCTGTCTTATCACCCATCTATCCCTTTCCTAAAGAATGTAGCACGGTTACAAAAATAACTCATAGGTGTTACAACTTTAAAAAAATTGGTGTTTTGTAGTATTCCATATCGACTACTATCTACAGCAACATCAAGCATATAAAAAAAGAAAACTTTTACATGGATGATCGAATGATTGGAATATATATTATTCATCAGTGTCAGATTATTTGACATTAAATACAAGCCCAGCTAAATAATTTTGACTTTCTTTACGGAAAAGGCTATCAAACAAAAAAAAAAAAAAAAACAAAAAAAAAAAAAAATAGAAATCTAATAGATGGCGTGAAAGAAAATACAGTAATTCAAATTGAACATGGGCGAACCATGGAAATACAATTTTAAATATGCTAGTGTACTAGTAATATAATGAAAAGCCAAGCTCTTTCAGAAGTAGCAAAACAAATGCTTGTAATGATTCAAAACCAGCATCGGATTAAGTTTGCAATATCAGAAATATATACAAGTTCGTCAGATCTCAGGTAAATAGAATAAATTCTATTCTTTTTTAAGCAAACACTATTCAGGCGTTTAGAGGCAACGACTGAATAGTGTGTAAATTAAAAAATCAATTATTCTGGTGGAGTGAATCAAAATAGAAAATTTAATCTCCCGATATGTGGCTAACATTTAGGAACCGAAAACTGCACCTATAAATGTCCATAATAAACAAATCTTAACGTTTTATAGTGAAAAGGACTAATAGAAGCAAAAAACTATTGAAAAATCTCTAAAAAGTTTGCTAGAAGCTGTACAAATAAATTCATTATCAGCAACAGGCAACTAAACAACTAATAGGAAGTAGGCCAGAGTCTAGGGTAAGTGCCGCGCATTGTTTTTTCTTCATATGGAGTCTACTATGCTAGGTATATATGGTCATTTGGGGCGAGAGTATTATAGTTTCCATGGAAATCATTAACAGCGTTTTCTTGTGCCCAGTCAGGATGAATCCGCTTTTCTCGAAAACGGCTCGGCGAAGTTGTTGCACGGTTGGCAAATTTTGTTTGTTGTTTGTTTTGTGGTCAGTAAAAACGCACTTTTATTATTAAAACACACATTTTTTGTTCATTTATTTATAATTTACATAGATTTTCCTTCTTCTATATATATATATATATATATATATATATATATATATATATATATATATATATATATATTTGAATGTAACCTTTGTAAAACAACTATAAAAGCAGAAGATTTAAACATACAGAATGATGTAACAAAGCTTTTCCATTGCAACCTCTGTGAGGTTTTTTTCGAAAGCCAAAGGGAATTGAGAGGACAATTTTTGCGTACGCGTAAGAATCAGTAGTAAACTTTCAAGGTTGCAGACAGTCCAACTCAACTAGTGCGACTCAGGAAAAGAAATAGCTCAGCAGTATTACTTGTGCACAGTGCTCAATATGATGCTGTAGACCATATCAAGGTAACGGAATGTCCCCTAAAATCTGCTAGTTAGAAAATATTAATAAAATTTATAAATAGAAAAATACACAAAAATCCGCATATGAGAAAGAAATTATCAAGAGATAAACAATTGTGAAATTAGCCATTACAAAATTAAAAGTAAACTTCTTAATATGATTTCCTTATACCAGGACGGCTTATATAATGATGATTGATAAATTCTCTAAGCATGCCCATATACAAAGGATTGAAGGGAGAACACTACTAAATTTAATAACACCTTTTAATATAATGTATAATATGATGAAAACTCAGAAAAGTGCTTCTAGACAATAATACAGGTTTTACATCAACTCTTTTAAAGATTTTCTGTAGCGAAGAATGGCATTTTTATTAAACAACCATACTAGAAATTCGGATGTTGAGAGATTTCACAGCAGTCTCAAAAATTATAAGAATATTTAATAAACATTGCACTAAAGTTACACTACACAGTAGGGCAGAATCAAAATTTTTTCGAAATAACTCAGCCATTTGTAAATGGTTTGGCCGATTGAACCTAGATTTCAAACTAGAATACCAGAGGAGTATTTAAACTCAAGTTTTAAAGCTAGGAACCATCGACTTCCCAGGAATGGTGCTATGTGGTCTCAAGTTTGGGTACCTCGCACCTGCAAATTTTTCTAATCCTTGGCATTTTTTCAATTTTTGTTTCATTTTTAAAAAATTATACATGGTCTTAAAGGCCTAGTCAATACCTATAAAATGGTGCCTTAAGCTGCCTTAATCATGTTTACGTTTTAAGATTTTCGAGTTGTAAGCATCTTAGAATTAAAATTTTTAATCGTAGTTTGCGAGCAAAATTTAAAACATTTTGAAATAAAATTGAAGATTATATTTCCTCTAACTTAGAAATTATAAGATTTTTAAGTTAAGAATTCCAAAACTATTGCATTTTTGTGTATTTTAATCTAAAAGGGGCTATCAATCTATTTTTCTCTTTTTATATAGAAAAAAATTTTCTTAAAGAATATATGTATAAAACATTGTTATTTTTGTTAAGGCTAACTATATGTGTGTACGTTTAAACTAAATTTCGTATAAAACTGATCATTCTTTTTGAAGATTAAGGTCCTTCAATTTGACCTATCTTACATTGAAATTTTGACTTTAGCCTTTAGGTTCTAAAATCCCAAAGCTGGGATCGGAAAAAGAAGACTGCTGTAAAAAAGCTGTATATACTCCGAATTATTGCCGAAAGTATTTCGGGAGCCCTAGTCCATATACGAGGATTTTTGTTCTTTATTTTGGGAATTGTGGGATTTTCTTCATTTTGTTGTTAGGCTCTAGATAATAATAAGCTTTTTTGGTTGTTTATTATTTATGAATATTCCGTAAAATTGTTTTTTATTTTCTTAGAATTATTATTTATTTTCTATAAAATAATCTGACATGTCATGATGCAGGTCTGAATGATAAAGTAAATCCTTAAATTCTGTTTTGTTAGAAGGTGAAGAAGTTTCATAACTAATGCAACGTTAGGCTATAAAACGATAGGCTATAAAACATGTCTGCCTAGAACATTTTTGAAAAATGAATAATTGAATGTACTTGAAATCGCTTCTTGGGCTTCTTCTGTTGATTCTCCAAGAGGAAGAATATTCGAATCTATAGTTATTTTACTATGACATAATATATTATGTACTGTGGGCGTCATATCCCTCCATGGATACAGAGAGACGAGTAGCTGATTTATTTTTGCTGTAAATTCTCCAAAGCGAAAATAATTAAATTGAGTTTTGCTAGTCGTTAGTGTTTCCCCCACTACGAAGAAACTTATCGATTATTAACCCCGTTTGTACTCCAAACTATTCTTGGATTCTACTTTTCTCCGAAGCTCTTAGAGCTTTTAGTTCATCGTAGTTTTTTGTTTTTTCTTATTAAATTTTCTGTTGTATTTCTGTATTTCAAGTCGTATACAATATGCAGAAAATGCTCCAAAAATCTAATTATAGAATGAAGGGGGAGATTCCGAAAGAAAGAAATTCTTCGTTGACTACCTTGGCTTTTGTATCTGAGAATTCCGACTTCTTTTCATCGCATATGGAACATTTATAATGAGAAGATGTGTTAGTAATAGCATTACTAACTTTTTCATCAATTATTGTTAAACTAAGTTGAAAGGATACGTTAACATAATATTCTTTTATTTTTATAGATATTGGTTGCAATTATCTTATTTCGTTTTTGATATGCTTAACTAATTTTGTTGTTGTAGTATTGATTCCTTCACATACTCAAAACAAATTGGCCTACAAAAATTTTTGGAACCTGGGGTTATGTTTTTCCATAAATTTTCAAAGGTGTTTTCATGCGCTGATTAACCGGCACCCAGATTGTATGAATGAATTCTTAGTAGTACTAAGGATGCCATGAATACGCTCTTAAAATCTACTCTATTTTTTTGTTTGTTCTCACGAAGGGCTGATATTCCATCACATCCCTACTTACACATTATTACTACATCGCAGTTTTTAACCATTTCTAGTTGGTCAGTTATAAGTTGAAATAATCCGTGACGCCGTATTCTTTAGCAAACAACTGTTATTGGAGATGGCATAATCGCTCTTTTGTTTTTTGAATAGACCTTTATGAGGGTAATGTTGTATGTCCTTTCTCAAGTAGAGCTTTTCTCAAAATTATTACTGCTTATTCTCACTTCCTACACCAGAGCAATAGCTTCGGAGTAGGATGCTGTTAACAATTCATTTTAACTGTTTTAGAGATGCGCTAGGAAGAATATTGTCGATGTATACTGCCTCGTCAATCCGATTTTTTAGCAATTCTTTGAACGTGTGGGAAACTTCATCTTTTAAAACTGAAGAAAGTTTTTCGGTTAACCTCTTTTTCTTGGATTTCGAACATAAATCCTCATAAGATTTGCAGGGAGCTCCACCTAATGCGATGTAGGTTGAGAATTTCGCAACAGTGTTCATCCAAGTAAAATATTTCACTTTAAACTTATTTTTGTTTCCACGAACTGATTTAATTTTTTGATCAAACAATTTTTAAAATTTTTCCAGTTTTGCAGTACTAATGACATCAGCTCTGGAGTTGTATATAGCCTTAATAAATTTCTTCATGGCCTTAATTCTATCAGGTCCCTTTGAAGTATCAGTCCACAAAAAAGAACACAATGTCTCAAACTTCAATGAGATCGCCATGATGTTTTTTAATTATGACATCTAATATATTTATGCGAATATTTATATGCGTGTTCAGGTGATCAAAAGTTTTGGTACGTAAATATTAAAGCAATGCAACTAGATAAAAATTATAGACACTTAGGTAAAAGTTTATATATATAATTATATATATATATATATATATATATATATATATATATATATATATATATATATATATATATATATATATATATATATATATACATATATCCTAAAAGGAACACCTGCAATTGTAATTTATTTTATACCATTGCATTTTAACCCTTAAGTTTGTAACCCTTTCTTCAGGTGTAATTGTTTCTTTACGGGATTTTGTACATACAAATTTTTACTTCCGTGACATAAATTTATAGAACTGAGATACATATATACATATTTGAACGCTTATATTTAGGGATACATAGTTTTGCACGTAAGAATGATATTGCGGCGATTCTTTTTTTATTTGATAGGAAATTGCATCAACTGTAAACATAAAATACGTAAAATATTATAACGAAATTTTTTTTTGCTGAACTCTAAAAATTTCGAAAAATTATTGTAAAATAATATATGAAATAAAATTTTTTTTAAATAAGGCAAATCATATAAAATTTTCTGTGCACATATAGTGGTCAGCCTAAATCAAATAGCACAAAATTTCCAACAACAAAATGAAGAAAATCCTACAATTCCCAAAATAAATACCAAAAATACCAAAACTGGATTTTTTACTCTTCTGCTTATTAAGTCCACATATGGACTAGGTCTCACGAAATACTTTAAGCAACAATTCGGAGTATACATATAGCATATATGTACATAGAAGAATGTTGTATTCTTTTTCCGATCTCAGCTTTGGGATTTTAGAACATAAAGGCTAAAGTTAAAATTTCTTAAACAAGAATGATCACTTGCACACATATAGTTAGCAATTACAGAAATAAATTTTTTTTATATATTAAGAAAATTTAAGAAAAAACAGGTTTGATAGCCCTTTTTAGGTTTAAAAACACAAAAATGCAATAATTTTGGAATTTTTAATTTGAAAATTGTATAATTTCTAAGTCAGAGGAGAAATACTGCCAGTCCCACGATATCGCAATCAATCGTTCGTTCGCATAATTACATTCAAAACAAAAACAATTTTTAAGAATTTGTTTTTGTTTTGAATGTAATTGTGCGAACGAACGAACGATTGCGACATCGAGGGACTGGCAAGTAATCTTCAATTTTCTTTTTCAAAATATACCCAATATTTTGAAGAAACAGGACCAGGGTATCGAAAGCCAAAAATTCTAATTTTAAAATGATTACAACTCGATTTTAACACATAGACATGCAGATTGAGGCACCATTTTTTAGGTATTGACTAGGCCTTTAAGACCATGTATAATTTTTAAAATCAGACAAAATTTGAAGAAATGTCACGCATTAGAAAAATTTTCAGGTGCAAGGTACCTAACTTCTAAATCACATAGCGCCATCCCTGGGAAATGGATGGTACCCAGTTTTAAAACTTAAGTTCAAACACGCCTCTGGTATACTAATGTAAAATTTTGGTTCAATGGCTGCGCCCATTTACAAATGGCTTAGTTATTTCGAAAATATTTTGATTCTGCCCCACTGCGCGCTGTTGATTTATCAATCCAAGCAAATTTCATATATAATAACACTGTTCATCTAACAACACGAAGAAATCCTGTAGAAATTCATTTCCAAAATAATGCCGTAGAAAATAATATATCAACAAAATAGCCGCAGAGAGAAAAATAAATTTTTCGCGTACATTACTTATAGAAAAGATAACCCAAAAAGTAAAGCTTCTAAAAAGTTACATTAACGTAACCATAGGACCAATGTAATCCACATAAAAAATAATTTTGTAAATATATTATAAGTAATAGAACGCAAAAACCTTTTCTTTCAGCGCTAATTCTGAACGTCTTTTTTTTGCTTTGAAGGATAACGATAGAATGAAGAGATTAACAATATAATAGTACAAAAAGAAGAATAGTATAAAGTAAAATAAAGAATTAAAATATGCAGGGTTGTATTCTTTACACTTCGCCCTCTAACACGCCCCATCGAAGTGGGAAGAATGCTCAAGTTGACGCAATGACTCCAGGGCCATCAGTACAGGAATGATGTTTCTGAATTGGGACAGCTTTAGTTAATATGTCGGCCGGCATCTCCTCTGTCTGCAGATATAATAGTTCAATATCACCATGGTTAAGCTTTTCCCTTATAAAGTGATGCCAAACATCGATTTTAGTGCGCTGGTGATATCCGAAAGATTTCGCAAGGTTTTGAGCGCTTTGACTGTCGTTATAAAGTTTTACTGAACTCTGTTCCAGGCCAATATCACTCAGTATTCCTTTTAAATACAAAGCCTCTTTAGTAGCTTCAGACAAAGATAAATACTCAGACTTAGTACTAGATAGGGCTACCGTTCTTTGCTTTCTCGCCTGCCAGAAAGTATAAAAGCATATCCCGAGTAAGAACGTCTGTTCACTGGATCTCCACCCCAAATCTGCATCCACAACACCAAACAAATCGAAACTGTCTGATATAATAAGCCCAAACGGGATGTGCCCTTAAGGTACCTCAAAACTCTTTTGACTTAAAAAATTAACGGTGTAGGCAATGTCTGGGCGTGTCATGACAGAGAGATACATGAGTGCGTCAATTAAGCTCTGATATGGATAAGCCTTCATAATTTCGTCTGAAGCAGTAGACTTTTCCAATTCCAAATTTGCCTCCATAGAAGTCTGTGCAGGCTTACAATTATCCATAGAATACTTATGCAATAATTCTCTAGTATAGTTTTCTTGGCTCAGATGTATTTGGTGTTTACTCAGATCTTGCTTAAACTGTATACCGAGGCAAGACTTAACGTGGCCCATGTCTCTCATTTTAAAACAGTACGCAAGGTGTCTTTTAACATCACTTACTCAATCATCATCGTCGGATGCTATCAATATGTCGTCCACGTATATTGCCAACATCAAGAATTTTCCATTCTTGCGTGATGATTATAAACAGGGATCACATTTGGATGCCACTAATGATATTTTATATAATTCGGTGGTAAGTTTTCGATACCGTTCTAAGCCTGACTGTCGAAGTCCATATAACGCCTTTTTTAGTCTACAAACGGGGTTTTTGCCTGCTTAATTTTCTGTAGCCACTCAACGGTGGTTTTTTCTAGTCCTGTTACTTTTAATATATGATGTTCCAACATATGAACCATTTTTCAATTTTTCCAATACTTCAGTCAAATATTCAGGAATGTGCATAAAATTCACCATTCAAATACGCCGTGACCACATCCACCTGATGTATCCTAAGATCCATTTTCGTGGACAACGCGGCCAAAAGTCTTATAGACGATGACTTTACCACTGGGGAAAACGTTAAGTCGTAGTCTTCGCCTGGGCGTTGCGATCAACCCTTTGCTACCAGTCTTACTCTTTTTCGGCCGTCATCTTTGGTGCGAAATACAAAACGGCTACTGATAACCCTTCGTTCTTTTGGTCTTTCTGCTATATCCCAGGTGTTATTAATTATTTGTGCTAGATATTTGTCTTCAATGGCACAAACCCATGCTTCTCGATCTTTTCCAACCAGAGATTCATTTATATTCATTGGATCACCCATTACGACTATATTTGCTTTCTCGCAATCTTCAAATTGCTCATTTTCATCTGATGCGCCGGTGTCTTGTTTATCCTCATACTGGTATCCATGATTTTTTCTAGGCCGCAAACCAGGTCTTCTTGAACGTGTAACGTCCTCATGTGCGTTATTATTCTGACTTGTTTGCTCGCTCTTACTTTCATTATCGATGGGCTGTTTAACTGTAAAGTAACTATCTTTTGAAGTCGTTTCCATAGGAAAGAGAAATTCTATGGCCTTAGTGTCATTGCCACTACCATCGATTTCATCTTTGAAATACATCTCGTCCAAAAACTTAGCGTCACGACTTATTATTACACATTGCTTACTGGAACACCACAATCGATAAGCTTTTGCTTCCGCTGAGTATCCAACCAATACACATTCCTGTGATTTGGAATCAAATTTTCCGTTCGATGTGTCTTTAAACAAAACGAATGCCTTTGATCCAAATGTTTTCATATGTGTAACTCTTGGTGCTCTTTGTGCCCAAATTTCAAGTGGAACCTTGCCTTTAAGAGACTTCGTTGGACATCTATTTCTTATGTAGCATGCTGCATTAATAGCCTCGGCCCAATATTCTATTCTATTGTTCTATTTTTTCTCTCAGATGTGCCGTTTTGTTGGGGTGTATGTTAAATTCATTGTTAACGTATTCCGTTCCATTATCAGTTTGAAGATACTTTATTTTCCTTCCTGTGGTATTTTCAGCGGTATTTTTATATTTCTTAAAGGCATAAAGTGCCTCTGACTTATGTGCCAAAAAATACACCTCACAATATCGTGAATGATCATCGATAAATGTAATAAAATATCTTTCCCCCGATAGGGAATTACATCTCATGGGACCGCAAACGTCACTATAAACAATTTCCAGTATATCTGATGTTCTGTTGTTGACACATTTTTGGAACGGTTTTCGCGTTTGCTTCTGTGACAAGCATATTTCGCAGGAAGACATTTTCTCACCCTTTATGGACGGTATATAGACTGAGTTTTTCCGGATCATTAACTTCAAGTCAGCCTCATTAAGGTGTCCCATACGTCTTCTCAATAAAACAAATTGCCAATTCTCTTGGCTGTATACAAATGGTCGCCAGTTTTCATAATAGCAGCGCCATCACGATGAAATAATACATCAAAGCCTTTATCTGCAATTTTAGAGACCGACAACAAATTTGTCCTTAAATCCGAAACATACATTACCTCATCAAGGCTGATTTTTGATCCATAGCCTTCTCTTTTCCCCTCAATGGTTTAAATTCGTTAAAGTTGTCCTTGTTGGCACTCATATGGGTAGTACAACCGTTGTCTAAGCACCAGTAGCTATTTTCTTTCTTTGCACAAAACAATGCCGCCTCTATCATGTTAAACATTGACTGCTGATTGCCAACGGTGCCGGTTTGTCTCTCAATATTCTTGGTCTTACAGTTCCGTGCAAAATGACCCGCCTTATCGCACCTGTAGCAATTCGTTAAATGTTTCTTATGACCATTACGTTTTGGATCAGCTTTATTTGATTTTGAATTGTTGCTGCCACCTTTAGTTGTTTTCATATACAATGCATTTTGCCCCGTTCTCTCTTCAGTTGCTTTACGTGATTGGCTTTCCTCTAAAATTTTTACTCTCAAAATCTCTGGCGTTGGCAATTCATCTCTTGTCTCTAGGGCGCATCGGAATGTCTCATGTGACGTAGGAAGACTGTATAATAACAATATAGCAAGTCTCCTACCATAACATTAATCTCTAACTTTTTGACTGCATCAAAAAATTATTTAGGTGATCTCTGACATTCTGATTTTCTTCCATTCGTGCCAACGCAATTTGTTTTAAAAGTGTGGCTTTTCTTGCTGGTCCCTTGGATTCAAAAAGTTTCCTTGAGTTTTGTCCACAATGCGTTTGATGATTGACATGCCGTAATTTGATTTAACTCCGAAGGAGCTATGGACAACGTTATGTCTGCACATGCCTTTTGGTCAAATTGCCTCCATTTAGCAGCTTCAGCCTCTACCTAAGGGCAAACAGATGTGCCATCTACATAGGATCACAAATCATTTTTTACCAAAATCGCTTTCATTTGAAGCTTCCATGTGTCGTAGTTTTCCGCATTTAATGGTTCAATGCGTATAACCGAACTCATCATTATTCCAGTATTTTCTATAGTACCAAATTACTCTTCGAAGTATGAGCACGTTTTTCTGGGCCCATTACCTATAAGTAATAGAACGCAAAAACCTTTTCTTTCAGCGCTAATTCTGAACGTCTTTTATTTGCTTTGAAAGATAACGATAGAATGAAGAGATTAACAATATAATAGTACAAAAAGAAGAATAGTATAAAGTAAAATAAAGAATTAAAATATGCAGGGTTGTATTCTTTACACTTCGCCCTCTAACATATATTTCCTTTCTCTTTTTATATTTATTGCTGTTTTCTGTATTAGCTACAATAATACTCTTTGAAAAAATGTTCTCTAAAAAGTAAAAGTGTTGCAAAAAGTCTTTGTTGCGTACTTCGCGCGTACATATAATCATATTGACATATAAAATTAAAACTGTTCATTTGATTAATAATTGGTAATCACGATAAATATATATTTTTTGCATAGCACTGTCTCTTTTCTTGTAGTGCTTTTACTATTTGACATTTTTTCATTTTAAGGCAGACTAACAAGGTATGCACAAATATTGGACTAATTTTCTGTACAATATTGCTATTTTTATCGCTGCGTTTAGCCATTTGTGACAACTTATTATACTAGACAAAGAAGTGAACATTCTGTACACTTTTCAATTATTTGTATAAATCTGTTTAAAAGGTAGGGCCATATAGGTCGAATGGCATCAATTATGGGAACACCAGTTAATATCTAAATTCAAATTGAACCCTGATTCTTAACGCGGGATCAGTAATATAGGTTTTTTTTAATTACATGAACTAAAGGGACACCATCTAATTTACATCCTTAAAACTGTTTTACAGTTTGGCCATATACAGTTATGTGAGACATAATAGGGCTAGTTGTATTCACCTTCTTTGGTGTTTACAAATTAATGTAAAAAGAAAGAATTTTGTATAAAAGAGAGTTGCTTTGAAATGCTGGTAAACGCCTTAATAAGTACGGTTTAGTTTGTGTTTCTTTTTTTTCGATTTGATAAATTATTTTCTTTGTAAAATGCGCGATTTCTGCTGTGAAAAATAATGACAGTTTTTCGTTTTAGAAAAAATACAATAATAAAAATTAAAAAGACTTTTTTTTAAGTAAATAAGTAAAACAAATTTATAGCTTCGCATCAATTGCTAAATAAATTGCAGTTTTGTAACTTGTAGCTTGTTTCACATTGTGACCACGCTACTCGAAATAATATTAAAAAAGTTGCACAAATGCTCGGTATTTCAAAAACAATGATACTAAACGGATTCCCAAGGATGAAACAAACATATTTAATATATTATAGGAATAACAAAACTTTTTAATTAACTTTTTTTCTACGATTTAAGAAAAAAATTCGTTTAAACAAGAAAGAATTTTCGAATTTATATTTGGTTTTAAATATATTGTAAGTTTGGGTGGGAACTGTCCCTAATATTTTTCTCATAACTGTATATTAAAATACAATAGAAACACGCTTTAATTTAAAAAATTTACACTTCTTATTATACCGGACAAAATAGCGGCTATTCTATTTTGTTTTAAGTATTTGTATATAAGGATTCAAAAGTTTGGCCACATACTGCAAATTACATTAACTATTGGTATGCCCAAGCGGACTAGCAACACAAATTCTTTGTTAATTTCAACCCTCTTTGTAAAATTGTCTTTGTAAAAAATTTGGCTATAAACATTAAATTAAATAAACTATTGTGGGTCCCTTTAATTTATAATGTTGAAAATTTATATTACATAAAGTAATCGATATTCTGTCTAAAGTTCAATTATTTGCCTATAACGGTTTAAAAGAGCAAGTTAGATCTAGTAAAATGAAGAATTTAAATCGTAATAAAAATGATAAACTACAAAAATGGAATCAAAGAATCATATCCACAAAGTAAAAAAAATAACTTTGAGGACTGTCCTAAACGTATGCAAGTGTATATGTGTATATATATAAAAATATAAAAATATATCAAAAAAATAGTAGTAGTAAAATTAAAATATGTACTACAGTCCTCTATAATTACTTAGACAAACACAAAGGCTTCAAAAAATATGCAAACAAGTGTAACAATCGCCAGGTTACCCAATTCGTCAAATCTTGAAGTCGTTACTATCTATTTGAATTTGCAGAAAACATAATTCAACGACAGGTGTGTAACTTAGCGTAGCGAAGAGAAAATGCTGCAATACAGATTACTGGTGCCTAAATTTTCCTCTTTTTTTTGAAAAACTTTCGCAGAAACATGTAAATAATTTTTTTTTTTTGAATTCAAGAAACTAAAACAGCGATGAATTTAAATTTCTTGTAACATAAATTTCTTTTTTAGCAAATTCCTTTTCTGATTTTAATTGGCGTGATATTGCCATTTTATTTTAATTAGCTGTAAGATTACCATTTGGAAGGGTTAAGCCACCCCTGAACAAATTCAGAATATAATTTGTATTCAAATATCTCAAATAAAATAAAATACATACATATGTATTTATGAAACTTTTTATGCATGCCCCTAACAGCTTAAAACCCCATTTTTACACAAAATATCAATAATAACAGAGAATTTTAACAAAAATAAATACAAATTACTTACAAATATAATAACAATAAATTATTTTTACAGACCTTTTATTCTTCCTCACTGCTGATGGATGACTGATCGTTTTAACTGACTGATTACTTTAACTTTTGCTGAGGTAAAAATTAATTCTGCCAAGAAAAATTCTGAATTTGCTTCAATTATAAAACACCTGGCCATTTCAACTGGAGTCCTATTCATTCTTTCAGCAGCACCATTCTGCTAAGGGGTATACTCTATAGTTAACTGACGATGAATACCTGTCTCAAAATCATATTTTGAAAATTACTTTCTAACTAGTTCTAGTGCGTTGTTACTTCTTATTTTCCTTTTTCTAATTCACCACGTATTTAAATTTTTAAAATACACTCAATTATTTGTATTTTGCAGAGTTAAGAAAAGTACATTCATTGTACAAAATTCTTGTACATAAATGGGAAAACACACAAGTAAAACCAACCCGTACATATTTTTCGCTTCATACCAATTATGTACGTTTTTAAATTTTTAAATTTTTTGTACACATCCGGAACGCCACTACTTACAAATGATAAAAAACAAACTACAATGGTAGGCTTAAATTTTAACTAAAAAAAACCAATAATAATAACAATAATAAATGTTATTATATTTTTAGGATCACTTAATACAGACGTTTGATATTATTAATCAAATATCGCATTTGACATCTTCTCAAGTAGAAAATGATGAAAGTACTAATTCTTTAGATAATACTCCAACTACGTCAGGTGCTGTATACTCTAAACTAGTGCAATATGTCCACCTACTTCTATATAAATCGCATTTAACAACACAAAATCAAATTATCACATTAAAACCGAACCACTTGCTCTATGTGAAAAACCAATGCAACCGTTTGATATTAACGCATTGGAATATTAGAAACGAAATTTTCAAGACAAGTCAAAACTAAGCCAGCTTGCCGAAGTGGTACTTGCTGTACCTGCAACACAAGTATCTGTAGAACGTGCATTTAGTGCATTTGCTACAGTCTTGACTAAGTTAAGATCTACAGTACATTTAAACTTCTCTATCCTTCATGTACTCTTTTGGCCGTACAAGTACACGAAGAATAGCTACAATCATACATTTACGTACGTGTACGCAAATAAATATGAAGAGAAAAATATGTACGTGTGGTTTTATACAGACCGTTGTGTGTACGATGTGTGTACTTTCTGAACTCTGGTATTTTGTTCTTAAAAAGTACACCTCAACATTTCTTGACTAGTCACTATAAAATAAGCAAAACACAGCTATTTTTCTGACAAAAAAAAAATATATTCATAAGTACTCATAAATCAGTATGATTAAGTGTTATAATGCTTGATTCTTAATTTTTTTTGGGATTTGTGGTTCTGGCTTGTATTGACCTGAATGCATGTAGTGCATTTTAAGTTTTGTTGATTTAATAATTTTGGTAAACCATAATTTTATTTTATTATAAAACCTATAAATGTGTTAAATTTAGATTTTTTATTAAGCTTTAGTACTTCAGATTTTCAAAAAGTGAGTTTAATGTTCCTTTATTAAGATTTGAACACCGATATCTCTTAATTTTTTGTTGGTGTACGGTTGCTTCTTAGTTCAGAAACGTGTAATGTATTATACAACTTCAAAACTTCTCTGGTTATTTAAAGAGAAATTTAATTTAACGGTACCAATACCTTTTATGTATAGCACTTTATTATCTGATATGTTTATTTTCCCATACAATCATAATCAATATCGAGGAGTAATGGATCATCGTACTACATATGAGATGTGGCAACACTATCAATACACCAGATACCATTTAATATTTAAATAATTTACATCCTTGAGCATTATCTGTAATGTCAACTATTTCTTTTAAAATCTGACTTTGATCAGTTCTAAAATATTATTCTTTATGGCCCTTTCGTCCACATTTATAGCATTTGTACAAAAATTTATTCCTCTTCTTAGTATTTTAATTGCTTTAGCTTATATTTCATTTCCTTTAAAGCATTTTGATTATTTTCTTCATATTCACATTTGGATCCGATTTCTATTTATCTTAACCGCAAAATATTCAAGGCTGGAAATTCAATTGAATTATTAAATGCTGCTGCACATCCTTATACTGGTCAAATAAACTTAAATGAGTAAACTAACAACTATGAAGCTTTAATTTACAGACTTACATCCACTTTAGAAAAACAAAAATATCAAATTTAATTAAGTAGACCGATATACTTTTAACAGTAACTAAGAAAAATATTCGGCTTTTGGTTTTTTTTTATTATACGTGTCTGGAAGATAATTCCATAATTTACGTTCTCCTTTAAAATTTTTTTTTATTCTTACAATGCCTCGTTTCATTGCTATGAAAACCTCTGATCGAACGTCCAATTCATAATCGTCGTAATAACAGTGCTCATCTAAGGATTTGATACGCACGCCTTTGTTCTTCAGAGACTTATAGAGGCATTACACAAAGTGCTTCAGCTGAATGCACTAAACAATTAATTTATATAGAATCTAACAAGAAATCCTTTTTGTAGTACATTATCTAGATTCAGTTGTTCAGTGATATAGATCCAGGATTATATTATGGGGGGGCTGAGTGAGGGTCCGGGGGAGTTCCGCCAGTATAAAGCGACATGGTGGGTACCTGGAAATTTTTGGAATTTAAGCTATTAAAGCCAAGCTATTTTACGAATTAATACACTTTGTTTCTATACATTTGCAAATGTGTTTGAATAATAAATTTGAGAAGGAAAGTAAAGCAGTGCCTACATTAAAATGTAAAGAAAATTTATTTTAAAATACATAAATCTTTATATTATTATTTAATTAAATAAATGCTGTCACATTCCTTCATTTGCACCCTACTCTTTATCTGTGCCGCATCCATTGTACAGTAACTGCAGTCGTCATGGGTGTTTTTGTGCGAACTTGTCAATTACCTAAAATGCAGATATTTATGAATTCTTCCATCAATGTGATACTTTTATTAAATTAAATTATTCAAACATTCATTTGGGCTGAACACCTACGATCTTACCCTATCATGGAATAGTGAAAATACACAGTGTAAATCGTTTTTATACTTCATAAATTTTGGAAAAAGAAGACCAAGTTTTTTTTAGCATTTTGAGTAGGTGGTTGAATTCAAAATACATACTTTGAGTTATATGATTTACTTTTTTTTAAATACACTTAGTATAACTAATATAAAATCTACTATATAGTTTGATATATATATTATGATATTTTGGAAAGTAAAGGGTTTAATACTATAAGTATTACCTGTAAGGGATCGATGTTGATTGTATTCTTGTGAATATTCATTAGCGCAAGGCCATTAAGTCTGTCTTCCCGCATTGTTGTTCTGAGGTAGGTTTTTATCAGTTTCATACCTGAAAAACTTCTTTCTCCTGTGTATGACGTAACAGGCAGAACACAAAGCAAGTTCAGAAGTTTTTTTATGTTAGGATAAAACCTAACTGAAGTATCACAAAGAGCATCGATAGCTGTTGATGGGGCCTTGCCTTTATTTTGCTGCCATTGTTCTCGCCACATTGATATTTCATTGCACAATTGGAATGTACTAGATTCCTCACAATACATTTTTGCTGCATTCACAACCTCATCATCATATTCAGCTGGTTTTATAAATGCCGGGATAAGACTGAAAAGTTTGGTGAGTTCTACGGTAGTTGGGGAAAATCTACTTTTCATTTCACAAATAAGCGTATCTAAAAACGGGTTGAAAACATTTATCCTATAATAGTCACGTGGATTGGAGGCCTCAGCATTTGCTCGATGAATCTGAATCCTGACACTTCGAGGACTTACCACCTCAATGTCATGTTGGGTTGCCACTTTTACTGCTGTGTCAAAAATCCTGTTATAAGTAATACCATCTGAACGATATCTTTGCAATACAAAAATTATAGTATTAGCCATCGTATAACATTCTTGAAGTTCAACATTTGGACTTTGAATATCCTCAAATAACTTGGTCGTTAAGTCCAGAATCTTTCCTAGAATGTGAAGGCTAATAATAAAGTCAAACCTTCGTATAGAGAAAATAAGTCCAGCTGATTTTATGTTGGTTTTTCTCTGTCGATAATATCTAAACATCGCAAAACAGAATCAAATACCTTTAAAAAAAAAGGTAGTTGCATCATGTCGCTCAACAAAACGAGTTTCGCACAAACTTATCAGTTTGTGTCGCTTTTCTTCTGGATGTTGCTCAATTAAGATATTCTCCATTTTCTGCACTCTTTGAGCAGAATCTTTTATGAAACTTATTACTTCTCTGATTGTACCACTAGCATTTCTGATACTTGGTTTAGAACATGCATGGCTTAAAACCAAATTTAATTGATGTGATGCACAATGTACATACACTGCAAGAGGATTTAACTGTTTAATTCTCGCTTGCACTCCTTGAAAATGGCCTGACATGTTGGAGCATCCATCATACGCTTGACCTCTTAAATTAGCAATATCGAACCTTAGTTCTTGAAGTTTGCCTATTAAAAGTGTTGTTAGTTTTTCCCCAGTAAGGTCGCCCTTCGCTTCTACAAACCCAATAAACATTTCATAATCTGACCTTAATCGATGTCCAGATATCTTAGGCATACAGTCATCTGCTCAATAGAGCTAGTGTCCCGGGTTTCATCTGCAATCAATGAGAAATATTGTGATTTTTTTACTTCTTCTACAATTTTTTCTACAATAACATCTCCACAGCACTCAATAAGGTCGTTCTGCGTTGTTTTGCTGATGAAAGTAGCATTTTTGGGAGTATTTTGAAGGTGATTCTTTAGATACGTATCGCCAGCGTCAACCCGAAATCGTAGCAAGGCTCTGAATTTTCCCTCGTGTTCAGTCTGATGTTGCAAATCTAAAGGGCCATCATCTCGATGCCCACGCAAGGCTATATTCTCAGTCCCACATAGAATAATAGTTTTTACTATGGGCACCAATCGTTTTCTATTTTCAGCGATCCTTTCATTTGCTTTAGATTCCAACAAAACGTCAATTTTGCTTTTTGGGTTTTCATACCTTTTCAAAAATTCGGTGCTCTTTAAGAGTGACACTTTGTGATATTCATTGTTGTTATGGACCCTAAACAACTCTAGGGCGTGTTTGTATTTTTTAAGTGGTGTCCTCACTAAATGCCCTAGAGGCGTTTTCTTTTTTTTATACCAGCCTCTTTGGGCCCAAATATAACACATACACGGCAATACACGCCTTCTTCTTTTTTAATATATGACAACCATGGATTCTCGACCAGCCACTTTAAATTAAATTTCCTTTTTTGTCCAGATTCTGAATTAGTTGGAAAAACATATGAGCTATCTGGGACCCAGGTTTTAGTTAAAATGCTATGCGTATCTTTATCAGCCATACTAGCCTTTCCAACGAAATTGCCAATGTCATATTTTTCATTTGTAAAATGAGTGGGTCTACCTGCCTGTGGGAGCTCCACTTGATGACACGCATGACTTGTTGATGGAATAACAACAGCGACAGCGCAATCTTGCATTTCGAGGCCGCAATCCTCATTTTCATTTTTGTTACCACTGTTCACTTTTTTCTTAAAGAAAGAGAAGATAACCGACTGTTTCCGTTTCGATATATTGATGAGCACTTACATTAAATGAATAAAGCCTTTTACTTTTATCACTGATGAATTACAGGGGAATTCCCTTTTTTTGGATACAAGCAATGCAATCAGATGTGTTTAGTAATCAGACGTGTTCAGTAAAGGCACTTTTTAATTTTTTTCTTAAGAATTTAATTACATATTTTTCAGTTAACAACTTAGCTATTTAATTTTATTGTTTTTAGTTCCTTGTCAAACATTTAATTTGAAATACTTTTAAGCTTAGAGTGCATATCTGTTTTTTCTTTCTTTCATATAATTTAGTAAATAAATAGAACACTTGTTTCTTAAAAATCATTTTTTTCAATTATTCTAATAGGTTTTAGAGACAAGGAACCAATCACCAATTATTACACATGATCAATATCTTGTTTTACATGTTTTTTACACGGTTTTTTCTGAAACCAATCTACCGGGTAAAAACAGTATTGGAATGGAAATAGGCCATTCTTAAAAATAAATATTTTAGTAGAGGTCAACTTATAATTATTATTTTGAATGTTTTGGGGAGGGGGGGGGGTGCTTCAGCCCGAAAGCCCCTCCCCCCCTGTAAATCCGCCACTGTACTCCGCAACCAAATATTATAATATATTTTATGGACGGTTGTTTTGAATACCATAATTCAAAAGGTGTTTCCTTTAATAATCTTGAACGTAGCTATTTTGTAAACAGTTTACTGTGTTTAGCCGAATGCTTTAACCCTATTTCTGATTCTATTAGTAAACAGAGAGCCATTTCTATAAGACTTTTTTTACGTTCTGCAATTTGTTCTGGTGTATATGGTGCTGTCAATTGTTGCTGCATTCCTTATCCTTGATAATATGGTGTTTTATTATAAATTCACTTCCTCTATCAGTTTTTAAGATCTATATCCGTTTACTCAGCAAGATTTCAGCATGTTTCACATACTCCTTTATTATTATTGTGAGGAAATAACTGTTTTCACTAAGACTTATTACCTGAATAGGAGCGTAAACGTCAGCGTGAACCAAGTACAACATATTTTCTGTCGATTTGTGAGATTTTATTAATACTTATCTGTAAAACCGCCGTTCTTTAATTTTGTTAAATAACTTTATTCTCCCGGTAACCAAATATACTCAATGGTTTGTTATGCTATTCCAAGAATGTAAGTATGTTTAGAAATTTCACATTTTCCTTTTCTAAACAAGAAGATTGTTTTGCGCTATTTTTGCCGGAGATAATATATTACCACAAATTTCTTACCGTTCCTATAAATGTAACCTACTTTAAAACCTCAATAAGTTATCTTTTTTGCTATTTGCCAAATAAAAGTCACCACCAATTTTAATAATTACTTTATAAAAAATGTCTACTGCTGCTCATTTGCCAAGTAGCCCCAGAATTACGTATTATAGACTTTGATTTAATTTTCAACCAGAATTTTATCAAAAGTCATTAATTGTTATTGTACCAAAATCAATTATTTTTTTATTAGTTTTAAATTGAACATTTTTTGTCACACAACAATCCGGTTTAAAATTTCCAGCGCTTCCATATCCATAGCATTTTTTAATAAATTTTGCGTCTTTTAGATTACTAGAATCATTATTCTGATAATACCTTTTACACTTAAAGTTTTCGATTAGTTTTTTTTACTTTAATTTTTGATCCAAACGTACTTCTACGGCAGTTGTTATTGCATAAAATTAATCCACCTGGAAATGATTTGTAAAGTTTTTTTCATTTAATTTGTGCATGGTTTCAAGCATTTCGAAAATATACGCTTTCATATCTTGACAGCCTTGCAACTGCATTTTACACAATTTTATTAAAAGTATTACTTTATTAATGTCGGTTCTTCATGCACCTTCTGCAAAACTTTCCAATATTCATGCGCAAAGATGTACCAACTGTGAGTAGCCAAAAAAAAATTTGTAAGTTGCCCGAACTTTACCATCCTTTTGAGTCCAAAGAGCATTGATTGCACTTGGTTTTTCACCCTTATTCTTTATCCAACAAGTCCTCTGGTATCAGCAAGAGCTCCGACTTGTATTTCCAAATTTGATAATATTTACCATTCTACATTTTAACACACGATTTGATGTCTTCCATTTTTAATCGACTTCAAAAAAGAAAAGGCTATCAATTCGGCTATATGTTGCTTTTTTATATTTGTGCCAGCATAACTCAGCCATTTCTGAACCGATTATTAATTTTGTTCCTTATTTGGAAGATTAAAGGCTAAATCCATGCATCAAATTTATATGTTTTTTAATTGTATAATGAACCGGCATCACTCTAAAATTTAAAAAAAAACTGAGTACCACTAGTTCCTAATAGCAAAAAATTATAGAAAAATTAATCTTACAGCAAGTAAAAAATTTGGAATTAGCAATTAAAGGATGTCCCAATACTTCATGTAATTTGAAGCGCGTTGCCAAAGTTTTAAGTTTTTACAGATAGACAGCTAAAATCTGTTTTGAAGTTGGTTTTTTTTTGCAAGAATTATGTTAAATGTTACAATTACGCAATCGATAAATCATTAAAAGCCTATAACCGGTTGGATTAATCAATTTAAATATTGTTTCTAGTTAAAATACTAATAATAGTCTCTGTTATATTATATAAAACTATATTTAATTTATGCAATAGCTTGTTCCTTTGGAAACCATACGAGTAAACCATTTCTAAGAGTAAGGCCAACTATCAAAAATTTGGTAAAATATATGTTATTCTTGTTCGGGATTATATTTCTACATTTCAGTCATATGGTGATATTTGAATTCCTTCTTTAACCTGCTTAATAAAACACTGTTTTTAGCTTTTTGCTATCATGTTCAAATTTCATCTAAGAATAGTGGAAAATATAAGTACTTTACCATAACTTGAAAACCGAACCTAAGATTAAAGTTAATAGAACACCAGGAGATGCATGAAAAACATATTTAAGTTATTTGAACACACTTCTATCTGCTTAACAGTTTTACAATTATTAATGAACTAGCACTGCCCACGACTTCGTCTTCGTATCATTTCTTATTTACTTAAAATTAAAATTAAAAAAAAATGTGTTTTTAAATATTTATCCCAAAATCCTGTGGAGGGTGTTAAAAATTTTCCATTTACAGAACAAAAAAAAAAAAAAAATAGAGCTAACAACTTTTTTATATTAACCAGTAAATTTGGGTTCTTTCACATTTGAATCTCTTGTTTCTCCTTGAAATGATAGAATACGGAAAAAAACCTAATGTAAAATTAAAATAGGATTTGTCATTTTTAATTTATGTGATTGTTTTTTGTCATTGTTCACTAAAATCGAGGTAAAAATTATGGTTTTATCCACAAATTAGTGTTTATGAGCAAAAACCGAAATATTTACAAAATGCAAACGGGCTTAACATGCAGAAAGAAATTTTCGAAAAATTTTTTTGTAATCTCTAGTTTTGCTGTTGTTTTTTTTTTGTCTCTACCAAGAAAACAGACACACATTTAGGCCGAGTAACATCAGAAGAATATTTGGAAGAAAACTATCTAAAATTCTTTTTTCTCATAATATTTTCATACACATAATAGGTTTTTCACGTAATTAATATTCAGTTAAATTTATTGCTGGATCTCTTAATTAACTAAAATTTGGAAAAACAATCAATATAGTGACGTCAAAAAAATGTAAGTACACAACGTGGCTTCATCTAAGAGATAACATTAAATTAACTTTTTTCAAAGATGGCAAGGTATTTGAGAAGGTTTTTTAGGTCCTTAAGAATAAATAGAATATAATTAGTATTTCGATATGATGCTATATTAGTAGGTCAATTAGATAAAGTATACAAATGATAACAAACTTTCTTGAAACATACGATGAATACTGAAGTGAATGTAGCGATCAAAATATCATATTGATTCCTTTAGTATTATGCTTTTACTATTGTGTAATAAGAAACTTAAGTCCTACCAAAAACATAATTAATTGTTGAAGTACCGCATTTATATGTTTCGAAAGTGAAACTTAAAACTCGTTTATTGCATTAAAAATATCGTCGCAAAAACTCTACAATAAAAATATGTACAGTCGACTTTTGATAATTTGAAACTCGTTAATTTGAGTCTCTCGATAATTTGAACTGTTTTTCAGGTCCCTTGAAAAACACATAATATATTGAAAAAATCTATGTAATTTGGTCCCCTCAATAATTTGAAGTTATTTCAAGGGAATTTTGATTGCCGACTCTCTATAATTTAAATTTTTTAGCTCTACGCTCTATAATTTGAATTTTTTAATTTCAAAATAAAACAATCATACATATGTATATTTTGGTTTTTGATGTGCTACGAAATGACATCTTGCCTGCCAACATTTTATTATTTGAAGTTCGGTTCTTTAATTTGAACTCCTAATGAGTTTTTGGTTCTGTTTTTAAAGGAAATTTAATAAGATTTAATAAGATCTTATAATTTGATTTTTTATCTATCTTTTGACATTTTGAAGTCTCGTTAATATGAAAACTCGATTATTTCAACTTTTTCTCTGGTCCCTTGAATTTCAAATTATAAAGAGTCGACTGTATTGAGATAAATTAAATGGGCTTAGGCCTATATATTCCAGTTAAGAGATAACAATTTGATATATTATTAATCTTAGTATGATAAACTGTAAAACGTCGCTTAGAATATAAATATGTACGTACATAATGTGTTATATTCACACATACGAAAAAAAATTTTTGGTGTAACGTTTATATTCCTCTGAAGGGTATTTATTATATTTAATGTTGTGAGTTCTCAATCATTTTATCATTTAGTTTTCAATATACATACGTACCTTAACAAACATGAAGAAATAAAAATATTTAAACACTTCTAACCCAAAGATTTCACACATGTCGCTATGCTAACTATTGTCAAAGCCATCAATTTTATCGACGACAAAATCAACGGCATTTAATATTATCGCTGTCTAATATACATTATTCTCATGGAATGCATAAAAATATTGTTAGTCTTGTTTCGAAGAATGAACAAGTCGGTGTACAAGCGTAGACAGTTTCATAACACAAACAACCTCCACTACAAAAACCTAAGCACAAACGTTTGGTCTTATGGATAAATGGGGGAATATATTTGAATGTAAAATTGAAGGTGCCAAAAGGCAAAACGTGATTTATTGATCCTTTTTGTTTTGCGATATATTGATTAAGTGGCTGCGATTTGTCAAAAATTTTATAGTCTACTACTTCAGTTGCTGTTGCTTGAAATATTATTTGTTAAAATTGCCTACGTATGTGTGTTGATTTGATAAACATTCATTTTTATTTCTACTACATTGATGCCCTCAGTAATGATTGTATCTTTATCAAATATTTGTTGTTGCCTGAGACCCATGTGTTTGTATGTTGCCTTTTACCAGCCTTGGGAACACATGAATATAACAGGAAGAAAATAAAGTCAATTAGTCTGACTTGCGCACTTGTAGTGTTTATTGTTATTGGTTGATTTTGCTACCTGAATCATGGCCAAGTATTTTTTTATGGTAAATAAAGCAATAAAAATAAGAAAAATGTATTCTATGCGTTGCCATGATTCATTAGACCTTATCAGAAAAATTTGACAAAAGGCATTTAGTTGCAACATTTCAAATATTATGTCTATCACATTAAGAAAATATGCTTTTGAATATGAAAACATATACAAATATTATAAACTGATCTACGTGCGTTAAATTTTTCTTTTAATTTTAAGCCCTTTGTAAAATCTGTCAATTCTAAGGAGTTTAACTAAATTTCATTATTTGCACATACAATAAGAACAATAGCATCATTTCAATAATTTCCTTAAAATTTTAACAATGTCACCGAAAACAAATCGCCACGTATTTATCAATCGTTTTGTTATAAATATTTAAACCAGATTTGATTTATCAAAAAAAAATATATATACAAAGTTTATTGAAGGGTGTAAAATTAATTTCGGTACTTTTTTACCTATTCTTAAAGTAATTTTTTCTGACAAAATTCTTTTAAACAAAGGCTGTCATAATTAATAACATTGACATTTTTGGTTTAAATTTTAAATAGCTGTGTATAACTAAAACATCTTTGCTTTTCACCTTGAAATGTACACTTTTACACATTGTAGATGGAACATACTAATTGCGTCGAAGTATAACTAATGTTTTTAAGTATAATTGAATTAAGATAAATATGTTGAAAATCCTATATAAATATGACCTTCAAAAAGCAATCAAAATTGAATATAATTTCATTAAATAAAACCACGGGAATATTAAACTAATAAATTTTAAAAAAATGAATCACCGATATTGATTATTGAGGGTAAAAGCACGTCTCGGTGGCCATTTCGCTACAGCTTACTTAGCTCTTCAGCAAACTTCTCACAAATATTTTAGAAACCTAAAGAGTTTTTTCCAATCAATAAAGTAAAGACAACAATCAAAGTTTAAGCAAAAAACAATAATAATCACAAATGATTTTATTTTAATCCACTATATAAAGCTGACGTTTTGCTTTCACCCTCCTATTTCTTTCCTTTCACCCTCAATAATCAATATCAATATTTTTATTATAATTAATTAATTGAATATAAGTTCTGTTAATAATATGTTTCTTACATGTATGTATATATATCATCTGATTTTCAATAATTATCCTGCATTTTATTTTTCTTTTACAGTTTTCTTGTATTAAATTGATGATGTTTAAATAATTTGCAAGCATATTTTTGTATAGTTATATCAAGTACTAACGTACACTCTTCCTCACATTAAGCAAATAATAATTCTTGTACTGTTGTCATACCTTTCGGTGAAGACCGTCGTCACTGGCTGTTTATTTGGTACGATTGGCGAGCGCTTTCGATGTAAAGACATCATTTTCAAGCCGCGTTTTAATTAGTACTTAGGCTTAAAAAAGATGTCTTTACATCGAAAGCGCTCGCCAATCGTACCAAATAAACAGCCAGTGACGACGGTCTTTACCGAAAGGTATGACTTAATACCAATAATTCTTGTGTTATAAGATTGTTTGTAAATACTGTCAAATACCGTCTTGTTCTTAATTTTAATTTCATTTTATTGAGACTTTTAAAAATAGGTAACACTAATTTGCGGTAAGTCAGATAAACAAGAAGTAACTTAAAACTGTGAAGTATTGGTTTAATAACATAAAGTACATTCTTAGTATGAGAAAAAACGCTACATGTATATGCAAACTTGGCTGGTAAATTGTCTTAAATCAGAAGGTAATCATAAAGTTATTTTGCTCAAATATATAATAAAAGATAACAGATACCGCTTATATCTCAATTTAAAAACTTAAAACTACTTATAACTAAGATTAAAAATAAACAACAAACAAAACACAAATATATATATATATATATATATATATATATATATATATATATATATATATATATATATATATCTTAGCCTCTGTTGGAGCCAGGGATTGAATGAGAATAAAACTCTGGTAGACCTTTTAAGCAAGACTAAAACGAATAAGGAAAGAATATCTTCTGACATAGTTCTCAAAGTTAGCATTAACACAAAGTCTCAAGCAATTACGTTCAAAGATCTGTAATTCATTCATTCATTACTGACTGGGATATAGAGAACCAAATGGGAAATCCATACAGCAATGCTGAACGTATACAAATTTAATAAAGCAAGAGCTTGGTCCTTCGATCAAGATGTTTATGTACTAACAACTTGAAAAAAGTTATAAACATGTTTAGAAAAATTAGAGCAGACGTGATGTTTTGCCCGCTGCCTCGAAAGAAATGGACCGATAGTGCGATAGAAATATTTTCGAAACTATGTCTGATCGATTTTTGTATTTAAATTTTTTCTAGCTCATCTAGTGCCCTAGCAAATTTGGTTTAGGCGTCGGAAATGGATAATGTAGAAATTTCAATTGGCATGGCAAACTTTTGCACCTGTGGCAAGGGATATAAAATAGTAACAATTTGTGACATTATTTAAAAAGAATATATATTTTAATAATAAGACATTTTGTACTAAACACAAAAACAGATGTGTATTTCTTAATTTCTATTTAAAAATTAAAATAGACAAAAAAAAAAATTGTGTGTTATATAAACAATTTTAAGCTTTAAGACTTTTAACCACATTTACTTTCAGGATCTGCATAAAAATGATGTAATTATTAATAAATTTTAAGGAATTTCTACTTTTTTCAATACACTAATTTATTGGAACTTTTGAATCGATAGGTACATTAATTTTACTAGGTAGTGTCGGCCGCCCAGCCGGTTTGTAGTTGGACCTGTCAAAAGTTGATTATATGTTACAAATTTCAAAAAACACAAACAACCAGCATATGCAAAACAAAGAGAGCGTTTGTTTTAAGAGCAATTAGCTTTTATTTTCTCTTTCTATTTTTGATATTTCAACTCACAAAGCAACAATAAAATGCCATGTTGTTTTTACAAATGTTGTATTTGTTGTAGAGCCGGTATAACCTAATAAAATAAATGTACCTTGCCTTAATTTTTAATAATGTAAAAATCGAATCGATCGAGAGTACGCCTAGCACTCTTATTTTAAATAAATATAAAATTTAAAAACTATAAAATTTTAATCAAGGTACATTTATTTTACTAGGTAGTGTCGTCCGCCGAGCTGGTTTGTAGTTGGAGAAGTCAAAAGTTGTTTATATTTTCCTACCTTTGTTTACGAATTTCAAAAAACACTAACAACAAGCATATGTAGAACAAAGAGAGCGTTTGTTTTTAGACCAATTCTCTTTTATTTTCTTTTTCTATTTTTGACATTTCAACTCACAAAGCAACAATAAAATGCCATGTTGTTTTTACAAATGTTGTATTTGTTGTAGAGCCGGTATAACCTAGTAAAATAAATGTACCTTGCCTTAATTTTTAATAATGTAAAAATCGAATCGATCGAGAGTACGCCTAGCACTTTTATTTTAAATAAATATAAAATTTAAAAACTATAAAATTTTAATCAAGGTACATTTATTTTACTAGGTAGTGTCGTCCGCCGAGCTGGTTTGTAGTTGGAGAAGTCAAAAGTTGTTTATATTTTCCTACTTTTGTTTACGAATTTCAAAAAAACACTAACAACAAGCATATGTAGAACAAAGAGAGCGTTTGTTTTTAGACCAATTCTCTTTTATTTTCTTTTTCTATTTTTGACATTCCCACTCACAAAGCACCAATAAAATTACATGTTGTTTTTATAAATGTTGTATTTGTTGTAGAGCCGCTATTACCTAGTAAAATAAATGTACCATGATTTTCATAGAAATTTTAGAAATAAATTGAAAATTAAAATTTTAACCTTCAGTGTTGGATTAGTTGCAATGAATATTGTTCAACTTGGTGTGGTTGGGCCGTTACCAGTTGCTGAAAAATTACCACCAGACAAGCCCAATTAGGTTTCTAAAAGATCAACTAACAACCTTCACGGTGTTATACCAGCACAGTTAGTGTCTGAGTTTATGGATTCGACTTCCGCTAGTAAAAATGAATTTCTTGAAGTTAAAAAAGGGATATCAACGGTAAATCTGTAACAACTCGAGATGATATTGAAGCATCGAATGTTGACGTCTCCAAGTTTGGTTCAACTTAAACTCTTCAAATGAAAATGAAAATTTTAACAAAATTGTATCTTTTAATAGACCTACATCAAAAAATAATGAGCAAGACTCTGGTAGGCAGGTAAGGAAAAAATTTTGTCCTTCAATTATTCTTCATAGCGCTCATGTTCAAAAATTGATTGACCAATTAAATGAAAGATCTCCCAAGGTTATATATAAAGTTATAAATTCATCTAACTACAGAAGCAAACTTTATTTTGAGGATCTCGCTGCACATTTAGAAATTACTGAAATTTTGCATTCACAAAATATTAAGTCTTGTTCTTATATTCTACCAGAACTCAGATGCACAATGGTTATTTTATGAGGAATGTACCATTTAAATGCGGTCTCTGCTAAGAATGTTTTCTGCTAAGAACGACCTTGATACAGGCTTACTTGTGTGACTTAAGTTAACGGTAAATATTTCAATGATACAAATAGAGTACATTATCTGCTTAATCAATCTATTAAGTGAGAAGCACCTAAGTCTAGGAAAGGAGAGATCCAGTGGTTTAGATGCCAATTGTGGGGGCACTTGCCCGTAATTGTAGTTCAAAATTTGGATGTGTGAAGTGCTGTAGTCGAAAGGGGCATGTTGCTTACTATAAAGGTTGCCCGGCGTATGAATCTTATTTGAAGAATGGCGTATGAATCTTATTTGAAGAATGGGAAAATGTTATTGTTGAAGGCAAAAAGTAGAGTTGAAGAAGCTAAATATTATGTGCATTCTTCTTTAAGTAGTAATGCTGTCAATGGAAAACCTACATTTGCTAGTCTTTTTTGTTCTAATAACAGCCGTAAGGCCGTTGAGGGCCAAGTTATAACTCCTATTGTAGAAGAAATTTTTTCAAAACTCGGGGCGTTGGATAAGTTTGCGTGTCCCTACTACAGCATTCTAAATTACTCTATGGCAACTCTGTTAGTTTTCATACTTTGTCTTTATATCATTTTTATTACTTAATACTTGTATTCTTGCTTTTTCCGGTTTATAAAAGTATTCATTAATTTAAGAATAATTGTATTTTTTGAAAAAAGAAAGAATAATGGCGACAGATATGTATAAAGACATCAGTGGCAAAACTTAATTCAGAAAACTACTTCACGTGAAAATTTAAATTAGAAATGCTACTGATAAAGGAGGTTGTCTGGGAGATTTTAACAACGGCAAAGCCAGCAACAGGTGATGATTTATGGATAAAGAAGGACGACAATGCAAGAGCAACAATTTCTTTGTCAGCGAAAGATGACAAGTTACATCTAATTAGGTAAAGCAAAGCCAACGATTCACAAAAGACTATGATGGTATCTAACAGAAAACAAAGCTCAAGCACAGAATGCTATTTTTGTCACAAAAAGGGCCATTTAAAGAAAAATTGCATTAAATATAAAGAGTGGAAAAGAAAACAGCCACGACTGCAGATAATGATTTTTGTTTAAGGACAACTGATGGTTTTAGTAAGTGGATAATAGATTCCGGAGCGTCCTGTCATATATGCAGTGATAAAAGATTATTTTTAAATATAGACAGTAATTTACAAAAGGAAATAGTTTTGGCAAATGGTGGGAAAGTCATATCAAGCAGGGAAGGTACAATAAAAATAAAATTAAAAAGAAATAACAACGACTACAACAACTTAACATTTGGTAATGTTTTATATGCCGCTACAGTTAACATGAACATATTATCAGTAAATCTTTTGACAAGAAAGGGTTGTAATGCCGATTTTCAAGATAAAGAGTGTATTGTAGGAAAAGACGGAAAAGTAGTAATTTATGCAACTTCAGATTCAAACTTCACATCATTTAAACCTTGCAAATGTATGCACAAGAAATTGTATTCGTTATTGGCATAAAGTTTAAGGTCCCCGGGATACGAAAGCCATTGAAACTATGAAGCTAAAAAATCTGGCAGATGTTTTAGAAATACGAAAGTGTGAGGAGAGCGACTCCTGCCAAATTTGCCCTATTGGTAAAGCAACACGTACACGATTTCCTAAAAAAGAAGGGGTAAGTTCCGTAAACAAATTTGATCTGACACATACCGATTTATGTGGCCCAATGAAAATAGCTACCCCAAGTGGTAATCTATACATATTAACATTCATAGATGATTATAGCAGATATTGCCACATAAATTTGCTAAAGCACAAATCTGAAGTTCCTAAACAACTAAAAAAAATTTGTTTCCTTGGTTACAACAAACTTTGGCGTTAAACCAAGAATCTTTAGATCTGATCGTGGTGAGGAATACATAAGTAAAGACAAAATTAATTTTGTTGAAAGTGAAGGAATATAGATGCAATACACAGCCGGTTATAGTCCGGAACAAAACGGAGTCGCGGAACGGAAGAATCGGTTGCTCATTGAAATGGTAAGGTGCTTGCTAGCGGAAGCAAAATTACAGTATCTACATGCAACTATTTGCAAAACAGAATTATTGCTCGAACAACAGGGGTTACACCATATGAAAGAATGTACAATAAGGTCCCTGATTTAAGTCACTTAAGAATTTTTGGTGAAACTGGGGGGTTACTCTGTATTTCGACTCGAAAGAAAACACTTTCGAAATTTAATGTGTATACCTTAGAAATTCGAATGATTTGCTTTTCGAATCAAAATACAGAGTAACCCCCCTGGTTTTATTCATATTCCAAAATAAAGAAAAACGAGTTAAGTGAGAAGTCTGTTAAAATGATTTTTGTTGGATATGACCCACAATCAAAGGCTTATCGAATAGTTGATGAGAATCGTAGAATTTATATTTTACGAGATGTAAAATTCACAGGCAAAATTGAAGGTTTTAATAAAAAAGATGAAACCTGCTCTAATTAATCTGAAATTTTCTTTAAAGAAGGTGATAAGATGGAAGAAATTAATTCTGGTGAAGAGTCCGATGATTCGTTTGAGTCGTTTGAAGGTTTTGATAATGATAATGATAATAGCGCAAATAATATGCAAGGTGCAGAAGATCTGAACGTAAAACTAAAGGAAAACTTCCAGCAAGGTATGTAAATGCTGTCCAAGACTATGTCCCTACATACTATGCCGAAGCGATGCAAAGTGATAAAAAAGATAATTGGTTCAAGGCCATGGAGAAAAAGTTTGAAGCTTTAAAAAATAATAAAACTTGGGAAGTGGTAAAAAGGCCGGAAGATCGAAACATTATCGGTTGTAAATGGGTTTTTAAGACAAAATTAACCGACGATGGTGAGCAGTGCAAAGCCAGGCTTATAGTTCGAGGATTCGCAAAACACTACGGCGTAGACTTTGATCAAGTTTTTGCTCTAGTAGTCACATACTATCCTCAGAACAATTTTTGCTATTAGCGGAGAACGTAATTTGAAAATTCACCATATTAATTGTAAAACAGCCTTCCTAAATGGAAGTTTGAAGAAAGAAATTTCTATGGAGCAGCCTACAGGTTTTAAAGAAGAGGATCACGAAGATATGGTGCGCCTCCTAAAGAAATCCGTTTATTGATTAAAACAATCGGCACGGCCATGGAAATTTCCATCAACGTAATGTAGACCCGTGTTTGTATATATAGTCAGAAGGAGTTGAGCTAACTTTTGTTTTGATTTACGTGGACGATATCTTGATTGCTTCAAAAGATGAAAACACAATTAAAGCTACAAAAAATCTTTTCAAAAATTCATTCAAGATCCATGACTTGGGGCCAATCAAGGATTATCTCGGATTACAAATAGAACGTTCAAAACGTGGTTATTATTCTATTTCACAGCCGCAGTATATCTTAAAGATGTTAGCAGAAGCTGGACTCGACAATTCAAAACCATCCTCCATTCCAATAGAGGTATCATACGGTAAATCTGGCACACAGCAAACAGAACTTAGCAACAATGAGAACTTTCAGAAACTCATAGGAAGCTTATTATATATGTATATCGTTAAACGTAAAAAAACGACTTCACAAGAAATGTTATTCTGAACCAGTGGTATTTGCACGGCAAAAAAAGTTTTGCCAAAAACTCACAAAATTGTTAGACGATTTTAGATAGGGAAGATCAGAGTTATGTAAATAAATGAAATTTATTGTAAAATAGTACATTTAGTAGACACCAAAATTTTATTCAAAATCATACATATTTTAAGTGCGATAAACAGAATTAAATTTGATCCATAATTAAGTTAAACGCATAGTTCCCAGTAAAATAGAAAACGAAACCATTCTCAAAAATAAATGAATTTGATAACAATAATTTCTACTAAGTGTGCTACAGACATGGCGATAATAAAATTATAATAACTTTTAATATGAATATTATTTGAAAGTTTTAAAGGCCGTGGCCTTTAGGGCTTTTGGAACCTTAAAGAATTCCTCGTATAGATAAAACGCAGTGATGTTAATTAATTTTAATAAATAATTTTATTCGTGTGCTTCAGTTTTAAAAAGTTTTATAAGCCGGAAAAAGCAAGAATACAAGTATTAAGTAAAAAAAATGATATAAAGACAAAGTATGAAAAGTAACAGAGTTGCCATATAAGTAATTCGGAATGCTGTAATAGGGGACCACAAATGTATCCAACACCCCTTCTCATTCCAAATTGTCTACCAGCTTTAATTTGAATCTGAAGTCTTTTACTCTGTGTGAAGGAAGTGGTCTTGTAAGTAAATCTGCTTCATTTTCATTGGTGGGACAATATTCACAACTTATTATGCCTTTCTTCACACAATCCTTAATAAAATGGTATTTTAAATTAATATGCTTGGTTCTGTTGTTCACTTTGAAAGCTTCTTCTTTAATGATAAGAGGATTATTTATGAATTTTCCAAATCTGTAATTAACTGCTTCAACCATACCGCTTCTTTTCCTGCCTTAGCGAGTGCAACAAATTCTGCTTCTGTCGAAGACAAAATTCACACATGTCTGTTTACGACAAGCCCACGAAACAACAGCACCATAAACTTTAAAAAGGTATCCGCTATTAGATTTTCGATCCAATCGATTTTCGCGCCAGTTTGCGTCATAATAACCAGATAGAGCCTGGTCATCGTACTGAAGGTTCCTTTTAGAAACCTAGCCACCCTTTTTAGTTCCGTCCAATCCACTTCGTTTGGCTTACTGATTTTTTGACTTAGTATATAAACATCTACTGTGATATCTGGTTTTGAGTTTAACGATATATATAATAAGCTTCCTATGAGTTCCTGAAAGTTCTCATTATTGCTCAGTTCTGTTTGCTGTGTGCCAGATTTACCGTATGATACCTCTATTGGAATGGATGATGGTTTTGAATTGTCGAGTCCAGCCTCTGCTACCATCTTTTAGATATACTGCGGCTGTGAAATAAAATAATAACCACGTTCTGAACGTTCTATTTGTAATCCGAGATAATTCTTGATTGGCCCCAAGTCATGAATCTTGAATGAATTTTCGAAAATATTTTTTATAGCTTTAATTGTGTTTTCATCTTTTGAAGCAATCAAGATATCGTCCACGTAAATCAAAACAAAAGTTAGCTTAACCCCTTCTGATTACATTACGTTGATTGAAATTACCATGCGCGTGCCGATTTTTTTAATCCATAAACGAATTTCTTTAGGAGGCGGACCATATCTTCGTGATCCTCTTCTTTAAAACCTGTAGGCTGTTTCATAGAAATTTCTTTCTTCAAACTTCCATTTAGGATGGCTGTTTTACAATTAATACCCTCAAAGTGTTGTGAGGGTAGTATGTGGCTCCACTGGAGCAAAAACTTCCTCGAGCTACAAGCCTACCTTTGCACTGCTCACCATCGTCGGTTAGTTTTTTCTTGAACACCCATTTAAAACCGATAATGTTTCGGTCTTCTGTCCTTTTTACCAATTCCCAAGTTTTATTATTTTTTAAAGCTTCAAACTCTTTCTCCATGGCCTTGAACCAATTATCTTTTTCATCACTTTGCGTCGCTTCGGCATAGGATGTAGGGACATAGTCTTGGACAGCATTTATATACCTTGTTAGAAGTTTTCTTTTAGTTTAATGTTCAGATCTCCTTGCACCTTGCAAATTATTTGTGCTATTCTCATTATCATTATCATAACCTTCAAACGAGTCAAACGAATCATCGGAAACCTCACCAGAATTATTGTCTTCCATCTTATCACCTTCTTTATAGAAAATTTCAGATTCATTATAATAGGTTTCATCTTTTTTATTAAAACCCTCAATTTTGCCTATGAATTTTACATCTGGTGAAATATACATTCTACGATTCTCATCAACCATCCGCTAAGCCTTTGGTTGTGGGTCATATCCAACAAAAATCATTTTAACAGGCTTCTCACTTAACTTGTTTCTCTTTATTTTGGGAATATGAACAAAACCAGTTTCACCAAAAATTCTTAAGTGACTTAAATTTTACATTCTTTCACATGGAGTAACCCCTGTTGTTCGAGTAATAATTCTGTTTTGCAAATAGTTCCGCTAGCATTCACCTTACCATTTCAATGAGTAACCGATTCTTCCGTTCCGCGACTCCGTTTTGTTCCGGACTATAACCGGCTGTGTATTGCATCTGTATTCCTTCACTTTCAAAAAAATTAATTATGTCGTTATTTATGTATTCCTCACCACGATCAGATCTAAAGGTTTTTGGTTAAACGCTAAAGTTTATTGTAACTAAGGAAACAAAATTTTTAATTTTTTTAAAACTTCTTCAGATTCGTGCTTTAGCAAATTTAAATGGCAATACCTGCTAAAATTATCTATGAATGTTAATATGTATAGATTACCACTTGGGGTAGCTATTTCCATTGGGCCACATAAATCGGTATGAATCAGATCAAATTTGTTTACGGAACTTACCCCTTCTTTTTTAGGAAATCGTGTACGTGTTGCTTTACCAATAGGGAAAATTCGGCAGGAGTCGCTCACCTCCTACTTTCTTATTTCTAAACCATCTGCCAGATTTTTTAGCTTCATAGTTTCAATGGCTTTCGTATCCCGGGGACCTAAAACTTTATGCCAAATATGAATGCAATTTCTTGTGCATACATTTGCAAAGTTTAAATGATTATCAGCTTGACAAAGGTACAGCCCTGAATCTGAAGTTGCATAAATTACTACTTTTCCGTCTTTCCTATCTTGTCAATTGATTAACTGATAATATGTTCATGTTAAATGTAGGGGCATATAAAACATTAGCAAATGTTATGTTGTTGTAGTCGTTGTTAATTCTTTTTTATTGTACCTTCCCCGCTTGATATGAATTTCTAGCCATTTGCCAAAACTATTTCCTTTTGTAAATCACTCTCTATATTTGAAAATAATGTTTTATCACTGCATATACAACAGGACGCACCGGAATCTATTATCCACTTACCAACTATTATTACCACTTACTTTTTGGCTGCTGCGGTCAAGGTGGTAAGCACGTTGACTACAAATCTGTTTGGCCAGGGTTCAACACCTGCGACAACCAAAAAATAGAAATGTTTTTTCTGTTTAATGGTAAAAATAAATATTCAAAATTTATATTAAAACATGCAGCCTCCATCGTCGGTACTTCTTCGTTGCATATTCGCCGGCGAAGTAAAATAACTAATAAATTGGCTATACCTGCACCACCTGTTCTTCTCTCTCCTCTATCCCTTTCCTAAAGAATGTAGCACGGTTACACACTCATTAAATAGGCATTTTTGCCTGAAGTGCTACTTCTCTTTAAACAAAAAAAAACCATCAGTTGTCACTAAACAAAAGTCATTATCTGCAGCCGTATTTGCCTTTTGTTGTGGCTGTTTTCTTTTCCACTCTTTTTATTTAATGCAATTTTTCTTTAAATGGCCCTTTTTGTGACAAAAATAGCATTCTGTGTTTGAGCTTTGTTTTCTGTTAGATACCATCATAGTCTTTTGTGAATCGTTGGTATCAATACCTTTGCGTCTGGAATATTCTTCGATCAATTTTGATTCGACATATGAAATCGTCAATTCCTCTTCGGACCGGGACTCTAGTGCAGTAATCAGACTGTTGTAACTGGCGGGAAAACTACTTAGCAACATTGATATATTCCACTTTTCTCTAAAAGTATTCTCACCCAAGTTTTGGAATTTAAGAAACAAATCTCTCATGACACCAATCACCAAACCCATACTGCAAATTTGCCGCATTACGAGGGCTGCTCTATATATTTCTGGCCTAACAGTCGAAATGCGAATATTTATAATCAAAAATGGTTTTATTGTTTTTCAAAGTATTCTCCAGCATGATATATACACTTTTGCATGCGCTCAAACCAGTTGTCGAAACACTTTTTCCACTCCGATTGAGATACCTCTAAAACATGGTTTTTGAACACTTCAACAGCTTCTTCTGGCGACGAAAATCGTTGACCACGCATATTTTTCTTGATGTGCGGAAACAAGAAGAAGTCATTAGGTGCCAAATCAGGGCTGTACGGCGGATGACCCATTAATTCGACGTTTTGGCTGGTCAAAAACGTTCTGGTTTGAGCCGATGTGTGAGAGCTCGCATTGTCATGGTGAACAATGATTCGTCTTCTCCTGTTGGTTTTTTTATCTCCGATGACTTCAGGCAAACAAATTGTAGTGTACCACTCAGAAGTGTCCGTCCTGCGTTGCTCAAGCGGAACAGTCGCCACATGACCAGTTTTGTCGAAGAAACAGGCGACCATTTGCTTCGAAGTGCTTCTTCCACGAACAATTCTCGTTGGATTTTGCTCGTCTTTGAAGATCCACACGGTCGATTGTTGTTTTCTTTGCACCAATCGACACGAGCCTTTTTTTGGGCGACTTTCAAATTGTGCGGGATTCAACGAGAACAAACCTTTTTTACGGCCAGGTGTTCATGCAATATCGAATGTATGCTGGGGGAAGAAATGTCCAAGGATGTCTCTATCTCTCGGTATGTCGCATGTCGATCTTGCATTATGAGTTCACGCACGGCATCAATGTTCTCTGGCACAACAGCCGTTTTTGGACGACCTTCACTGAAATCGTCTTTGAGCTAGCCTCGGCACGAAAATGTTCACGAGTTAATTCCATTTTTTCTATATTAATTTTTTCTAGTCACTGTAAACAACACAAATAATGGTCGTACCTCAAAACGTTTTGAGTACGATTATGCTTAAAAATGACAAACTTTCCAATGGAAACGTCAGATTGCACTTGGCAGCACTCAGTGTTGCCAGGCCAGAAATATATATAGCAGCCCTTGTACACCAACTTTATTACTTAAGGATTTTCTTTCGTGATAATTCTGCAGGTTTTGCCACATCTTTGCCGTGGCTTTGCATTTCCTAATTAGATGCAACTTATCATCTTCCGCTGTTAAAGAAATTGTTGCTCTTGCATTGTTGTCCTTCCTTATCCATAAATCATCACTATGCTGTTGTTAAAACCTCCCAGACACCCTCCTTTATCAGTAGCATTTCTAATATAAATTTCCACGTGAATGTAATGGTGTCTGGGCACATAACCTATAGATAAAACACAGTGATGTTAATTAATTTTAATGAATACTTTTATTCATGTACTTCAGTTTTAAAAAGAAAAGTTTTATAAACCGGAAAAGCAAGAATACAAGTATTAAGTAATAAAAATGATATAAAGAGAAGTACAAAAAGTAACAGACTTGCCATATAAGTAATTTAGAATGCTGTAGTAGGGACACGCAAATTTATCCAACACCCCGAGTTCTAAAAAAAAAATTCTTCTACAATAGGAGGTATAACTTGGCCCTCAACGGCCCTACGGCTGTTATTAGAACAAAGAAGACTAGCAAAGGTAGGTTTTCCATTGACAGCATTACTACTTAAAGAAGAATGCACATAATATTTAGCTTCTTCAAGTCTACTTTTTGCCTTCAACAATAACATTTTCCCATTCTTCAAATAAGATTCATACGTCGGGCAACATTTATAGTAAGCCACATGCCCCTTTCGACTACAGCACTTCACACATCCAAGCTTTGAATTACGGGCGAGTGCCCCCACACTTGGCATCTAAACCAATGGATCTCTCCTTTCCTAGACTTAGGTGCTTCCCACTTAATAGATTGATTAAGCAGACAACGTACTCTATTTCTATCATTCAAATGTTTACCTTTAACTTAAGTCACACAAAGAAGCCTGTAGCAAGGTCGTTCTTAGCAGAAAACATTCTTAGCAGAGATCGCATTCAAATAGTACATACCTCTTAAAATAACCACTGTGCATCTGAGTTCTGGTAGAATATAAGAACAAGACCTGATATTTTGTAAACGCAAAATTTCAATAATTTCTAAATGTGCAGCCAGATCCTCAAAATAAAGTTTGCTTCTGTAGTTAGATGAATTTATAACTTTATATATAACCTTGGGAGATCTTTCATTTAATTGGTCAATCAATTTTTAAACATGAACGCTATGAAGAATAATTGAAGAACAAAATTTTTTCCTTACCTGCCTACCAGAGTCTTGCTCATTATTTTTTTATGTAGCTCCATTAAAAGATCTAATTTTTTTTTAAATTTTCATTTTCATTTGAAGAGTTTTAGTTGAACCAAACTTGGAGACATCAACGTTCGATGCTTCAATATCATCTCGAGTTGTTACAGATTCACCGTTGATATCCCTTTTGGAACGTTTAGATTTGACTTCAAGAAATTCATTCTTACCAGCGGAAATCGAATCCATAAGCTCAGACACTAACTGTGCTGGTATAACTCCATGAAGATTGTTAGTTGATCTTTTAGAAACCTAATTGGGCTTGTCTGGTGGTAATTTTTCAGAAACTGGTAACGGCCCAACCGCACCAAGTTGAACAATATTCATTGCAACTAATCCAACACCAAAGGTTTAATTACAATTTTCAATTTATTTGTAAATTTTCTATTAAAATTTTTTATTTCTTGATTGATTTATTATTTTCCAGAAAATTATTACAAAAAAGAAACTTAAACCAACAATAGATACAAAAAATTCCTTACATAGTGTAGGAACACAACACACGACGGTAACGATATTTTCATACAAATTTGACATAAGTTATCGTTCAACGACAATGCCGCTGAGATAAAATTTATTTTATTTTCTTGTCGGTTTTCATTATTCTCTCACATTTGGTCTCTCACTCTCCTAACAATATTGCCAGAAATATAAGTATTTTATAAGCATTTGAATTCACAATAATAGCAAAGGCACATTATTTATATAAAAATAGAACAAAATTTCAGGAATAAAAATATTTAAAAAAAACTGATACATGTATGTACGTAAATGAAAAACATAATTGAAAAGGTTAAAAATATGAAAATAAAATTGATTGGAAAAATAACTGAAAAGGTGAAAAATATGAGCCCATGTCATCATTTATTCTTCGTCCCGCTCTTCAATTTGTGTGAAGGTTTTGAAAAGACCTATTGAATCTCTTACAAGGTTAACCAGTCCAATAGACTCTAATGCCATGGATATGTTAAATGTACTTAATATTCTTTACGTTTCATCGAGTTTTTAATAGAATTTATCTAATTCATTTAAATGTAATAAAATATTTTAACACCATATTTTTGAAAACAAACACAAAGCTGAAATGAAAATAAATATTATGAATATCGTCAGAGAATCGTCGTTATTTTGTTTACTTACTCTCAGCAACGATAAATCGTTCCGTTACCGTCGTCTGTTGTGTTTCTACACATACTAGAGTATTTTTCAAGGACTGCTACATTAAAACAATTAAAAAAAAATTGTACATTTTGATACAACAATTAACAATTTAAACAAAGATTTTAAGAAATTCCCCAAAAAAGGAATAAAAGGAGAGGCAATTACTTTTTACATAATGATAAAATATTTTTTATTTCTTAAATCTTAATACCTCGCACTCTCGATCGATTCGATTTTTACATTATTAAAAATTAAGTCAAGGTACAAGGTACATTTATTTTACTAGGTAATAGCGGCTCTACAACAAATACAACATTTATAAAAACAACATGGCATTTTATTGTTGCTTTATGAGTGGAAATGTCAAAAATAGAAAAGAAAGAAAAGAGAATTGGTCTAAAAACAAACGCTCTCTTTGTTCTGCATATGCTTTTTGTTAGTGTTTTTTGAAATTCCTAAACAAAAGTAGGAAAATGTAAACAACTTTTGACATGTCCAACTACAAACGGCGGACGATTCTACCTAGTAAAATTTATGTACCTTGAATTAAAATTTTCATTTATTTTTTTTACGATAACTATCGATTCAAAAGCTCCAATGAATGAATGAATTGAAAAAAGTAGAAATTCCTTAAAATTTAATAATTACATCATTTGTATGCAAATCCTGAAAGTTTAAAATTGTTTATATAACACACTACTTTTATTGTCCATTTTATATTTTTCAAATAGAAATTAAGAAAAGCAAAGCCGTTTTTGTGTTTAGTACAAAATGTCTTATTTTTAAAATAAATATTCCTTTTAAATAATGTCACAAATTGTTGCTGTTTTTATACCCCTATCTAAGTTTGCCATTCCAATTGAAATTTCTACAATATCTATTTCCGACGCCTAAGCAAAATTTGCTAAGGCACTAGATGAGCTAGAAAAAATGTATATACAAAAATCGATCAGACATAGTTTCGAAAATATTTCTATCGCACTATCGGTCTATTTCTTTCGAGGCAGCGTGCAAAACATCACATCTGCTCTAATTTTTTTATACCTGTTTATAACTTTTGTTTATGTTCCTGTATGTGGTTGTATTTATGATAAAAAATTAATGAAGATTTAAAAACATATTGTGAGTTTTTCACCACTCATCCCTATATACTTATAAATCATTGAAATATACAACAACAACTTTAAGCAAAACCTACAATATTCGAAAAAAAATGTTTTTTTTTTGAACAGAACAACTTTTTGTTAGGAAAGAATTTCTTATACTGATTTTTATTTAAACTATTCAATGAAAATCTGTAGAATGGAGAACGATACATGTGCTTATATATATAAATTGTGAGGAGTATAAAAGCCTTGATAATTCTTGTTAATATTTAAGATAAACCGTAAAAAAATTAATTTTTAATTTTCGTATGAATACGTTTTGTACAATAGGAAATTGTAGTAATAGTTTGGTCCAATAACTCCCTTTACCTGGTCTTTTTTGTTCCCAATATGGACAGATCTTTTACAACCAGTATTATTACCCTCTTAAACATCCCAAAGAGGCTTTCACAATTTTGATATTAACATAAGCTGGTAGTCTAATGCAACGAAACATTTTTAATTTCAATCTTCAATCTCTATTTGTAATTTCCTACTTGTTTACTAAAAGCTAAGACCCCCTTTACTTAAGAAAGCTATCAAACATAAGGAGCGAAAATCATTTGAGCAAAAAAGTTTCCTATAAAAGATAAGAAGCATATATATAATTTTCTTATATGAATTTGATGTATACCAAGTAATGTTTAAATACGCAAAAGACATTTTTTGTTTCTTTGTGTCTAAACGTTTAAAACATTCAATGAGAAGCTTTCTACAGTATTTGACAGTATATATTTGTGACGACTAAAATTTAGTAAAACATTAAAAAACATTTGTGTAGGCCTCTATTTTCGATGTTCATTAAAACATTGTCTTCGTTGGAAAAAAGAAAATTATTAAAATACTTCGTACCTTAAAGTTTCACACATTTTTTAATTTTTCGAAGACAAAATATTATCGACATATAATATTATCGCGGTCTAATATACGTTACTTTCGAAGAATGTATATATTGTTAGTCTTGTATCGAAGAAGGATCAAGTCAGTCAATAAGCGTAGACAGTTTCGTAACGCAAACTACTACTCTCAACTACTGAATGTATCTTAATGTAAAGGTGCAAAAAGGCAAAACGTGATAATTGATCCTTTTTGTTTGTTAAAGACATATAATTCTTTAGCTCTCTTAGGTTCCAGAATATGGCTTACGTTAACTTTGGATGATCTAGCTTTACTAATGAATACGAATTTAAGATTGTCCTTGGCAGTATATTTTTAATTTGTCTTAAGCATCTGCGATCAAAATCCTGCATCGCATACAGCATAATAGATTTCATGTCTTGAGATATACGATGCTGATTTAAGACGACCGTATCCTCAATGCAGTTAATTTAATTTATGTGGCTGGAGGTATCTGATTCCAAACCATCGCTCTCCCGATAGCGCTTGATAACGTGCTTAAAGTGTCTGCTCGTTAATTTCGTTTTATCGTATGGTTCATGTTTTGCTGTTATTTATTTTTTATTGTTAAGCCAACTTGCAATAAAGTATCTTTTGAAAAAGTATAAGTGAGTAAGCAGATATCGTCAAGTAATTCCAGTCGGACTTAAAAACCACAAACAATTTTAATTTTTCTGATAGGTTGTTTTTCATTGAGGTTTCAGTTTGCGTTTGCATATAAACTCTTGATGAGCCTTTCAATTTCGGATGAAAGGTCCTTACAATTCATTGTATAATATCAAAATTAATAGTAATATCAACGAAAGTATATATGTATGTATCTGGCAATATTGATATATGATACAGTCATTCTTCATTTAGTCACAATCACATAATTTTGCAAACGCCTACGCGTAAAAAATATAAAGATTAGAACTGATTTTAATAAAAAATCATATTTATGAAATTCACTATTTTTGTTTTGTATCTAATTTTTCTATAATTGATCCGCGTAAAAAAACGACTTTACAAGAAATGTTATTCTGAACCAGTAGCATTTACACGACAAAAAAAGTTTTGCTCAAAATGATCAAAATTGTTAGACGATTTTAGATGAAGATCAGAGTTATGTAAATAAATAAAAGTTATTGTAAAATAGCACAGTTAGTAGAGACCAAAAGTTCATTCAAAATCATACATACTTTAAGTGCGATAAACAGATAAAAAAATTTGGGAAACTGTTAAAGAATAAAGAAGTAAAGCTTCTTCTTATACCTCGAAAGTTTAATTGTTTATTATTTTCTAGGCTCTTAAAAAAGATCTTTAACATTATTTTAAAAAAAGTGTATTCCTTAAAATCATTGAAAAATTTACCAATCTGTAATGGTTTCGCGATAATATATATTATTTATTTAAGTTAGTTTTAAATTATTACTGTTTATAAAAAATAAAGCAACGTTTAGATTTTCAAAATATTTGTGTATATATTAAAATCAAGATCAATAATGTTAAAAAAATTTTGCTTGGATTAATATAAATCCTGTTTAGCTTTTCCATTTCTATTTAAGTAATTTTCAGAAGATTTTGATATTTTTTATTGCTTTTCAATAAATCTTCGTTTTTTACCATGTAAAACGAACAAATTGCAATAATTTTCATCTCTTCTAATTTATGGAGAAAAAAGTGAGTTTTGGTTACCAAACATTGCATTGTATGTATATTTATACGCGAAGATGTACAACGCAGTTAAAGTCGTACAAGCTTAACCAGTTAATTTTTAATTTAAATAACTTTGATTTGATATCAAAATATTTTTTTAAATATAAAACCAATAGGTGTATAAATTAACTCTTACCACATTTGGTGGGTTTCATCGTATGCATGTTTATGAATAAGCAACAGAAAAAGTTTAAATTAGAAAAAAAATTGTACATATCATTTTATCTACAGTTAGTGTTTGAAAATTTCGAAAAAAGCAAATGAAATGATTTCAGGTACACTGAAATAACTCCCAAATGAAATAAGTCCCAATGGAAAAATTAAAAAAAAAAAAACCAATGCGTTGGGACTTATTTCGTTTTGTTTGGAGTTATTTTTGTTGGGAGTTATTTCATAATGAAATAAGTCTCAACAGTTTTTTTGTTGGGATTTATTTCATTTGAGAGTTATCATTTGCACTTATTTCATCGCAGTTGAGACTTATTTCATTTTAATTGCAAACACTATTTTACCATTGGGAGTTAATTCATTTTCGATGGGAGTTATTTCATTTCTCTTAAAATTGCATTTTAGTAAATTTTTATGGTTTTGTAAAAGCTCTTAAAACTGTCTTAAAAACAAGTAGTTTCAAAGCAATCGGGTATTTTACTTAATAAAACAGTGTAAGCATCATCAGTTCTTGTTAGAATTTTCTTTAGTGAAGATCGGTGTTAAAAAAATGACAACTCTCGCGTTTGAAGTAATGAGTGGTAAAAGAAGAAATAGTAAAGTGCTACACATTATAGATGAAAAACAATTTTATTTAAAAAAATCTGAAGCCAAAGGAAGGCAATATTATACGTGTTACAAACGAAATAGAAAGTCGCAAGTGATTTTATAAAAGGGGCAGTGTCGTTAGGCAAATGATTTCATGGAACATAACCATAGAAACCGGGATGTAACATAGATCGCTTCCACGTAGTGCATCCTGGGTAACGCTAAATGATCTATAACCGCCCCCCCCCCCGGCACGACCTTTTTCTGTCCAAGGACCTTTCTTCCGATTTTTCGGCACGTTTCTTTTTGTTTGACTTGGGCTGGTGGTTATGGCTTCTGGACCTAGTAACACCGGGGTGAAACCCTGTGGGAACGGCTCCAGTTTAAGGTCATGACTATCTCCGTCCCGTTAAAACCCTGGCAGGCCTCATAGTACGTTCGATACCCGTCACCGTTAAGTTGGTGGTGTAGGTTTGGTTGAGTTTACTCCCAATTAGCAACGGTCTGGCTCTGAGCACCTGTCCCCATGAAGGCTGGTGCCAACCCTCGCATGGCCTCCCTGCTTTCATAGATAACCATGGGACCTTTGAGTTGACTACACATACGGGTGGAGATAGCGGCTATGAGTGGGGACCCATTTCACATGAACAAAACCTCAACTTCAACTACAAAAAAGACCACAAAGGCCAACCCTAAAAGGGAGCCGGTTGTATTGCAACGGCAAAAGCCGGCAATCCATAAACAACCTTCGTCTGTGACCTCTACCTCCAGACCACAGCTGGATGCAGCGACTCTGTTGTCTGCCTCGACATCCCGCACCGCAATCCCCAAGGGTTGCGTAATGCCCTCTTCGAGCACCACAATCGCTCCTGCTACAGAACAGAGTGAAAGAGGGGCTCCACCGCATATTGGTCCAACTACTGATGTAAGGGCATTGGTTAAGCCAGCCCAAACAACTGGTAGTCTGGGCCCTAGCACGTCCTCCTCTTCTCGTGCACACATCAACGCGTCGACGCAGGCGTATAGGACCAGAAGATCTGCCTACCGGATACTGCAAAAGTTTGCTGGGCAAGATCCGAACACTTTGTCTGAAAAGGACCAGACTAAACTTAAATGGGCCAAACAGAACTTGGAGTCTCGCCCTCCACCTAACTTGGCTCCTCAGAAACGACAAAGGTCGGCTGAGGAAACCGCTACGTCAGCCCCTCAACTGCCTAAACGGCCAAAAACTTTAGCATCCAAACCGGTGTCCTCACGTCCCCTTAGCGAGATAGTTAAGGATAGCCTCGTTTTGGCTATAATAGACACTTGTAAAAGTGACGGGACTATATCTCCAGATAATTGGAGGTTAGTCCAAGCGGCTCTTCGCAGTGTCTATAAGGACATAATTTCAGCCAATCCTGGCCCCTCCCCCTCATGCCATGATGCGGGCTGGTATCAGGGGCATGTTAAATTGATCGCTTGTGCTGATCAACGCTCAGCGGACCTGTAAAAGCAGGCAATTGACAGCCTAGGTGAAATCTGGTCGGGTGCTAAGCTCTTAGCTGTATCCAAAGACCAGATTCCGAACCGTCCAAGATCCTTCGCCCGAATCCCGGCAGATCCCTCCACTCCGGATGAAATTCTGGAGCTGATTAAACTCAGCAATAAAGAGCTGCCTACGGCCGACTGGAAGGTCGCTAAAGTAAGCGAGCCAAAGAGCCATTTCCGTGACGCTATCACTGTCATCAACGACGAGTCCCTCGCCCTACTTAACGCCTGTAAGGGGGAGATCAACTACGGTTTCGACTCGATCTCTCTCAGGATCTATAAGGGGGATAATATAGGGAAAAATTCTAAACTTCCCACGAAACCTCTGCTACCAGAGGTTACCGCTGGACGGACTGAACCTTTACAATTGGCTCCGGCCTCCATGTGTGGTTCAGATATGTCGGATGACACAAGAAGTGTCATCTCTTCATCTGAGTTTACTGGCGACTTTTTCCGGCAAATGAGTCTCGGATCCGAATACCTGGCAAAAAGCGAGGAATACCTCTGTCTGAGGGAGATTCCGACGCTACCCTTACGGCCAAAAATAATGATGATGAGGGTTGTGCAAATTAACCTTCATCATTCCATCGCTGCTTCTGCGGCCTTACTCCTCCGCCTGTCACAGAAAGGAGAGGATATTGTTCTGGTTCAGGAACCATGGGTTATTAATGATCGGGTTTCTGGACTATCTATGGATGGCTACAAAACTGTCTACGTCACAGGTCAAGGTAAACCCAGGGCCTGTATTATGAATAAGTATAATATTAACGCTTTCTTTCTTCGCAGATTCAGTGACAGAGACAGCGTTGCCATAGCAGTGGAGACGGGCTCGAAGGATGTCTGGGTGGTCTCCAGTTATATGGCCCATGATCATGGTAATTCACCACCACATGATCTGCTAAAGCTTCTGGTTGCACAGGCTAACAACAGTCAAACGCCGGTCATCATTGGGGCCGATGCTAACGCTCATCACCATATGTGGGGCAGCACGGATGTCAATGAACGGGGTGAGTCTCTTTTTGATTTTATATTATTGTATGACTTAAGTATTGTCAATAGGGGAAGCGAGCCTACCTTCGTCACTTCGAATAGAAGGGAGGTTCTCGATCTTACCTTGACAGGTGGTGGCTGGTCTGATATTGTCAGAAATTGGAGTGTCTCTCAAGAGTGCTCCTTTTCTGACCATAGGTATTTATCTTATAAGTTAGATCTAGGATCAGTAACAAATAGGAAACAAACGGACTGGAATAAATTTCGGTCCATTTTAGAGCTTGGCCTAAGGCCTGCTCCCTTCAAGATTAATGGCCACTGCGATATTGATCGGGCGATTGAATTCTTGACCTTGCAGATATGCTCTGCGGCGAAAGCGGCCTGCAATCCACCGAAGCCAAGGGGTAAACCGAAACCCCCTTGGTGGAATACGGAGATTGCAGAGTTACGCAAGGAATGTAGAAGACTCTTTAATAGGGCCAAAAATAGTGGAAACTGGCTGCCCCACAAGGATAAACAAAGGGAGTTTAAGTATGCCATACGTAGATCCAGAAGAGCCTCATGGAAAACTTTCTGTGGCAACATAGAAAGCTCGTCCGAAACCAGCAGGCTACGCAGGATTCTTAGCACGTCCCCGAGAGTTATTGAGAGTATTCAGAAGCCGGACGGTGAATGGACGGACTCTGTAATCGATACCTTGGAGACGCTGTTTGATACTCACTTCCCTGGTAGTGAAAGGATTGACGAAGCGATGGGGATTGTGAATTCCGCGTCGGTCTTTCCAGCCACTTTCCGGGTGACCAATGCTCACTTAGAGTGGGCCATCATGTCGTTTGATGCCTTTAAGTCTCCTGGGATTGACAATATCATTCCAGCGGACTTGCAACATGGCATAGACCTTATAAAACCATGGCTATTGCAAATCTACAATGCTTGCCTGGAAAATAATTACATGCCCATGGGTTGGCGTGTAGCCCGAGTTGTTTTCATCCCTAAAGCGGGGAAGACATTTCCTATTAAACCCAAGGACTTTAGGCCCATAAGCCTGTCGTCCTTCTTACTCAAAACGCTGGAAAGGATTCTTGATCTTCAGATCAGGAACTCCATTAATCCCGCGCTAATTTCTAGCTCGCAGCATGCCTACACGAAAGGGAAATCTGTGGAAACAGCGCTGCATGTGTTATTATCCGATGTTGAAAAGTCCCTTTCAAATAAGGATTTTACGCTTGCAGTGTTTCTTGACATAGAAGGAGCTTTCAATAACGTCTGCCCCAATGCCGTTATAAAGGCCCTCTTGGATCTCGATCTTGATGCAAATCTGGTGGGATTCATTGCGCAACTACTGAAGACACGTATCATCACGTCCACCTTGGGTAATAATCACGTTGTAAGGGTAGTGAAAAGAGGCACTCCACAAGGTGGCGTATTGTCTCCCGTTATCTGGAATCTGGCAGTCAACACGCTGCTCCGGCAACTGGACCAAACGGGTAATAGGGTGATAGCTTATGCTGATGACATTGCTATCGCAGTCTCTGGGAAGTACCTGTCAACACTCACAGAACGGATGAACTATTCGCTTAATGTTCTGTCTCAATGGTGCTGCTGTTTTGATCTTACTGTTAACCCCGGCAAAATGGAAGTTATGCTCTTCACACGGAGATACAAGATCCCGAATTTTACTACACCTAGGCTGAATGGCATTGTGCTTAGTGTAAGTAAAAGTGTGAAATACCTTGGGGTGATACTTGACCCCAAACTTCAATGGAAGGCAAACATTGCCGAAAGAGCTCGGAAGGCGACCTGTGCGCTCTATCTCTGTCAGAGAGCTCTAGGACCAAGATGGGGCCTTCAGCCTCGAATCATCTCCTGGCTCTACAAGGCAGTTATAGAGCCAAATATTCTCTATGGAGCTGTGTTTTGGTGGCCCGCTCTTGAGAGATTGGTCAACCAAAAGCCTCTTGACAAAGTCAGGAGAACAGCCGCCATTTTGATTACTGGGGCTCTTCGAACTACTTCGACAAAGGCTCTGTTTGCTCTTCTCCACTGGTTACCCACCAAACTTCTGGCATTGCAACAGGCTGAATGCTGTGCGGCCAGGCTTAATGCCCTCTCACGCTGGCTCAGGCTGGACATAGGGCACTCTAAGATTATCGATCGGGATGTTCCACTACCATCAATGGTGGACTACATCTCTTCAACTACCGCTCTGGACCACGGGTTACGGATCAATATTCCAAATAGAGAGACTTGGGTCCGTAACGAAGTGGTCGTGGGTGGTACTGTTGACATCTACACCGATGGCTCGAAACTGGACGACAGAGTCGGTTGCGGAATCTTCTCCAATCATCTTGGACAAAGACTCTCCCTCAGACTCCCTGACTACTGTAGCGTCTTTCAAGCCGAGGTAATGGCCATTCTGAAAACATCCGAAATAGCGCTCAGGGACGATCTTTCTGGTCATGCTATTCGGATTTTTTCGGACAGTCAGGCGGCAATCAGGGCGCTTGCTGGTGCATATAGTACATCTAAGCTAGTCCTGAGTTGTCGCTCATTACTGAACACTTTATCGGAGCGATCACAGATTGACCTGTTTTGGGTCAGTGGCCACAGGGATATCCAGGGCAACTGTGGGGCCGATGATCTCGCAAAACGGGGCACATTGCTTCCTAATGTCTCCCCGCTACCAGACATTGGAATTCCTCTGGCAACGGTGAAAATGGCCATAAAGAACCACTATCTAAATTTGGCTCGCAAATTATGGGTAGATGAAAGTTCCTGCTGTGTCTCCAGACAACTGTGGACTACACTGGACCTCAAGCGGACCAGGCAGCTGCTCAGACTGGACAGAAAATCCATAAGTATCACGGTCTCTGTACTTACTGGACACTGTCTAATCGGTAGGCATGCGGAAAGACTTGGTCTGCCTTTTAATGATTTCTGCCGCAGTTGTGGCTCGGAGAATGAGGAAGAGACCGTACTGCACCTCCTGTGCCACTGCCCATCCCTGGCTCGAAGAAGACTAAGAATTCTAGGCTCTCCTTTCTTTGGAACTCTTACGGAGCTATCATCCCACTCTATAATGGACATAGCGAAGTTTATCCGTGAATCCTCATGGTTCTCGGCTGGGTAATGGGAGTCATGCCGCCTTCTTTGTGGTATCACAACGGGCCATTCGTTTGTGCTCAAGTGAGCTTCGTCGCGAGAGACTGCCACTCCTAACTAACTAACTAACTAACCATAGAAACCAACAGCAACTGTATAATGAAATAAAAGCCCTCAACGAAATTAAGGATACATTTTTGGATGTTTTAAGTACTTTGGGCGCAGCTAACGTTGTAAACGGAATACAGGCGAATTTTGGAAACGTAATGGTATGGTAAGTGCATAGTGGTGTAAACCATTTTTACTTTCATTGTGTGATTAACAATGCTTTTCTTTAATAAAGCAACCAGGAAGCAACGAAAAATATTGTTTTTAACAAAGTCAAACGCGGTCTACACAAGTTGACATCAAAAGCTATTGCGGCGTCTCCGAAGACTCCAACCGATGTTGTCAGTATGTTTCAGAAGGAAAATATCTTCATAAATTTTGGACTTACTTTGCATGACAGCCAAGAGAAAGCAGCGGTTTTTAAAATAAGCCATGACTCGAAGGACTTTGTATACTGCGTCTTTGGATCCGATAAGATAGTTAAGCTCATTAATGAAAATATTCCCGACAAAAACAATAAAAAGATTTTGGTTGATTTCACATTTTCAATTGTACCGCTGGTTTGTTTTAAACAATTGATTTTGCTGCATATCGAATATTATAAAAAGGTTTGTCATCGCTGGGGGAGGTTAGCGCGGCCGTGCTCGCGAAAGAAATCGATTGGTTTTCCAGAAAATCAAATTTTTTTTTGTTCTGCAGAGCTTAACGACACGATAAGGGTTTTTTGTGAATGAAATTTGAATTTTTTTTCCAAATAATTTTTATTCACCCTTATTCTGTTTGGCGTCGTCAACATCGTCGTCAATTTTAAGACAACATCAATTAAGCACAGCATCAATACTAATTTGGTATTCCCTAACAGCTTCATATCGACGTTGGCTGTTTATCAATAATATAAATAAGTAAAACACACATATCTAATATTTTAAATTAATTAGTCTTATAATAATAATTTTAGTGTTTCACATTTCCTTTATGTTATTTTATATGTTTCTTACTTGGCTTTTTTTAACATCGCCGTACGCTTTCTATTTTTTTTAAGTTTAGCACACAATACAAAACAACACCAAAAATGTCGACGACAAACTAAACGGCAACAGCAACATCAATTGTTCTTAGGGAATACCAAAAATTTGTCGACAGTCATCGATTTATGAAAATATTGACAACGGGAATACCGATTTACAACAAACGAAGAAAAACGACATCGTCTTGTGTTGACGACGCCAAACAGAATAAAGCTGATTATCAAATTAGGTATAATATACATAAATTTATACCTATAATTATTATTACCATTATGTATATGCTTACATATAATTACGAAATAAAAAGCGTTCTGTAGAAGAAACCCAAAAAAAAAATGGGAGTTAATTCATTTTTGTTGGGGCTTGTTTTATTGGGAGTTAGTTCATTTTTATTGGGAGTTATTCCATTCATTTGGGAGTAATATCACTGTACCATGATTTCATGGCAAACCTGCATAATAAAGCAATTGAAGAATAAACATGTTAAGAGAGTAAATAAATAGAATCAAGGGTTAGTTACAAGAATAATATTTTGCGTTTAGCAGTAGAGCAGTTATACTCTCGAAAAGTTATTTTTAATCGAAAAAATAATGTTTAAAAAAAAATTTTTTAATATATTTAATGCTTAAAAAAGGGTCGCAAAAATTTAAAATATAAGTTTCAAAGACAGAGTCAAAACGCCAAATTCATTGGAATATCTATAAAAATTTTGTCAAATATCTTAAATCTGCTGCATCAATTACAACAGAACTGGGCATCTACATTTTTACTATGACTGTGGAAGATGCATAAAGGGATATTTTGCTAATCTATTCGGATATAAGGACAAAAATTATATTTAAGAAGTATAAAAATTCAAGCACGCAACTCGACAGGCTGCAACATTTAACATCGTATAGTGAAACTTTAATGCTTTTGCTAAAGATGTGTCGCTTTGAAACACTCTTACAACTAGAGAAGTTTAGTAAATTGCATACGTTTTTATTGGTTTTTTACTTTTTTGTAGGTTTGCAATATATTTTTTTTGTGGCTAATTTTACAGCTACCCAGCTAAAATTCCAAAAAGGTAATCGAGTGTGGAATTAAGCATTTTTGGTGGTAGGGCTTCCCAGCTGGATTACCAACCTAATGATTTTAATAAGGCATGAGACTTTTATAATCAATTACTGAGAATTGATAACATTGACTATTGCAGGAAATAATAATAATCATTAGTATGTATTTTAGGGTATTCTTATTTAACTTAAAGAACTAGTTTAATTTCTGCTTCCTTTACTTGTAATGTGTTTTGTAAGCGAGTAACATAATTTGGCAATCACAAAAGTAAGTCATTATAAGGAAATGTTTAATTTTTGCTGGGTACTTATATAATTTTTTGAAAAATTTTAATTATAAAAGATGTCGTTCGAAGTTTAACAAATTATTTTATTGTTCTGCTTTAGTGAAAAAATACGTAAAGGTCTTTGATCTTAAAGACAGTACCTATCCTAAATATGATTAAAATCACTATAAAATTTGTGATTTATAACTTAACACGGAAAAAATGCGTTGCGGCATTTTTTTTTATTTATTTTATTTTTAGAAAAGTTCGCCTTTTTTCTCGTTTTGCTCATCTTGTATAAGTAGATGCAATTAAAAACCTTTTAGTCAGTCATAACATGCTTTGGTTGCTAATAATTGCATATAGATACATATTTGCCTAATCATACTGCAAGTAGATTAATGACATGTTTAACAGATGTTGTATGTGAAGACAAAAAAGACTTAGAAGTCAATAATGGCTAACAGTAAAATTGGCCACACCGACGATGGTAATACGGTGGAATAAGGTCTTTTTTCAATCCTTAATTGACTGCAAAAATAACTGGAACTGATTTTATCAATCGAATTAAAGTTATTATTGAAGTAATATCAAGTGGCCATAAAATCTATTTACAGGAGTTTGCAAATTATTGCTATATAATACCTACAATGCACAAGGTTTTAATATATGTTATTTTGCGGCTTTAGGTCCGGAAGAGGTCTTTAAAGAAATGGAAGAAAAACAATGGCACTCAACATCATTGTAATGCAAAAGAGAACTTATTTTAAGTAAAATTTATTGTTACTATTAGAAATCAGTTATGTTTGAGGAATAAACAAATAAATTTTGAATTTATTTCAACACAAGAAATTACAATTTATTTTGTGACACTATTCGAGATCAAATTCATCTACGATGTACAACGAGCAAAGTTAAAATGATTATTAGCTTAAACACATCTGTATTATACACCATAAACTAATAGAATTTTTATATTTACATACTACTTAGTTTGCAACAAATTATTAGCAAACATTAACAAGAAAAACATTTATAGTTAGAGTTTTAGCATATAAGAAAATTTACTAATCCCGTCATTGGTCTCGTCATCTCGCCATGATGTATCTTGAGTTTAACAACAATAACTTTTTCATTGGTGCCTGGGTATGCTTCGATCACCTTTTCTATGAGCCAATTTGTAGAGGGTAGATTCTTTTCTTTCGCAATAACAAGGTAACCTTCTAAAATGCAGCTCTACTGACCAACCTGCAGACTACCAAACTCCACCCTAATGAGGAGCTTGTGGTGGAACAAACTTCCATTGGATTTCATTTTCTGGCAAAGATTCGAAGAAAATCTTCTTATGGGCTTGCATTTCTTTTAATTCCCGAGGAGCATCAAAAAAGATTCTTATTGGTGTTGATCTGAAGAATCTTGCGACATTTTCTTCTTTCAGTAATAAGTCTTTATAGGGCAGCAATGAAACATTCCACCGGCAAGTTCAAGGTGGATAGCAGATCATGGAAATTTTCTAGAATGAGTAGTGTGATTTGACTGGACTTTAGCAAAATGGTTAGATTTTGTGCGGCAGCGTCAAGTTGTGAACTTTGTAAACGATCACCAACACGCAAGATACCGTGGGGGTCAACAAATGGACAAAGTTTAACTAATCAAGACTGAGCACTTAGAGCACACTTTTTTTGAAGATGACCATGACCATGTTATATTTAAAAACGTTTTGTGCATATTTTAACAAAACTAATTCAGCACGCAGATGTTTGTTAGAAGAGGAATATAAAACGTTTTGAGTTTTACGGTGTTTAGTAGCAAAAGTAAATTTAAACATGTACGTAATAATTCAAACCAACTTTTTCTGTTTTAATATTTGATTTGTAATAGTTTTCAAAGGGTTGTAGTCTGTGACCATTGTATGACCATAGCATTGATATTGAGTTTGAGTACTTCCTATGCTTCAGGACAAGACTAAAATTATTAAAACGGCTAATTATCGAATTATACTTCAAGCCATCGCTTAGCCAGATAGGACCTCTCTATCAGAGCTCGTTATTAAATAAATTGGATGCAGAGATTTCTCTGGAAGCGCAGTCCACGGGATTTTCTTTGCAGAAAACATGGTCACAAAATCTTCTAGAAACATTTTCTGAAGTTCTATTGGCTTCTAAAACCTTTTTTTTAAAGGGTGGCTGTGAGAACCATGATAAGCATGGAAGCATCTGAGAATCCCTAAAACTTCATTCCATGAGAAATTTACCGTCCGAATTTCTGGAAGTAAAATTTTGAATCGAACAATAACTGGAGACAAAATTCCCATGGGTTCATATATTCTCGACACATCAGATAGAACTTTTCTTTTGTAGGAAGTGCATTTTCTGAAAACGTGATTTTGTAGCACAATTTATCATTTACAAGGTCCCAATAAACTCCCGAGACTTTCCTTATATCATCGTCCAGAGATTTAAAAAGGAAAGTACTTGAGTTCATATTGATATATTGGGCCACTTAGAAATCTATAACCCAAAGTAAACCCTGCATTAGAGTAATTTTGCTAAGTTTTCTCGTTTTGAAATGATTCCTCCTTTTGAGGTAGCACCAGTAAGGACGTTAGCAATAAAAAAAATACTTTGCAATAGTTTTGAAGCTAATGGAAATGTTGATTTGAAGTCACGAGCCAGTTGTTGTAGAATCTGAAATGAAAAGGCATTAAAACGGGAAAGAGTTAATTAAAAGTTCTGCCAAAACAAGGATCTTCTTTTTTTAAATGATGATTGTACGACATATTTACCATCGCTTGAACGTTGAGATTCAACATAAGCATCATCTGGATCTAGCTTTGGTTTGTGCTCAGGCTTATTTATTTCCAAAGAATCCGCGCAGACACCTGTCAATATCTGCATTTGACACAATGGAAGTAGTTTTTTTTTCTTCTTCGCAATAGTTTAACACAAGTAACAACCCGTTCATCGCCATCGATATGGCGACCATCCTTCTTCGTGAGTCATATCGCTTATCGGTTGCTAATATGTTCCAAACATGTTTAGGCCCCAGTAAAATATCTGTGTGAGATCAAAAGTTATAAAATGGATCAGCAAGAGGCAAATCTTTCAAGTAAACTGATTTAGAAGCGATGTTGTTTGATGGATACCGAGTACGTCCTAAGCGCTGGGCACAACTTTCAGTTATATATGATAGCGTTGAAGCAGTTTTCATATGTATAAAAGCTGTTGTCATAATGAATTCTTTTATATTTCTTTTTATAGCGCCATGCAGCACGAGCTGGCGAAACACGTCGATTCTTTAAAGTCACAAAATATCAATTAGACCGAAAGTTACATCAGAAAGCCCTGTGGGATATCTGCAAGGAAATTTGCTGAACACCGACCACAAACAACTCCAACGTTGGAAAAAACATTTCTCTAGTGTGCTAAGCCGTGTCATAGATACTAATCTTTAGCCTCCCACTTTGGCAAATCCACCATCTATTATAAACTCGATGATTAGAATAACACCTCATAGTTTACCGGAAACAATTGCAACCGGTATCAAGGCATTCCCGCGAAAAAATGCAAATGTAAAGCGGCACTCTAAGCACAAATTTTACTTTGAATCTTTTTCGACAAAGGGGAGAAACGAGTTTTTTCTAACTGGAGGGGTATATTTGTGTTACCATAATAGTTGCAAAGATAATATAACACCGCATCAAAAAACGCTTGAAGCAAACCAATAATGTATTTGGTTAGCCTTTTAAAGAAAAATGCATTTGAGAAAATAATCGATTTGATAATGGAAAGCTACTACCGTGCCGGGTGCTTTGTTCTGAAATGTTTATGGTGAAAATTTTAGTTCAGGGTTGCATATTGTCAACGCTTTTATTCCTAATTGTTATGGAAGATGTTCTAGAAGATATTGAAAATAAAGGGCAAGAAATACGATGGAAACTCAATAATTCGTTATCTAAACTATCTGGCTAACACAGATGATATCTGCTTGCTCTCACATAGGTTTATTGATCTTAAGAAAACAACAATATATTTTCAAGAACAACAACACTGACTATCCGTGCAACAATAGTTCCAGTCTCCATTAACAACCAAACACTTGAGACAAGTGACTAATTTCGCTATCTAGAGTGCGAGATCACTGCAAATGGAGGAATCATACTGGATGGAGTCGCCAAAATAAACAAGGCCCAATCATCCTTTGGCATACTAGCCCCAATGTGGCAAAGTAATAAAATCAGCCAATCCACAAAATTAAGAATTTTCGACGCAAATTTTAAGTCGGTGCTCCTGTATGGATGTGCTACCTAGATGATGACAAACGACATAAGAAACCGACTTCAAACTTTTTTTAACCGCTCCACAGAGGAGTATTTGACCCAAAAAGCTAAATGAAATCCTGAAAAGAAATTATGCAGATCGATAGAGAACAAAGTTCTACATCATATCGCGCATTTTATAGGTGGTAAGTTAAGATTTGTAGTTGTGGGACACTGTTAAAATCAGGAAAGTGAAGAAAATTGCATGCGTTTTTATTGAGTTTTTTCGATTTCAAGATATTTATATGATATTTTTTGTGGCTAAACGAACACAGGTATTACATTGATTTTTTTTTTGCCTAAAAGATTTCATCAGCAGCTATTTTTAATATTAAAAAAGAAAAAAATATCTCAAATATTTATTTTAAAAATATTAATAAAAAACTATATATATATATATATATATATATATATATATATATATATATATATATATATATATATAAATATATAAATTCTTATCAAAAAAAGGAAAGGTTTTTTGATAGTGAAGGTAGCTGTTGTACAAAATAATGTTTGCACCATTATTTTTGGTGATTTCTTGAAAATTTTATCTTTTTTCTATTTTTGCTCATAAGGCACTTTTTCTTATACTTCATTGTGGTCATAAACTTTTGTGTTTTTCGAATTATTTTAACAACTACTAACATGATGGATTACCTGCCCTTAAAAAAGAATTTCTTAGAATTTAGTAAATTCAAATTTTCTAACTGTAAGTCAACCAGACGCATACACACCTATTAAACTGTTTTTGTTTACCTGCGGTCTATATAAGACTTCGTCGTCTCTAGGACACTTTATTTCTTCTGAAAATATAGTTAAAAATCAAAATTAAATTTTAAAACAGTGCAGGTATATAAAAAATGCATCCAAGTATTAGGTTATTAACTAAGTAACGGAAAATGCACTATGAAAAATATACATGTGTGGCTTATTGCCCAAAATTCTTATTATAAGAGTTTTGCAACTTAACATGGACAAAATTTAAACAAGATTTGAGTTATTCCAAATGGTACAGGAATCTAATGCTAGAACCATTGACGAGAAGTATCAGTTTTTAGCTAGTAAATTGTGTGCGATTTCAGAATTCTAAGGATATGTGGATACACATACAAGCAGTAAAGCAGTGTGTTATAAATTTCAAAAATTGTTTCAAAAGATATTGAGGCTTAGCACAACGAAAAGAGGACCGATTTTTAAGCACGTATGCTAAATGGCTGGAAGGATCTGTGACAATACCAGTTCATCTTCAAGGCGACCAAAAAAAGAATTTAATGAAGCAAGTGAAAGAACAAAACGAAGAAAAACGTAAGAAATTCGTCAGCAAGTAAAAGTGAAGTACCATGTAATGGAAATATTGCACAAATTAAACACACGATGCTATTGACAATGGTCGATGCAAAAGTCTACAATACTGCAACGGACACAAAATCCAACACATTGCGGAAAAATGTTCCTGAAAATCCTGATGCTTTGAATTTTGGGCTATCAACTTTACACGAACGCATACGCTTTTTAGTAACAATACTTCATTTTTCATATAAAGTGACACTTCAAAAGTGGCAAGTAAGAAGAAAACGCACTTGTTAAAGAAATGAAGATAATCATCTAGAAGAGGCTCAAGGAAGAGATGGGCCTACTTGCAGATATTCCAAAACCAGGATATGGCAACACTAATGATGGCAATGCATCAAGAAGATTATTTTCGGATCCAGCAATTACTGGCATAAATGAAGAATATAATGTTGGAAACAATAACTAGCGGGCCCCGCATTAATTAATAATTAGACAATTGTCAGAAGAAGCTGCTGAAGCCAAAAATAAGCACTTCAGATTATATCGTGCTAATTATTCGAGAAAATTCAGAAGAATCGATACAAATCGAGTTGTTCTAAATAGGTTATTTTTATTTAGGCAGTGATTCTTTTTTAAGCTGCAATACACAAAAAACACGAAAGATAAAAAAGCCTTTTTCATCAGATACAATTAAACTACCTCTTCCTGCTACGGATGATGACGCCTATGATGAAATACGTATGACATGATCATAATTTTGAGCATTTTAATTAGTTTAATTTGTTCATGTGACGAGTATTTAATAATATAAAATAAATATTAAAAGTGAAAATGTTTTTGTTTATTCGGTTGTTTATCCCTTATAGGAAGCCAAGCTACAAGACAATTTTTTTTTTTAATATTTTAATATTGGATAAATTATAATTTTGACAAGGGGGTCTTCGTAACATCCATAAAAAGCTATGTTTTATTTCCCTGTAACTACACAACTACAACAAATAAAGTAAAAATAACACTAAGCCGATAATAATCTGCCACCAAACTTTTTCAATCAAACTAAAGCTTAAACTATCAAAAAAGGTAAACTTTTAAAACAAAAATTATTCTTAGTAATTTTGGGCAGCTTTTTGGGTCAAATACTCCTCTATACGCTGCTTAAAAAATATTTCGCATCTTTCGGCCTAGGACGACATCAAATTCCGAGTCGCTAGTAAAGACAAATCAAAAACAAGTAGCAATGGAGATACGTAAACAAAAGTGACAATAGAAATTAAATTAAAGAAATTAAACAACAGGAAAAGAATCAATTTGTTTAATGAGTTTTTACTGATAAATTTAGCTGGAAGAAATAATTTATTTAAATCCAGTTATAAGAAATATAAATTCAGTAAAACGAGTAGGTAGTACTAGAAGCTAACTTGTTTTATATTCCAAGAGTAATTTTTTAGATGTTACATGTTTTACAACCTGCGAAGGATTTGAAACTAAAATTTAACACAAATAATGCCAAGGTATGAGAATCTGGGAGTACACACAAAAATAAGAACTTTTCACAGTAAAACAAGGGCTTCAAAGTGAAAAAAAACGATTTGACGGTTGAAAACAACAGTTCAACATTATAAGTCTTCCTAAGGGAAAAAAGGCATCATTATGTGAATGATGTTTCTAAACCTATGCTCAGCGAGTAGCAAAAAGCGTAGTGATGCCAGATGTTTCAAAAAATATCCCGCTCTTAATTAGACCGAAAGAAAAACAAAGCGTAGTAAAAACGAAATCAGAGTTAAATGATAGGGTAAACCCAGTGAACTTTAAAATAACAAATGTTGAGAATATAAGAAATGGAACTTTAGTAATCCAGAGTGAAAATATTGAGGAAAGAGACAAAATTAAAGAAGCGATACAAAGTAAAATTAGTAATAATTATGAAATAACGGTTCCAAAGGAATTAGAGATGCAAATAATCGTAACGGACATGCATTTTAAAATGTCAGAAAATCAATTATTAGAAAAAAATCAAAAAACAAAACGAAGTGTTAATAAATAAAAAAATTTTAAAACAAAAAGATTCAACAAAACAATATATAATGCCAAATTAAAAATTGACAATGAATCATATATTAAAATTATGCCAAAACAAAAAATTAATGTTGGATGGGATAGATGCAGAATTTTCGATGGTACAAGTGTTATACAGTGTTTCAAATGCCAGGGGTATAATCACAAAGCGTCGGATTGTAAAAATGAAGAAATTTTATATAAATGCCATGGAAAACATAAAGAAACTGTAAATAAATGTATTAACTGTGTAAAAGAAAACTTAAGGGTCAATTTAGGATTGGATGAAAACCACATAACAAATAATAGAGAATGTCCGGTTTATCAAAATAAGCTTAATTTCAAAAAGAGAAGGATGGGTTTGAGGCCTAACAACGAAAGAAACTGCATGGGTTGTATACTAACATACAAGGGTTAATTAATAATTTTAATCAACTAGAGATTGTAAGTGAAGAAATTAAACCAGATTTTATTGTTTTACCTAAAACACATCTAACAGAGGTAGTGGATGAATCTGAGAAAGAGTTAAAACATTACAATCATTATACTACATTATCTAAGTCAAATAAAACTGGTGGATTAAGTTTTTATTTCAAAAAACATTGGAACATCAAGAAAATTAACCAATATATAAAAGATACAAAATACTTTATGAGTGTTTATAAAGCAAAGTATGGAAAGACATTATTTTTAATAACTTCGGTATACAGGACACCCAGTAGCCAAAAAGCAGAATTTTGTGAAAATTTTCAAGAGGTTTTAGAAGAATTGAGTAAAGAAAGCTGTGATATTATAAAGTAGGAGATTTTAGTATAGATTGGCGGAAGGATTTTTATAAGAATAAATTGGAAAGCATAATGAGTGATAATGGACTTAAACAAATAATGAACATGTGCACTAGGATAAAAAAAATCAAAAACAATAATAGACTATGTCATAACAAATGATGAAAATATATCAGCACAAATTAATACAAATAATAAAATATCCCATCATGAATCAATTGACATAATTATAAATAATGGATGTGTATTTAATGGAGAAATAAAAGAAAAGGAGGTGTTTAAATATAATAGGAAACGATTTAGAAATGAACTATGTTCAGTTTTAGAGTGTAATGAACTAAATATTGTGAACGAATGTGTTGACCATTTTGATTAAATTTTAGAAAATGCGATAAAAAAATTAACCATAAAAAAATCAACGAAAATAGTAATAGCAGTAAATGGTTTAGCAGTGAACTTAGATCTATGAAAAGGGATAAAGTTTCTAGTTATCAAAGAGCAATTATTGAAAATACTGATGAGGTGTAGAATATATATAAAACTATTAGAAATAGTTATAAAGTTAAAATAGAAAATGAAAATAAAAACAAATACATAAATCACAAAATAAGTAATTCTTATAACCAAAAAGCAATGTGGAGACAAATACAAAAATTAGTATTGTAAACCCCTAGTTCTGTGATAAAAACTGTGATATTTAAAGATATAGAATATAATGATAATTTACAAATAGCCGAAATTTTCTATAATTATTTGGTAGATAGTATTAAAGATTTTAATAAATCCATCGATAATGTGCATTATAATGATATACAATCTGTGGTAGACAGTACATTTAAGTTTCAGGCAATAGATATACAAGAATTAAAAATTATATGTAAAGTAATAAATGAAAACTTCGACTATTATAGGGTAAATAATAAAACAATATTATATACTGGGACATATTAGGCAATAAAATACTCGAAATAGTTAACAACTCACTAGAAATTGGAACATTTCCAACTAATTGGAAGGTATCGATAATTATACCAATTGAGAAAGTAAAATATACAGTAAAGTGTGAAGAATACCGGCCTATAAATGGACTAAAAAAATGTGTAAAAATACTCGAAAAAGTCGTATAAAACCAATTATAAGACTATATAGAATAACATAAAATTTTATCGAAATTCCAATCTGGTTTTCGAAGAATATACACATGTGAGGCTGCTTTAAATTATGTAATAAACAGATGGAAGTTTATGAAGAAAAACAATAAAATTGTAGCATTATTATTGGATTTTAAAAGAGCATTCGAAACAATAAATCGTGATATCTTAATTAAAAAGTTATACAAGTACGGCATAAAGGACAATGATTATGGAGTACCTCGAGGCTCAATTCTAGGTTTTAGAGAATTGTGAAATAATACACTATGCTAATGATACTTTGATTTTTTCGGAAGCAGTAACTGATGAAATTTGTTATAAAAACCTACAAACAGATATGAATAAGGTTAATATATAGTTGAAAATGAATAAACTATAATTAAATGATAATAAAACAAATATTATAGAAATAAACATGAACAACGACATAACTTTTAAAATAAACGTTGAAATACAATAAAAATTAACTAGTATAAAATATCTTAGTTTTATAATAGATAACGGATTAATTTTTAAAGAACATCTTGAATATATATGTAAAAAGATCGGAAAGAAAAAAGGCTTTTTTAAACGAATTAGAAACAAACTATCAATTATAACAGCAATAAATTATATAATACGATTATTAAACCTAATTTTGAATATGGATCTACGATATTATGTACGTATTGTACAGAAAATCAAATAAATAGACTACAAAAATTACAAAACAAAGCAATGCGAGCCATTCTAAAATGCAATCGTTTCAACTCAATACAATTAATGCTTGATATGCTAAGATGGAAGAATACACATCAAAGATTGGAGCTAAGCACATTAACCTTTATTAAGAAGATGGAGATAGGTGATGCACCTGAATACCTGATAGAGCAAATATGTTAACTTGGTGAAGTTCAACCATACAATCTAAGAAATAACCAAGATTTCAGATTGCAACGATCGGATACAAATTCAACGCAACGATTGCTATACTACAAAGGACTAAGAAAATATAACACTATGCCAAATAATTTAAAAAATAAGAAAAATATTAACAGTTTTAGAAAATCAGTTGTTAGTTTTATTAGAAATCAAAATTCAAATTAGAGCTTTAACAAATAATTTATATAAATAATTACAAAATGTAATTCAAAAGTATTTAAATACTGATAATAATAAATAAATAAATAAATAAAAAATACATAGTTAGGAAATATTTTCTCCAATGGTTCGACACACATCGATACGTCCTTGTATGACGTTACTGCATTTCTGCGCAGTGAACTTGCTGAGGAAATCTACATAAATATTCCTGAAAGTTTCAGTATAGATAATAAGAAGTTGTGGAAACTCAAGACATCCCTGTATGGTCTAAAGCAAGGGACTGGAGTTTGGAATAGAAAGAAATTACATTAAAGCAGATGAGCCCACCTTATAAAAAAAACAAAGTATCTTAAACAAAAGAAAAGTATTTACCACAAGATAAAAAAATGATAAATATATGGCGCATACGTTTTAATTTATTCATTCAAATAACTCTGAAACGAAGCTGTTTAAAAAATGTAGTTTATTTAAAACTTCAAGATAATCGATAAAGATGTCGCAAACTATAATGCAAAATTATCGATTATACTTTATCTATAGTCGTGTGAAGTTTCTGCTTAATTAGGCAAGCCCCATATAAACGCAGCTAAGATAGGACAGAATTCTATCAGTTTCTCTTGTTAATGAACTGTGCGATTGTAAGATAGTCTGGTGACCTTAGAATCAATTTACCGAAAGGAGAAAAAACTATTGATAAAGTATGTAGTAGTAAGTATTTTTGCAAAGGGAATAAAAAACGAAATATTAAAGCAATGTCGCAAAAAATAATTCTATCTTGAATTTGAAATTCTGGGTGTAGAAAGAACAATTTCTACATCTTTTAGTGCTATGCGAATTAAAATTTGAATAAAAACTTTTCAAATTAATGTAATTGCTTATGATTAGAATGATGCTTAATTTTTTTTGCGTAAAGCAATAAGAAAATTCAGAATTATTTCTACAATTAGTGATGGCTTTTAATTTCAACACTAAATTATACTTTTTTCTTAGAGAATACTTAACTGCGGAGATTCATACGCATATTCATGTGAACAAACTTAATTTTGAAACTATACATGAATATAGGGTAAATATGGGAGGAACTACATACTTATTTTGTTTGTTATTAGATGAAGGTACAGTGATTTTGTGTATTCCTGATGCAATAAAAAACCAACGCAAAAAGTTGTTAATTTGAATGATATGAAAGTATCTGTCGGGCTTAAATTTATTGCCTTTACCTTAAATATTAAATATTCAATATAATTATATTAATAATGAAGTTTCAAATCTTAAATCTAATAATGATACTTAATTAAGTCCAGCCGGTGCTAGATAAAATAAAGTACATATTTCTTCTTGCTTTCATTGTTTCGACTAAACGGACTATGTCGAATAAAACCATGATTGGTTCTTGCGTTGTTGGGTGTTTCATAATTTTTTTAAGAGAAGGCAATAATGCCTACTTATTTATTATATTACCCTTTTTGAAAGGAATAGAGTAGAGAATATAGATGGTAAAGAAGAGTAATAGATAGAGAGCTTCATGATTAGGGATTTTAGCAACGGCACTTTTAAGTCTTTTTGCTTTTGATATCAGAAAAATTTATTACATAGACACTAATGCTAGGTGGCATGTCGAATCTTTAGGGCAAGTACAAAACAAGTCTCAAAATATTTTCTTGGTGAACTCCGGCTATAATCTGGGTGCAAAAATGTATTATGAAACTTGATTTTATCCTCCCTTATCCGCGTTATCACATCCATAACGGCTTCTATACGTATTGTTCTTCATAGCATGTAAGTTCTGTGAAATGATTAAAAATAATAATAATATTCATTTTTTTTTTAAAGTGCACATTGGGACAAAAAACCAAATGACGACGACAAAAATGTAATCTTGCTAAGTGTAACCAATATTGCAATTAACATGTTCTATATGGTAGCGCGCAATCAACCTATAAGTATTTATTTTTTTATCGCATTACAATAGTCTGTACGTGCGTGCAAAGTATTAATACCTGTAACACGCGCTAGTTAAGTCACTTAGACTCATGATCATACATGGGATGAATATTATGATAAAAATATATATAAGAATAAAAGGTTATGAATAGTTTTAATTCCAAACATTATTCTAAGATAAGAAATATTTGCTTAGTCTTTATGATAAATAGTTTGTAAATATATTTTAAAATAAGAAATGTTCTGGTTATAACGAAATTTAAAATTTTACTAATAAGCATAAACTTTAGATAAAATTTTTAGAACGATATTTCATAAAAGAAAGTACAATTTAAATAACTACAGTCATTAAGAGGATGCCCATACATACATATTTAATGTTAAGTATACTATTAATACTCAAAATATATAATACCAAACTTATGCTTAAAGCATAATAAAGAAACATGGTTTTTTATCACAAAAAACAAGTCTTTTAATTCGCTTGTACCTCATCAGCATCTATACTTTGCACGTACAGACTAATATAAGTTTACTGTGTACTAATATATAGAACATATTAAATGCAATAGTGGTTACATTAAACAAAATACAAAACTCCATTTTTGTCATGGTAATTCTGTTATTTGCCCTTATGTGCAGGGTAAGTAGATTTTGACATCTGAAAACATATTTTAGAAAAATAAAATCCATGCTGTTTTTTTTATTGTTATAGTTGTTGTAGAACTGCTTTTACCTGTTAAATTTATATCCTTGGTGCAGATATTGTTTTGAAAACTTTCGATTTTAAATACAAATCAAACAACAATTATAAAAATACAAACAAGAACATCATGGAAAAACTTATTTGAAGCGTCAAAATTGTTTAAATCATATTAACACTGCTAATGATTTCCAAAAGAAAGATGTTTGAAACTATATCAACAAGATGGTCAGATATTATTTTCATTAGCTTGAGGTGTTTTTATCTTAAAATTGTTAAGGTGCTTTTACTTCAAAAACTAAACTATAACTTTTTAAATTTTTGAGATGCTTTTATTTAGTAAAGTAAAACTACAATTACTTCTTAACAAAAATTTCTCAACTACTTATACCAAATTAATAATAAATAAAAATGCTGATTGAATGCAGCCAGCATTATTAAGTGCAATAAGCTTATGACACATTTAGTTTGACCAAAAACAGTTTTGCTGACTCTTATGTGACATCTATATTAATGTAACTTTAAAATATAATCTACGTGGGTTGATCACAACATCCCTCTCCCCTTAACGGAAAAGATTCTGTCTTCTGTTTGCTTGGAATGGTGGTTCGGTGATTTAGCGGGTAAAGGCTGTGGCAAGTGTTGTTGTTTGATACTTTTAATAGCACACAACATAATCCGAGTTAGAAATTATCGTTGAATTTTCCAGGACTTGTAAACGGTATGGTAACTAGGTTGTTTTGTACTGGAAACGGTTGTCTATATATATATAAATATATATATATATATATATATATATATATATATATATATATTATATATATTTTTTAATTTTCCTATGAAAAAAGGGAAAACTATTTTTTGCTTGGCTTGCACCGACAATATTGCTATTGTCGCGTTAAAAAAATATTACTTGGAAATTAAATATTGAATGATATTATTAAAAAAAATAATATAGAGTATTCAAGAAGTATATATATATATATATATATATATATATATATATATATATATATATATATATATATATATATATATATATATATTACTTCTTCCTGATGTTCACATAAAATTTTTTTTATCAAATTATAGTTGATATTATGTAGTAGGAATCGTATTATTTATTTGCCCTAATGCCGTTTGCTACTAGTAAATTAACTTTTGAATTAGAACATCTTCACTTAAACATCATTCTGCTTCTGGGAAAATAAAATATATACCCCTGTACTTCCGCTTTATCCTGCACATTTAGTTTCGAACTAAACGATTTGGAGTTAAAAACAGAGTGTGTTTTGTTTTTTTTTTTAAACTTTCCTAAGCATTCTTCAGATTGGTTTATTCTCTCTTTCTTATTTATTTTGCTAGCTTTTGTGTTCCTATGCTAATTCTATAGCATTTGGACTCTTTTTCTATTTTTCCTAATTTAACTTTCCCTTTTTGCACCTATGTTATCTGTTAGTCTGACACCAAAATTTTTACCCATTATTAGTGCTCGAGAACATTTTTTTTCAATTTAAAAATATCTACTCGTTCTCCCTTGCAACTCAGTTATATTTTTTTTCGTTTATTTCCGCTAACTTCTTAAACGGCTAGTTTCACCGAATTGTTGTGGCAAACTTTCTAAGAATTTTTGTTTTTTATCCTAACGTTTAGAAGAGTCGGTATCCCTGTAATTTTTGTTTTTTCTTGCCTGATTTTTTAGCCATTTCATTTGTCCTACCGTATAATGCCTTGTCTTTGTGTTTTGTCGTAATACTGCTTTGATTTTTTGTTCACACTGTCTTGGTATTGTCTCACTATTTCGTTACTTCTTTGAATCTGGTATTTCAAAATTTTACTGTAATCGTCTATATTATATATGTAGAGACGCTTGCTGTTTTTTGAGTCTAAGAGACACTTCAAATTCAGTTCTGTTCAAGCATGAACTTGCATTAATAGTCCCTTACTTTGTCTATCAGTTCGTCTGACGCTTTCGGCGTATTGTCCGTTAAATAAGTTATTGATACTCACCATTTTCCCTTCTATGGATGAAGCTAAGCTAGATTCGTATCCCTATTTGTATTTTAAATACTTCTCTTGTACTTGTAACTCTACCAACATAATTTTTGACAAAGAAACTAAAGGCGTACCGGAATGCAGCTGCTTAAGACCTTCAGTGCTTCGTTTCTATATTTAGTGGTTTCCTTAACTTTTCGTTACCGCTTTCTTCTTTCACTTTCGGAAAGTATTAAAAAAATCGAAAAGCGGCAGCGCCAAAAAATGTTAAGGTTTTTTTATTTTAAAAGTTTTTAAGGTGCTTTACTTAAAAAACTAAGCTACAACTTTTTAAATTGTTGAGATGGTTTCATTTCAAAGTCTAAAACTACAATTACTTCTTAACAAAAACTTCTAAATTTTTTGTACTAAATTATAAATAAATAAAAAAGCTGATTGAATGCAGCCATTATTACATAATAAGTACAAAAACAAGGCCAAAATCAATTTTACTGACTCAAATGTGACAGTTCCTTCACTCGCTAGTATGAATGCAAGTTTTAGCAAATTACAATTTATAAGTAACATATTTTAATTTAATATTTATAATTTAAAAATATAATCTACGAGGATGTCTTTGTAAAAATTGTTTTTAATACTAACACGGTCGCATATCGGTTAATAGACTTCCCAATGTATAAAGACTTAAGCTCTGTAGAGACGGTTGCCACATCTTACAATATTGTCAGACCTAACAATGTGCTGACAATGACAAGGCCAAGAAAATTGTCACCACAATGTAGATTGCCAGTTTACACGATTGCAAGGCATTTGTCGGAAAACTGGCAATTCCATAGTAAGTCAATTATCTGACAATAACATTATCTGACAACATTGTCAGACAAAAAATTGTTAGTTCACACGGTAGTAAGAATTGCCAAGTGGCAAACATTAGGTCTGTTCCAGATGCATAACAAAATAGTCCGGACTTTTGAGAGTAAAATGGAAATTACTGTCTGAATGTGACAAAGTAGTCTGAAATTGCTGGAACGCAAAAAATCACAATTGAACATCTTAAGATGCTAATGGTGCTGACTTAATTAAATAAATTTTATTTTAGCGATTTTAGACGCTTAAAATAAAAAATATTTTTAAAACAAAGCATTTGCAGTATTGCCACCAGCTGTAAAAAGTAATTAAATATAAACTGAATCTTCAGCAACTAAGTCCAAAATCTCGTTTCCATCAGACTCACTTGATGTTTTCATGACTTTATCAATGATCTATAAAAGCATATTTTATTAAAGAAAGTGATAAATATATGCACAAGTACTTACAACTTCTTCCATTTTGCTTTTAAGTAACGACGTTATGTATTTATTAAAAAATTATTTGATTTTTAAATATCAACAAAAAACAGCTGATAATTTAATTCTAGTCCGAACTTACCCAAAGAAAACGTTCGTACAACTTTGTGCAGGAAATGAAAAATTTTACTCTCTCATTTTCTCTCAAAATTGTACAAAAATTGTTATCTGGAACGCTTTTGGACTAATTTGTACTAGTTCAGACTGTTTTGTTATGCATCTGGAACATACCTATTTACAGCTCTATTGTCAGAATTAAAAAATACAAGAGACAATTTTTTTTAAGTTTTTAATGAAAATTATTATAAAAGTTAAAAATTTATACGATAAATCTTTATCAAAACAAACGGATATTAATCAAAACGAAGAAATTGCAACGATTTTAATAGCGTCCGTTTTTAGCAAGAACCAAGAAGGATAATTCTTGCAAAAAAAAACCCATTTAAAAGAGATTTCAGCTATTTGTATATAAAGTTTCAAAAGTTTAGCCACGATCATCAACTATATGGTATACCCTTTAATTTCGTAGTTTTAACTATTTATATTTCTTGATATACTACAAAAATTTGTGGACATTCAAAAGATAGGGCTATATATGTCAAATTACATCAGTTATGAGTACACCCTTTAAATTCTAAAATCAAATTGTATACTTGCTCTTATAGCGGACTTAGCAATATAGGTTCTTTGTAAATATCAATCGTCTCTTTACAACTATCATATACATTAAATTAATAATCTATTGGGTCTATAATCTATAATTTTAATTATTTATAATAGTTATTATAATAGTCATAGTTATCGACATTCTGTCCAGTCTTCAAAGATAAGACCATGAACGTCAATTCTTGTTCCGTATTCTAGTTTTAACTATTCGAGCTATGTTCCGGAAGCCCTACATACCATTTACAAAGTGATTGTAAGTATGCAAATTCTTTCGTACCATCAAAATACCCTCGCTTTCAATTTTTTTATTCCGTTAATTTAAATTTTCTTTTTTCTGCTATAATTTTAATTGGCTTTTTTATTTTAATTTTTTTAAAGCAGTTTTCTTCATTTTTTTATTAACTTTTATCTGATTGTGATTTCGTTGTCAGATGCTTAAAATTTCCAACATATAACATTATATTTTGAACTGACAATGTTCTGACAATGCAAATAAAAGTGTTCACACAATTGTAAGATATCTGACAATAATATTTTCAGGTAGAAGTCTGACAATTATCTGACAACGGTTTTTCTGACAATGTTGTCAGAACACAATTGTAAGTTCACACGATCAATAGGCGTTTTCTGTACATTTTGCTGACAATATTGTAAGATCTGACAACCGTCTGTATAGAGCTTTAGAATATATACTTTATGTTGAAAATAGGAATTGAAGGAATTATAAACGGAATGACAAACTTATACACCCATACGTGTACTGAAATGTATAGTAAAATTCTTTTGAGACAATAAGTATTAAGTATTAGTATTGCAAAGTACTAGTTTAAAACAATTCAACTATTGTTCTCAAAACAAATTAATAATGTACCCTGTATATGTCTTAATTAGTTGTTGTGCACCATTTATAACAATTATTTATTTTGACCAAGAAACAAGAAAAATTAACGGTTCAACAAAGAAGTTTAGGCGAATTATTTATTTTACATTTAAGATAACAATATGACAGGTAAGAGTGCTATATTCGGTATGCCGAATCTAATATACCCTTCACCATATATGTAAATTTAGTTAACTGAAGTAACTCCGGTTATGAAAAAAAAAAAATTAGAGTGCAGGAAAACAAGAACAAAAATTAATTGCTATACATATTTTTCATAAAAATGTCACAGGCTCTTAATGGGTTAAGCATTTCTTAAAAGTTTTCTCATTTCCTGAAAGATCTTTTCAAAAGCTTTTAAATGATAACAATAATGATATCTTAAAAAATATAGTGCACAATCGCAATTTTCTATCAAAAATACAGAATACCACAACTCGGAAAATATGGGCGAGTGCCAATATCATTTGATGTTTTTTTTCTTATTTTTAATTCTCTATCGCCCTTTATATTTGTTGTTTTGTTTTTTTTGTTTGGAGCTACTTCATTGTGTTCTACGTGATATGGAAAAATTAAAGGCAGGCGTGGTGTTTTGCCCACTGCCTGTAGGGAAATTTGAAATAGCAAAATTTTCGAAACTATGTTTGATAAATTGGCGTATTTAAATTTTATCTTGCTCATCTGTGTCCTTCGCAAAGTTGATTTTAACACTAACACGGACGGACATCGCTTAGTCGATTTCTCACTCTTTCTTGTTATTATAAAATTTTATGGATTATTAGCATAATATTTTTCTATAATACTATTGCGATCCCAATATAATTTGAATAGAAGAAGATGTTAGGTGTCCAATAGCCAGTAGCGCTTGTACTCAAATTTATCAATATGGAAAAATCGAGTTCAGTGGTGCGGTAACAATGTTAATCGGTAATATAATTGTGTTGCCAAAATTCTCTTTAAGAACCACCGGAGGGGAGGTAGAAACGTGACTGAAGAAAGGTCTTATTCTAAGTTAATTTTGAGAACTATAGCACAATTCCTAACATGTATATTTCAAAGGTGTTTTCACTATTTTTATAAATACACATTTTGCTAAATAAATGACAACAGTTTTATTGCAGACTTGTTAGAATGTAGGGTTATTTGTTACTTTACCCCACACATATTGAAATTTTAGGTCCGTTGAATATTATTTACTAGCAATAGACGGATTTGCTAAAGTAGACGGTTTCAGTAAGTGTTGGAAATACTTTAGGAAAATTGCAGGCATTATAAAATTTTACTTTTTTGGCTTTGGTTCATTTTTAATTTAACTTTTATTAAGAAAAATTATTTTTCAAATATACGCGGACGTTTTCCAAAGAAAACAAGAAAAATTAGACGCTGGCAGAATGTAATGCTGCATTTTCAGGACCGCCAGATCCATCTTCAGCATTCTTTGCATCCAACACCTTGATTAGCGTATACAGTAAATATCATCCATTTAACCAACTAATCAATATTAATTTGGTTGAACGAAATTCACACACAACTCAAAGCATTTTTTGTTGTTGTCTTCTCTACAACATGTCTTGTACATTTTAGTTAATTTGATTTATGAAGATCACTGGTTCGACCCCTGGCTGGGACTAAATTTAAAAAATAATAGTAATTAAAGACTTTTATAATTCGAAGAATTGTTAATGTGTTTTAAATACAACTGACTTTGCAAAGGGTAGTCACTTTGTCGTTTGTGCAAAAGCCTAACGTCACAAGAACGCCATGGGTTATGTTTGCAGGTATCTTCACCCTGGAAAGGTAAGCGATGCGAAACGTGCTGCTGGGGTGCGACTTAATAAGAACTACTCGATCTCTTGGCAGGGCTCGTTCCGTTCTAACACCTAAGAAAGAAGAACGAAAGGCTCTAAAAAGAAGGAAGAAATCAAAGCGACATGTGAAATAGGTAAGAGCTATGAAGAAAGGTATAATTCGTGAGAAGAAAGATATAATTCCATAGCAAAAGCAAAAGAATATCCGGCAAAACGCTGTGCTGACATCGCTAAGGCAATAATGATGGAACCTATGTACCCTGGTTTCATTTTCAACATTGTATGACTTCTAGCTTCTCAACTTAAGAACCTCTCGGCTGGGTTATCTCGCCAGCAAGAATGTACTTTTTTTGGCGATAAATGGAATTGTGATTGTCTCTGCAGGGTTATTACTAAACTCTACTTGAGGACCATAGCACCATAACCACAAGTTTTGTTTCTAAGTATCCTTTTATCTACCTACACACGTATGTACACACGTAAATGGGTGAAAAAGTTAAGTTATTATTAAAGACTTACAAATCTTATTTATTGTTTCGTTTTCTCAGAATTTGCGTATTGTGGGTTTTTTCGGCCTGTTAAACATTTAAATGAATCCTTTGCAGAGAAAACCCATTAAATACCTCCACAACACTCACTTGATTTCTTTTTAACATAAGTTTTTCTATTAAATGTTTTAAGAGTGTTTGAAAAAAACAAACGTTAGTTTTCTGTACCGAATTTTATTAAGATCAGTACACAAATGCATTTTCTACAAAAAAAAAAAAAAAATACATAAATAAATAAAATAAAAAAAATAAAATACGCGTCGTGTGTCGTCGAAAGTCCGCTCCTAAATCCAAATTGAAAATCTTTTAGAATGTCATTGATCTTTGCCAGAAGAAAGTTTTCAAATAGCTTTCCAAAGGCCGATAATAGGGATATAGGCTTCCACCCTCATGAGAATTCGTTTTCGGTTTTAATATGGGAACTAAAAGGGCAGTCTTCCATGCTTTTGTTAAATACCTGATATTAAGGAAATGGGTTAATAAAATAGCGAAACCGCCAAACTACAATATCCGTCTTCTACAAAACAGATTCTGATTCACCATCCACACCACTAGACCTCTTGTTTGCCCTTCGCTTTAAAGCATTACCTAATGCGACTTCATTAGCAAAAGCCAGTCCGCTTATTTTCCTACTAGAGTCAACCGTTTATCCGTCAGCTGTCAAAGTTGTTCCAAAAACCGTCAAAGGCATCGTCCTGTCTAAAGCAGAGACTAATTTTCGAACCCTCACACTGAATGGATCTGCACGCGCTGCTTGACCAGGGCTTACCTCGAAGAAACGGCCTGCAAGCAGATTAGAGATGCCACTATTATCGGAAATGATTGATCCATGATTATCAATCAAACTTCGAACTAAGGGTCGAGAGTTTAAACATACTGCCGTCTTTATTTTTCTAAATGTCTGGTTATTAAGTCTAACGCTTTTTAAAAAGTCCGTCCAACATTCGCGTTCAAAAGAAGCTATGGCACCCTGAACTATTCGGTTAAAATGTTACGTCTACCGGGGTCTTCACATCTATGCAATGTTCGTCTCAGTCGTTTCTTTTCGCCAATGAAATGGAGTAATCTTGGTGGAAGCTTTAACAAGCCCCTTCTTTCAGCGGATACTTAAGGAATGGTATGCTCCATAGCATCCTTAAAGGCCCGCCCCAATTCATCAACGCAAATGTCAATCTCTGCCCGAGTCACGTTCTTGTCAAGTGGAAGACCACATGTGGCAAGATTAGTAGACAGTCTTCGTGAAAATGTTGTAGGCCGTTGTGCAGTTAAGCATGTGTTTGTATAAAAGACCATTTGCACGGCTCTATGATCGAATTCATAATCCAGTGTTCTGAGTCGGTCCGCAGTATTTATATCCACAATCGCTAGAATAAAGTCAATATAGGATGACACATGAGTATTTATCCTACTTGTACGTCAATTTGTCATATATCCACGTCCAGGTTTGAAGTTTTCTCAAAGTTTTCATCCACTCGCATTTGTATACAGGTCTCCCCAATACGGATGCCTTGCATTCAGTTCTGTAATCACGTGACAGCCCCTTCAAAATATGAAGAAGTGAACGGGGATTGAGGTCTGAGGTACATTGAAATAGCAATGAAGTCATGGGCATTTGATTTCTGAATACGCACAACTGCATGCTCAATATGCTCTGTATTAAGAATAATCTCACCGCCTCCGCGTCCAGCTTGACGGTTACGTCTTAAACTTGTGTATTCAATAATGTCCAGTTTGTGGCGAGAACTAAGACAGTGCTCAGCCACCAACAGTACGTCCGGTTTATGTCTACTTAAGAAAAAACTAAAGTAATGTCTTCTATGCCTTGAAATAATTGAATTTACGTTCATAAATACAATTTTGAATAAATTATTCATCCTTTCACAAAGTCAATAACAGTCCGAGTAAAGCACGTAATCTCTCCTCGTCATAATTAAGTTCACGGTGCTGAGTCGCAAAACCACCAATTTAAACATTTCAGCAGCCCCCCACCGAAGAAACGTTGGCAGTCTTTGTCAATCTTGTCATAACTGTAGCCAGTATAATATTGGATTTCTCCGAAATTCTCTTAGATAAAACCTCAGGCGCCTCCCGAACTGACCGAGCAACTGCATAAGAAAGCCCTACCTTAACCTTACTTTTCTCAAAAGATTGAGCACTTGGACGATATCCACCCCTGGATGCTTTTTTTAAATCCATCTTGCAGATAAGATCAACCCTGCTTGGACACAACTTCGAGCAGGCAACGCACTTGACTGGCATAACCACTTTACACTTGACCAGTTGCAGGATCAGTAACCAACGTCTCCTGATTATTTTCCCCTTTAGGTGGCACTTGGCATTTTTCCGGGCAATGAGACCCTCCGCATTTTACACACCTATCCGACAATTCGTACTTACATGGCCATATCGCTAGCAGTTAAAGCACTGCGTTATTCCAGTCCTCGTAAACTTTCTAATGTTCACCTTACAACAAAAAATGTATTTAATATCATAAAATTTCTTAATATCAAAATTTCTGTCCATCCTGACAATCCACTTGTCAGCAACCAATTATCAGACCTACAATATTGATGTCTATCTGAAGAACGTTCAAATATGCAGCAATCTCCACAGATTCAAAGAAATCTGGAAGCCCTTCCACTACAAGTTTGAAAGGACGAAGACCCCTGATGGTGAAGGTATAAAAATTTACCTTTTCAGCCTCTAAAAAAAACCTTTACTTTCTGGAAATCATCCAGAGTGCAGACCTCTATGTTAGCAACGTTTCTACCTTAAATGTTGATAATAAAATTGCTACGACCTAAACTTGCATGTATTAATGTAATCATCTTTTTTACGTCCATGTCATGTGCAGTTATTACTGGAACAAACTTTTTCCAGATTTTTTTGGAACTTGCCCCTTGGAATCTTGCTTTCTATTTCGACTTTCCAGCCCTGCATCATCACTAACCGACTGTTTTTTATTGCTTTTGTTCTAACTCCGTGTACATTGTTCAACTTCATAGGTTAACATCAACTTCATCGATCGAAATTAGGCTATCGGAATCTTGCTGAAGCCTTACGTTCCTTCTCTATTTTATCCACTCGTCTCCTTAACACATCGTTTTCATGCAGAAGTAGCCCAATTTTTCTGCCGACATCTTCTAATTTTTCAACCTAGACTGCATTAAGCCTTCGCAGGTCTTCCAAATAATCAGCCGCATTCCATTCAACAACGGACTTCTTTCGTTTTCTAACGACACTACCATCATCATCCTCCTCCATTTTAAAAGTTTAATGTTTTTTAAAGTGTTTTCTCTACAAACAGAAAAACCACTCTTTTGCCTTCTCAAATGTCTGAAGCAGTATGTATAAAATTCAATATTTTTGTTTTCAAAACTAGTTGCACACATACAAGCACAAAATATTTAAAATTTTTTTTTCGATCTAACACGTGCTCTCTACCAACTGAACGTCTTATTACCAAATAAAAATAATGTTAATAGAAAATTTTGCCGCATAAACGCTGAATTATTTTTTACTTGTGAATGGCTTCCTCACAAAATCATTTCCTGCCACATTTTATTTTTTAGTGTTTTTGTCGATTAGACCATAAAAATTTTTAAAAAGTAACATTTTAAGGAAAAACATTGTTGTTGAATCAGTCAAAAAAGTTTTTTCAAAGCAAGCGGTTGTATTTGCTCAAAAAAAATTTTCATTAAAAAAATTATAGAAAATTTTTATTCAATTTTTTAGATATTAAAATTTCGTGTTTTCTTTCACGCCTTTTGCTTTACGTGTTTTCTTAATTATTTTAACTTGGTGTTTTGCCTAAACTTGTTCTCGGGCATTGTTAACGGTGTCATATAAATCTAAAGCTTAATAATTAATAACATCCTATCAAAATGAATGAACCTCCTGATGTTTCTAAAAAGAAAAATGATATTTCCCACGGCTTAGATTTTGATTTCAATAAAAGAATTTCAATTAACTCTATTGGACCTTTTTTTTCCAATGTGTCTCCTTTCCTCATTAAAATAGTGATTGATTTGACTTGTGATGGAGAAGTATATGACTGTAAAAAACTACGTAATGGCACATTGCTAGTAAAAACCAAAAATTCTACACAAGCAAATAAATTAATAAAACTTACAGCTATGAGCAGGAACATAAAGATCGAAGTCTCTGAACATAAAACCCTCAATTATTCAAGAGGCGTAATATATTTCATCGATTTATTCGGTGTTCCTGAAGAAAAAAATAAAAAAAGTAAAAGTTAAAGTATCAGAAGTGAAAAAAAAATACTAAGAGTGGATAATGGGATCTTAAAAGAAAGTGGGCTCATAATTTTAACCTTCGCAACGATTGAGCTACCTGAATTTGTTTACCTGGGTTATCAGAAATTATATTTAAGACCATATATACCTCTCCCATTCAGATGCAATAACTGTTTGCATTTCGGCCACCTACAGAAATCATGCGTTAGCGAAAAGTTGTGTTGAAGTTGCGGTAACCCGAATCATGTTAATGAAGAAACCAATGAAAAATGTGGTAATGCTGCCAGCTGCGTTAACTGCAAAGAATATAACATCAAAGAATTTAACCACTGAGCTAAAGACAAAAACTGCCCAATTTTGCTAAAAGATAAAGAAATCCAAGCGAACAGAGTACTGCAGAAATCCTCCCTAAAAAACGCGGAGAGAATTTATAACAAAAGGCATCTAAACTGCACCAACACTTATGCTGACATGCTAATACTAAAGAGAATTCCAGCCCTCGTACTGTACTTATTAATTATAATGACCCTCTGCTTCTTGCTTCACAAAAAACCAATACCATTAGGCTAATTCAAAACTCTGGTTGTGCCAAAAGTCAACCTCAACAAATCAACATCAAAGATCAGCAAACCACGATTATGACTCATTCACAACCCAAATCTATAATCACTGACCATATTAATCAACTGCCATCAAGTCGCCCTAGGAGCCTAGGAACCACAAAAATACTACCCGGAAAAATATCCAATAGAGCTAAGGCACAACTAAAATTTAAGCATACATCTAATAGCACTAAAATTAATCTCTGCCAAGTTATAAAACCTATTGATCTAAGTGATAAGGGCTTTGGGATGATGGGAGAGTAATTTCTTACTACTCTTTCTACCCCTCTCTGATTTTTTGGGCGCTACGGGGACTTCCACCTTGTCAAAAGCGCTGTGGCTAGTTCCTGGGGCGCCCCTGATCAGTGAGTCATTCACATATTAATTTTTTTGTTAAACATATTTTTCTTTAATAACATTTCATTTTTTCTTATCTAAACCCTTATTACAATCACATTATATATAATTCAATTGAATTTGAAAGGATATACAAACTACTATAAGCAACTCCAAATAATCATAAGGAAAATAATCCGAAAATATTTTCTCCAAAAAATACATAATCATTCCTTCTCCAACTTGCCTTTACACCTAAATTACAAGTGTGTTCATAAAAACTCTGCTCCCCATTCTTATGAAGGAGTTGCTCTTTTAATACACAACTCTCTCCAATTTACCCCCGTCTCCCTCCCGAATGAAATAGATTCCGTTGATACAAATATTCAATCTAGAAAACATTTTACAATAATTAACAGTTATTTACCACCCTCTAAACAATTTAATTTGAATGTTTAAGGAAATATGTACGACCAATTTAACGACAGTATTATTATTATTACTTTCATATGTACGTCCGCGTACATTTGAAAAATAATTTTTCTTAATAAAAGTTAAATTAAAAATGAACCAAAAGCCGAAAAAGTAAAATTTTAATTGATTTATGATGATCACCGGTTCAACCCCTGGCTGGGACTAAAATTAAAAAAAAAATAATTTTAAACACGCAAGGCACGGCGCATTAACATTTATACCTAACTCATCAATAGTTGATATGATACTGGAACAGCATCTATAATGTTGTGAGAAAAACAAGTATGAATGATTAAAAATAAAATTTGCATTTCGTGACTATACCGACGGTGTAGTACAAAATTGCAACAAATGTACAAGACGTGTTGTAGAGAAGACAACAAAGAAATGCTTTGAGTTGTGTGTGAATTTCGTCCAACCAAATTAATATTGATTAGTTGGTTAAATGGATGATATTTACAGTATATGCAAATCAAGGTGTTGGATGCAAATAATGCTGAAGATGGATTTGGCGGTCCTGAAAATGCAGCATTACATTCTGCCAGCGTCTAATTTTTTCTTGTTTTCTTTGGAAAACGTCCGCGTACATTTGAAAAATAATTTTTCTTAATAAAAGTTAAATTAAAAATGAACAAAAAGCCGAAAAAGTAAAATTTTAATTGATTTATGATGATCACCGGTTCAACCCCTGGATGGGACTAAAATTAAAAAAAAAATAATAATTTTAAACACGCAAGGCACAGCACATAAACACTTATACCTAACTCATCAACAGTTGATATGATACTGGAACAGCATCTATAATGTTGTGAGAAAAACAAGTATGAATGATTAAAAACAAAATTTGCATTTCGTGACTATACCGACGGTGTAGTTCAAAATTGCAACAAATGCACAAGACGTGTTGTAGAGAACACAACAAAAAAATGCTTTGAGTTGTGTGTTAATTTCGTCTAACCGAATTAATATTGATAAGTTGGTTAAATGGATGATATTTACAGTATATGCAAATCAAGGTGTTGGATGCAAAGAATGCTGAAGATGGATTTGGCGGTCCTGAAAATGCAACATTACATTCTGCCAGCGTCTAACTTTTCTTGTTTTCTTTGGAAAATGTCCGCGTACATTTGAAAAATAATTTTTCTTAATAAAAGTTAAATTAAAAATGAACCAAAAGCCGAAAAATAAAATTTTAATTATTACAGAAAACTTTAACAGTTGGCACTCATTGTGGGGCTCAACTTCTAACAATTTACAAGGACGTAATATAGCTATATATAAAAAAAATTCTAGTCTCGTTATTTTTAATGATGGCTCACCAACAAATTTTAGTACTCGATATTCACTAACAAACATAGATCTTACCTGCGGCTCTACCAATCTAAAACTTCAATCCAACTGGATGACTATAGACGACCTCTACTGAAGTGACCACTTTTCAATCCTCATAAAGCTTTTCACTGTTTTTCCAATGTCAAATTCATGCCCAAGAACGAAATATATCACTGACAAAGCGAATTAGTCCAAATTTAAGAACCTCTCACAGGTATTTGATAATATGCGCCCGATTAGTAATAATATTTATAAAGAGGCTTCAAATATCCAAAAGCCTATCCATCAAAGTGCTAATGAATCTATTCCTCAGGTTAATCCCTCTAGGAGAAATATGGTCCTATTGTGGAGCAACTATCTAAACCAGCATAAAATGGAAAAAATCAATTCTTGAACATACTAAAGAGAAATATTAACATTTGTAATATTATTAATTATAAAAGAGCAGTAGCTAGATTTAAAAGAGAGATAAAAATGGCTAAAACTAAATGCATTTCTAAACTCACTTCACAAACCAATCCACAATCGCCAACTAAGAAAATGTGGCCTCCGCTTGCCTCAGTCTATACATACTAATAACTCTACAACTAACCCTGACATTTTCTTAATTGGCCCTCAAATCATTGCAGACGAATTTGACAAATTTTGGTCATCGAGTTCATATGATAGAAACTTTTCAGATGAATTTATAGATAATAAAACTATGTTGGATAATACAGACAAAGCTAAAGTGATTGAGAATAATATCAGAATTAAGGAATTTGAATATGCTCTAAACAAATTGAAAGGCAAAACACCAGGATTTGATAGAATATCCTACCCTATGAGTAGCAATCTAAACATAAAAACTAAACTAAGACTCACTCACCTATACAACTCAATTTTATCTAAATTCATTCCTAATTTTTATAAGGTAAGCACCATATTCTCAATATTAACTAGATTCTGATAAAACTCTTATAAAATCTTCCAGACTTATTTCCTTAAATACTTGTGTATCTAAACTATTAGACAAAATAATTGCGAATCGTCTTTGGTGATATGTGACATCAGAAATTGGGTTTCGGGAAGGAAAATCCGTAATTGATGCGCATCTTTAAATTGATCATCTAATAACAGACTCGCTTGCCCCCAAAAATCATTCATCAATCATATCACAAGACTTTTTTAAAGCTTTTGACAAAGTAGGTATACACACTATTATTTACCAATTAATGGAGTGGGGCTTAGGACCCAAAATTATCAAGTACATTAAAAATTTCTTAACAAATAGATAGATCAGGATTAAAGTTAATAATAGTTACTCTAAATCAAATCCCCTATTCAAAGGTATCCCCCAAGGCTCTCCTCTTGTAATCACATTATTCTTAATTTCCTACAGTAAACTAAAGTATATGCAGGAAACTATCATGTTATACTTCTATCTCTGCTGGCCTATTCACTATTGAAAACACTATTTGTTCAAAGCTGAACAGTCATGTGTTCCAACCCTGTATATCAGTAAATGGTGATGCCAATGTTGTCCTAGGTAAATTTAGATATGGATGGCGCTTTGATACTTATCATTTATGCTTAGTATCTTTTTCCTTTTGTTATATAAAAAAATCCCGATTGTACATTGTTCGTTAGCATCTCGTAAAGTTCAGTTTGGTGACAGAATATTGTCGCCATATTAGTTTTTTTGAAAAATATAAAAAAGTTGAAAAAAATAAATATTGCCTTTTTTTGCTAAGAAGAAAATAATTGTTTTATTTTCTTTTAATTTTCGAGCGACTTTTTGGGTTAACTAGTGGATGGACTTTTTGCAGGAAAGCTGTCTGGAAGCTATTCTAACTTTCAATTTTTACATTAGTCCAATCGAGCAGGATTTTGGAACTGTTTTTGTGGAGTCCCAACATATTTTTTTGGATAAAGGCAAAATTAAGGTAATATTACTTTTATTTATTTCGCTTTATTTCCCTTGTAACATTTTGGTCGGAAACTAAAAATTTTACAAGAAAATTCTGTTTTACAGTAGTGCTTTGTGCTGTAAAACAATCTTTTGTTCTACAGTTTAAAACACACTGCACTTCATTTCCCACTATTATACACTGCATTACCACATGGATTTATTTATTATTTAGCTAATCTCGAAACCAGAATTAAAGAATCGGCCTTTTTTTCCTTTTTTGTTTCACAACTCTGATTTTGATCAATACCGGTTTTTGTTTGGTAACATCAATTTGACACTTATTTGTTTACTTTTTATTTATTCATGTGTTCGGTTTTGGTGCCATAAATTTTATAAAAAATTTAATTCTAAAGTTTTTTGCGTGGATTTATGTGCAGAAATTTTTTATTTGTGTGCAGTGCAGTGCCATTTTCGTTGAGAAAAAAAAATTACCAGTGTGTTGTGGAAAAAAAAAATAAATTTCATTCTCACCCAACCAAAAGATAACAACAATAACCAACCAGCAAAGGAAAAGTGAGCCAATAATTACCAACCACTCAAGGAAGATGTCTGGAGCGGTAGAAATTTTACAGGTATTTCGCATAAGTTTTGGATGAAAACTTGTGAATTTGCATCTACATATGCATTTTTATAAAAAAAAAAAATAAAAGCATTTTGTTGAGTGGTTCATATGAAAGTTTTAGTGTTTGGCATTTGCAATAAGGTGGCTCCGCCTTTTTCGTTTAAAATTTTCTAATTAAAATTAATAAAATTTTTACGAAATACGCGAACAGAATTAAATTAAAATAAAAATAAAATTAAATAAATTGAATTTTATATCTAACGGTGGTTTTTAAAAAATTTTTATGGTTTATTTCTTTAAGTAAACCTCATACTTAATTGCGGAAATTTACAAATTGGTTTTATTTTATTTTGTTATTAAATTCTATAGCGATAATTTCTTACCAGGAAAAGGGAAGAATAGAGATTGAAAAAGCAAGTTTAAATTATTAAGATTTACTTGGCGCATTTTAATTTATATCTGGCTGATTTAATTCTGATTTATATATTGAATTGTCTGTCTTGCTATTATTTAGTAAGTTAATTTAATCTTGGGTCATTTGATAAATTGTTTTGAGTATATATTGCATCATCGCTGTGGGGTCTGCCGGTTCTAGTTCTTTAGACGCTTCGTATTTTTTTTTTGGTTGGAAATACAATCCAATAGTTGTGTTTAAAAAGTTTTTTTTTTTTTCTTTTTGTAATATTTTTGGTTGCGATTGTCTTTTACTTGCAAAAGGATGGTAAAATCGACTAATTTGCAAACTTTCGAGAATTATGCTGCGCTTCTCCTTGAATTTGAATGTGACTTTAATGGAGTTCACAGGGAAAATCAAACGGCCTTTACCATTGATCTGGAGAAGGAAGAGTTCTAGATCTTATGGGAGAAGGTAAGGGCGTGTGAAACATTGATCACCACAAGTGAGAACACGGATACTGAAGAGGACATGGAATCGGCTAAGATTCTCTTTAAAGAATGTAGATTGGCCTACATCACCTGTGCTGCTCTAATGGGCGAGTTATCTCAGTCATTCGTTAGTAAACCTGCCCTTCTGCTTTATCTTCCACCCAGTGCGCTGCTAACTTGAATGAGACGTCGAATGTCGGGGGTCATCAACTTAGACCACCGCCATGTACTACTGAACCATTTTTTGGTGACTATCAGTCATGGCCGGCTTTCAGGGATATATTTGTGGCAGTTTATATTAATGGTATCTCTTTAACTGCTGTAGAGAAGCTTTTTTATCTTAGAAAAAATACCCGGGATGAAGCTCTAGAGATTGTTAGGAAATCTCCCCTCACTAATGTAGGTTTTGAAATGGCATGGAAAAATTTGAAAGACAGATATGAAAATAAAAGGATTTTAGTTAATCTTCAGTTAAAGATTTTGTTTAACCTGGTGGAAGTCAAGACGGAATCAGCAGCTGAAATAAAACGACTGCAGAGGGATATAAATAATTGCATTATGGCCCTTAGTTTGCAGGGAATAAATATTAGCAATTGTCTTGGTATTTTTCCGCTCAATTAAAAGACGATCTTTCTCGTTTCAATAGTTTATTACGACTAAAAATATTAAAAATGATTTACAAAATATATAACTATAATTTTAAGGGATGCAGATTAAAACATTAAAAGAAAGAGTAAGCTATACTCATAAAGATAAAATATGAGTGTTGCAAGGCAGGCTTGTATTTAAAATTCAATATCATAACACTCCTCCTCAACACTTATATTTTAATAAGATTACATACTAATTATACATTCATACATTTATAAAACCCAAAGCTTCTACTAATTTCACGTGATTAATTTTAGATGAATTCTTTGTCAAAATATCAGAAACGTTGGCATTACTGCTACAATATTCTAAATCAATTAACTTCTCAACGAACACATTTCTTATATGATGATACTTGATATCTATATATTTACTTCTACTGTGATAAATAGGATTTTTAACTAAGTGTAAAGCACCAAGATTATCTCCATATATAACAATTTTTTCTGGAGTATGCAGTTGCACCTCACCAAGCAATTTCTTTAAAAATACTGCTTCCTTCGCCGCTGATGAAAGTGCCATGTATTCGGCTTCTGTGCTACTTAAGGCTACAGTAGCTTGCTTCTTAGACTCCCAAGAGAATGCACAACCAGCAAGAATAAAAACATATCCCGTATATGATTTTCGATTCACAGCATCACCGCCCCAATCAGCATCAGAGTAGCACACTACTGGCCTGCCAGTTTTCTGATATCTTAGTCGATAACTTGCAGTTTTATTTAGATATTTTAAAAGTCTTTTTGCTGCTTCCATATGTTCATGATGTGGATCCTTGTTCCTTTGGGGTAATTTACACACTGAATGCAATATGTCAGGGCGAGTACAAATTGCTAAGTACATCAAGGAACCAATGAGTGACTGATAACTTGTTCGGTTGACCTTCTTGCAGTTATCATTATGACATACAACTTGAAATTTGGGTTCTAAAGGAGTAGAGACTGGACGGCACTCTAACATTCGATGTTCTTGTAGAAGCTCTCTAATATATTTATTCTGGTGAATTGTAATTTGTCCAGTGGCTTCTTCTCTCTCAATTTCAATGCTAAGGAAATGTTTTGCGGTACCTTTATCTACTATGGATACTCTTTCTGAAATTTTAGATTTAATTAAATTCATTTCATTTAAATCAGAACATGCGATTAGCAAATCATCCACATATACAGCGATTAAATTGATGTCACTACTATTTCCCTTTCGATATAGACAGAGCTCACTTTCACAGGGATGGAAACCAATTCCTTTTAATATTTCATCTAACTTTATGTTCCATTGTCGGCCAGACTGCTTAAGTCCATATAACGCTTTCTTTAGTTTGAAAACTTTGTCGGGAAATCGTTCATCTACGAACTGCTCAGGTTGCGCCATATATATCTCATCAGTTAATTCGCTATTTAAGTACGCCGTTGATACATCTATTTGATGTAAATGGAGCTGATATTCTGCTGCAAGGGCAATCACCATTCTGATTGTTTCATATCGCACAACAGGTGAAAATGTTTCTGTATAATTTATGCCATATTTTTGTGCGTAACCCTTTGCAACTAATCTAGCCTTAAAACGTTCAATATGGCCTTCCGTGTTCTTTTTCAATGCAAAAACCCATTTACATCCTACGACCTTCTGATTATGTGGTAGCTCCGATAACTCCCAGGTATCATTTTTAAGAAGTGCATTATACTCCTCCTGCATCGCACTTAGCCAATATTCTGAGTACTCACATGATAACGCCTCGTTAACTGTTTTAGGAATTGCAATATTGTCCCCACACATCAAATTTAAAGTATTATACTGCTTTCTCGGTCTTCCTGGTCGGCCTGTTCGCACTAGTTTCGGTCTTCCTGGTCCATTGTGAATCCCATTTTTTGTATGAAATCCGACAAGTTCTGAGCCCTCCATTAAAGCATTAGGATTTGGGTATTCTTCTTCTGCAGATTCGAACTCACTGTCACTTTTGCTTCCATCATCGTGTTGTACAGTATTTTTATCAAACGGCTCACCATCATGTTTTATTTCTATACTTAGGATTTCTTTTTTATCCTTACGTTGAAGCTCTTCATTATTATCTTTTATCAATGGATCTTCAATAAAGTAAACATCGCGACTTATTATTATCTTGCCTGTTGTTTTTTCAAATAGTCGATACGCTTTTGATGTTTCCGAATAACCAACCATGATGCATTCTTTTCCTCTTGGCCGGAACTTGTGATGATGCGTTTTGTCTAATACTATTGCTATGCAACCAAAAGTTTTAAAATGACGTACGTTGGGTTTTTTATTATACCAAACTTCATATGGGGTACAATTATTCAACGCTTTTGTAGGCGACCTATTTCTAATGTAAGCGGCAGTGTTCACAGCTTCTGCCCACAAAGATTCGTCAACGTTAAAATAAAGCAACATTGCTCTGGCCATTTCGACTAACGTCCTATTATAACGCTCAGCTACCCCGTTTTGTTGTGGTGTATGGGGTACAGTCAGTTGTCGCTTAATTCCATTTAATTTCAAAAAATAATCGAAAGCCTTATTAGCAAACTCCGTACCATTGTCAGATCTAAGCATTTTTATTTTCTGTCCTGTTTGACATTCTACCATAGCCTTAAAGTCTTTGAAAGTTTCCAATGCTTGGCTTTTATTCTTCAAAAAATAAACGAATACATATCGAGATCGATCATCAATAAACGTTAAAATATAACGTGCACCACCAAATGAATTTTTATTTATTGGACCACAAATGTCTGTATGAATTATTTCCAATAATTCTGTTGCTCTATTTTCAGAACTCAAAAACGGTTTTGTTGTGCATTTACATTTTAAGCATGTGGTACAGTTAATTACTTTGGGAAAGTTCACATTAAGGCCATTAACCAAACTCTTTTGCGTTATCTCATTTAAGCTAGACACATTCAAATGTCCGTAACGGTTATGCCACTTCATAGCTTCGCATATATTCGTTGTCGCCATAAACAAAGAGTTATTTGTCGCGGAATACAAAAACAATTCTCCAAACCTTTTTGCGCATAATATGGTTTTTCCATTTTTGTCAATTATCTTTGCTTCTCTGCTGTTAAATTTTACAACATCTTTTACCGCTACTCTGCCCACAGAAATAAAATTACATTGTAGATTTGGTACAAATAAGACATCATTTAAAACAATGTTACATTCCTCAATGCAAACTGTACCTCTACCCTCTGCTTCAATTTTGTTTTGACCTGCTAGAGTAATAAATTCTTTATGCGTCTCGAATGTTTCAAAAAGGTTACGGTTAGAACACAAATGAGCAGACGCACCGCTGTCTAGACACCACACATTACTATTTAATACACTGTTGTTGTTGGTCGCTGCAAATACGGAGTATGCGTGTGTGTTTTTCTTTTCTTGTTGTACTGTTTTATTGCTTGTTTCTGTTTTGTTGTTTCTGCATTGAGCTGCGTAATGACCTCTGCGACCGCATTTAAAACAATTAAAATTTGGGTTTTTCTTACCGGCTTGAGGGTTTTTCTCCTTGTTGTTATTATTCCCGTTTCTACAGCTATTTACGTTGTTGTTGTTCCGTTTATTTAATTGAGACATAAACACTTGTGCACCTTCTTCACTATATCCAATTTGCTCACCAACTTTTCTTCTTTCACCTTCTTCTGTCAATTTTAGCTTTAGGGCACTGAGCTTTGGTAAATCATCTCTTGTTTCTAGAGCTATGACAAAGTTCTCATATGATTTAGGCAAACTTGCTAGAAGCATTATAGCAAATAACTCATCTTGAAGCTCTATTCCAGTTTCAGCTAACTTTTCCACAATTGATGAAAACTTACAAACATATTGCTGAACGCATTCTCCTTCTCCCATTCTCATACTAAGAAGTTGTTTAAAGAGTGAAACCTTTCGTACCGGTCCTTTTGGTCTATGCACTTCACGCAATGTGTTCCAAGCTGCACTCGCTGATAAACAGTTTTTTATATATGAAATTTGCATAGGCGTAACACTCAAAATTATGGTCGATGTTGCCTTTTCATCTCGTTTCATCCATGCTGCAATTTCATCCGGTGCCGTTGGCTTATCATCACAAATGGTTGACCACAAATTTTGATGAATTAAAACAGCCTTAATTTGGATGCTCCACGAGTCGTAATTCGTTTCGTCTAATTTATCAATGCTATACATTGATGCACTCATTTTAACTTTTTTTTAAATATTTGTCTTTTCACTTTTTATTATTTAATTTTTTTTCACTAGAGCACTCCTGGGCTCATAACCTCTTGGTATTTTTCCGCTCAATTAAAAGACGATCTTTCTCGTTTCAATAGTTTATTACGACTAAAAATAATAAAAATGATTTACAAAATATATAACTATAATTTTAAGGGATGCAGATTAAAACATTAAAAGAAAGAGTAAGCTATACTCATAAAGATAAAATATGAGTGTTGCAAGGCAGGCTTGTATTTAAAATTCAATATCATAACAAATTGGGATTCTATATTTATTTTTCTTTGTTCGATAAAGTTGCCGAACTTGACCCTGTCACTATGGGAACAGTCGGTTAATGACAAAACTGAAATACCAAAGTGGGAAGAGATGGACATCTTTTTAACTTCTCGTTTTCAATCCTTAGAGACAGTTTCTGGTATAAGAGCAAGTCCGACTGATTTTGCTTCAAAACCCAACTCAGGTAAAAAACCCTTGTCAGCAAACGGTACTTATACTCAAGGTGGTAATGGCTCACACAACAGAAAAACTTATTTTTCTAATAGGAAAGTGAGAAATTATCAGGCGAAAGTAATTAGGAGAACATGCACTAGTTGTTCGAAAGATCATCTGCTTAGAACCTGCCCTAAATTCTTAGAAATGAATCCGGGTGAGCGATTTTTGGTCGTTAAAAGGCAAAATCTTTGTATAAACTGTCTTGGCGAGGGACATAAATTAAGCTTCTGTCAAAGCACTTGTGCTTGCGCGATATGCAAATTAAAGCACCATTCGTTACTACATCGGGAAATAGTCGATGAGAACCAAACAGCTGATCCTGGCACGGGTCAGGCAGTACCACGCAACGCATTAGTTCAGAACTGCTTTGCTGCCGCGTGGCAGCAGGTTCTTTTAGGAACTGCTGCTGTCAATATAGTTTGCCGTGGTGAGGTCTATTGTGCTAGAGCTCTTATTGACTCGAGAACGCAGGCAACCTTTATTTCGGAGAGTTTGCAACGGAAACTTAATTTACCAACTAAGCGAATTAGCGCCCATGTTTCTGGTTTAAATAATGCCTTGGCGGGTTCGGTACAAAAACTTTGTTGTTTCGATTTGAGTTCTAGATTGGATAATCAATTGCGACTAAACGTAGAAGGTTTGATTTTGCCCAAATTAACGGGAAATATGCCAATTGAGTCTGTGAATGTGTCTAAGTCGTCTTCATTGTCAGGTTTAGAATTAGCAGATCCCCACTTTGACCAGAGTGGCCGTATCGATTTACTTATTGGTGCTGATGTCTACTCAAGAATTATAAAGGATGGAGTAAGACGTAATATTTTGGGCAGTTTGGTGGCACAAGAGACCATATTTGGGTGGATCTTGACTGATTCCATTACTGAAGGTGGGAATAAGGCTTATTCAACGATTGTTTCATTTTGTACTGAGATTGATCTGAATCCGCAGTTAGAAAAATTTTGGGCACTAGAAGAACCTCCAAGAATCGTTCAATCTTTGCCTGATGATGATTATTGCGAGTCACACTATAAAAAAACTACACGACGCAACGCAGACGGTCGCTATATAGTATCTTTGCCCTTTAAGCCGCAATATTTGGTCGATAGTGGTCTTGGTTGTTTGCGTGAAAAGGCTCAGCGTCAGTTTTGGAGAAATGAGTTATCTCTTCTAAAGAAACCTGCTCTAAAGTCCGCTTATGACGATGTTCTTTCTGAGTATCAGCTTTTAGGTCATATGGCGCAAGTGACACCAAATAAGTCTCCCTCGGTCGCATTTTATCTACCTCATCATGCTGTGTTTAAGCCTGAGAGTTTGTCGACAAAGGTCCGTGTGGTTTTTAATGTCTCAAGCCGTTCCTCTTCAGGCTTGAGTCTAAACGATATTTTATTCACAGGCCCTATTTCACAAAATGATTTAACGTTATTGATTCTCAGGTGGCGTTTTTTTCGCTATGTTTTTAACGGGGACATGAAAAGATGTATTGCCAGATCTTAGTTGAGCCGAGTCAGACAATATTTCAGCGCATTGTTTTTCGAAATCATCCGAGTGATGATTTAAAAGATTTTGAGTTAAAAACCGTCACCTTTGAAGTAAATTATGCTCCTTATTTGGCAATCAGGACGCTACATCAGTTAGCAAGTGATGTGGAAGATCGCTGGCCGTTTGCTTCGAAAACTTTGCGTCGTATGATGTATGTCGATGACGCTCTAGCTGGAGCTCATGATATTTCTTTGGCTATAACAGCACGTAATCAATTGTTATGGGCTTTATCTTCAGCTGGATTTTCTATGAAAAAATAGACTTCGAACTACGAACGAATTTTGCATGATTTACCGCCTGAGTACCGGTTAAATAGGAATTTTCTAGAGATCGACGAACACAGCACCACTAAAACTCTGGGTATCAGATGGTACGCTAAAGCAGTTGAGTTTTATTTTTCGAGTTCCCCAATTTCTTCAAATAGTTATTTTACTAAGCGAAAGGTTTTATCAATTATCGCGAAGCTTTTTGATCCTGCGGGTTGGTTAGGACCCATTGTTGTCATGGCGAAGATATTGATGCAACAAATTTGGAGCGAGAAGACGGATTGGGATGTAATATTATCCGAAAGGAGTGGTCGAATATGGGCGCAATTTATTAATGATTATAGTGGAATTGGGAAAATCAGAATTCCTCGGTGGGTAGGGTTTACACCTACAAGCGATGTAGAGGTTCATGATTTTTCGGATGCCTCGGAAAAGGCATATGGGGCTTGCGTATATGTACGGCTTAGGAATAATGAGGGCGTCAAACAATCACATTTGTTGTTAGCTAAGTCGGGAGTGGCTCCCTTAAAAACGATTTCCCTTCCCCGCTTGGAATTATGCGATGCATATCTTTTAGAAGAGTTAATGAACACTGTAAAAATAGACTTTAAATTTGATGGCAGCCGAACAAAGTTATACGCATGGAGTGATTCGGCGATCGTTCTAGCTTGGATTCAGAAACCGCCGAACACTTGGACAACCTTTGTGGCGAAAAGGGTTTCAAAAATTATCGACAAAATTAACAAGGAAAGCTGGAGACATGTTTGTTCTGGTGATAACCCAGCTGACTTGATAAGTAGGGGTATTCGGCCTCAGGACTTAGTCGATTCGCGTCTTTGGTAGCATGGGCCTTCGTGGCTTTGTTCGTCTTCCGATCGGTGGAATTCTGCGGATGTCATCGAAATGGGAACCACGTTAGAAGAGCGCAAACGGAAAGTATTCTTTGTATACTTTAAGTCTTTCTTCGATTTACTGCAAAACTTTTCTTCTTATCCGCGAGCCCTAAGAGTTTTGGCCTTTGTAGTGAGGGGTTTAAAGCTTATTTTAAAACAAGAGACTAATTTTCCTGACTTAGAAATTACTTCAGCGGAGTTGCAGGCGGTGAAGGAAAAGCTGATTGTTGTTTCTCAAAAGGCTTTTTTGCCACTGAATATTTTAAGTTGCCTAATGATGAGCCGATTTTAGACGGAAAATTGGTCAATTTGTCTCCATTTTTTAATGAAAAGGGAATAATTCGTGTAGGTGGACGTTTGGCAAATGCATCAAATTTGTCTTATAGTGAAAAGTTTCCAATAGTATTACATTCAGGTAGTCAGTTTGCCAGACTATTTGTTGATTTTATCCACCAGATTACTTTACACGGAGTGAATCAGTTAATGCTAAGGGTCTTACGCACTGAATTTTTTATTACACGTGCTAAATGTCTAATTAAGACAATCATAGGGAGTTGCAAGACTTGCACTTTGCAGAGAAAAGCTATTCAGAGTCAAATTATGGCCGCTCTGCCAACGCCTAGAACAGTGATTTCTGGGCCCTTTAGCGTTTTGCGTGTGGATTTCACCGGACCCTTTGGTATTTGAAATTCTACTGCGCGAGTTTGCTTAATTACGAAGGGTTATGTTTGTTTGTTTATCTGTTTCGCTACGAAAGCTATTCATTTAGAAGCAGTAGGCAGTTTATCGACACCTGCCCTTATGGCAGCATTTGACAGATTTGTCAGCCGGCGTGGATACCCTAAGGAAGTGCATTCTGACAATGGCACAAATTTTGTAGGTGCCTCAAGGCTTATGAAAGCAGAATTTCGTGATTTTCTTCGTAGCACGAAGTCTGTGGTAAATGTGAAGTATGGACCTAAGGGCCTGAAATGGCATTTTAATCCTGCTGGTGCGCCTCATATGGGAGACTTGTGGGAAGCAGGTGTAAAAAGCTTCAAATATCATTTTAGAAGAATTGCGGGGAATCTTAAATGCACATTTGAAGAATATTCTACGTTGCTGGCTCGTATAATCGTGTTTAAATTCTAGGCCATTGTGCCCTTTAACCGAGAACGTTGACAATTTAGACGTTCTGACACCTGGACATTTCTTAATTGGAAGTCCGCTTTTAGCTCCACCTGAAGTGGATATTTTACAGGCCCCAATGTTTATTATTAATCGATGGCAGCGCGTTAAGGCATTAAATCAGCGTTTATGTGCTAAGTGGAAAGCCGACTATCTTAAAGACCTACAAAAACGGTATAAGTAAAAGTTTTCCCAAAAAGATTTGAAAGTTGGCGACTTAGTCGTGATTCGGGAGGACAATCTGCCAACAAATGAATGGCGAATGGGCCATGTCGTAAAGGTTTATTTAGGTAAAGACGGTCATGTCAGAGTTATGGACCTTAAAACGGAGCGTGGTCTGATCACTAGGCCAGTTTTGAAGCTCGTGGTTCTTCCGACTAATTAGGTTTTTGTTTTTAGATTTATTTTTTTTAGTGTCATGGTCTCCTGTAAGAAGTACACTAAAGGCAAACGTACAACCAAGAAAATGGTTTGTAGAGTCTGTCTAGAGGACCACCCCTTAGGTTTTTGTAAGCGTTTTTTGTAGGAAGATTACAAGGAGCGAATGAGTTTGGTTATGTTTTATAAACAGTGCAGGGTGCTTGAGCCATGAGTATACGTGGCGCACATGTAAGAGCACTAGGAGGTGCAAGCGCTGAGGAGACATGCACCACACTCTTTTACATAAACCCAGCTCTAGACCTTGTTCGTCTGAGCAAGACCACCGTACGAAAGTAAAACGTCTGCAAAAGGGGCCAAAGGTTCCCCAACGTCAACAGCGTTAGGGACCTAGTTCGTCCCAAGCATCGGCAAAGGGGCTTACTTCGTCCCAAGTTTCGGCAAAGAGACCTAGTTCGTTTCGAGCCTGTGTCAAAGGTTCCAAGGCAGTTAAAGACCGTCAAAGTGAGAGACCTAGTTCGTCTCGATTTCTAGTCCCAGTTAGTTCCGAGTTAGAACCTGCGTTTGACTTAACTGCGCAAAAAGTTGGTTCTACTATGGTTCTACCAGGTTGCAGAAACTATTTTGTTACAACCGACAGCAATCGTAAAGATAGTAGCAAGGGATCGTTATATTTAGGAACGTGCACTAATCGATCCAAGTTTGGAGTGCTCCATCATAGCAGAATATGTTGTAAAGCGTCTAGGTGCGAGGTCCGTTAAAGGTAGTACGAGTGATATGTGTCTCATTCAGATAAGAGGCAATTTTGGAATGAGCGCGACAGTCGAAACGTTTGCTTAAATATGACGTAAGCATTGTGTGTTAACTCCTCGAAAATCAATTGATGACAAAATTGTAGATGAGATCCCCGGATTGCAACTGGCTGATCCGCAGTTTAATATGTCTGTTCGAGCCTTCATAACCCTAGGAGCCGATGTTTACCAAAAAATTATTCGAAATGGTGTTGTAGGCGGATCGTTTGGAAAACTTTTGGCACAATTTTCTATCTTTGGATATTTGATCTCTGGGTCATGTTCAAAGTAGACAGTGTATGGGAGTATCTTACCATGATAAATTAACACCTATTCAGGTGTCCTCTTTTCCTAGAATGTTAATTTAACTTTATTTAAATAAATGAATTACAATTTATCTGAATTCTCATTTGCTTTTAAATTCATTTTTCTCTATTTATTACTTTGCTTCTGATTGCAGTTTTACAAGGCGGCCGGAATGTTCAAAGCTGAACTGTCATGTGTTTCAACCCTGTATATCAGTAAATGGTGATGCCAATGTTGTCCTGGGTAAATTTAGATATGGATGGCGCTTTGATAATTATCATTTATGCTTAGTATCTTTTTCCTTTTGTCTTATAAAAAAATCCCGATTGTACATTGTTCGTTAGCATCTCGTAAAGTTCGGTTTGGTGACAGAATATTGTCGCCATTTTAGTTTTTTTAAAAAATATAAAAATTATAAAGAAAGTTGAAAAAAAAATATTGCCTTTTTTTTGCTGAAGAAAAAAAAATTGTTTTATTTTCTTTAATTTTCGAGCGACTATTTGGGTCAACTAGTGGAGGGACTTTTTGCAGGACAGCTGGAAGCTATTCTGAATTTCAACTTTTACTCTATTTCTTTCAGATTATTGCGTGTAATATTCAATAGGAAATACAATTGGAAAGATCATCTAAATTATATCGAAACAGATTTAAACCAAAGGCTATATGTAATAAAATGTATCGCTGGACAGCTGGCAGCTATTCTGAATTTCAATTTTTACACTATTTCTTTCAGAACATTGGGTGTAATATTCAAAAGGAAATACAATTGGAAAGATCATCTAAATTATATCGAAACAGATTTAAACCAAAGACTATATATAATAAAATGTATCGCTAATAAAAAGTATAACTGTAAAATATTGTCCACAATCTCAGCTATGAAAGCATTACTTTTATCTAAAATTCAGTACGGTCTCTACCTTTACGGTTGGTCTCCCAAATCGCAATTTAAAAAAATTAAAACTATTGTCAATTCAGCACTCAGAATAGCAACTGGTGACTTTAGAACTACAACAATATATAACCTACTTTATGAAACAAATTCTCAAACTCTTAAAGTCATGAAAGACATCTTTACTTACAGACTCTTACGTAATATAATTAACTGTCACAACTCGCCGATTTCTGAAATATATTCTGACCTTATCAAAACCCCAAACACTAATTCTGTACTTAATCGTATTCTCAAATTTGCCAATAACACTCAGCTACCAACAGAACCTTACAGTAATTTTTTAAGCTTAAGATAGCTTAAGTTGCACTTTAACTCAAAAACTTAAGACGAACACATCACCTGATATATATAAAAAATATTTCCTCCAAATTACTAATTTTTACAGCAACTATTCCTTGATATACACTGACGGTTCTAAAATTGACAATAATGTAGCCTATAGTATAACAACTGTAAACTATATAATAAGAACATCTATTCTCTCGCAATACACGTTTGTCTTCTCAGCTGAAATCATTGGCATATTTGAAACTGTTAAATTCACAACTAATCTAATTGACAAATTCTTTATTTGCACAGACTCTCTTTCTGCTATTCAAGCTATAAAAAACATCCATAACAACAATTATTATGCATCCTATATCAGAAAATGTTTAGTTGTATTTTATCCTAGAATTTTAATTCTATGGGTCCCAGGACATTGTTCTATTCCTGGAAATAAATTCGCTGACTTGACAGCTAAGACTGATCTAAAATCTCCCGTTTTTTTAACCTAAAATCAGAATGCAAAAGACATTCTCAAATATATCAATATCTCTATAAGGCTTCTCTCACAATGGGAGCCAACATCAAATTGGTATAGGGAAATTCACCTGAACAGAAAAAACATAAATAACTATCTAAATAATGGGAGTAATAATTCACTGAATGCCAAAGATTTTCAAAAATTCATTAGTCTTAGACTTGGACATACGTTAATTACAAAAAATCACTCGAAAATTCCGATACATCTAACTTGTGTCCATACTGCCAATCTGGAGCCATGGTGTCTATTAAACACATCCTGGTTGATTGCACCAAATTCAACACCAGTCGTAATCATTTCTTTCAAACTAATCCCATCCATTACATCTCAAACCCTAATTTAAAAAAAATTAATGTCCTCATAAATTTCCTAAAAATAAGCAATGTATATAAAGATATATGAAAAGTTTAATTTTTGCACAACTCAATCTATTGTTTTGTTTGTATATCCTCTTTAACTATAACTTCCAAAAACTCCATACGATGCCATATAGAATGGAAGATTTAAATCTTCCTACACTATATGAACTTGGGTTTTGTCGCCAATATTCATATTTAAATAAATTTCCCTTAAGGTAGTTTTATTTTTGTTTATCCTTTACAATTGTAATAATATATGTAAAATTTATTTATATTCATATATGTTTTTATGTATATTAATACCTGAAGGCCTTGGAAGCCATTGCTATATTTTTTTATATAAGTATGTAGGATGAGAAATGGTTCACTAAGTATGAAATATAAAATTGTCGACAAACATAGTAAGCAACGAAATACACACGTATACACTAACAAACATTAAAGAATAACATATACACTGACAGAAGTCTATTAAAGAACAAAGTAGGCAATGACACTCTTACAAGCAAACAAATATTGCACTGACTAATATACTTAAAAAAATTACATGAGTAGGCTTTGGAAAATATGTAGTTCGAAAAAGAGGTTTTCTTAAAGACAATAAAAAAGAGGGCATTATTACGAGAAACACTAAACAGAAAAGACGTGAAAAGTAAAAAAGAGTTTAAGAGTTAAAATAAAATATAAAGGACAATAATTATCAGTGATTTTAAACATAATCGTATCCTTATAATAATCCTTAAAATAAACCTTAGTGTAATAAAACCTTTAAACTTAATATGTATAAATTATAAAATACTTAATATTATTTTATCTGTACAAAATAAAACCATAAAAGTATTGTTAAATAATAAATAAAATAAAATGAATAACTAACAATTAAACCAAATTAAACGACATTAAAACTAATTTAAACAAATTGTGTTTTCAAAAAAACTGCTAAATGCTAACAATACTACAAATGGGGGCTCAACCAAACATGTCACCAACCATGTTTTAAAATGCTTTTCAAGAAGAGTTGTGAATACAATTAAAAAAAAAATATCTAAACTATGTACATAAATGGTGAAAAAATAATTAAAATTTTGAAAAGACATTAATTTTTCGAACTAAAAAATTGATATACATGCTTATGTGTGCATTCGCAACGAGTATATATATAAATAAAAAAATAAGAACAAAATCTGACAACTAAGTCAACGTATAAACTTATATACAAAAAATACCTACCTAAATGTGTACGTATGTATTTAAAAAAAAACTATTGAAACGTCAATAAAAATAAATTAAATATTTTGAAGAAAATCTAAAATTGAAAAATATAAAAAAGAATTAATAAAAATATAAAAAAGAATTAATAACCAAAAGAATCAGACATTAACATTAAAAAGAGACAGTGTGGATAAAAATTAGTATTTGAGAAAACCTACTTCAATTTTGCCATCAAGCAAAAATGAACTTTAAGTAAAAACTGCTGTTGTACGTGTAAAATTGCAAAAGCATGTAAAGAAGGAAGCCGAGATAGCTAAGCTTTGAGTGAATGCTGTGGGAAATTACACATGCGGAGGGAAGCCGAGATAGCTAAGCTTATGTGTGAGCAGTGAAAATTCACATAAAACGAGAGAAGGCAGGATAGTGATGTGTGTATTTGAGACTAAGTACCTGTAGAGCTGAGAAATTGGAATTAATGAAGAAGAGAGATAAGATAAGTAAATACTTATAAATAGAGTAATGAATTATTTGTAAAGTAGCAAAGAGATTATTCTTAAAAATAAATCCTTAAAAGAGAAAGAGATGTTTTGTTAAAAAACTTTGTTAATAGAGTGAGTTAGAATTAAATGATATTGTTGACTAAATAAAATAGAGTAGACAATTTTGTGAATAATAGAATATTTTCAAGAGCGAAAATCTAATAACATTTTTGTTAAAATCGAAAAATACGTATTATATTTATAAGAACTTTGAGTTGAGAAAGAATATTTGAAATTTGAGAAAATCTAAATACATATATAATTCTAATTTTGTAACTAATTTTAAAGTTTGTAATCACTGGTAATTTGAAAATGGAGTTAAAAGATATACTCATACTTACAGTAGAAGAATTAAGAAGGAAAGCAGGTGAACTAGAACTTGATTCAGCTGGTACAAAGACTGACTTACAGGAAAGACTGATTCGACATTTCGGTTCCGGTGACGGCTCGGAGTTTGGCGATGCAGCTTCGGTTATGGGTGCAGCATCCGTAGTACACTCGCATTTCACTTTAAGGGATGTTGAAGATTCTGTTTCAAAATTTACAGGGGAAAACTCCTATGACATAAAGACATGGATACAGGAGTTTGAAGATTGTGCGTATGTGTGTAAATGGGACCAGCTACAAAAGTATATTTATGCGAAGCAGCTGTTAACAGGAGCAGCAAAAACTTTCATCAGAAGTCAATCTGGTGTGAAAGATTGGGATACTCTCAAGACAATTCTCCAAAGGGAATTCGCAGTGGAGCAGTCAGCTATATCAATCCATAGAAAACTGAAGACTCGTAAGAAACAAACTGATGAAACGTATAGGCAATATTTGTATTCCATTATGGAAATAGCAAATCCTCTCAGATTAGATGATACAAGTATTATTGAATATTTTATTGAGGGAATACCTGGTAGCGTCGTGAATAAAGCTATATTATATCAAGCTAAAACTATTAGTGAACTAAAAGATAAGTTGGAGATATATGAAAAAATTAATTGCGCAGAAAATTCATCAAACTTTCAAAGCTCAAGATTAAAGTTTCAGAAATATAGACCTGAGTTACGTTCTGACAATAAAAAATGCTTTAAATGTGGAATAGAAGGCCACATGGCAAAAGATTGCAGGGCATTAACAATTAAATGTTTCAAATGTGGTGGTGCAGGGCACAAATCCAATGAGTGCGGTATTATTAAAAGAGAAAACAGAGTGAAAAATGTACGAACAAATGTCCATACCCTTACGGATGATAATAATTCTTTCTCGAGGAAAATATTAAAAGAAATATTTATTTTCAACACAAAAATCTGGGCGCTAATTGACACTGGTAGTGATGTAAGTATCCTAAGAGAGGATACACTGTCGAGCCTGTCGAACGTACCGTTAGAACCAGTAATAAAAACATTAGTTGGTTTAGGTGGGAAGAGTATTAGGACTCTAGGTTGTTTTAAATGTAAAACTCTGATTGATTCAAATGAGGTAGACATAAAATTCCACGTTGTCAGGGACAATGGGATTATGTATTCGGCAATTATTGGCAATGACGTCCTGGAGCACTTGAATTTGGAAATTGATACCAGTGGTGCTAGGTTCAAAAATAAAGTTTCTCACGTGAAAAGATTTGATGGAGCCACACCTTATTGGAGGAAAAACAAGATACCGGATAAATCAATTGTCATCGGCCAGAATCCTAAGCCGACATTGAGCGATAACTCAATCGCTGAGCTGCGGGAGGAATTCGAAGACATTGTTCAAACAGCGTTGATGGATGACAAAGAAGTTTGCTTAGACTTAGAACATTTGAACAAAGATAATGGCATTGAGATTCAATAAATAATAGACAATTATCGACCACAGAAACCAACAACATTTCCAGTGGAAATGAAAATAATTTTATCCGATGACATACCAGTAGCAAGTCGACCTAGAAGAACATCATACGTTGATCAGAAAATCATAGAAAACCAGATAAAAGAGTGGCTGGAGGAGAATGTTATTAAGCCCAGTTTTTCAGAATATTCCTCTCCAGTTGTGTTAGTTTCAAAGAAGGATGGTTCAAAGAGATTGTGCTGCGATTAACGACGTTTAAATAAAAAAATAATTCGTGACAATTTTCCTATGAACTTGGTCGATGACGTTATTCAAAGACTACAAGAGGGCAGAGTTTTTACGACACTAGATTTGAAGAACGGGTTCCTTCACGTACCAGTCGCAAAGGAGTCTCAAAAATATACCGCCTTTGTGACACAAAAAGGACAGTATGAGTTTAAGTTTGTTCCATTTGGTATTAGCAATTCGCCAGCAGTGTTTTGTCGCTATATTTCGGCCATATTTTATGATTTGATCACGGATGGTACGATGGTAGTTTACATGGATGATATAGTGATATTGTCACGTGATGAGAGCGAAGGTATCTGCAACCTGCGTCGAGTGTTGAACGTAGCAGCAAGAAATGGGATTCGATTTAAGTGGAGCAAATGTCAATTTTTGCGCCGGGAAATCAAATTTTTGGGGTACGTTGTAAAAAACTCGTCTATATCGCCATCGGAAGAGAAAATTTCAGCCATTGCAAGGTTTCCAGTTCCGACCAACATTAAAGCTGTACAACGATTTTTAGGACTCACTTCTTTCTTCCGTCGTTTTATTCGGGATTATTCCAGAATTGCCAAGCCTTTATCGGATCTTTTAAGAAAAGGTATAAAATTTAATCATCAAGATCAAGAGTTGCTAGCTATTCAACAGTTGAAAATGGCTTTAACAAGTGATTCAGTGCTAAGGTTGTATAATCCGAGAGCAGAAACAGAAATTCATACTGACGCAAGCAAATTTGGTTACGGCGCAGTACTAATGCAAAAAGATTCGGAAGATTTATCATTTCATCCAGTTGAATATATGAGCAGGAAAACAACTCCCGCTGAGGAAAAATACCATTCCTATGAACTGGAAGTGCTAGCGATAGTTGAAGCGTTGAAAAAGTGGAGAATATATGTTTTGGGACTTAAATTCAAGATAATAACAGACTGTAATGCATTCGCTATGACAATGCGTAAGGAAGATGTACCAGTTAGAGTTTACAGATGGGCTTTGTTTTTACAAGAGTTTGAATATACAATCGAACATCGATCGGGAAGCAAAATGAAGCATGTAGATGCACTGAGTCGCGTTTCGTGTCTCATATTGCAAGATCCGCTACAGCATCGTGTTAGAAAAGCACAACAAACTGACGATTGGATAAAGGCTGTCTGCAAAGCACTGGAGAATAATACATATGAAGATTACTATATGAAGTATGGTATCTTACACAAAGATCCAGCCAGGGAATTGATAGTTATACCCACTGCAATGGAGAGAGAAATAATTGAGATGGCACACCGGCAGGGACACTTTGCATCGCGAAAAACAAAAGAGCTGGTAGAAAGACAGTTGTATATACCAAAGCTAGAAGCTAAAACAGAGGCTATAGTTAAAAGCTGTGTGGAATGTATTATAATGGAGGCCAAATCAGGAAGAAAAGAGGGCATGCTTTCTTCGATCGATAAATCAGATAAACCCTTCATTACATACCACGTTGATCATGTAGGGCCGATGGCAGCTACTTCCAAAATGTACAACCACATCTTTGTGGTCGTTGATGCGTTCACGAAATTTGTTTGGCTATATCCAACCAAAAGTACAGGCAGCAAAGAAGTGGTGGAGAGACTTAAACGACAGTCAGCTGTGTTTGGCAATCCACAACGGCTAATATCTGATAGGGGAACCGCGTTTACGGCTAACGAATTTAAAGAGTATTGTTCAAATGAAGGAATACAACATTTACTAATTGCCACAGGAGTTCCAAGGGGCAATGGTCAAGTTGAGCGAATTAATCGTATAATTGTGCCCATGTTAGCTAAAATGTGTGCCGGAAAACCAGAACATTGGTATAAGTATGTGGACCAAGTCCAGCAAATGCTTAACAATAGTCCATCAAGAAGTACTCAACGCACACCCTTTGAATTGATGACAGGGATTAATATGCGAACAAAGGAAAATCCGGAACTAAGTAAAATTATGGAAGAATTTTCAATTGTCGAGTTACAAAACGAGAGAGACCTAATCCGAGACGAGGCTCGGAAAAACATAGCTAAGATACAGGCCGAAAACAAGAAAACATTTGACAGTAAGAGAATAAAGGGTCAAAAATACAATATAGGGGACCTAGTAGCTATAAAGCGCACGCAATATGGTGTGGGCATGAAGTTACGTCCAAAATTTCTAGGACCTTACAAGGTGATAGCAAAGTTAAACCACGACCGATATGAGGTTCAGAAAGTCGGTGAAGGCGAAGGTACGAAGAAATGCATTACTGTGGTAGATTACATGAAGCCGTGGAGTCCAGCTTCGGGACGAAGCCGTCGTCAGGAGGGCCGAATGTAGGATGAGAAATGGTTCACTAAGTATGAAATATAAAATTGTCGACAAACATAGTAAGCAACGAAATACACACGTATACACTAACAAACATTAAAGAATAACATATACACTGACAGAAGTCTATTAAAGAACAAAGTAGGCAATGACACTCTTACAAGCAAACAAATATTGCACTGACTAATATACTTAAAAAAATTACATGAGTAGGCTTTGGAAAATATGTAGTTCGAAAAAGAGGTTTTCTTAAAGACAATAAAAAAGAGGGCATTATTACGAGAAACACTAAACAGAAAAGACGTGAAAAGTAAAAAAGAGTTTAAGAGTTAAAATAAAATATAAAGGACAATAATTATCAGTGATTTTAAACATAATCGTATCCTTATAATAATCCTTAAAATAAACCTTAGTGTAATAAAACCTTTAAACTTAATATGTATAAATTATAAAATACTTAATATTATTTTATCTGTACAAAATAAAACCATAAAAGTATTGTTAAATAATAAATAAAATAAAATGAATAACTAACAATTAAACCAAATTAAACGACATTAAAACTAATTTAAACAAATTGTGTTTTCAAAAAAACTGCTAAATGCTAACAATACTACAAGTATTAACACTCCTTATACAGTAATAAAAGCATTTTGCATATTTTATTTTCCATAAATTAACAATCATTTTTTTCGAATATTTTCCATTCAGAAATATTTGTTATTGATTTTTACATTGCACATAATTAACTAAAATAATTTTAGAATACCTGCCAAATAAATTGTTGTTTTTTATAAAAAACTATTTAATTGAACTTTATAATTATTTCTACGTTTCTTTTAAATAAGAAGTATTTGTAGATTCAATTTATTTACAAAAACTTTAATTTATATAACAGATTTAATCGATGAATTACATTTAATGTTGAAATTTTGGTTATATATAAATTAAAAGATAACTGTCTTTAGAAAATTTTTAAATACAAAATAATAAATTATATTTATTAAATTTCCAATTGTTACTTCAAGCAAGATCCAATAAAAACCATTAAAGATCACTAAAAAGTACAGTAAAGTCCACCAAAAATACTCTAAAGATCACTCAAATTTACGTTGTGATCTTTGAGATCAGTACACTAAAGTACACTAAAATAAAGATCAGTACGTTATCGTAGTGTTTGTGATCATCAGCCTGCAATTGTTGTGTACGGTATTTTGTTTGCGTACAGATTTATAAACAATAAAACCAATTGAGGGTTTGTGTTATTCAAACAGTACGCTATGATACTGTGCTATTTTTTTAGAACTCTGGTTTTAAGAAATATGTTTAAGAATTTAGTGAGATTGCTTAAACTTGCAAGTTTAAAAAATGACTTAAAAAACGACATGAAATTTTAATTATTTTCATTTTTATTCTACGCACACCGTGTGAATAATTTCCTTAGAAAGGGTAATATCTCGTATTAATGGCGATTTCTTTTCTGAAAATAAATGTTCCCCAACAACCAAACAGAATGCTTTGTATGTTGCCTAAGCCTTGAAAAATTGCTACACATTTTATAGCCTCAATAGAACAAAAATTTTTTTTAATTTTTTACTACCTTTACACATCTGTAAAGTTTAATTAGCGTTTCAAACGGAACACAATATAACACTGTGTTTAGATACAAAGGCAAACATCACTTATGTACAGTAATAACTTTTAGAAAAGTGTAGCATACTTACCCTTACAAAAAATTTAGGGTAAAATATGAATCATATTTTACACTTTTTTGTGCGACATATTTTCAAAAGTACATAATTTTAATTTACACTCTCGAACTTTTTTGAGAAAAGAACAGAAAGCTGTAAAAAGTGTTGAACATGTGCAACATTTTTGTCAGAAAAGAAAACGCTAGAAGATTCCTGAAAATGCACTTTTAGTTAAATTTGAAGCTGATATTAGACGGTCAAACTTTTCCCGTGAGCACGGCCTGATTAGAGAGAGTGTTTTGCTATTACACTGTCATGCGAAGTTTGTCAAACATCAGTGCGCAAGCAGATACTGAGTAGTGAAGTTCGTGTTTGTGATGGCGCATGAATTAGTTGCAATATGTTTATTTTATTTTACAATTGCTGTTGCATTCGGGTTTACTTTTTTTAATTTTACTAAAAGCTTTTCATTAGACTTTCTATTATTATAAACATTACTTTTTATTTGCCATAATTTCGGTAAACTTTCGTGTACTTCAATAAATTCTTTTAAAACGCGAATCAAATAACTTTATTCAGTTATTTCAAAAGGAAAAAAATTATTTTATTTTTTGTTTATTTAATTTTTTTATTTAACATTTTATTTAAACGTTAAAAAAAAGGTAAAACTAAACTTAAAATTAAATTATGCTTATTTATATTCAAATTTGTATTATTTTAAAAAGTTCACTAACTTATTGTATTGGTATAAGAACGAAAATGGAATTATAAAAATATGGGTGCAACATCATTTATTTAAGATCAAACAAGTTTTAAATTTTAAATTTTTTATTGATTTATTTTACTTTTAACCTAAATAAGTTGGAATTTAATCTGTATGAACGAAAATTTAAAGGAAAAATATTTAAAAGCGCAAGTTTTGCATCAGCAATTAATAAGAATTTAATTATTACATTTACCCATTAAAAATTGTTCAATATTATCTTTATATGTAACTCGTGCCTTCTAGGCAAGCCATCTGTACAGAAAGGAATTCTAGTGCAACTTAATTTAAACGTTTCGTCAGAATTTTTTTTTTTTATTTCCTTTTAGTTCTTACAAGCACATGAACCTGAAGAACGCTAATCAAAAGAATAAAACACCTTAAATGCTTTAAAATAATGATTAATTACTTTCTTTATATTTCATGCTTATATTCTAAATGCTTACAATAAATTGATTAAAATTGCTTAGTAAGAAGAATACATTTTTGCAAAATTATTGAACCTATTTTTTATTATTAAAGTTAAAAAAATTAATTTCTGTTTTGTCAACAATAATGGTTAATGAAACTTAATGCAGAATGTTTAGGTAATTGAACTTAAAAGAAAAAATATTTAGTCAACAACAATGTTAATTGTCAACAACAATGGTTAATGAACTTAATATAAAATTGGGATAAAAAATAAAGTGGTTAGTCAACAATAATAGTTATTGAATTTGAATACAGAAATTGTGCAAAATTTTTTTATAATGATAAAAACATAAAAAAAAAGAATAAAATTATGTTGATTAAATTTCAATATTCTCCCCCGCGTTGACCAACGGTCAGTGGTGGCAAACGTTCATTAGGTTTGATGTTTGCAATGTCTATGGTAAGAAAGGAGTTCGCGGTAAGAGAACTGGGTGAGGTGTCGGTTGAATTTTTATAAGTTGAGTATAGCTTGGCTATTAAAATGATTAGGGAAATGGAATGGTGATGTTGGCTTTGAGATCTGATTATATCTGGCAATCTTACAATAGTTGACTCTACAAGCTGTTTTTGCAGGCTATTCAATTGATTTAGATGGACTTTAATCTGGTTGTTACTATTATTAAAAATTCTTTTGATCTCTTGTGGAGAGCTAATTTGATCAATATGCCTAAATTGGACGTAGGAATTATGCAAGCTATTTGATGCATCAAGGTGGCCGTGGATAGAGAGAAAGTTGATTTAAATTATGCAATTAGGTTTTATTTGCATTATTCCAGTGCCTCTAACTAGCTGCTGGGAGGTTTCAGTGCCGCAAACTGCTTATTTTGGCTATAGTGCAGCTTGACAAATCATCATCATGTAAAAGGAATAAATTCATCTCTGTGTGGACCGGAGTTATCTTCACGAGTTCTAGGATCAGTGGCAACCTAATTTCAAAGAGAACTTCGTCTTTTGTCACTGCTCCATTTGCCTTCATAAGCTTGTATATTTGAACCAAATTATCTTCTTCCATTGGAAGCGTACGTTGTACTGGCAAATGTGCCTTCATTGTAGTTAAATTATTCCTTAGCTGATGTGGTGATAGTCAAAGTAGACTGATTTTTTTATGTTAAGTATCGGTTAGTACGTCGATAATCTCCTTTTCTACCCTTTGCAAATTCAGTGCTGTCAATGTTAATTAATTCGCAAGAAGTGATATTATTTGTGTTTGGCTGACTTCTGAGAATTCGTTAGCAACAATCTTGCAACAATCTCTGATAGTTGTTTTTGTGTGCTGACTTCGTCTTGTTTAATTATATTAATAGTAGAATCAATAATTGGTGTTTGGTTTTTATGTAAGTTCAAAATATAGTCTATTTCTACCTTCGCCCTTTTAATGGTGTCTAATATTTCATTGGCATAGTCTGAGTCCAGCACTCCAAACAATGACCTTGCTACATTTCCAACAATGTTGAAAGCACCCCTTTTAAGTTTTCTAGCGCGAATGGTTTCTTTTCCTCCAGCAATTCTTCTTTTACTTTATTTAAATTATTTATCAATATATTACATGTTGCCCGATGTGTGATGGTTGAACATAAGTGTTGAAACGTGTCTAATCCAGACTGAAAAATCATTAACTCGGACAAAAAAGGTGATAGATCATAGTATACCATGAGTTTCAATACAGCCCTGGATCAGAATTAAAGTTCTTTATCTCTACGGGATTTCTCATAACAGCTGGAATAAAAAGTATGGCTGCGATCATGGTGAGTGCGATAGAGTTAGTAATAGTCTTTGATTTTTTTCGTCAACAGGTACTGGGCGAATAGGGTTGGATAACCCATTTGCAGGTAATTCGTCTACGTGAAGTAGCGGAGCTAATCTGTGAATAGGTCTTCTTTTTATTCCTGCAGTTGTTTTTACATCTGCTACCCGAACCTTTCCATCATTTTCCTCATGAGTTTGAAGGATTCTTCCAAGTAGCCAGTTCATAACCGGTAAATTGTCTTTTTTTATGATAGCCATCTGTCCTTTTTTCACGTTTTCAGATGATGACTTCCACTTCTGTCTTTCCTTCAGTTGATGCAAATGCTCGGTAGACTAACGTTTCCAGAACTCATGCTTGAGTTGGGAGACGAGATTCCATCTTGCTGCGAGAGAAATATTTGGTTGCACTGATCTACTATGCAATTGGGCTGTGAGTGTTCTTCAATTAAGAAGTGTCTGGGAGTCAGTACAGTTAGATCATTTGGATTAGATGACATCGGAGTTAGCGGACGGAAATTTAATATAGCTTATATTTCTATAATCACTGTCTCAAGCTCTTCGTGCGTTAGTGACACTGTTGGAACACTTCGTAATAAAAGTTGCTTAACGGCCTTTACTGCTGTCTCCCATTAGCCTCCAAAGTTAGGGGCCCGAGGTGGAAAAATGTTTGATTCAATGCCTTCTTTACTGCAAACCCATTAGATTTTTTCTTTGGAGTTATTATCAAATATCGCTTGATTTAATTCTTCTAGGTGATTTCGCGTACCTATGAAGTTTGTAGTATTGTCGGAATATATGATCTGGCACCCCCAGACAAGAATCTTTTCGGAGCTCCAATGAATGCATCTGTTGTCAGTTCTGCTACAACTTCCAGGTGTACAGCCTTTGTTAAGAAATAGACAAAAACAGCTAAGTAAACTTTTTGCGGTTCTTTACCTCTTATCTTTAAATGAAATCAAAACGGTCCGCAGTAGTCAACTCCAGATGTGATAAATAGGCGTGATGGCGCTACCCTGCCTGCTGGTATATTTCCAATTATTAGTAAAAAAAGTTTTGGTTTTGTCCTTGTACATCGCACACAATTTTGGACAATATATCTTGCCATTGATTTACCCTTAATGATCTAATATTATTGTCTGGATATAGTCAATTATGATTGTAGGCCAAAATGATAGTTTTTTCATGTAACATTGTGAGTATAAGTTTTGAAATTGAGTCGTTAAAGGGTAGAAGTATGGGATGTTTTGCGTCATATGATAAATCAGATGCTTCCAATCTTCGTCCGCTCCTTAAAATGTTATTTTTATCAAGGAATGGACATAAACTGCTAATGGTGCTGAACTTGTTCGCTTGGTTTCTCTATTTTAATTCAGACATCTCCTTCATCAAGTCGGAGGTCTAAACTGCTCGAATAATTTTATACCGCGAATCATCCAGTTGTCTAGGACTCAACGAAATGTGTTTTGGTCGAAATTCAGTTTGCGTTTTTGAATTATTAATGAATTTTTGTACGTAACCCAAAACCTTCGATAATGTTATAAATGAATTTTTGTTGTGAATTCCGTATATAAGGCTATCGTTGTTTAATGCCATAGTTGCTGTAACAGGAACCAATTTCTTTTTCTCAACATCATTGGCAATTTCTTGCTGTAAGTATTTCCATGGCCATGGCATTAAGCCACAAGTTACACGCTGGCATATCAACTGCACTAAGTCCTCTGGATAGTATATCAGCTGGGTTGTGTTTTGATCGTACATGTCGCCATTGTTCAGCTAGAGTTAATGACTGAATTGTTAATAATCTGTTGACGACAAAGGTTTTTCATGAAGATGATTGTGAATATATCCATGACAGTATGATTTCCGAATCAGTCAATAGAAATGTAGCTTGGTCTTGAAACTGCGGGTCAGTTTTTAGTCTTTTAGCAAGCTGTGCTGCTAGAACTGCCGCACATAAGTCTAGTCGAGGTAATGTCTGCTGTTCCAGTGGTGCAACTCTTGATTTTGCACAGAGTATTCGCACGATTAATTGTCCATTCTTAACAGTTGCACGAACGTATGCAACTGCACAGAAAGCCTTCTTAGATGCGTCTGCAAATACGTGAAGTCGAGTTTTTACTGCGTTTTCGCCCTGGAAGATGTGTCGTGCTATCGTAAAATTGTTGAGATTCTCTAAATGTGCTCCAAAATGCACTAAGGTCATTAGTTAATGGTTCATCGCAATTTAATTAATGATGCCATAGGTGTTACAGAAATATTTTGGCCTTTGCAATCACAGGAGCTAACAGACCAATAGGATCAAATAGTTTTACGAGGTCAGAAGTTACTGTTCATTTCGAGATTTGCCAACATTGGATTAATTTCACTTTAATGCAAAAGTGGTCGTTGTGGTGGCCAAAATAATCCTATGGTTTTTTATTGAATTAGCACGATTACTATAAAAATCTAAGATAACTTCTTGGTCACCAGTTGGAATATTTTTTAGCAAATGTGGATGGTCTGCATCCCATTTTTTCAAACTAAATCCATATTTTTGTTAACATAATAATGAGTTCCTTTTGAATCTCCACTGCTATGTTTTGATTGTCAGAGCCTCCGAGTCCTTCATTCACATAGAAGTCATCTTTCAGCATCTGAGAACCATACGGAAACTTGAGAAAATTCTCATTAGCTATATTTTGTAGACATCTTGTGGCCAGGTATGGTGCTGCACGTGTCCCATATGTTACTGTGCTGAGTTTGTAATAGTGGCGATAAAGGACCTTCCCTCCACATAATGAGTTGATATTGTTGATCATTTGGGTTCATCAGTATTTGCCCGTACATTTTCTCAATATCGGTTGTAAAAACGAACAATGGTAATCGAAAACGACTTAAAATGGAAAATAGTTGACTTTACACTACTGGACCAGTATTCATTAAGTCATTAAATGAATATATAGTTTTTCTGCTGATACGTCAAACATTACCCAAAGCTTTGTTGTGGTGCTATCAGGTTTTAATACGCAGTGATTTGGAATAAAAATCTTAGATGTTGTAAGTTATCTAGGTTTACCCATTGCATGTGGCCTAGTTGCTCATATTCTTTCATGAATTGCGTGTACTGAACTCCGATATCTTCATTCTTTTGGAGTCGTCGCTCCAAACTAACAAATCTGTTGATGCCATAGCATGTGAATCATCCAATTTTGTTGGGTTTTTCCGAAATGGAAGGTTGACGATAGAGTGACCATTTGTGTTAGTTTGAGTATGATGAATAAAATGAGCTTCGCTGGCATCTGCTATATACAGAATCCTTTCATTTGGTTCTACTTCATCAAGTTTCCATAGTTTTTCTATCGCTTGTTCTAGTGAAGACTCCTCACCAAATACTGCACATGTTAGTGGTGGTTTTGAGCTATGAGCAATGGTTTGTCATACAGAGCCGCCCATGATCCAACCAAGTAACGTGATTTGAAGCGTTGGACCGCCGTTAGTCAGTTTTATTGCACCAGGCTGCATAAGACTAAAATAGAATTCAGCGCCAAGGAGGACATCCATTTTCCCTTGCTGATAGAATCTGGGGTCTGCTAGGTAAATATTACTTGGAATGTTCCAAGTTGAAACATCGAGGTTTTGATTTGGTTATGCCGGAATGATAGTTGGGAGGACAATCGCTTCAAGTTTATTAAAAAGTCATTATTTGTAGAGAACATCTCAACATTCACGCGGTACTCTGCTCGTTTTTTAATCCTTCCCATACCATCAATGCATAAGGAAGCTTCCGTTGGAGAAAGCGATAGCTTTTTGATAAGTCGTTCAGTCACAACATTTACTTATGAACCTGAATCTAGAATTGCTCGAAATTCGTGCGTGCTGCCATTTGTAGCCTAGATAACTACTTTTTCGGTGGTCAGCATGACATAATTCTGATGCCCTGTCATTAGCTTCATAGGTGTGGATGGGACTGTAATCGTCTATCCTCTTTTGTTTGTGGGTTGCACATGTGGAAGTTATGTCTTCTTTTTTTTGTATCTTGTTGTAAATGTAATAATGAATTATGCTTCTTGTTCCATTTTCTACATCCGCTATAGGTACAAACTTTTGTTACGTGATCTTCACTGAAACAGTTAAAATAGAGTCTTATTTTTGTGCCAATCTCTACCTCTCTGATTCTGTCATATTTAAAAATTCCTTGCAGTAATAAATAGGATGATTCCCTGTAATACACAGTTTGCAATTATTATTATTATTATTATTATTATTATTATTATTATTATTATTATTATTATTATTATTATTATTATTATTATTATTATTATTATTACAGATGATACTGTCATCTTTGCTTTTTGATGGGTAGTAAATTTTTCCTTGTATCCAATTGATTCCCTTGGCTGAAATTGAATCTCAAGGAAGGAGAACAATTCTTTTATTGTTGGTACATGTCTAGGTTTAGTTAGTGATTGTATAAATCGAATTTAGAGAGCACGATCTAGTTTTTTATTCATCAGTTGTATGATTATGGCATCGCAAGATGAAGTGTTAACATTTAAGTTATTTAACGCCAACAAACATTCTTTGGTAGTGTCATGAAGAGTCAGACGCTGGACATGGTTCCTGTTAGTTGGTTAAGGATCTCGTCTACTATGACTCTTTTGTATCATACCGCTACTGAAGTAGTGTCCATGCTGTCTTGTAGTTCTCTTCGATAAGCATAAAATGACTAATACGTTTTTCGGCTTTTCGTCAGATGTTTGATTTGAGGTACCACATTTTCTGAACGTTTGGTAGAGGTTGCTTGTCGACCATTTCCGTAAGCAGTTCATAAAACCGGCACCACTTTAAACAATCTCCACTAAATTGTGGAATTGTAACTTTTGGTAAAGGTAATGAGCTATATAGGCCTAGGTTGCTTCCCAACTGTATGCCTCCATCTACATGCTGCCGTTTGTGTTGATCTGATAGTACTACCAATTCTAGCAAATAATGTTGAACTGTGTCATCTAGATTATGGTATTCATTCTGGTCAAGTTCCAGTATTGTAGGATCTTCGACTTCAAGCCACAATTCATCATAAAATTCTTGAATTTGATTCCACAATTTTTTTATGGTTTTGCTCTTAATCTGATAAAATTGTGGTGGATGATCCTCTCCTTCTAACGATAACCCTTTAAATAAACGTGTTAAGGCCGTCGTTTGAGCTTTTACCTCGAGGTGACAATACCTCATAATCAGATGGATTAGGGGACCTGAGTTCTAAGGAGTCTTTTCTGATTGTTGGTAATGGCTTGACGATAAGCTTGTTAATCTGAGACGTAAGAAAATCAATTGTCTCACGCTACATTTCTCCTATGTATTTGTGTAGGTTTTGGACAATATATGGATCACTGGCTGATAGCGTATTATCTCTTCTAATCGCGTTTTCTATTTTTTTCAAAGGCCTGCAATAATGCATTTAGTACTTCCCTTTTAGTTTTGTAGAAGTCTAACGTTCGCCGATCATGTGGGGCCTTCTTGATGTTCGAAATAATTTTTTCTATCTCAGTTGCTTTCACTTGCTGCTGAGACTTAAGACTCTCTGAGTTAGCCATGTTAGATTGCCGTTAACTTGCTGATTTGAAGAAAATAGTTAAGTGGTATCCATCCTGTTGAATTTATTTGTACGGACTGGCTGTCCTGATAAATTGGACTGAATATCCTGATGAATAGGTGCGTGTTTGTTTTAATTTTTAAAGCACCATACCACTGGTGGGGGGGAAACTTTTTAAGTTATGTAATCTAGGGGTCACCAAAATGTGTAAAGAAAGGAATTCTAGTGCAGCTTAATTTAAATGTTTCGTCAGAACTAACACTATTTTTTTTGTTCTTACAAGCACTTAAGCCTAAAGAACGCTTTTCAAAAGAATAAAACACCTTAAATGCTTCAAAATAATGAGTAATTACTTTCTTTATTTTTCATGCTTATACTCGTATACTAAATTGTTTACAATAAATTGATTAAATTATCTTAGTAAGAAGAATACATTTTTGCAAAATTATTGAACATATTTTTTATAATTAAAGTTAAAAATATAAATTTCTGTTTTGTCAACAATAATGGTTAATGAAACTTAATAAAAAATGTTTAGGTAATTAACTTAAAAGAGAAAATGTTTAGTCAACGACAATGTTAATTATCAACAATAATGGTTAATGAACTTAATATAAAATTGGGTTATAAAATAAAGTGTTTAGTCAACAATAATAGTTGTTGAATTTGAATGCGGAAATTGTGCAATATTTTTTTATAATGATAAAATAATAAAAAATAAGAAGAATAAAATTATGTTAATTAAGTATCAGCACTATCTTTACTGTTCGCTTACAAAGAGACAAATGAGTTTTACATTGTTTTTGACAAACATGCAATTAAACAAGTATGATGCCATTATGGCAAACACAAAATATCAAAAATATTTGATTTTTATCCAGCGCCGCTGACAAACACGAAATTTACCCTATTACACGAGTTTGATAGCTTGTCATCAGGCCGTGCACACAAGCAAAGTTTGATCGTCTAAGAGCCGCTTTACAAAATTGTTTTTGTAACGCATAAACTCAAAGAAAACACTGTTGATGTAAAAAAGAGCGTGCGCAATCTCTTTTTGCTCAATGCGCAGTGCAAACACTCTGACAATCAAATTTATTGCTCTTGCACAAAAAGCAGCGCTAAAAAACTAAAAGAGCATGGGCTTTTCGCATTTAATTGCTCTTTTTTTTTGCTCAGCTCTTAGCGCATACGCTTAAAATAGAGGAGCAGTGAAAGAGTGTGCAATGTGCAAGAAGTGTCTGTTTAGTACGCATTAGATTTTCTTGTGTAAATAATGATTTTCGCTAGATGTATGTGTAAATAAATTTAAGTTTTGAGATCAGAAGACGAGCCAGATGGTTTCAATGAAAGTGTGTATACTTTATTGCCGATGATCAGTCTTAATATGTACTTCTTTTCTAACTTATTTCTATGACATTAAAACGATCCTTATTGATGTTATTAATCACCTAAAATATTTTGTTTAATAGTATCAATTGAACTTAATCTATATTTCTTAACAAATTTTTTAAAAGAAATAATAGAGGTCTTATTTCTTTAAAAAAATTTAAATTAAGATTGTAAAGAGCATAAAATCAGGATTTTATTAAGTTGTAGTTTAGAAACGTTGAATTATTTGTTGCTTACTATAAGTTAATAATATAACCAAAATTAATCATTTGCCTAACAAAATTGTAACTTCAATTATTAGTTATAACTAAAACAGGCCTAAATGTGGTACATTAAAAAATCTTATAAAAAAATGGTCTTTTTCAATTACACTTTTTTTTAAACACTTTTAATTTCTTCGCCACCCGTTGCTTGACTTTCTTTCAAATTAAAAAACGATGGTATATTATTAAATTCAGTAGTTGTGCGCTATAAAAGTATGACGTTCATAAAATACCTCAAAGAAACTCGGCAGCAAATTTTCATGGCTCACGATGTTTTATGCAAAACGTTAATAGCCCCGCCACAGTTTTTTGTAATTAGCATAGCATTTTATTTTCGATTGCAGGATGTAAAGTTTTTTAAGGTTTGTGATAAAATATATTTAGTTCTCTAACTTATTTTTTATTTAAATGATTAGTGTAAAATTTAAACGAAAATTTTGACTTTTACCACCCCATTTTTTACTTTTGTGGTAAGCATTAGACGAGTATGTTTACAAATGCAAACATGATGACAATCTTAAGGAGTAGTAACGTATCTCCGCATTAGCAATAAAACTGGGAAGAAATTATTTTTTATAATATTTAAAAAGCGTGTGTTTTTAATTTGAAATTTTCGGCTGAAAAAAATGACTCAAAATATTGCTAATGGTTGTTGCCTTTGTTCTTTACAATTTGATATTATTTAAAATTACGGTGTCTTAAAGTGGCAGAATTTGATTTCCGTAATCACTACACCGAAAACCATTAAAACTTATTAACAAATTTTACTTAACCCTATTTAAAAGTAATTGCTCAAGATATACCCTTAGTTAAAAATATATATGCATATACAGTATACATGGAATACATGGAATGTGTGTGTAAATGCTATTTGCCCAAATGCGCATGTACTAAAGTCTCAAGTGACAAGGACGGTCAAAAAACATTTCAAAGATAAACGCTGAATTTATGGCTTAATTTAACAGAGACTGAGATCCAAAGAAAAACGATCATGTGTTAATGTGTCAACAAATGGATTAGTGGCATAAAGAAATGGTTGCTTGCATGCTACAAATATTCAAGTGGGCTTCAATGACGAATATATTTTGCCGGACGATACCGGTTAGCTAACCAAGTAAATAAAAGTTAAACAACGATTCGTAATAAATTTATCGGTCAATTTCGTTCACAATTTGCAGATGAGAGGCTGGATTAGCTGCAAATTATATGCACACATATATAGACATATACATATGCGTGGTTGTGATCATTTATTTTTGTTGTTGTTGGTCATGAATAAATACTGGGCGAGTAAAATTACTGGTTTAACGAAAATTAAAACAAGTAGTAAATCAAGAACGAAAATAACTTTTTTAAAAACCCCTTTGGCTAATTTACTGTTTGTAATTAGGAATTACATGTTACGTTGTTAATCAAATTCCAAGATATATTTAAAATAAAAAGAAAAAATCTAAAATAATTCTTTTTGTCAAACTAAGCTTAAAAATTAATTTACTTTGCCTGCGTTAAGATAGAAAATTTAAAATAAGGAGAATCCCAATGCACATGTAGACACCTTTTTTGCATTTTTGACGGAATGCTGTTTTAGTTAATCATCTAAGTTAAAGACATGAACCTTGCTAGGCTATTCAATGCCATTTGATTTGGCTTTCCCGACAGTATTCTAATTTACCGTTTTACTTTAGCAATAAATAATTTATGAATTTCTAAAGGAATTAATTTTTGATTTCAAACAAAACTTAGGATCTCTAAGTGTGCCTGAAGAAGTTAAAGTTTGCAATGTTAAGTAAAAAAATAAACAAGTCACAGCTAACTGTAGCCATAGCTAAATGTAGCCATAGCTGATGGTAGCTCATATATTTGTTTTAAGAATTTTTAAAATAAAGCATTTTAATGCGAAAATTCAATACGTAAATTTCTATTCTATTTTAGTTCATTCGAAATAAACACTGAAAAAAACTAAATTAAAAAGTTATACAAAGTTACATAACGCAATATGAGGTTTTATTAAGTAATAAAAGGTAATAAGGTAAAAGAAGATATTAATTTTTACAAGCTAGTAGTGCCCACGACTTCGTCCACATGTCATTTATATTTTTTTTTTAAATTAAAATTAAGAAAAATGTGCTTTTAAACATTTATCGAAAGATCTGTAAACAGCGTTAAGAGTATTCCATAAAAAAATGTGCTGACAACTGTTTTAATACCATTATACCAATAAATTGGGTGACATTTGTATCTCTATTTTCTCTACGAAATAACTAGTTTTTTTTTTTAACAAAAAGTATTCTATATTTGAACCAAGGTTTAAAGGGATCTTCACGCAAAATTTTATTTAAATCCATCCAGCAGTTTTTACGTGATGCGAACACAGATAGACAGATAATTTTATTTGTATAATTGTACTAAAACAGATGTCAGCACATTTTATTTTTATATCTCTACAATAAACGGATTTTTCTAAATTTGAATTTTAAGAAAATTAGAAATTACACGCGGACGAATTCGTGGGCGCTGCTCGTGATCAATATAAATGAAATTATATAAAGGCGAATCAGAATGCAATAGGCTTATCCCGTTCCTGAAATAATGATACCTTTATCAAATTTAGTTTTTAAAGAAATTAGTCTATTGTTAACTGACTGACATTTTAATTGCTGATATGTAATAAATTATGGAAGCATTATTTGTAAGCTTTTAAAAATGACACATGGCTAGTCGATGCATACCCAGTAGTTTTGTTTATATTTTGTACGAAGCACTGCATATCGTAATTGCTTAGAAGGTAATAAAAGGATTATCATATAAATAGGAGTCTTCATTTTTAAAGGTCGGCCTTTTCTTGCCGTCAGTTTAGCATTTTAAATAAGTTTGTATATTAAGAGTTAATGATCATGGCAAGCTTAGCAAAGAAATGCTAGAAATGTACCGCTTCTTGTGTTTTTTTTTAAAATCTATACATATAATTAAATAGTAACGGGATCATTTCTGTACATCAAATTGTTTTTTTGAAAATTTTGGTGTTGGTGTAGATAATAATCGATATGAAATGCAAAACACCTATTTTTGGAAGTAAAAGCTGCAGGATGGATTTGAATAAAATTTTGAAATTGTCCCTTGGTTCAAACATAGGATACTTTTTTTTCATTAAAATATGTTATTTCGTAGAAAAACTGGAGACACAAATGTGAAAGCACCCAATTATACCGGTATAATGGTACTATAAAAGTTGTTTCGAAATTTTAATTTAAGAAAATAAGAAATTATTTTTGAATCGTGGATTTTCATAAATCAATAAAAATTTTACTTTTTCGGCTTTGGTTCATTTTTTAATTTAACTTTTACAAAGAAATTTTTTTTCAAATGTATGCGGACGTTTTCCAAAGAAAACAGGAAAATTAAACGCTGGCAGTATGTAATGCTGCATTTTAAATGAAAACAATTATCGATTTTTACGAGATTTGGTTAAACCTACACACTTAACCAAAAAAAATTTTTTTATATATTCCTCAAGAAAATTTTTTTCTATAAAAAATTAGATTTTTGGTCTTTTCTAGACTAAAATACACAGAAATGCAATAATTTTGGATTTTCTAAATTGAAAATCAAAATACATACATTCATGTTCTGAAATGCACACGAAATTTTCACTTCATATTTTTCAAAGCGTTGTTGCTATAAAATTATTTTTTACAAAAACAATGCCATATTTTATTTAAGAGTATTTTTAAAGTTTCTCGCTAACTACGGTAAGAGAATAAAACAAACTTGCTGAAAATTGTACCCCATATATTGAAAAAAAAAACTAGACCAGGATATCGAAAAATAAAACTTGCAACTTTCTTTATTTTTAAACATTAACATGCAGATTACAGCACCATTTTGTAGGCCTTTAGGGCAATGTATAATTTTGAAGATAAGGCCAAAATTGAAGAAATGTCAAGCATTAGAAAAATTTTCAAGAGCGAGGTACCCAATTTTGAAACCACATAACCCTATCCCTGGAAAATACATATAATACCCAGCTTTAAAACTTAAAATTTAATTCTTCTCTGCTATGCTCGTGCCAAATTTTGGCTACAGCGGCCTAGCCCTTTACAAATGGCTGAGTGAATTCTAAAATATTTTGATTCGGCCCCACTGTTCTGCAGTGAAGAGTGTAAAAACTAGTTCATAAACAAAATATACAATGTATGTACATACAAATTTTACTGTGTGATAGGGTTAAACTATTGTAATTAAATATTTTTCATTTTACGAATAAGGGCAAAACTTCTCATTTTTCAACGCTTAATTTTGTTATACAAATGTTAGAACGAAAATTATTAAAAGTTCTTTAAATTTGTTTGAAAAAATCGCAATTTTTAATTACAACAAGTGAAGCGAATAATGCAAACCTTAAGCAGATTATTGTCACTATTGCCGTTCTCAACATAACTTAGTTGGGTCGCCAATCAGCCAATCCGATTTTGACTCAAGCATGAAAATGTCGATATTGTGTTGTCAGCACTAACCATTTTATTAGTAAAGTGAAGAAAAGAAAACGCAAAAATAAATTTAAATCAAGTTTTTATAAAATAAAAAGAACGGATTTAAGTGTGGATTTATTTTTGGAAGACGGAAATCATGACGCTAATACAAATGTTTTACGTATACGTAGAAAAAAACGCGATGATTCCAATCTTCTTGAACTACCCAGTGCGAAGTGAGAAATGTCCAAAATAAGTAACAGATACTTATAATAAGTCATTTTTCTTAGGTTTATTAGCTATTTTCGGCTAACAAAATATGTAATAAACGAAATTAAAGATCATTTAAGGAGACCTGTGCAAACATATCGAGATTTTGAGGAGTTTCAGAAGCCTCACTTCTTGACGGAGCAACGCTTTCAACGCCGAAAGTTTGTTTAGATGGTACTACTTGATCATTTTGTGATAACAGTTGAGACACGACACCTGTTGCTTGTTATCTTTTATTATTATTAGCAATTTTTTTTAATACTTGCTTTGTAATGAATCCAAACCAATATGAAGTAAAAATTCTAATAAAATGTCTGTTTACAATAATAAAAATGTCATATACTTACACGTTGCCATTCGAAGGACGTTCTTGTAGGAGGGCCCAAGCTATTCAATTCAATTGTAAATCCCTTCCACGCTTCCTTACAACGAGTTTTAGTCATCTCAAATTTTTGCTTTCCTTTAGCAATTTCTGCATTTTTTTCCAAAAAAAAAAACCTATACTTAGCAATATGCCAAAAAATTTAACATTTTATTTTCAAGCTATGAATGCCAAATGATTTTTAATGCTTCGGCGGTAGAGTAAGCTTGGTAATTAGAGTGTCCCTCATTTGTCCTAAAGCGGAATTTTAGGGTTTCAATTAAAACTTGGATTTTTTTTTTAAATTTATGAATATAACCCAATATTTATGTTAACAGCTACAAAGTCAATGTTTTTATTTTTTGCGTAGTTAGTTTGAGTAGTAATTTTCCATTTACGGATATTACAAAAACAATACACTGAGAGAAAAAAATGACAACAACAAAACTTGGAAGCAAGAAAGTACTACTGCTAACATTTAACGTGGCACAAATTGGGCTTCAAGTTCTAAAATTATGCGGTGGTGCATGACGATCGCATTTATGCTTACAAGAAAATTTGACAATGTATAAAAAAAAGCAAAAATTTTTTAAAAGATTTCGTGTTTTTCAACTTCATTCACATATAACTTTTAAAGTAGGAATGTAATCTTCAAGCACCACCGCAGAATTTTAGATATTATAGTTATCAACAACTATGTTGATTTTCAAGGCATAATATTTAGCCCAATTTGTGCCGTACAGAAAACATTAAAGGTTATTTTCGGCAAATTTTATTCATTCATTACAAAAATAGAGTGAAAAAGGAATTTCAACAGTCTTTTACTTGACTTTCAATTAATAAAAAAATATATGATATTCAAAAGTTGTCCTTGTTGTTGTACCTCGACTTTCTTAAATTATTACATTGCAAATAGTCCGCTATAATTTTTAACATTTGTAACGTTACTTTTTTTCTTTGTATCAGTGATTTTGTTTAGAAAATTTTTTACTGACTTACTGTTTTTTATCTTCTTAGTATATATGTATAATTTATAATTTTAATACTGAGTAAATTGAACAAATTACTCTCATAGAAAACTTTTGTAGAAAAAAGTACGGGAAAAAACTTCAGTAAAAATTTCTTAAATTATTTCAAACAAATTTGCAACCATATTAATTTGTCATTCCCTTTTATAATTTTTTTTTAATTTTACTATTTAACAGAAAGTGACCTAAAAGAACGTTTAAAAATTTAAATTTATAAAAAGATACTACATAACAGCCGTTTAAAATGGAAAAACGATTTGAACAATAGTGATGTGTTTGATTTTTTTAAATTATTTATGGTTAAAAATGTTAACGCACAGTATACTTATAATAAAGATAACATTTTTGTATATTTAAACGAAGTAGAAGGTCCTCTCGAAAGAAGAACAGTGCTTCGGAAATTTGATTTCTATAAATTGCAATGCACTAAAAAGTCTAAAGAGGTCTTTTTTAACCTTCGATTCGATGGTTTATGCAAAAAAGTCCATTGGTTTAAAAACCTTTTTAGCAATTGCGAATTCATTATAAAACTTAAGGAAAAAAGCTTATTACGGTTAAAGAGTCAGCTAAAATTTTGTAAAGCAATCAACAATATAATTAAATCAAAACAAAATGATATTGCTATCTACAAGATGTTGAAAATGCCAGTCAATTATACTAAAATCGTGGAAAGAATGCGACTTGTTAACAGAAGTACTTACATTACAACAATTTTACGATTAAAGGATAAGTTTAATTATTTCGTTAAATTATCAACAGCTAAAATTCTAGAGCTGTAGATGATGTATACTCATCCTACAGAAATGTCAATGTGGAGAGAGTGTTTGCGATGGCGAGGAGGTATGAGGATATGGCAGCTCATAAAGAAATGTACATCAGATGTCAGCAAGTAAAGGCCCGGTAAAACAAATGCATTCATTTCCTTTTTGACATTCTGCAGTTCCATTCAAAAATAATGAAAAAGTTTTTTTAGGAAAATAAAACTTGGAATGCTGAGGAACGAATAAACAGATTGGAAGAGATGGAGAGCAAACAACAAGCAAAAAAACCGCAATTAAACACAACCAAGATATCGACCGCACAACCAAAAAGTCAACCGATTTATGAAAGACGACTAAATTATTAAAAAAGTTGTAAACCGCAATAGGGGCATATAATCTGTTGCATAACGTGGTTACTGATGGAGTGGACGCACTTCCAAAGAGTATTGTGAAAAATACACTAATTTAATTGAGAGGAGTCAAAAAATTTGTTGTTTCGTTTATGTTACGAAAGGGATTTAGAAAAATAAGTTAAAGTGCTTTATTCGGTTATGCCAAGTCTTATATACCCTTTACCATAATGTATAACAATGTATAGATAAGAAATTCTTTCCTACCATTCCTACCATTACATTTTTTGAAAATATAAGTTTTGCTTACGGTTGTGTTCCCACCAGGTAGTACGACAATACCTACAGGAATGTAGACGAAAGTTGTAAAATAAATGTGTTATAATTCGCAAAAAACCCGATCTCAGCTATCTGTATGTAACGCTTTAAAAGCTAGCGAACATACATCAAATAACATTATATATTAAAACGCGCTTTCAAAATTTTATTTTAGTTGTTATAGCTGATTACCACTTCAGCCACCTTTAAACTTCAACCATCTGTATAAAACTGTTTTAAAATTTGACAATATACATCAGTTACATCAACTATTTCAGCACCTAACAATTTCAATTTTTATACTTGCTATTGTAGTGGTCTTAACCATCAGATTCATTTTAAATTTTAATAGTCTGTCTGTATCTGTATCATCAACTATTTAAACACATCTTTTTATTGTAGTTATTTATTTTTTTTTATTATCCTAGCCTGTCCCTGCATCGGTTCAAAAGTTTGGCCACGTGCATCAAATACGATTCCTTATAAATCTCCACCGTCTGTCTACAACTGTTCAAAGTATGGCCATAAACATCAAATTAAACGAACTATTTAGGAAATCTTTAATTTATAATATTAAATATTATGCTTGTTATTATAACAGTTATAGTAATTAACATTCTGTCCAATTTTCAAACGATTGTCTTTAACGGTTCAAAAGATAGGTATACGATATCACCTATTGCGACACTCTTTAAGTTTTAGACTTTTTCTTGTATATTTACATATATTTTGCAATTGGGTGCTATTGTGCTACGACAAATACAAATATGTGGGGATTATTACTCATAGCTTTTTAACAATGCTTTAAAGTCTGAACATTACGTTCGGTCAAACCATTCGTAGCTGGATGTCCTGGTGCAATAAGTTTTTGATATATTCCAGCATTTGTGCAAAATGACTTAATTTCATTGGTGAAAAATACTACATTATCTGATCTGAATACTTCTGGACATCCGTCTCGCAAACATATTAAGAAGCAGTTCTTTAGTAGAATACGATGTTAAAGCAATTTGCAAGATATCTATTTCGATCCACCTTGATTTTACGTCCGTAGCAATAGGATAGTAATGGTTTGAAAAACTCCAGCTTAATTAAAATGTATACGCTGCCAATTACCTTGCGATTTTTCCCAGGAATGCAGCCTGTCTGCTCGGGGCTTGATTTTATGTTGCCACATAGCAAACAATTTTATACAACACGTTTAATATCTTAATCAATGTTCTTCCAGTACACTTATCTGAGAATAGTTGTTTCACTTGGTGCAGCTCATTTAATACTGTATTCTGTAGAGTGCGTGGTGTCACTATACTGTAAATATGAAGCTATCATTTATAGTAAACATTGTATCTTCCACTTGATTTTTTAAAGGCTTCGTAAGAGATTTGAGAGTTCATCATTTTTTGCCATCTCGCTCTTTACAGTTTTGAAGTTTAACCTGAAATTCGTTGAATACTTACTTTACATTGATTAACTTTCTTACTTTATAGCTCTGTTGATTGACTTAGTGCACGAGACAAGCAAACTGCGTTAACATTTTCAATACCCTTTTTATAAATAACCTTGTAGTCGAATGCTAAAAGAACAGCTAATGGCTGATTATCCGTATAAAGTGTAAACGATCTAATGTACAACTTGCGAATAGTTTTTTCGGATTCTGTTAATGACCTTGCAGTAGCAGTAGGACTGGCATCACACGCTAATACTACCGGAAATTCGCGGTTGTAGGGGACGGTCATTAGCTATCTCTGCTTTAATTTTTCTTAAATCTTGTAACACTTTGTATATTTGAATTTTAGGTTATTCTTGATGAGGCTTCGCAGGGTGATGTAATTGTGGATCAGTTATGAATGCCTTACATCATTAACCGTTTTCGGTTCAGGAAGTTCTGTAATTGCTGATATTTTACGTTTTGATTTCAATATTTTATTATGTAGCTTAAAAATTCAATTTCGTCCAGAAAAATTGGCCCTTAAGAGCAATTCATGTTCTTGTAATTTGGTTAGGCATCTAATTAGATTTTGCTTGCATTCTATTTTTGTTGATCCGTGTACGCTAATAACGTCAAAGTAGACTTCAGTTTTGGGAATATTGAATAAAACTTGGCTTATTATGCGAATTAATTCAGATGGTGCTGTCTGATTTCGTAATATCAGGCTTATATATGTTATAGATGAATACTTGCATTAAAAAAGTTGGAAAAATGCCATATAAAAAATTTCGTAGAACAAAATTTCAATGCTCATCTTCTTCAGTGGACTGCGTCTTTTTAGCGCTGTGGAGTGCTGTTTAACGAAAGATGTCATATTGCAGCTTGAAGTCTCAGCTAAAAGTTAAATTAAATTAAAAAAAATCAGGTGCTCTTACCTGTTCTTTCCCAAAAAAAAAAAAAAAAAAATAAATAAATAAATAAAAAAAAATTGAAAGATATAAAGTAATAAACAACAAAACATGAATTTTCGTTCATGTATGTTGTTGTTGCCATAATTCCTTACTGATTAAAATTATTACATAATGTAATACAAATATAAGTTAATAGCTGAAATTCAGAACATATTAAGGTTGACATAGGCATAAATGTGACGCAGTGAAGCAAGGTGTAGGCACAACAAACGATGGCAATGCGGAAAGGCGGTTTTTCGAAAATCCAGCCAAAACTGCAGATGTTTTATACATGCCTGTAACTATGCAAAATATTCTGGTACATGGTAGCAAAATTATGGCAGAAGCTATTCTGCTAATAGGCATGTCTGTATATTAAGGCCCTTATTCAATAATTTCATTTTTAAATTTTACATTTTAATTGATTGTTTGTATCAGGTATGCTGTCCGAGGAAGCTCAGGAAGAGAGGAATAAAGACTATAGAGCCTATAGATCATTCCCGAAGATTTGGACGTGTAACCAACAATGAAGACGTTATACATAATCTTTTATTGTTTTCAGACCCATTTACATACATATATATTTCGCTCAAAGCAGCAAATTCAGAAATTGGAGCACGATAATAAAGTTTAAAAAATTTTAAAAGACTATGCTTAAATTACTTATTCATGTTTTTTCTATGAGAGATAGGCGTAAAAGTAGGCGGATTAGGTAAATATTTTTGGGATTTATTTTTTGTGAAAACTGAGTTGATACATTAAAAACCAATCAAGTTATGCCACTTTTTTAATACAAGTTGTATGGGAAATGGACATAAAAGTGGGCAGATTTTTTCAAATTTCACAAAAATGATTCTGATTAATTAAAAATGATATGTGCCAGAAAACAATGCCGTAGATAAGATTATATTTTTACTTTGTATGGAATTTGGGCGTAAAAATGGGCGGATCATTTAGATTTTTATATTTTTTCTTGATTAAAACAAAAACGCCTATGATTTTGTCCCTCGACAACTTTTTGTATTTTTAGCCGCTTGCTCTATGAACCTTTACCAATTTGAGGCGTATTTCACGATTAGGCTTAGGTATAACTACCAAAGGAGAATCACAATCGTTTACTTCCGTTTTTGAGGTTACACCTAAAGTTTCTACCTGGTTTAGTTTGTTGTTAATTTTATTATCTAACTCTATTATTTCCCTAGTATACGCAGGCGTAGCACCTTAACATAACTTTAATGATACGGTATATTGTTTTACACTTTCAATTTTGGATTTAAATATATTCCGAAACTTATCAATCAAAGAATCAATTTCGGTATAATCGTAATTTTTAATTTTAAGTTTAATACCTTGTGCTTTTGGAAATTATCTAATAATTAGAAAAAAAAATATAAAACATTTTACATTTATACGTATTTTTGCTATTTGGTTACTTGGAGTACGAAAATTAGAAAAAAGTTGTCTGCGGGTGTAAAATGAAATTTTACGCAAAAAATGAGAGGAAAAAATAGAGGCTAACCCTTAGAATCAAAGTTATGGACCTCCAAAGTTTGTATGTATAATATGGCATATATCGAGTACTTTATTGCGAAATGAAACATTATGGGTATCATTGGAAAGGTAATTTCGATACCTTTTTAATTGAGAAAGAAAAGAGTAAGGAAAAAATTAAAAACTTAAGGTAAAATTATTTTTTTATATAAACGTAACCACCTATAAAAATAAATTATGAAATGATGGATATTGATTGGAATTAGTTACTGAATTTGTAGATTTTGGTATCATTTTCGATCGTAAGTAAGATTTTCGGATGTCAGAGTTCACTGACAAAAATAACACGAAACAATTATACACCTCTTTTGTAAGACCTATTTTAGATTAGAGCATAGATTTAATCTTTAATATAATTATTATTGAATTGCCTACTTTAAAAAGTCGAAGGGCAATGCCTGATGTGACTTTATTATTGAAATTAATAAATGGTGATGTTGATTTAGAATTTCTTTTTAATCTTAATGTTCCTCGATGATCTACGCTCTACTGGACACCGCTACATCTTCAACTTTTTCATGCCAATAATACAAATGCTGATTCGTTTAGAAGAACGTGCAAACAATTTAATGTAATTTTAGTCTTATTGATTTTTCCGTAACTGTTGATATTGTAAAACGTAATATTGTTTTGTTTTAAAATAAATTTATTTTTAGTTTCTTTGTTGGTCTGTAAGAATTTTTATCCATAGACTTGAATTAAATAAATAAAAAAAATATTGGACACATGGTATATATTAACTTATTAAGCGAAAATTATTTTCACTTACAAATTATTTTCACTTAATTAAAATAAAAAATAAATTTTATATACTCTTGGTTGCGTTTTTTTTTTGTGTTGTTTGCTTCCTTAACAGAATTTATTTTTTTTTTTTGGTTAAATTCATGACAATTATCGTTCATTTGTTATTATTAAAAGAAATTATAAAAATTACACTTAACTGCCAAGCTATATGAAGCCATGCTCGCCAATGGCAAGCTAATGTTAAATCATGCGTTTCTTCACTAAATTGAACCAGTTCGTTTTACGTAGAAGCCATGAGTTACCTACTTCATGTCTTTTTATGCTGGGTACGTATAAGTGTAGGAAATAAGAATGAACTTAGCGCAATCCTCTTAGCTAGTCTTAAAGTCGTAATTAGTTGTTATAATTCAACTTAACCTTTTGTTAATGTAAATTCAATTTGTCTTTTAAGGTACGATGTAACTTACTTTATTGAGAAGATCACAAACTAATCTAGAGAAACCTAAGCACATAAAAGTCTGAAATAATTTATCAGTAAAAATTAACGAGAAATTACAGGCAATTATCAATGAACATAATGCTTACACATTTTCAACAGAATCAACTAATAAACTTAAAAAACACATTATTGTGTATGTTAGGTTTTAAAAGAGACAAACCTGAGAAGAAACATTCTACAACAGGCATTCTATATCTAAAGAATGAAAGAAGAAAGCACAGAAATTTTAATTTGTCGAAATATAACCATTTACAACCACTTACACGAGTTTCCTGATTCTGATGATCCACAAACTGCCATCGTCCCATCATAATTTTTTCTTTTATATTATTTCTTAATTTTCATTATATTATTATTTATTAATTAAGGTTTAAAAAACTTGCAGCTTCCTATGATACATTATAATAGCACGTGATTCTAACCTTTTATTCGATTGTACTCTTTTTAATAATATGATATCTCTTGGAATTTAAACGTCAAACACTAGCGCGCTTACACATTTTACTTCAACGAATAATACTTTACTTGATCCGTTTCTTGTCTTCTCGTTTTTCCAGACACGATCTTATTTTCATGCCATATGACTTTAGACTACAGGTACCTGAGCAAGTAATTTATAAGATATCGTGAATTCAAACACTTAGACTATCAAATCCTCGAAGATGAATTCATAAAGATAAATTGAAATATTTTACATTATATGGCATCATTTGACGACCAACTTTTTCTTCTTGAGTCAAATCTTACTAGTCTTTTAAATCTTACTGTTCCCCTCAGATCGAAAAGTTTTAGTAAACAGTAAAAACCATGCATTAGCATTAAATAAGTTATTATTTTAAGGATTTTTCTTTTACACGATGGCAACGTTTTATATTCTAAGAATATCGTATTGCCAGAATAAAGGTGAATAGGATGATTAAAAGGCCTTAAACAGATTTTTATTTTGCCAAATTCTTCTCCGCCTTAGGTTCTAGAAGAATATGGCAAATTACTTGTGGAATTGGTATTGGTAAAATCACTAGTCAGAATCCGATTACTGTAGATGTTGGTCGATGCAGACTGTAACTCTACCATCACTATATTGTTGCTATGTAATAAAAATGACAAGTTTGTATTTAATATTGTGGAACAATGTGATGTACTATTTAGTTGTTTATCTATTGTGTCCAACGCTGTTAGCGATGATGGTATGTATCCAAGATTCATTAAAATTTTTTTCCTACTCTACTTCCTTTTAATAAATTATTTTCAATAATAGTCTTACCTCCAACTTACATCCTACCAGATGGAAAATTGCTAAAATAACTGCTATTCCTAAAACACGCTTTAGCCGTGATTAAAGCACCAAAAAACAAACTAATATGCAAATTTACAAAGAGATTTTTAATATATGTGAGGTTATATTTCATTTTGTAGCTGCTTTTAATTTCCATGAAAAAATGTATAAATGTTTTTTATGTGTAAATAAAACTGCTAACAGAAAGTTCATCTACCACACAAAAACAGAAAAATTGGTCTCACCAATCGATTGTTATTGGTGCGCTTTTTTCAATATACTGAAGACACCCACTTTCAATAATACATTAGACACTATTGGAGAATTTTTGCCCTAAGTATTACAATGTGTACCCAATCAGTTTGTGCAGTAGGTTAGTTCATAAAAAGAGAGCATATACTCCAATATGAATTGGACAGCAGAACATGAAGAAGTAGAGGTGCAGTTTAACAAATGTATTGTGTATATATATATATATATATAATAATACAGGTGAGACTCAAAAATGGTTTTAACGCAGGAACTCTATAGGTAAAAATTGGGGACTGCCACATAAGTCGAAAGACTCAATACCAAAAACCAACGAATTGGCCTATAAGTATGTGCTTGAAGGTAAGAAGTTACCTTGCACGTCGACAGCTAAGCGGTGGCCGAAGTTTTGAAAGAACACAATAACAAATCAAATATGGTAAGCAGGTGCAAAAAGCTCTCAGTGTGATAATGCAGAAGTACAGGGTTGACTTTGTTAATGCTCGGGTCATTGCAATATAAAGGGCAACAAAATTGCCGTCAAATTTGCAAGATTCGGAAAAACCAAGCAGTCCTGTGTGGCTAGGTGGGACTGCAAAGTTTCACAAGCGATATTACCTAGTATAGATACGAAAAAGACGTATTAAAGAAAAAAAGAAAAACTGTCTGTAAATTACAATTTTAACAATTTTTGGGATTATAGGTCTTCTATCTCTTCAAGTTCGCTAAGTATTCATGAAATTTCCTGTAAAAAGCGGTCTTTAAGGTTATTCCATTTAAAGCAAATTAGGAATAAAAATCTGAATAAAACCCAGATGCATGCTATTCTATATCAAAGCAGAATTAGGCACACATTTACACAGATGCTGGAAAAAGAAAATAGTCCGAAAAATTAATGCTAAATTAAAAACTGAACTTCTAAAATTAAAGATGAAATAAGCGGGACAAAATTAAAACTTTTACTCTTAAAAACTGAACAAATTAAAAATTGCTCTGCTTAAGAAAGAATACGAGATCTCTCGAAAACTTCCACAAATATTGTTGTCTCGAAGTAAAAAATCCAATTGAAATAGAGGCCAAATCAAATATTCACCCGTTTTACCTCCATCTTACAAACCAAAAAAAAAAAAAAAAAAAAAGATTTTCAATATATTTCTGGGGAAAATTTTTTTCTATCATAAATGCAATTATTTTTAAACCGTATAATTCTTAAGTCACAGTATAATTTAAGTTATAATAAAATTTTCTAAAATATTGCAAATTTTATATATGAAAATTTATTATTCGGAGTCTTTTTTATATTAATTTACTTTAACCGCGCTTGATTCCTGATAATATAAATATTTCGTATTATTCTCATGAAATATATATTGTATAAAACTACAAAATGAAATGTATTACTGCGGGGAAAGCATATCCATTTGTAGTTTTAAAAAATAAATATTTCAAGAAGTATTAATTTCGTAAAGTATTAATATTTCAAGGTATTAATATTAATATTATTAATACGGTAAAACAATAAAAAAAATTTGCCTAAAATTCTACTTAATATTTTCAAAAAATTTTAATATTTAAATGCTTATAACTCAATGATTTTAAAACATAATAATGCAGATTATATCACAATTTTGAAGGCATTGACTAGGCCGGATCCTGTATAATTTTTAAAAATCAGACAATAATTCAAGAGATGCCAAGCACTAGAAAAATTGGCAGGTGCCAGGTACTTAATTTTTAACACATAGCGCCATAAAGCAAATAATACCCTCGAAACTTGAGCTCTACTCTGCTCTTGTAAGATTTTTGAACAATCGGCTTAGCCCTATACAAATGGTATAGTTATTTCCAAGATATTTTGATTCTGCCTTACTGTGTATTGACGGATTAAAAATTAAAATTGTTTTTACTATTTAGTTCATAAATTTTGATATCTCAGGTCTTAAGAAGTAATTTCTTTAAACATTGCGTGGTGTCTATAAATCAATGATAAGGCGTTAGACACTGCTCAACTCTTTGCTAACACTTTTTTTAAGCCTTGTGAACAATATAATAAGATTCATCAATCAATATTTAAATATATTTTTTATGTAGAATTATGACTTTTTTTACTACAATAATATTATATCTTAACCTTGTTATTTTGAGTTTAAATAAATAAGAAACATTTTTCTTTTTCGTTATACGTAAATTGCATTAATAACTGGAATTCATACTTAAAAATTAGTAACCTATTACTTTCTTACTTCAGCGTTCTCCTTCTAAAATCACAAAAGATTATATAAAATTTTCATTGCCACTATATATCTGCTGTTCTAAAATTGTCCAAAAGCATTAGGGAAAACTCGACATATTTGACCACTACTGGCCGTAATGAATTATCATTAGTTTAAAATCGTTTTCTGAGCTGATTGTTTTACCGAAACAAGATTCTTTAAGCAATCAAGGGTGTTTTTTTTTCAAAATTTTGTTTACTGAATACTGAATGATAATGGTAAGAACATTTTGATCTTAATCATTATATCTAATATTACAGCAACATAATTATTGACCTTTGACAAGTGTTATGAATATGACTATTTATAACGATACAAAATGGAATTATTGCGTTTGTTATGGACCTCCTTTGTCTTAACCAATAAACGAATACTTTAAAAAATATGGTAAGTCTCATGTGCGTGTGTTAAGATAATTTTCATTTTAAAACAAATTTGTGGTCATTTGCATGATTAATATTTATATTTGTGGTCCGTAATAAAACTGAAACAATACTTATTCGATCAAACAAAATTTTCTTAATAACAAATTACAAACAGAAGAGTTATTATTAAAGTGTGTTACATTTGCAGCTGTTACTGGATAATTTCTATTAATATCCAGTTTTTGCATTGAAGCACACATGCGGTTATGTTAATAGCAAAGAAAACCCGTTAGCTAATTTAAAATTGTAAAGAATAAATATTATAAATATTATATGATTAAACAATCCCCACAATTGAGGTACAAAAAAAAAACTAATTATTTTTTTTCACGATTATAGCAGGCAAGGAAATTAATCGCCTTCGATTTCGTATTGCTTAAGCTCAGATCAGCGGGATAAACTGTGTCCTGAAAGCTACAATTTGATTTAATTTACGACCCGTCAAAGACAATCGTATAAAACACTTTAATTTCTACATCAAACGGGTCGTCAAAAAATCGCTTTTATGAGCTTATACTGAGTCTGTTAAGAATCCAAATCCAAAAAATAGTTTTATACTGCTATTTTTTCGAATGTAGTAATTTAAATTACAACTTACATAAAAAGTTAATAATTATTATGAACTAAATTACAAAAGAAAAATATCTTAATAGAAAAATTTAAATAAAAATTTTTGTAAAATTTAGCCAAATCCTTCGTCCCATCTCCGCCCGACGACACTTAATTCTAAATTGATCACAACCGGAAAAATTTTTTTACTTATGAGATTGCAAAAATATATAATATTACCGTTAAATATTACTTTAGCTGAAAAATCAAAGTTATATAGAAAAAAATATAAATATTTGCCTTGTTGTCGTCACAAGGTTTAAGTTTCGGTTGTTGAATTCCATAATAAGAATTTTTGCAACAATTATAAAAATAACTTGTGAAAGCTTCATTTACGAGAGACAAAAATGATCTCTGATTACACGCAATCTTCTCAAAGTTGATTTTATACTAACACGGAATGACACACGGACAGACGGACATCGTAAGAATATATATACTTTATGGGGTCGGAAATAGATATTGTACAAATTACGAAATGACAAAATTAGTTTTACCTTTTTTCAACTTTTTGTGGTGAAGGATATACAAAATTATGAATGCTTGTTGTAGATAAGCCACGCCAAAACGTCTTTTAAAAATAAGACTGTAGAGTTAAAACTTATTTAAAAAAATTTACCTTTTAGGAGGTCCGGACTTGCGAGGAGTTAGACATTGAAATTTATGTTTTTGTTATGTTTAGGATGAATGGATGTGCTACCTTTTGTTGCATAACTTCAAATGATACCACTAAATGTATCGTGCGCAATAAAATTTAAATGTTTGCATACTTTATTAAAACGAATAATTGCGACACGAATTCATTATTCTTTCAATCGAGCGATTAATAACGTTTATCAGTAATGTTATTGCGGTTGGTTCACTTGTTAATGGGAATATTCGTCTTGTTTACCCATTGCTGCAGAAAAAAACACAAAAAAATAATAAGTAAACATTTCAACCATAGTAAAATTAAGAATAGCCCCTGTAAACATCTGGCATATGTCATCTTGACACAGACAAACCACAGAACAAACCCAAATACTTAAGCTTGGCCATAATCATTTAAAATGTATAATTACGTAAATAAGTTATTTCATTTTTAGCTGGTAATTTAAAAAAAATTAATTTTATCGTAAGTTAGAAGAAGAAAAGACAGGAAGGAGGGAGACTTAGATATTTATACTCTTAACCGAAAAAAATATTTGACTCATTCAAAGAAATAATTTCCATAATCAAAAAAAACCTATAACTGTCCCATAAACAAATCTGTAGTAACAATTATTTTTGAATTTAGTTTATTGATTTCTTCCAAAAATCTGTTGCAAGTCAACGGTTAAAATGTTTACCAAACATTTAAAATTGGCTTAATCAAATATGGTTTTCTAAAAATAAGGAAATATCTCAAGGAAGTTAGTTTAGCTGAATCAACAAAAAAAAAATCAAACAATTATTATATCTGTATCAAACAAAAAAGACAAAAAACAATAACTATTGAAAAAAAAAATCAAAGAAAAAAAATGTATTCAAATCCCAAATTAAAAAATCAAATCTTTTTTCAGGTGCAGTAGAAAAGTATGAAATTATTTATACTTTTAAAGTTAAATACCGATTTGTTTATTGAATAACTTCTATTCGAATGGAACTTATATAGGTAATCATTTATAAAGTAAACAGACTTGATGTGCTCCTTCAGAAGGTAGAAAGCGATGCTTACAAAATAGTAGTTTTGCTATGTTGATTTTTTCTGTTTGTATTTGACACAACTTTAACTTTTTCTTTCATTTAAAATGTTTAACTTTTTTATTATCCTCCTATTTGTTTTTAACTTTTTATTCTTATAACAGTACTAGGGCTTGGGATTTCCCACAAATTTTCATTTCCCGGGAAACGGGAGAAAAATTATTGCATACCCGGGAAAAAATCAATTCTTGATGAAAATATCACATAAAGTGAAGTAATTTGCAGTCGCCAATATTTTTCGAATTATGGGCCTCTGAACTTTTCACAGAAAAATTTGATTCCGCACTATATTTTTTTAAATATCAATATGGGTATTATTTAAAAGCTTTTTAAGAGGTCTTTCGAAAAATGCAAAAACTTTTAAAAAAATGTTTAACATATTAAGAGCCGGTGAAATTTTTATTTAAAATTATATATAGTACTTAATTATTTTCTCTTATTTTTTACATCTCTTCCACCATTATATTTGTTTTTATACATATGAAGCGTGTATAAGATTCGGCAATAGCTCCTTACTTTTTATACGCATATGTTGTTATACAGATATAGTGAAGGGTATATAAGATTTGATTAAGCCGAATATAGCACTCTTACTTGTGCTTTTGTTATCAATTTTTTGTATAACTTATAAACAACATATATATTTTTATTTATTATTTTTCTTTATTCCTTTATAACGTATTTTAATTTAAAGATTTCGTATTTTGAGGAAAAAAACATTCTCTGCCAAGAAAGCCGTGGTACAAAATGCACTTATTGAATTTTTTAAAAATTGGTGTAATATAACTACTAATTAAAATTTTTGATCCCGCTTTATTAAATTATTTTTTGTGTTACTAGTTATGAAATGTGTTATTTTTTGTAAAGGTTAAACATTTTTCTTTATAAAAAAATACTCATATAAGTATTTCGATAAGGTTTTAAAAAATAAAACATGTGTTTTTCTCTCAATATTTTTTTTATGGCGAAACATGTTGTTCTGAAGTTGTTTTGACTTTAAAACATGAATAAAGAGCGAAACAAGTTTTATACGGTAGATTAGAAACTTCCAATCTTACTCCAATGTGTGAAATGTTGTTTTCAAACAGAAATGGAGATAAGCTGATAATTGTGCTGGACTTGTCCACCTGATTTTTTCTTCAATTCAGGTATCTCCTTCATTATTCATTATTTATAAATCTGAGTACGTAACCTAATACCTTCTGTAAAGTTTTTAAGCAATTTTTGAGGTGTTTTCCTACATAAGGCTACTGTCGAATAATACCATAGTTGCTGTAACAGGAACCACATTTAGCCACAAGTTATTTGCACTATGTTCTCTGGATAGTATACCGGCAAAGTTGTGTGTTGATCATACATTGCACTATTGTTCTGAATTGCTGTCTTGGCGATGATGATTGCGAGCATATCTATGGCATAATCACAGAGGCTAAGAAACCGAGAGGATCAAATAGCTCTGGAGATCAGAAGCTACTGTTCGTTTAAGATTTGCTGATGTTGTGTTTATATGTCTTTAACGCAAAAGTGATCGCATTAAGGTAACCCATATAATTCTTAGGTTGTTATTAAATCAATACTGTTATTACATAAATTGAACAGAAGCTACTGTTCGTTTAAGAGTTGCTGATGTTGTGTTTATATGTCTTTAACGCAAAGGTGATCGCATTAAGGTAACCCATATAATTCTTAGGTTGTTATTAAATCAATACTGTTATTACATAAATTGAAGTTAATCTCCTAGGCAAGTGGTGTTGATAAACCTTTCCTCCACATTATAAGTTGATATTAATAATCATTTAGGTTGATTAGCATTTGCCTTTCAATTTTTTCAATATTGTTTGTAAAAACGAACTTTGGTAATCGAAAACTAATTACAATGGAAAATAGTTTACTTTGCACCACTGAACCAGAATACACTAAGCAATTAATAAATATTCAGTTGGTGTTTTTGCTGATGCATCAAACACTACCCGATGATTTGTTGTGGTGCTATAAGTTTTTAATACATTCATTCATTCATTTTAGTAACATAAAATTGGTTTCGTTTCTTTTTTTTTTTTTTTTCAATGTTACAATAATTATAGAGTTTAGGCACTAATTTGATCTTTTCTACTTAGAAAAAATAAAAACTACAACAAATGTTACTAACTACTAAAATGCTAATAAAAGATTAAGGCAAAAATACTAACAAAAACCTATTGAGAAAAAAAGGTTTGGTATTAAGATAAAACTTAATACTAACTGTTCATATTTAATTTGCTATATGTTCATGTTTAGATATTTCGCATCTAATATTATAATTGTTTGTTAGTTTTGCAATTTTGTCTTGAGCTGTATCGATATAATTAATAGAATGTAGACGTTGGGTGGAAAAATGACATGGTAAATTATATATCATTTTTAACAATTTGTTTTGACAAATTTGAAGTCTTTTTTTGTGGCACTTAGCAACGTCGCGCCACACTGGGGCTCCATAATATAATATAGAAATAAAAATTGAAAAGTCATGATTTTATTATCTTGACTTAGAAATGACTTCATATTTACGAAAGAGTACAACAGTCGTGGAACAATGTTTACTTTATTTATTACATAAGAGATATGCACACCAAATTTTATTTTTGGGTCAAGGATAATCCCTATGTACTTAACTTTAGATTCCCACCTTATATACATATGTATTGTTAAAATAGAGATCCCTTTGAGGCTTTTGCCTCCGAGTATAATATATTGCTTGAATTTTTTGTGTGTTAAGCATGGTTCTCCATTTTATAAAGTATCCCTCTAAAATTGTTAAGTCATCTGGGAAGTTTTTGATAATATCTCCAGCAAGTATATCATGACACAAGATAGCAGTATCATCTGCGAACATAGATGAAGAGCAGTTATCTAGCGATGGGAAATCCGATGTAAAAATCTTATATAAAATCGGCGACCCTCGCGGACACCCGGCAGACACTATTATTTGCGATGAACATGATTTTCCAATGTGCACTTTATAACTTCTGTTTGATAGAAAACTTTGAATTAACATGATAATTTAAGGCCGTCATGTCATAAACTTTCGAACGCTGATTTAATATCTAGAAGTACCATGCCTGTGGACTTCCCTTTGGTAAAATTATTTTTTATTTTAGTTTTAATTCTAACCAGTGGATGTGGGGTATTGTGTCCCATTCTAAGGCCAAACTGCTGATTTGGGAACACATGGTTTTCCTCATAAAAATTTAGTATATTTTCTTTAAGAACTTTTTCAAGAATTTTGCTTTAAGATGATAATAAGCTTATTGATCTGTAGGACAAGGGACACGGCTGTAATTTGTTCGGCTTGCATATTGCGATAACTTTTGCTTTTTTCCAGCAACCAGGAAAATAACGAATTTTTAAACAGTTGTTTATAATGCTGGTAATATTTTGTTTTCCTTTTTTAAGGAGAGCCTTTAATTAACGGTTACTTATCCCATCATGTCCCGGGGATTTCTTTACTTTAAGACTTTTAATTATATAATTTATTTTATCACACGTTACCACCAGGTTATTATTTATGTTAGTGTTAACATTGCGAAAGGAGTTTAACGCATTCGCAACATTGGAAATAGTTGTGTTATCGCTAAAATATTCAGTGCGCGTATGATTTAATTTGAAACATCTAGCTAATAATTAACATTTCTCTTGTGGCATGTTTTGATGCTTCTTTTTTAATACTTTTGAGATATTCCAAAAGGGAGAAGAGCCTTTTTCAAGCGATGCCAATACAGTGCTCCAAGATTTGATCCTTTCGACAATGAGTTATTTTTTAATTTTTTTGTTAAGAAAGTTCATTTGCATCTTGTCAGTACCATGTCTATTGCGTATCCAACGACGACGAAAATTGTTTCTATTTGATATCATAATCTTAAGGTGATATTGAATCGAAGCGCTTTTAAATTTTATAGATTTTTTTTTGGAACACTTAAGTTGGTAGCATCGCGTATAATATTTGTTAATGACTTAATATTAGTATTTAGGTCGTTTATGTTATCACAAACAAAATAAGGATAATGTATGTTTTGTGAAACATTACGCATAAAATTTTTCCAGTTAGCTCTATTAAAGTTGTGGGATAAATTATTGGCGCTAATGTTTGAACAGTTAAGAGTTACTAGTACTGGGAAGTGGTGTGAGCTTAGGTTATTACATGTAACAGGATCGGATAATTTTAGTGTAATATTTGTTAAATAAAATTCCGATATTAAGGGTTGGCGTATATCACTTGCTGGTATGTGTGTGGGATCACAAGGAGCCTTGATCCAAAAATTATCGGATTAAATTTTTTCGTGTAGAATATTTCCCCAACAGTTAGCACGTAAATATCCCCAGGAACGATAACGACTACTAAAGTTGCCACCTATTATATAATTGTTACCAATTCTAGTAAGTTTTAATATGTCAGCTGCAAATATTTGTTATTTGGAGCCACTTCGTCCGCAGCTCCTCCGGGAAAATAGCACAAATATATAGACACTGGTCCATCTGGCGTTTCTAATTGGATACCAATATTTTCGATCAACAATGTATTAGTTATGGGGACTAGCTTGCGTCGGATATTCTTTTTAACTAAAATTGCAACACCTCCTCCCCTAGAATCTCTATCGTTCCTATAGCAGTAAAATGCGCTGCTTGTATATATTACATCATGTGTTAATAATGTTTCCGATAGTTAACAAATGTCTATTTCATTACTAATCAAAAATCAATCAATTCATCTTTTTATGTCTAATGCCTCTGGCATTGCAAAAAATTATTTTTGTTGATGTTGTTTGAGTCATTATGGTGACAGGAATTTGCAAGCAATGCTTGATACGACCTCCAAGTGGTCTGGCTTTGATTGACATGACCTTAACTTATGTATAAGTTTAAGAGTTATACTTTTGATTTCATCATATGAAAATAATTCGCTGCTATTAGCATTGATACGCTTATTCGACCCACCATTGGGCAGAGGAGAACTTGAGTGAAGTGCAGGAAATTGGGAGTTACTCACGTTTTTGAGATTGTCTGATGTAACATGAGTTTGCCTATTAACAAAACTACTATGTCCCTGAGATTTGGGATTTTTAAACATGAAACATTAAGTTCAATATATTTAATACGATTAGTAAAAGTTAATGATGATGACTGGTGATCGCCACTGCAGTTAACGCACTTTATAACATTCATTGTACAATCAGTGGTTTTTTATTCACCTGAACACTTGGAAAAAAATTTTTTAACAGCACACCGCGAGGAACCTTGACCGAACATTTGACAATTGTAACACTGCGTAATTTTATTTTTTCGGTATCTATGAAACTGCCACTTAACCTTAAGATAATCAATTGAAGAGTACTTATCTCTTAGTTCTTTAAGTGTGATGCTCTGTCGTTTAAAATAAACAATGTAAAAACTAATATTAATTTAGATTTGAATAATGACACATCAGTTTCATCATACTCAAATAATAAAGCTTTAGAGGGCCTATCATTTTTGGTAGCATATGTGAAGAACTCTAATTTATTGGTTGATAAATATGTATTTGCAAATATTATTAAAATCCTCCAAATTTTAGAAAAATATTTTGAATACAATTGAAACTTTTCTGATTTGATTTTTTTTAAAAGTCATGAACTTGCTCTATTTTACATTTAAGTAATGTAAGTGGTGTTATGTGTTCTTTTTTTGTTTTAGTTGCTATTATTTAATTATCAGCGTCCAGTGTTTGAAGAGCCTGCCAGTAGTTGTTGTTATTTATAGCGGTTCTACCATAGCACTATTATTTGTTTTTTTTTTTTCATTTTAGCTTGCAAATTAAAAGCAGAAGAATCCTTTTCTCTGCTGCGCTTAATTGTTTATTTGTTTATTTATATATTAATCACTTATTCTTTGTTTTGTCAAAGCGAAACTACGTCTTTATTGTATAAAATTACAGACTGTTTTTAATACATAGTGGTGTGAAACAAAATATCTCAAGTGTGGTATGTTAGCTGGCTTTATATTTTGGATTTGCCCCAGTTGCTCTTACTCTTTCAGGAATTGTATATGCTAAATTCTGATATCTTGGAGCCGTCTCTCTAAGCTTACAAATCTTTTGTATGATATTGCATCAAAAACACTAAAGGATGTTGTGTTGTCTCTTACTGAAAGGCTGACGATAAAGCGGCCGTGTTAGTTGTAGTATGATGAATAAAATGAGTTTCACATTTGGCATCTGCTTGTTGTAATAAAGTCTTCGCACCAATACTACACATGTAAGTAATAATGATAAGCTGTGACCAATGGTTTGTCGTACATAGCCACCCACTATCCAGCCAAGTAATGTGTTTTGTAGAACTATTAGTAAATTTTATTGTACTAGGCTTCATAGAATAAAATAGAATTCTGCGCCGTGAAGGACATTGATTTTTCCTCGCTGATAGAATCTGGGATCTACTAAGTAGATATTACTGGGAATGTTGCAAGTTGAAACCTCAAGGCTTTGATTTTGTTGTGCTGGAATGACAGTTGGTACAACAATCCAAGTTTGATGAAATGTATTATTTGTAGAACAGATCTTAAAATTAACGCGCTGCTCTGTCGTTTTTTAATCCTTAACACACCATCACTGTATTAGGACGCTTTCGTTGGAGATAAGTAGTTAAGTCACAATATTTACTTGTGAACCTAAATCTAGTATTGCTCGGAATGCGTGCGTGATACCATTTGTGGTCTTAATATTTACCTTTCCGGTGGCTAACATAACATAATTCTGATGGCCTGCTCTTGGCTTCAGTGATGTGGATGAGACGTAACCGTCTCTCCTCTTTTGTTTTTGGGCTGCATATGTGCAACTGATGACTTCTAATTTATTTTATGTACGTTTAAATGTAACAACGAGTTACGCTCCTGTTGCTTTTTTAACATCCACTAGAGCTACAAATTTTTGTTATGCGATCATCTCTGAGACAGTTAGTGCAAAGTCTTTGTTGCTGTACCCACTTCAACCTGTCTGATTCCGTCATGTTTAGGAACTTCTTGCAGAAATAAATGGTGTGATTCCCTGTGGTTAACAGCTTGCATTTTAGTAATATTATCATAGATAATATTGTCATCTTTTATTTATGATGGAAAGTTAATTTATCCGTGTAACCAAATGATCGTCTAAAATTGAGCCTCAAGAATGGAGCACAATTCTCTCCTTAGTGGCACATCTCTTGGTTTAGTTAGTCATTGTCATACAGCTCTTGTTCATTTTGTCTTGTAGTTCTCTTTCGTAAGCGTTAGATGGCTTGCAAGTTTTTCGGCCTCTATTTAGATGTTTGATTTGAGTTACCACATTTTCTGCTCGCTTTAAGATTGATATCATTTTAAGATATCTTCATTTAATTTTGGAATAGTAACTTTTGGTAGTAGAAATGAAGTGTAGGTTACTTCACAACTGAACTACGTCATCTACATTAAAGCATTCATTCTGATCAAGTTCTTAGTTTGAAGAATCATCTACTTCATAAAACAATTTACAAAAAAATTTTTTAATTTGATCCAACAATTTTTAATAGCTTCACCGTTAATCTGATAAAATATTGGCGGATGAGCCTCTACCCCCAACAACAACCCTACTATTAAACGTTTTTAAACCGTCAATCGAGCTTTAATTTTCTAGCTAGTCCTTTACTTTGAATTTGGTTCCATAATTTGTTTAGGGTTTCACTTTTATTCTGATGAAATTGCTGCACTATAACACTATATATAACGTGTTCAGACCGTCATTCAAGCTTTTAGTTTTCTAAAAGCTTGAAGGATTACTTGACGTGAGTTCTAATGTCTCTTTTCATATTGTTGGTAAAAGCTTTACACTGAGGTTGTTAATCTAAGACGTAGGAATTTAATTAATAATATATCACCGGCTATTAGCATATTATCTTTTCTTAAAGCGATTTCTGTTTTTTCAAAGGTCTGTTGCAACTAGCTATCTGCTTTTACTTCTATAGAAGTCTATCATTCGCGAATAATGTGGGGTCTTCTTGACTCTTAAAATAATGCTTTCCATCCCAGTTGCTTTCACTAACTACTGATGTATAAGTTTCCCATGTTAGATAACCTATTGTTAAGCTGACGATTTAGAGAATATAGACAAGGCTACAAATGTAAGCTGAGGTAAGTGAATCATAAAATTGTTTCTGCAGTCAACAAAAAATGTCGACACGTATAATTGTTATCTTGTTGTTAAAAGTTAGTAAATTGAACCACTCCTCATATTACTTCTAACAGCTGAGAGTATTATAAATTTAATTAAACAATCTTCAAAACTATTATAATGTATATTTGATTAATAAACGTTTAGTTTATTAAATTCTTAAATTAAAACACATCACTTTTATAGCTATAATTCTATTACACAATTCATATACACGATGATTTTTTCTACATATAAAACTCCTGTATTGAATATTCACACAGGATCAAGGTTGCCAACTTTCTTAAGGTATGAAATGTCAAATTTAAGATTAAAAAATGGCTAAAAATCGCTAAACTACAAAGTCATATATTTCGAGTCATATAAATAAATATGTATTAGAAGTAAAACAGGAAGTAAAACTTTCAACATTTGATTCCATCTTACTAAACTAAGTGAAAAATAACTTGAAAGTTTTATATACAGGCATGTCACAAATTCCGTTCGGAATTGAAATTATTCCGAAGTTACTTCCGATCGAAATGGTTTTAGCTTCAATAGATTCCGTTCGGTTTAGTTAACCGAAGAAAGTACAAAACCACTTATGTTTGTTAAAAATATGGCAACATAGCAAAAAATGTGGCAAAACAAAAAAAAAAAACAGCTGACTTAAGAAATAATAAAAATTCAAGAAATATTTGTGTTTCAGTGTGAATTGCTAAAAAATTTAAAATAAAAAATATCAAAATTGCCCGGAATATCTATAATTGCAGCGGCAGAAGAAAATAAAAGGAATATTCTTTGTGTGCTGTCGCTACGGAATTTTTTGAAAAAGAATAAAAATACAGCAATATCTTTTAAACTACATCCGTTTATTTCTTGGTTTTTATAAAGGATTAGGAAAAAGTTCATTTTCTTATTAACATCATATTAAAATAAATTTATTTTGGATCAATAAGCAAGATAAAGAATAGTCTTACCTATAAACAAACGTTTTGAATGGTTTTTCTCTTAACAAAATGTTCAAAATAAGAATTCCACATAGCAAACTGAAAGTGGTTTCATTCCAAAAATTTTTTTCGTTTTACGTTTTCTATAGAAGCAAAATACGGAATCAATTTCACTTCCGAACGGAATTTTGTTCTGTGCAATGGCTGATAAAAGGTTTATCAACACAGTCTTTTCCATTTTATTCAACCTCGTCATATTTTTGTAAAACATTCAATATCTGGTTTATATTTATGACAGCCATCCATTACTAATTTAATTTAAAAATTTTTAAAACACGTATTGTAAAATCATATAACATACCGAACTTGTAATATTGTATTGACCATATCGATTTGTAAACGATTTATTAGTTTGGCCTTGATTAAATTCATTTGACTGAAAAGTCTTTCGAAGTCTCTTTATTTTATTGAATGAATTCTTACTTTTGTTTTATCAATTTGTACGTGAATATTTTTTTTAACAAGAAAGATACTTTAAGAATAAAAAGATTAAAAAATCAAAAGTTCTTATTTCTTGCAACAAAAAAGGCTAAATCTTATGCCTGGATTGTATTTAGCTATCTTTTTATAGCTAGATGAAACAAGTCGCTAGATCTAGCCAGAAAATGGCTAAATTGATAAAGATTCTGTCGGTATATTTAATTTCAGGGTTCTTTAAGTTTTCCTTTTTGTTTTAACTCCACCTACCTGTTACAGGGGTTTGTGTGGTTGTATTTTTTTTTTGTGGTCAGGAAGATTCGTAGAAACTTCTTGCTTTTCAAACAAACACAATAGGGCATTTTATTTCTATTTCTTAATGACAACTATTAATTCTTGCTATTACTAAACTTAAAATCTACGCTTAAGTCTTTTCGTCAAGAACAGGCTCAACATCACCTCTTTCATTTATAACCTTGGATTATGTTTTATATGTATTCAGTAAATAACGTCACTCAATTTCTTGCGCACCGTTTATAGTCCATTCTTAGGTTGTGGCTTAAATAGTACCACCATTTGTTCTTCAATAAGTTAATATTTGAAGCTCGATCAAAGCTAACTTCTACTTAAAAGCTTAAAATTTTAATGCGGATACGGAAAAATCGAATCTTGTTTCTAAAGAGTATATCTATTTTGTTCGTGCGTTTGTCCCGACTCAACACCAACTTCCAAGTCCGCCGGCAGTTTAGTGCTGTTTTTGCTGACCAGTATGCCAACAGAAACTTGACCACGTTTTTGATTGAATCTTTCTAACATGCCGTAAGGCTGTGGCAGTGTTATTCTCGTATTTTTGATTATATACATACATACGTCGTACATCTCTTTTAATATGGCCGCATCAAAATTTCGACCTAACCTTATCAGCACTTCCAATTGTTCAAAAATGCGTCAATCACCGTTTATGATTCTCAGTTATAAATGATATTACTGCTAGAACGTATCGCTTTCCAGCATTAAGGGGCACCTGCATTATATTGTTTTAATATGACACAACTTTTGCTAGTGGGCTCTCTGTCGAAATTTTCTTATATTTAGGGATTTCGCTTTCCCGCTTAGCTAATATGGGGTCGGCATTCGAAGCCTTCGACAAGTCCTTGCTTGACCCAATTTGGGTAAGCCGCACATCAAAGACGCAATCCTTTTTCTCAATTTTTATGCAGTTCTTGCCCCTACATTTCATGGTCATCTTAAATACGGAATTCTTGTTTTATATTAAGAAATCAAAAAAAAAAAAGAAACAGTTTTTATAAAACTAATATATTTATATATTTTATTTTTTTCTATTAAAACGTTCAACCGTTTCAATATATTTTTTCCTTCTGACTTTATAATCAGAACGTACGCTTTATATAATTTCATTTTAATCTATTTAACAATAGTATGTATATTAACAGTGAATAACATATAATGTCTCATAACATCCCCTTTCAATTACATGAATTTAACAAATTTCTAATTGCATCAAAATTACATTTATCTAATGCTTTTGTAAACACATCAGCAATTTGATTCTTTGTTGAAATCTTTTGAATCTTCAGATGGCCCTTTAATACATGATCTCTAATAAAATGGTGGTTAATGTCAATATGCTTTTTCGCCATAGCAATACAACCAGCATAATCTTCATACAATAGAAAAGGTTTTTCAGATGTTGTTACCTTGATGTCATCTAGGATGCCTTTCAAGCATAAGCCTTCTGAGGTAGCCAAACTAAGAGCAACATATTCAGCCTCGCTGGATGAAGTAGCTTCTGTTGTTTGTTTTTTACTACACCAAGACACTGGACATCCATATACGTAATATATGAACCTACCAGTGGACTTCCGATCGTCTATGTTGGAAGCCCAGTCAGCATCTACGTAACCAGCTAGAATATCATTGCTTTCTTTAAAGTTTCCAAACTGTAATTTAAGTGACCTAGTTCCCTTAAGATATCTCAGGATTCTCTTCAGAGCTGACCAGTGTAATTCGCCAAAATTCTCTTGATACCATCCCCTATATCTAATGGCATAACAAATATCAGGTCGAACACATAACATCAAGTACATGAAACTCCCAACAGTTCTCGGGACTAAGATACACAATTCTATCCTGAATTTCGTAATCAATTTTTATACCAAGGAAATAATGAAGTTTTCCACAGTCAGACATTTCAAAAACTTCAGAGAGTTTTTTCTTAACATATTCAACTTCACACAAATCATAACCACCAATTAAGACATCATCTACATTAAGTAGTAGCAATATTAATTTATCCCTAATAAACTTGAAATAAAGACAATAATCATGTTGTGATCTTTAAAGCCCAGATCCTCAAGAACTTTATTAATTGTTTGATTCCAACATCTAGGACTTTGTTTCAATCCGTGTAATGACTTGGTAAGCCTCAACGCTTTACCCGACTCCGTTTTCATACCTTCTGGTACTTCCATGTAAACTTCTTCTTTAAGCTCACCATGTAAAAATGCTGTTTTAACATCTAATTGACAAAACTTTCTTCACACCAACAGCCAAAACTATATGCAATGTACTTATTTTAGCAACAGGAGAGTAAGTTTCTTCATAATCGATACCGAATTTTTGTAAGTAACCTTTCGCAACTAACCTTGCTTTTTACCGAACTGGGTTTCCATTCGAGTCAGACTTTATAACAAAGATCCATTTTAGGTTAGGTTCTTCTTCTGTTTCAATTTCAACAACACTACTATCATTTTCCCCCTCTTGTTGAATAGATTCATCAATTTGTGTGTCCAAAACATTTGTGTCACCTCGTTGAATAATCGGTATTTCAGTTACCTTATTTTTAATTTGCTTAAATGGAAAACTATTTTCATCAAATTTGCAATCTCGCGCAAGAATGATTACTCTTTTATTTTTATCCCATAATCTGAAACCATTTGGACAATAACCAACCATAACATATTTCGTACTTTTGGGATCTAACTTCTTTCATTTTTGTTTGGGAATCCAAGCATATGCAGAACATCCAAAAATTTTTAGTTTTGTTAAATCAGGTTTCTCATTAAACCACATTTCTGCTGGAGTTTTATTACACAAAACAGATTTAGTCGGACTTCTATTTATCAAATAGATACTTTTAAATACTGCTTAACCCCACAATGATTTTGCAGCATTAGCCTCTATCATAATTGCTCGGACTTTTTCAACTACAGTTCGATTGAACCTTTCTGTCACCCCATTTTGTTAAAGAGTGTACGCAATTGTTTAAGCAATTTGAATACCTTTACTTCTGCAATACGCTTTCATTTTATTGGAATCATATTCTTTACCCTGATCAACAGTCAACAGAGGTATACCAGTATCAAACTTAGCATTTACAAGGTTATTGTATTCTTTAAATTTGTCAAAAATTCCAGGTTTGTTTTTAATTAAGTACACATAAGCAAAGATTTTGAGCGAGTTCAATGAAAGGGCGGTCTACATTGTCTACTTTGTGTGCAAACTTCGCAAAAATCGATTTGTATTTGATCTGGTACACCTATTGCCATATTATATTTAAATAAATTATCATAGGCTTGTTTACTAATGTGACCCATACGCCGGTGCCATAGTAGTCCCGTTTCAAGTTTAGATAAATTTGATACTGACCTTAATATCTTAAATTTAAGTTCAAACAGGTTTTCAACTCCTTTTTGTACCAATAACATATCAATTTTTTTCAAGATTAGCGTCATTCTTTTTAAAGTTTACTTTTATACCAGCTTCTACAATAAGGCTTACAGACAAAAAATTCTCTCGGAAATTCGAGCTATATAAAACGTTTGTTAAGTTAATGTTAACACCAGTGTCACTTAAGCCGTTAACTTCTCCAATTTTATTAACTACAACAAATTCACCATCTTTTGCAACACTTATATAACGTGGTTCCACTTGTTCATTTATTTTTGAAAAAATGTTTACATCATTTACGAAATGATCTGTAGCACCCGAATCCAACGCAAAAGATATCAAATCACTATCGGTTTTATTTTTATTTCCATACGAGCCAGCCATAAAACTAATACTTGGGCTAGCAGCAACCTCTGCTTCTCTTACACGACAGTCCTTTTTATTATGTCCATAACGACCACATTTATGACATTTGCCGTCAAAATATTTGTTTTTCTTTTTCCTTGTAGAAAAAGCTGTCATATTTTCTTTAACGGTTTCTGATTCTCTTTGTTTCTTTTTTGAATCTTCAGCTATTAAAAGTTGTTTTACCATCGATATATTAAGATCCTCAGTTGGTAAATTTTCCAAAGCAGTAACCACAGCATCATACGACTCAGGAAGAGTCAAAAATAGATGAAAAACTAAGTCTGCTTCTTCTGGTTTGGACCAGCAGATTTTAATTGACGAATCAATGAATCAAACTTTTATAAATGACTCGTCATATCATCACCGTTACGCGATCTTAATTTTGCTAGTTCCTTTCTTACCAGTGTTTGATTTTGAGCTGATTTCATTGCAAACGTACCACACCATGATTCCCACATTTCCTTTGCAGTCTTCTTATCTCTTACATATTCAATAAAGTCATCATAAATAAAAGAGACTTTAATATCCTGAGCTTTAGCATCTAATTTATTAAAATTTTGAAGGCTTGTCGCTTCTATAGGTGCTGACTCATTCACAGCTTTTAAACAACCTACCAGAAAGATGCCTCTTTACCCGGAACTTCCAATTATCAAAATTGGAACCAGAAAACTGCACAATACCAGTCGATTTCTCCGTGGGGCCCATAACCTCTTGTTTTATATTAATAAATCAACAAAAAGAAATAGTTTTTATAAAAGTAATAAATTTATATATATTATTTTTTTTTCTATTAAAACGTTCAATCGTTTCAGTATATTTTTTCCTTCTGACTTTATAATCAGAACATACCCTTTATATAATTTCATTTTAATCTATTTAACAAAAGTATATTAACAGTGAATAACATATCATATCTCACAACAGGAATGGTGCGTCGTTAAGATAAAGTGTAGACCTCATAAACTTTATGGTAATTTTTAACACACTACTGCGCTGCCGAAAGTTGACATCGTACAAATCAATAGTTGAAGTAGCCAATTACTTTTTTCGTCTCTTTACCCACCTAAGAAAATACTCCTCCCATTCCATAGCTGCTTGCTTCCATGTCCAGTATGAATTTCTGTCTAGATATTGGATACGAAAGGACTGGTGCCGCACACAAAAGTTTCTTAAGTCTTTCGTGAATTCCTATTCAAATCAAGAAAACTAGCAGCTACTTGATCAATGTTTAGCATAAATCTTCTGTAGTATATGCAAGGCCGTGCTCTTGCTGCTGGTACTTTTTCTTGATCAGCTCATATGCCCTCTGTTGTAACACGATGCTCCAAATTTTAACAAAGAAACAAAGACATTTCTTAACACTTAATCCTAGTTTAATTTGATTCATAAGGTATTCGTCAAAAGTGTTTTCTATTACGATTATGTCGTCCAGATACACCAAACACTTCTTCCAGCTTTGACTCATAAGCACACTTTTCATTGAACCCTTAAAAAAAGATAGAGCTCAACAGAGACCACATGGCGCCACCTTCAACCTCTCGTATTAAGGGCAGTTCTCTTCTTGTCTTTGTGCTCTATTTTCCACCTGTTTTGCTTATAAATATCGGTGTTTGGCAGTATTTTTGGAGCATATTAAAGTTGCTACAAGATTGAATATGACTACTGCTAGCTTACATCGACTGCTCCTAAAATTTTTGTTAATAGTATTTTCGTTATTGAACAGATTAAGTACTTCTACAGTAACTCTTCCAGACGCATATTTTAATGAGGGGCTTTGTTAGTTCTTTTAGTTCCACCACCTACAACTTTTTACTCATACAATCTGCCTCCTAATGATCACAAAATGATTTCCGCCTGAGGTGGTAATTCGGGCGTTTAGTGACAAACAGCTTTCTTACTGTGATCCTGCTCTCACACGCAACATTCAGAGGTATCTTAACATTGCTCCTAATCCCAACTTGTTGTCGCGAGTTATTATGAAGGCATACTCTTTGTCGGCTGTAGCAATTTCATGGACAGTGCTACTGTTTTTACAATTCTGGGTCTTTCATAGGCAGTTATACATTGCTTAAAGTTTTCACTGCTCCTTTTGTTAAATCTGGCTTGAAATGAGACGCTTCCACGTTTATGATGAGAACTTTCTGCCCTCCGTTGATAAGCCGCCAAACAGTAAGGTAGACATTTTTTTGTGTTATAATAAAAACAGAAGTTATACTGCCATCAGTTGTGGGAGCTAGCTCTTGCCCCTTAGAACTAGCTTGATTTAGCTTAGCGCTTTCGTTGAGGAAGCAGACCTGCAGTTACAGTAGAAGTAGAGACCTTACCGCAGTTAAAGCATTTTACGCAAGACTTACTATTTTCCTCCTCCATTATTTCCATGAGCATTTTTTATCTCGCTTCTTCTGTCTCCATGGTTATTCGTATTCGTCTCTAGACAGCGCAACTTGTACACTTGTGGCTTCGAGATGATTTTTGCTCTCGCCTGGGGCAGTACCTATGACTTGATTTCTGCATACAAAAACTGTGTATTTAACATCTGGATCCTGGTAAGACATTCACAAAGGTTTCAATCTTCAAATAATCCAGGAACGTATAATTTCGCCTGTGCAATACAGCTGAATCAAATGCTCAATTTTCATGGCGAAACCTTGTAGCATCGCTTGTCCTCTGAAACCTGAAACGTAACTGCACGCTTGTGATCGCCTCCGTACTTACGTTGTAAGGCTAGTATTTTGTCCTCATAATTAATTCTGCAACCAATTATTAAACTTTAAGAGTATCTCTGCTGCTCTCCTTTAAGGACAGAATTAGCTCTATACATTTTTTATATTGCCCCATCCATTTTTGCTCCACTGCTTCCAACTGAAACTGAAAATAATTCTTGCAAAAAAAAAAAAACTGACTTTAAAACTGACAAACTTAAAGCATACTCGTTGATGATAAAATAAATATTACTGTTATTATCCTTCTTGCTTTTTTTACCCATTGTTGCCTAGCTCCGTTTTAAGCTTTTTCTAATCACCGGTAAGATGGGATGGCATATGAAACGCATATCAAACTTTAGTCATTCATTCTTCTGTGTTCTAGTTTTGGAAAGAGACGAAATGGTGTAATATCTATAACAATCAGAAATCAGTTAAACCGCGATCAAATTTTGCTTAAGAGAGTACGTAGTAATACACACCCTGTTTTACTTAGAAGTATCTGTCTATAACGATCAACAAGATAAGGTCATATACAACATAAGGACATAATTTAAATTTTGTAAGCCCCGGTTAATTTATTATTTTGACTATTTGTATTTTATGTTAAAGCGTAAAGAGCACTACACATTTGGTGTATATTTAATTTTTAGTCTATAAAAAAAACGCAGCGGCGCGCCGTATGCATCAAACTGCATTATATGTAGGTATACCCCTTATTTTTTGTAGTAGTAAAATTAACAATGTTTAAAATTCGCTTGTTAATCGATAAGGGTTCAAAAGATAAGGCATAAGTTATGCTTACAAGTATGAATGAAAATTGGCAGAATGCAAACACAAATGTACAAGACAAGTTACAGAGAGGTGCGAAGAAATGCTTTGGGTTGTGTGTTGACTCCGCCTAACAAAATTAATATTGATTGATTATGGAGACACCTCATATTCTTATTGAAAAATGTTGTTGGTTAAACAGATAATGTTTACAACGAACACAACTTAAGGCAGATAGATGCAAGGTATGCTGATAAAAGATGTAGTGATCCGGAATATGCAGCATTTTTTTTAACATCCGCATACATTTGAAAATAATTTTTCATTCATATGATTATCACAAAGTTTTGTGTTTTGAGCTTAAAAGTCCTTGTAACATACCTCGTCAGGATCCTTTGTTGTACTTTCAAATTTTACCTAGTTTTCTTTAGTGTTCTTCCTATAATACGTGATGCTAAGCCAAAATCAATTTAATTCATTTGTTAATTTACAAAAAACTTCGTATCACTGTGGCCAAAATAACGCAATAATTAGTCTAAAAATTAAAGAGTATCCCCATAGACAGGAAGCAGAAATTTAAAAGGAACCTGTATTGCTAAGTTTGCTATAAAAACAAGTATACAATTTGAATTAAGAAACTGAAGAGTAAAACTAGACAGAATATAATTAGAAGTATAAATATTTAAAGTTATAAAAAAAGATGTTACTATAGTTAATGCATAAAATGGCTTAACTGTTAAATAGTGTTAGACAGACGGTTAAAATTTACGAAAAACTTGCATTGCTAAATATAACAGAAAGCATAATATTTTGATTTGAAAATTAAAGGGTTTCCCAGTAGTTGATGTAATTTAATGTATATGGCCGAACTTTTAAACCGTTATAGACAGACAGCTAAATCTTACAAGGAACCTGTATTGCTTTGTCCACTTTAAGAACAAGTATACAGATTTAATTTAGAAATTTGAGGGTGTTTCCATAAATGATGTATTTTGACCTATATGGCTGTATCCTTTGAACTATTATATAGAAACACTTCAAAATTAGACCGAATATCTAGTAATTATATTATAAATTAATCGTTGTTTTAATAGTTGATATAATTTGATGTATAGGCCAAAATGCTGAACAGTTTTAGAGCGACGGTTGAAATATTTATTGAACTTTTTATTTATTAAAATATTTATTCCACTATAACATCAAATTTAAAACATTGATTTGGAAATTCATTAATTAATTACAGACGGACAGCTTAAATGGTTTTGCATTAAGTTTTTTTTATAATTTTTTTTGAAGATTTACCCCTATCACTATCAAAATCGAGCGCTTATTTCATATGTATATATAATGAACAAATTCGCAAGTCGAACTAATGCACAAAAAGCAGCAAGTTGTATTTTTTGTGAAACAATTTAAGCGTTAAGGTCTAAAAAATTCGTCGTTTGCATCATCAGTATTAATAGAAATTCGTGATATTACTTTTTGTTTGAGTTATATATAGAGACTTCTTATTAGCACTTAACCTTTTTAGCAATTAAAGACGTACGCGCTTATTAGAAAAATTTGATAAAAAACGCCTAATTTTATAAGCTTTTTGTAACACATGCGAGACATTTGTGAAAAAAATGCTTATCTTGCGGTGAAGCAATCCGACTATACTTTTTTGCACAATCAATTCCATCTTTATGCAGAACTAGCTTTCAAAGCTAGCTTTCAGAACTAGCGTCAAAAAAAAAATACTAGAAAAGGGAAGAAATGTTCTCGGGTTGTATACTTAATGTGCAATCAAAAGATTGAAAGAAACAAGATAATTTTTCACGATTATTTCCACAGTACCGCTGAAGAATACAACAATGTGAACTTGTGTAAGTACCCTAAGTATGTGATAGATATCACTTTCTATTTTAAAAATTGTTGTTTTTGAATTTTTTCTTTTCTTACCATAAAACAAAAATATAAAACAAAAACTTTTGTTTGAAAAGTAATAAAAAACATGTTATGTTGCACTATGAGTTTATTTATTTAAAACATTTCACTTGTCATATAAACTTGTCCACAATTGTAATATTTACAATCATCATTGTCATTATTATCACACCTACAATGCTAATTTTAAGTTAAATTTAACTTGCTTTTCGTCGACTTTTTTGTTCTGCATTCGAAGTCTGCGTCTTCAAAAATCGTTTTTCGCACCAACAAATTTCTTCCATTGCGTCGTCCGGTGATCTGTTTCCCTTTTTTAAAAAACGAACAGGTTACGAGAATAAAACCCTCAAAAGTACTATTTAAATCTTTTTCATTCAAATGACAATGCTACTTAATGAAACCGTTCCCATTGTTCATACGATTCAATAAGAAGCTGGTTGCTAGTGACTTAAGTAATAAATTTTTAACGACATAATTTTTGCGAACAATGCTCCTTTATTCACCTCAAGGCAATTTTCAGCATTAACTAAACTGTTTTCAAATCGCTTGTCTTGTATTTATTTGCGAAAATCAGGACCATAAAGCATGCCCTAAAATACTAAATACTTTTTATATTTACGGAAGTTTGCTCTTTGGGAAAAATTCGACATAATTTACTACTAATAATTTTTATGATGTTGAATCTATGTATACATTGATGTTTGGAATTTTTATATGTGTGATGGTAACAATTTAAGAAGTGATTTATTCCTTAAATACTAAACCGAGTTAAATCGGAAAGTGACTAAAGCTGGACATAATCTATATATTAGTGGAAGAATCAAAAAAATCGGTTGAAAAACATGGACCCGAAAATTTGTTTTTGTCGTCAACTTGTCAAGACAGATTTTTCCGAATTTCCTTTATACGTACGATAGCCTTTATAAATTTTCAACCATTTCGAGTTTGAGGTGCAGAAATGGAAACAATAATGCTTTTTGACGATACTCGTTTTCCCAGCCTAAAATGCTTGCTATTTTTTATGAGTGATTCTGAAAATACGTGTTATTAAATTGTAGTAGAAACCCCAGATATGAAATCGGGCTTGTAAGTAATTTTCATATGTTTCGTAAGCTTTTTTCAGCCCTTGTAATTTTCAAACGCTTTCTTATCTTTAGTTATGACCGTATCCATAGGCATCAATATGTTTTGTTTTGTTTTTTTTCTTTTTTATTTGGAAAGCTGCTCAGATTTTTGTTGATGCTCCAGGATCATATAGAAAATGTTTTTCTCATTCCTTGCTATCACAGCTGAAAACTACTGTAGTATGTAGGGATTTCCCTGCACGTACTTTTGTTGTACTGCTATCTTCAGTTAAACTAATTTTTGGTGGTAGGGCACTTAAAGACTAAAAGTTTTTATTTTTTTCGAAAACGCTCTTTTATGTGTATTTTTCAAAGCAGGACAATTCTTAAAGATATGCTCCCAGCCCTAGATTTCACTTAATTTCTTTTAGCAAATTTAGATGGTAAATGTTAAATAATTTGCATACCAATTTGGTGGAAAATTCTTTTTTTGTTTTAATTTGTCTATGGGTATTATATGTACCCTTATAGCATGATACAAATTTGTATGTGAATACAAATGGTAGTCAAATAATTAAAGACTGTTCAACAGAGGATAATTTAACATATAAAAATTGGAATATAACATTAGTAACGTTAAATTAGTTAAGTCCGATGAAATTCATACAATAATTTTATTAGCATTAAATAATAAATAATGCTAATATTTTAAAGTTCTTAAGAAAAATGATACAACATGAAAACATATTTATACTTTTCATTAACTAATAACAACTACTAGCTTGGGTGACTTTAGATCTAGGATGTCAAGTTTTAAACGTAACTGAGATAAAATTTGTATATTATTAAAACGTCTAAATGTCAATTTTTTTAAAAGATGGTTAGAAATTATCTATTTTAAGCATAACTGTTTTTAAGCTTCTGTGAAAATAAATTTGTATTTTATAGAAACAATTGTTATTTATCCAATTATATATGTATGTAAATAAACAATTTCATTACCATTAAAAAACAATTGTAATGTTAAAAAAGTCATAGTTAAATGGCTTAATTTTCTGGCATTGTAATTATTTAAAATAATGCCAATAAAATTACTTTCTATAAAAACGGTTGCCCATTTCGATATTATATACAATTTCAAAGAGAGCCTTTAAAGCAGTGTTTAAAAAAACACAAAAGTACACTACGTTAGTGTTCTGTAGCGAATTTTATTAAGATCAGTAAACAAAATTATTTTCTACAAAAAAATACAAATTGCATAAAGATTTTCATAGCGTTTGTGTATGCGTACGCAAAAAAAAAAAACCGTACACAACGATAGCAGGCTGACGATCACAAATACTACGATAACGTACTCATGTTTATTTTAGCCTACTTTAGTAGGCTACATTTTAGTGATTTTTAGTGATCACTACGTAAATATTAGTGATCTTTAGAGTGAACCTTAGCGTACTTTTCAGTGATCTTTAATTTTTTCCTTGTGGTCTTGCTTGTAAAGTTACAATTGAAAATTTAATAAACACATTTTTGTTTTGTATTTAAAAAATTTCGAAAGAAAGTTAGAATTTACATATTATCAAAATTTCCATATTCAATATAATTTATCGATTAAATTTGTTATATAAATTAGTGTATTTGTAAATAAATTGAATTTACAAATACTTCTATTAGAAAACATATATAGATATTAATATAAATAAAATTTAAGTTAGATAATTTTTTTTATAAAAAACCATAAATTAGTTTGCTGGTATTCTAAAATTATATAAGGTAAGTTTAAATTTTTTGCAATGTAAAAATCAGTAACAAGTATTACAGCAGGAAAAAGTTTTGGAAAAACTAATTGTAAATTTATAGAGTTTAGAATATGCAAAATGCTTTTACTACAGCATAAAGAGTGTTAATACCATATAATTTTATTAGCAGGTAAACATATTTTTATGTCTGCTTAAAAAAACCCTTTAAATTGTACGAATTTTTCTTCAACTTTGTGAAGAAATTAAGAGAATTAACAAACTTGAATCTTCTTAGTAATATTCTATTTTTGTGTTAATTAAAGATCACTAAAAAGTACTCTAAAATTTACTAAAAAATGCTTTAAAGAACAAACGCTAAAAGTAATTTACAAGCTAGACCATTATGAAAAACACTAAAGGTCAATAAAAAGTAAAAATACTCTTAAGACCACTAAAATTTACGTAAAGATCAGTACGTTATCGTAGTGTTTGTGATCATCAGCCTACAATCAATATGTAGGTTATTTTGTTTTCGTACAGATTTATAAACAATAAAAACAAATTGAGAGTTTGTTTTTAAGCAAAATGATTTAAAGTAAAATGATTTAATCTTTATTCGTTAAAAAGTTTTCATCGCAAAAATTAAAAAAGAAGTTAAGTGCCTAAATCAAGAGCTCTTTATTTTATAATATATCGACGCTATATGTATAGATTATTTTATACCTTTATTACACCACATTGTTAAAAGTTGTTTAAAAGTTATATTTTAAGATGTGCTTTTTCGATATTTTTAAAGGAAAAGAAGCTGTGATGCCTCTAGATGAAAAAAGTTACTTTCATGTTATACATATAACTTAGACGGTATTAAAATATGACATTATTATACCACATAATGAAACATTCAGTACTTTGTAACCGAAGGTTTTATTATATGCGATCAACAAATACTAGTCAATAAATGTTACTGTCATTATAAACTTTATTAGATATTATTACCTGCATTTATACAATACCTGATAACTGAAGTGATATCTTGTCTTGTTATATTATTTAGGTAGATGGCAGTAAATTCTGTAAATATGTAAATTTTTTATAACAAGGTTATGTTGCTGTGCGGATTTGCAGAAAAAAATTCCTTTAGGAATGAGCTAAAATGAAAGAACCAAGCAATAATAATGAATAAAAAAATGCAGATTAAACGACCAAACAAAGATATGATTAAAGAACTCAAACAATAACTTCGTGATAAAATTTTCGAATTTGCAAATACAATCAAATTTTATATTTATGTACCGTTAGTCACAAAATTGATAGATTGGATCTGACGGGTGACGCCTTATCTGATATTTTTAAAATATTAACTTCAAAATTACTCTTTCGACTACAAAATACAGTAAACCAGGCTATAATATATCATTAGTTCGCAAGTAAAGGAAGCAGTAAAACTATTTATTTAAGTTAAATAAGAATACCTTAAAATACATACTAATGATTATTATTATTTCCTGCAATAGTCAATGTTATGAATTCTCAGTAATTGATTATAAAAGTCTCATGCCTCGTTAAAATCATCAGGTTGTTAATCTAGTTGGGAAGTCCTTCCACCAAAAATGCTTAATTCCACACTCAATTACCCTTTTTAAAATTTTTTCTATGTGATAACAAAGTGCAAGTAGGATTTTTCAATCATTTAATATAATAAGTTTCGAAGTAATAATTATTTTCTGTCGACGTTTGCTTTTTAAGTTTAAGTTTCTTGAAAATAGTTTTGTTGCTTTATATGATACGGAGCACAATAAAGGAAATTAGTAAAGTGTGTTTATAACATATATAGTAAACAAACATATATATTGGTTCCTAGACATATATAGAACATTTTGTTAAAATAGGTTAAAATTGAATTTTATTTCTTCACGTTGCAGCAATTCGTTTAACATTAAAGCCCCTGTTAAATAATTTTACACCCACTATCAAAATATGTTAATGGACTCATACAAAGTTTGGAATATTAAAATGTACAGGTCAAACTGGATTAATAAGAGTAAGGTTTATTCGAGTGAAAATTTATGGTTAGCAAAAAGAAAAAATATATTTAAACACCAAAGATCTTTAATTTGGGCTCTAAGTAAAAAAATAAGGAAAATATTAAAAAAAAAATATTGATTTTTCCACTGCCAAACGGCAAGATAAAAAGGGGACAATCAATAGACTTAAAGGAAGAGCTAAATGTGATATTAATCAGGCAAGGGAAGCTTTTACGGTGATTACTAATAACTAGGGTTTAGGAAACGCGAATTCCCGGGAGTGAGTTCCCGGAAAAAGCTTTGCACCACTGGAAGCTTAAAATTACGTTTAATTTTTGTAGATGGAAAGTGTTTAACACTGTTTGCAGAATTTTACAACAAATGTTAAAAAAACCATCTTTCTTAATTTCAATATTGAGAAAATAAGAAATAATTCGCGGACGAATTCATAGGTACTGCTAGTAAGTTATAAAACAGAACTAAAGGTTACACACATCTGTTTAAAAAGGAATTTGAGTTATTCCAAGTCACCAACATTTGAAACACGAACATGGATAATCTTCATTACGCATTGTTGACAACAAAACCGACCTAAGTAGAAAGTGAAAGGGTTTTTTCTTTCGTTGGAAATTTTGCAACAAAATAAGCAACAGTATGTCTGGTAAATTGTTAAATGTTCTCAAATAATATATTTTAAAAAATAATTAATAAAATATCTTTTCAGTATTTTTATCTTTGTTATCTCTCGTTATATAGCACAAATTTACATATGTATGTCTTGAATTTTCTTTGAGTTTTTTAAACTGTTTAACAACTATTTACATTGTTTATATTTTAACAAAACTATGCCTTTTTTAATATTATTTTATTAAATAAACTTGTTTCCTTCAAAAATTGCTTTTCTCCCGGGAAATCTCGGGAATGCGGAAATCTCAAACCTATTAAGATTATCATTTGGTCTAAAAATATCAACAAATACTTTTCAGGGTATACTAACAATAGCTTCCTCTGACTTAGAAAATGTGCACAAACTTTTTGATCATAATAATTGCAAGCTTAGCTTAGTAATAGTATATGCTGCTTTTTAAAACCAGAACTAAGGTGTCTTGGACATTTGCTACTGGAAAATGAAGAAAGCCTGATCTAGAACAATTTGAAACAGTAAAGAAATATTTTTAACTAAACAAGTCAGATAACGTAAAAAGATTTGAACCTTGCAATTATTAAAAGTATTTAGTAATGATTTTGCGGATTTCTTTATAAAGGATCAAAAATTCATTTTAATTTTTTTTTAATCGTCTGTGTGGACAACGAACTAATCAAAATTTAAATAAGGTGTTGTTGGAGAAATTTTAAAAAGACTGGCTCAAATCTTTTGCCAATTGACCACTGTATACAATATATATATACAATTTTTTAGACCCTACCTATACAGCATTGGACACTGTCGAATGTTAAAAGAAATTTTAAATTTAAAAAAAAAATGCTTAGCTTAAAAAAACTATGTAAAATTATATATAATGCTAATTTTTTTTTTTCATTTTTTTAATTCTCTGTCACTCTAATATTTGACTTTTTGATTGGAGTTACTTCACTAAACTATATTTACAAACATGGCAAAGTGTATATAAGATGATGATGAAATGTTTAAGGAACTGTTGCAGCTACTGTCACCACATTAAGAAACGAGACACAAATATGAAGAAGGCTATTCTTTTTTTCGACACAGGTGCTTGTGGTTGCTGATCGACAGAAAAATACACAACTACAGTAGAATCATCCATTACAATGTAGTCATCGCATTTCATATTAAAACTGCAAGTACAATCCACATTATTATAGTACGTATAACAACTAAAATTCATTTTGCTTACGAAGAAAAATTTTTACCGTAGGATTACACGAAAAAATTTTATTATAAAAAAACTAACAATTGGCGCGAATTCTCTTACTTGATTGACGCACGATAACATAATAAATATTTGTAAATTTTTGACATTCACACAATTGCAATACAAGAATTGCATTTGATTACGGCAAATCATCATAATTTTGTTCCCGATTGTCGTGTAGGACAATAATTTGGTAAATCAAAATATTGGCATATATGATATACCAATAACTCGTGCTTTGCGTCAGTTATGTAATCCTATCTTAAGAAACGAACAAAACTTAATACTCGTAATAGGGTAGAAAACAAAAGTGAAAGCTTAAGGCCGTGTCAGATAAAACTTTTGCTTTGCGTTGCGTTGCAAATTCGCTTTGACATTTAAGATAAAATGTATGAACTTATATGAAACATGTCACATAAAGCACTTTTAACGCAAAGCAAAGCGCAAAGTTGGTCAACACTCATCTTTTGGCGCGCTTTGACAATTAGCTGCTATACATTTGTATATTATTTTTTGCAAAATCTAAAGTAAAAGAGGTAAGTATTTTAAAATGTAATTTTTTTATTAAATATTATTCCTTTATTATTTTTGAAAAAGGCTTCTAGTATTAATTTGTAACAAATTATTTTAACTATAGGAAATAGTTTATTTTAATATTCTTATGTATACATGTAGTTATATAAAAATGCTTCATTCATTAAGATTAGGATTAGAACCAATTCCAATATGTCCTCCAATAACATTTTTTAATATTATTTTAATGAAAATATAAAAACTACTATGCACTTTTAACGTAAACAAACAATAATTAAGCGCTGTCAAAGTTTTTATTGTGACATACCTCTTGCGTTTTACACTTTTTTTTCAAAGTTTGAAATGTCACGCAAAGCGAAAAAGTTCTATCTGACACGGCCTTTAGAGTGTCGTAATCGAAAAAACAGCACAGGTTGACAACTCTTAACTCGCAAAAAAATCGAATCGTTCGCTTATATGTTCAAATTTTTTTTAAGAGAAATATTTTCAATATCTTTGTTTTCTTAACATCAGCCCACAATATTTACATATCTCCTTCTAATTTCGTAAATTTTTATTTACTTCTAACACGGTTTAGCAACGGAGTAATAACGTTCTTTATTTTGTCTTTTGAAAAGTACAAAAAACATGCTAAGAATTGTCAACCTGTGACCGACGATATATCTTAATATAAGTGTTTAAGCGAACACGTGAAAACTTATAGCTAAAAAACGTTTTAAAATAGACACAATTAATTTCTTACATTTTCTAGACAATAGTCTAATGAAAATTGATAAGCAAAAAGGTCCTAAATAAACACAAGTGTTTTCCTTTATTTTTGTAGGAATGCCGGAGACAAGATAACAACAATTAACATGTAGGGTCTCCCACTTACAACTTTATATTAAGATTTAAATTTTTATTGTCATTAAACTTTTTAAAGTATTTTACAGCCCTATAATATAATGCAGTAATGTAACATACTACTTTTTAACTGCATTTATTGAAGTATGTATTAGTGCTATAAAGCGTAGGTATTTTGTAAGAATATTTGCACTCATATACATGTATATTTTCTTAGTCAATAAAAATAGAGATCAGTAGAGTTAATTTAGTATAGACAGAAACACGACTTTTAACCTCTACAATTGGAGACCCCGACAACGAATAGCGCAATGAACGACAGAAAGGAACAACAAAATCTGGATCAGACATATACGTCAGCACGAGCACCGGTATTAACTAACACTTCTACTGCTAATTCTGAAAATTACAATAGTAAATAGAGTGTCAGTTAAAGTGCCACCTTTTTGGCCGGAGCAGCCCGAGATATAGTTTACCAAAGTGGAGGCTCAGTTCAACATATCAGGCATAAACAACGATGTCTCCAGATTCAACACGGTAGTTGCTGCCATTGAAAGTGGAGTTCTGTCGCAGATATCCGATGCCATTTTAAACCCTCCTGAACGAGACAAATACGAAAACCGAAAGACGTGCATTATAAAGAGATATTGTGACAGCGGACAGCAAAAAAATTCAAAAACTAATTTCCGAAATTGATTTGGGTGACAAACATCCAACTCAACTGTTAAACAAGTTAAAAGGATTAGCTAAAGGTAAGATAGGTAACGATTTTTTAAAGTCACTTTAGCTACAGAGACTTCCGGCGCAAGCCAAGGCAATTTTACAGGCAGCAAATGCAGATCTACCAGAATTAGCAAAACTAGCTGACAAGATACTAGAAGTATTAGACTATCATCATGTAGCAGTCATGTCTACACAGCAACATCAACAAGATGAGACTACTCTTCGTATACCACGCATCGAATAACAACTAAATCAACTAATAAGTATGGGTGAAAGGAAATTTCATGGAAGAAATACCCGCCGCAATTCCACCAGTCGATACTATCGATCTACCACACCAGTTTCTATGCCTAGTGGTCAGTGCTGGTATCATGGGCGGTTTAGCAGCAATGCACAAAAGTGTCGACCTCCGTGCAAGTAATTTTCAAACAACGCAAAAAACTAAAAGATCCGCCAGACTCTGCGGGCGGTGCTGCCGATCAATTTTTACAAATTGCTCGTCTAATTATTTGTGACAAAAACACAAGTATAAAGTTTTTAATAGACACAGGCGCTGGTTCGAAACGAGCGTATGACTTGCTCGTTGATATTAACAGAGGTAAACTTGTTGGCAGAAAAGCAATGTTAGAAAAAAAAGGTGTGTTCAAATTTGTAGTGGCTTATTAAAGAGTTTTAAGTCAATTACTACAAATTGAAAAGTAAAATACAAAAGGGTGGGAACTTAATAAAGAAAGAGATTTCTTTATTAAGTTCGAGAAAGGGATTGTCTAACTGGACAATTGGGTTTAGCTTATTGCTTTTCCAAGAGATATTGCACTGGTAAATATCTACTGTATTAGTTAAGAGTATTTTGAGGATGAGAATCCTGTATTTTAGAATTAAATAAAACGAGGTAAATTTTAATATGAACTTACATTAGTTGTTTTATTCAATATAAAATGATTCGAGTTAGGTGGGAAATCTTCGGGTTGATAGTTGGTGCTTAATAACTTCTTTCAAAAGGAATAAAATGGATATTTAGCCGATGACGGTTGAATAACAAAAGGGACGAGATCGATCATTTGAAAAACGAATACCGCGCATTATGAATGGCCCTGTCAATCCGAAGACCCGCCAACTAGACTATGTACTAAAATAATTCACAATAATATAATTCACAGAGCTGGAAAAAACAACTTTTAAATTTAAAGAAAAAAGGAGTATAAAAAACTATGTTAAAGTAACTTAAACATACTGGCCGTCTTGGCCAATATGGCCAACTGAACTATTTGGTTTCAGCGAGGTATTCAAGCGCACGCAAGGCATCCAATAAAATTCGCTTCTGTTGATGGGTGGCAATAGAAGTTGGTCGTGAGTGGCAAGACGCAGAGCTCCCACGTTGGATCGGCTTGTTACGAGAGATTCGAGCAGAGTGGTTTTGGCCACTTGCCCGTGATTGGTTTTGATTTGATGAACTCGAACGTGATGTTGGCCGCTGATTATGGAAACTAAGCGTATAACAATTTATAAGCGACGCAGTCGGGATACGAACACGATTAGGGGTGTGTAGAAGCGTGTGAAGTGTCCATCCGCACTTTTGGTACACCTCGTCTGATGTACAATGCTCGGTTTTGTGGAATCTTGCGAGACAGTTGCCGCAATACTTGTGAATGCGAACATTCCTTTTCCGGTCCTCGGTATTCATTGAGAGAAATTTTTGGCAAAACCTAAACGGATGGTATCTGGAGCAAACACGACACTGGTGTAGGTTACGATTTCTTCTAGCCCTGTTAATTAGAACATTATTAATAAGGAACATGATTAAAGAGAATTAAAAATCATTAAGCTTTTAAAATTAGTGTACATGTGTATACAAAATAGTTTGAGTGTGGTTCCACAATTAAGAAGCTGAAACAACTATTTGTAGCATAGGAAATCGAATAAATTATGTATCTATCGAAGTGTTAAGAGGAAGCACACAAAGTTTACTTATTGCTCTGGTTACTGTTTGTTTGAAATTTTACATCTGATACTCGTACCAAACCATCTGCGCCAAAATACGTATTTGTGATGCGACCTAATCTCCATTCATTGGGAGGAAGGATATCTTCCCGAATTATGACAAGTTGACCAACGTTTACATTTTCCTCCAAATTTTGCCATTTATATCTTTTCTGCACCTTCTTTAAATATTCGTCTTTCCACCGTTGAGCGAATTGGTGGTGGATTAATTTCAGCTTTTCCCAACGGTTTTGCAAGGTAACGAAATCTAGGAGAGCCTCTGGAAGAGCAACTTAACGGGCACCACGTAGGAAATGCCCGGGAGTAAGTGCAAGTAACTCGTTGGGATCATCGGACATTGGTGATAAGGGTCGGGAGTTTAAAACAGATTCAATGCGGGACAAAAGAGTCACAAACTCTTTGAACGTATACTTTAGATTTTGCGCTACCTTTTTGAAATGTAGCATGTGTGGGTCATTTGGTGGAATAAATTGCCATTGGAATCCATGGGATGAGTACTTGTCTATCATGTCCTTAGACGCTGCACTTATAAACTGGTTGTACTCAAGACGTAGAGTTCGCTCAGCGCCGACAAAGTTTGTACCGTTATCAGACACTACCTTTTAGGGCAAACCTCGGCGACTAATAAAACGAGTGAACGCCGCTCGGAAGGAATCCGTGGTAAGATCAGAGCAAAGTTCTAAATGTATCGCTCTCGTAGAGAAGCAGACAAAAATACACACATAACCTTTGTGATAAGGGGCTTTACGTAATATCGAAGTTTTTATTAAAAATGGGCCTGCGAAATCTAGTCCGGTAATAGTAAATGGTAACGAGAAGGAACTTTTTTCTATAAAAGGGCACCCATTATTTGGGTTTTGACTTTTTGTTTATAACGAATACGAACAACACAATTCCTAATACACGACCGAATAGCTGATCTCAATCGCGAAACGAAGTATTCCCCCCGGATTGCCCTTAGCATTAAATTAATCTCAGCATGTAAAAGGGATTCAGAGTATGCAAAGAACTTTTCCTACTGGCGCACTTAGATTTTAATAGAGAATTGAATTCTTCGGGGTAATGGAACGCTTGAGCAGCAGAGATTAGCGTGTTCTTGGCTCTCAAAAATTCTTCGTAAGTAATATTGGGCACCTTATCGAGTAAAACTAATATCGCCGTTGCACTGGACATATTTTGAGCTTTAGAGACGAGATTCAGGGGGGGATTCTCGTGTTATGTAATCACTTCTTCACGGAATTGAAAAAAAGGAGTATAAAAAACTATGTTAAAATAACTTAAACAAGGTGATTTTATTAAAATGAATGAAATTTATATTCTAACACACCAAACCGTTTGAAAGTTTTCCAACATCTTAAGTGAGTATAAAGATTTAACTATTGTAAAAACAAATAACTTGCCTATTACAACTAATACAACTCACCACATAGTCAAATCAGGACCACCAGTTTTTTCGAGACCAAGACGACTTCCAGGTGAGAGACTCGAGGCAGCAAAACAGAAGTTTCAGTATCTCATGGAGAAAGGTATTTGTCGCCTATCAAAAAGTCAATGGGCCAATCCACTTCATTTGGTTAGAAAATCAAACAACGAGTGGAGGCCATGCATCGATTATTGAGGGCGCAACGAAGTAACGTAAGCTGACAGATACCCAATTCCTTACCTTCACGATGTTACCAGTTGCATGACAAAAAGATATTTTCAGCGATTGACTTGCAATGAGCGTATCATTTAATACCAATTGATCCAGTTTACATACCCAACACAGCCATATCAACGCCGTTTGGCTTATATGAATTTGTGTGTATGACGTTTGGGTTAAGAAACGCTGCACAAACGTTTCAACGTTACATCGATGACTTACTAAGGGGCTTAGATTTTAAATTTTCATACATGGATGACATCTTAGCTGCCTCAGACAACGAACAGCAATACGAGAAACATTTACGTATGGTGTTTGATAGGTTGCGAAAAGGAAACCTGTCAATCAATGCTAGCAAATGCAAACTTGGACAGACGGGGTTTGAGTTTTTAGGCCATGCAATTACGAAATATGGTCTGCGTCCATTTAAAAGTAAAGTGGAAGCTATACGTGAGTTCGTAAAACCCACTTTGGCAAAAGACCTAGTAAAATTTTTAAGCATGCTAAATTTTTATCGGCCGTTTCTGCAGCGTGCTACCAAACATCAGAGTGTTATTCAAAAATTCATAAATGGTAATAAAAAGAACGACAAGACCGAAGTCGTGTGGTCCCCCGAAACGTTAATGGCTTTTGAAGCATGCAAAAACGACGTAGCAAATGCGACTTGTTTGAGTTACATGTCGCCTCACAGCGAACTTACCCTAACAGTGAATGTATCTGATTCAGCAGTAGGGGCAGTGCTGCATCAAATTGCGGACGGTGTATCGGAACCACTTGGATTCTATTCCAAAAAATTAAACGATGCTCAACGAATGTATAGTGCCTACGATCGTGAGCTGACGGCTGTTTATCAAGGCGTACAACACTTCAAGTATGTCTTAGAAGGACGCATCTTTACAGTTTATACGGACCAAAAACCACTCGTGTTTGCTTTTCAACAAAAAAGTGGAAAAGCTCCACTCAGAAGAGTACGTGAACTAGATTTTTTAGGTCATTACACCACTGATATTCGCCATATTAAGGGCAGCGAAAATATTGCAGCTAATTGGTGGCTTCAGAGCAAGAAAGCGACATCGAATTGAAAGCTATTTTGGAGTCAGGTAAGGAATCATAACTCAATTGCACACGCTTTTCCATTCCAGAATCCAAAAAATTTTTATATTGCAATATTAATAGTTCGAATATAAGGCCATATATCCCACTTTAACAACATAAGATTGTAATTAAAAAGCTTCACAATTAAGCCCATCCCAGCATTAGAGCCACACGAAGGCTTGTAATGGAGAGATACGTATGGCCTGGTTTGCCAAAAGATGTTGCGAATTTTGTAAGAGGTTGTATGCAGAGCCACAAAGTAAAAATTATCAGACATACATCGCTCCATTGAATATTTGTTCTACGATTGTATAATGGTTGCACCATGGTAACCCTCATAGCGACCCTGTATTAAATTTAAGGTCATTTTACAACACCAGAATTGTAACAAATGTAAGATCTTTTACAAAAACAAATTTAAATGAAATTTTTTACAGAAACAAATTTAGAATAAGTGCCGTTAGATTATAAGATATAAAAGGACGAAAACATGAAAATAAAAGGCATTATTCAGCAGAATATAATTGGCTGAACACCATAAAGAAAAGTGTTTAATTTTTTTATGCCAGGCTTTTTTTTAATTTAGCCGGCAATATTTTATTCAGGCCAGTGGCTTTTTTGAGAGCCGGGCTTCAAAAATAAATAAATAAATAAATATAAAATAAATATCATTACATGGCGATCCTGCCAAATAAAATTTGCACACTGCTACAAGCTCCGCTGCCACAACCACAGCCTATAACGATAGAGGAGTACCGTCGGCGGCAACAAAAGAAAAAAGAGGAACGGTTGACCGCCATCCCAAAAACTGAGAAGCCAAAGCACAGGCGAGCGGGCAAATTGGTAGCGCTAAGGAGGGAGTTGGCCGACCTGAAGCGTAAGGTGTTTGATGAGGAGAATGTCCTTCCATGGGAAGTGAGCAGTGAGTATTGGAGGCGCATTGACCAAATAGAGGAGACGTTGGCTGAAAGGAAAAAAGAAAAAAAAAGAAAACCAACAGAACCGAATCAAAAAAAAAAAAAATAAAAAACGACACTCACCAATTGTAGTATAATTATGTATATATATATATTTATTGAACTATAAAAAAATGAATTTTAATTGAATATATAAACAAAAAAAAAAAAAAACACAACATAACTTTTCTTTATACAAAACCTATTATTTGTAAAAACTATGTAAAGGAAATACGTAAACAAGAAAACATACAATAACAATGTTAAAAATATGAAATGAAGTATCATGTGTAGATACGACTAAATAAACAGGGTGTTCTGCATATAATATAATATAATAGTATAAACAGCGGGTCAAAACAGGGTGTACCAAAACTTTATTTTGCCTATATATATATAAAAAAGTTATAATAAACAAAACAAAAATAAAGAATATATAATATAAATGGAAAAAATTAAATTTATATTTGCAAGAACTGAATAAATTAAAAATCAATTTAAAAAAAGTAAAAACAGAATATATGAAAGAAATTACGTTATTAATAATTTAGATAGGTTAGTTAGTTAGTTAGTTAGTTAGGAGTGGCAGCCTCTCGCGACGAAGCTCACTTGAGCACAAACGAATGGCCCGTTGTGATACCACAAAGAAGGCGGCATGACTCCCATTACCCAGCCGAGAACCATGAGGATTCACGGATGAACTTCGCTATGTCCCTTATAGAGTGGGATGATAGCTCCGTCAGAGTTCCAAAGAAAGGAGAGCCCAGAATTCTTAGTCTTCTTCGAGCCAGGGATGGACAGTGGCACAGAAGGTGCAGTCCGGTCTCTTCCTCATCCTCCGAGCCACAACTGCGGCAGAAATCATTAAAAGGCAGACCAAGTCTTTCCACATGCCTACCTATTAGACAGTGTCCAGTAAGTACAGAGACTGTGATACTTATGGATTTTCTGTCCAGTTTGAGCAGCTGCCTGGTCCGCTTAAGGTCCAGTGTAGTCCACAGTTTTCTGGAGACACAGCAGGAACTTTCATCTACCCATAATTTGCGAGCCAAATTTAGATAGTGGTTCTTTATGGCCATTTTCACCGTTGCCAGAGGAATTCCAATGTCTGGTAGCGGGGAGACATAAGGAAGCAATGTGCCCCGTTTTGCGAGATCATCGGCCTCACAGCTGCCCTGGATATCCCTGGGGCCAGGGACCCAAAACAGGTCAATCTGTGATCGCTCCGATAAAGTGTTAAGTAATGAGCGACAACTCAGGACTAGCTTAGATGTACTATATGCACCAGCAAGCGCCCTGATTACCGCCTGACTGTCCGAAAATATCCGAATAGCATGACCAGAAAGATCGTCCCCGAGCGCTATTTCGGATGTTTTCAGAATGGCCATTACTTCGGCTTGAAAGACGCTACAGTAGTCAGGGAGTCTGAGGGAGAGTCTTAGTCCAAGATGATTGGAGAAGATTCCGCAACCGACTCTGTCGTCCAGTTTCGAGCCATCGGTGTAGATGTCAACAGTACCACTCATGACCACTTCGTTACGGACCCAAGTCTCCCTATTTGGAATATGGATTCGAAACCCATGGTCCAGAGCGGGAGTAGAAGAGATGTAGTCCACCATTGATGGCAGTGGAACATCCCGATCGATAATCTTAGAGTGCCCTATGTCCAGCCTGAGCCAGCGTGAGAGGGCATTAAGTCTGGCTGCACAGCATTTAGCCTGTTGCAATGCCAGAAGTTTGGTGGGTAACCAGTGGAGAAGAGCAAACAGAGCCTTTGTCGAAGTAGTTCGAAGAGCCCCAGTAATCAAAATGGCGGCTGTTCTCCTGACTTTGTCAAGAGGCTTTTGGTTGACCAATCTCTCAAGAGCGGGCCACCAAAACACAGCTCCATAGAGAATATTTGGCTCTATAACTGCCTTGTAGAGCCAGGAGATGATTCGAGGCTGAAGGCCCCATCTTGGTCCTAGAGCTCTCTGACAGAGATAGAGCGCACAGGTCGCCTTCCGAGCTCTTTCGGCAATGTTTGCCTTCCATTGAAGTTTGGGGTCAAGTATCACCCCAAGGTATTTCACACTTTTACTTACACTAAGCACAATGCCATTCAGCCTAGGTGCAGTAAAATTCGGGATCTTGTATCTCCGTGTGAAGAGCATAACCTCCGTTTTGCCGGGGTTAACAGTAAGATCAAAATCGCAGCACCATGTAGACAGAACATTAAGCGAATAGTTCATTCGTTCTGTGAGTGTTGACAGGTACTTTCCAGAGACTGCGATAGCAATGTCATCAGCATAAGCTATCACCCTATTACCTGTTTGGTCCAGTTGCCGTAGCAGCGTGTTGACTGCCAGATTCCAGATAAGGGGAGACAATACGCCACCTTGTGGAGTGCCCCTTTTTACTACCCTTACAACGTGATCATTTCCCAAGGTGAACGTGATGATACGTGTCTTCAGTAGTTGCGCAATGAATCCCACCAGATTTGCATCAAGATCGAGATCCAAGAGGGCCTTTATAACGGCATTGGGGCAGACGTTATTGAAAGCTCCTTCTATGTCAAGAAACACTGCAAGCGTAAAATCCTTATTTGAAAGGGACTTTTCAACATCGGATAATAACACATGCAGCGCTGTTTCCACAGATCTCCCTTTCGTGTAGGCATGCTGCGAGCTAGAAATTAGCACGGGATTAATGGAGTTCCTGATCTGAAGATCAAGAATCCTTTCCAGCGTTTTGAGTAAGAAGGACGACAGGCTTATGGGCCTAAAGTCCTTGGTTTTAATAGGAGATGTCTTCCCCGCTTTAGGGATGAAAACAACTCGGGCTACACGCCAGCCCATGGGCATGTAAGTATTTTCCAGGCAAGCATTGTAGATTTGCAATAGCCATGGTTTAATAAGGTCCATGCCATGTTGCAAGTCCGCTGGAATGATATTGTCAATCCCAGGAGACTTAAAGGCATCAAACGACATGATGGCCCACTCTAAGTGAGCATTGGTCACCCGGAAAGTGGCTAAAAAAACAGACGCGGAATTCACAATCCCCATCGCTTCGTCAATCCTTTCACTACCAGGGAAGTGAGTATCAAGCAGCGTCTCCAAGGTACAATTACAGAGTCCGTCCATTTACCGTCCGACTTCTGAATACCCTCAATAATTCTCGGGGACGTGCTAAGAATCCTGCGTAGCCTGCTGGTTTCGGACGAGCTTTCTATGTTGCCACAGAAAGTTTTCCGTGAGGCTCTTTTGGAACTACGTATGGCATACTTAAACTCCCTTTGTTTATCCTTGTAGGGCAGCCAGTTTCCACTATTTTTGGCCCTATTAAAGAGTCTTCTACATTCCTTGCGTAACTCTGCAATCTCCGTATTCCACCAAGGGGGTTTCGGTTTACCCCTTGGCTTCGGTGGATTGCAGGCCGCTTTCGCCGCAGAGCATATCTGCAAGGTCAAGAATTCAACCGCCCGTTCAATATCGCAGTGGTCATTAATCTTGAAGGGAGCAGGCCTTAGGCCAAGCTCTAAAATGGACCGAAATTTATTCCAGTCCGTTTGTTTCCTATTTATGTAGGAGTGAGACACTCCGGAACCTACTGATCCTAGATCTAACTTATAGGATAAATACCTATGGTCAGAAAAGGAGCACTCTTGAGAGACACTCCAATTTCTGCAATATCAGACCCGCCACCACCTGTCAAGGTTAGATCGAGAACCTCCCTTCTACTCGAAGTGACGAAGGTAGGCTCGCTTCCCCTATTGACAATACTTAAGTCATGCAATAATATAAAATCAAAAAGAGACTCACCCCGTTCATTGACATCCGTGCTGCCCCACATATGGTGATGAGCGTTAGCATCGGCCCCAATGATGACCGGCGTTTGACTGTTGTTAGCCTGTGCAACCAGAAGCTTTAGCAGATCATGTGGTGGAGAATTACCATGATCATGGGCCATATAACTGGAGACCACCCAGACATCCTTCGAGCCCGTCTCCACTGCTATGGCAACGCTGTCTCTGTCACTGAATCTGCGAAGAAAGATAGGTTAGATTTTATAAAAAATGAATTAGAATTAAAGTATACTATTTTTGGTTATTAACGTTTTAAGTTAAGTATTCTCTTAGCACTTCTGCCGCTTAAACTGAGCCCTAAGATGCCCATTTTTGAGTATTATTGAGGAAAGAATACCAACGTATTTCAATTCTGTTTTAATTCTGAATTTTATTTAAAAAAATACAAGCTTATATACTAAACTAATCTATATGTCAGCAATATTTTGGGGGTACCAACAAATCAATAGTTGATTTGCTGTTCCCACGGTCTCAGCAAATTTTACTTTGGTTCTCATAAACCATTGGCACGTGAAAAAGATTTTTGCTTAATACAAATTTCACATTACAAACATTCCCATGCCAACAGTTCACTTAAATAGAGTTCATATTACAATTTTTTATACAAATTATTTTATGCAAATAAAACTCAAGTATTTATTATTGCTGACATATTTATTGTAAACAAATTTGAATTTGACTTTTTCAAGTTCAAAAAAAATTCTTAAATTACTACAGTACTAATTCTATTTATGCGCACACCACACCCTTACCCTTTTAGGTTTGGGTATTATTAAAAATGAAACCAAGTTAGAATCAAAAATTAAACATATGTACATATATATGCGTATTTATAAAGTGTATTTTAAGTATTTACTCTATATATTTCTTATTCATATTGTTACATATTAGTTCTTATAATTCTTTATATTTCTTATCTACATATTTGTGTGTTGATTTAAAAATTTTTTTAGTAAATTTTTATGCACTATTTTTGTTTTTGATTTATCAATTTCTATGACTACACTTAAATCTTTTATGTCTATTACTTTGTATGGACTTTTGTATGGGGGTTCATATTTCTTTCTGTTTGAAACTTTAACTAAAACTAAATCTCCTATTCTAATATCTATCCTACTTTAATCCTTTTTAGATTCTAATCCTCTTTTCTTTTTTACTTCGAGAATTATTTCTCTTGCTCTTTGTAATGAGTGATGAAGTCTAATCTTTAGTTCATTTAAATAATTATCAGTATTATAAAATTTTCTGGTGTCCTCTAAAATATCCTTTGGCAGTCTAGGAAGTCTACCATGAATTAGTTCAAATGGTGAATAGTCTGTATCGACATTTGGTGTCGTATTAAAAGCAAAACTATAATATGATATCCACTCATGCCAATTATTGTCATTTACAAAATTTAGAAAATATTCGTTCAGGACACGATGATTTCGTTCTATCGTGCCTAAAGTTTCATGATGGTAAGGTGTTGAGAAATTTTGTTTTATTTTTAATAATACACAAATCTCTCTCATCAATTCATTGGTAAATTCAGTTCCTCTATCTGTTTTGAGAATGTTAAATAAATCGTATTTTAATAGTGCTGTAGTCAAAGTGGTAAACACGCTGACTACAAACCTGGTTGTTTCAGGGTTCAAATCCTGTGGCAATCAAAATACAAAAAAATGTTTTTTTCTGTTTAATGGCATAAATACATATTCAGAATGAACAAAAAAAACGTGCAGTCTCCTTCGTCGGTACACTTTCTCATAGCAGATTCGCCGGCGAAGTAAAATAAATAACTCTCTCTCTCCTTTCACCACCTGTCTTATCTCTCATCTATCCCTTTCCTAAAGAATGTAGCACGGTTACGAAAAATAACTAAATAGGTTCTAATGCCTGAAGTGCTACTTCTCTTTAAAAAAAAAAAAAAAAAAAAAAAATGTTCTATTAAAGCCTTCGCGACTGTTTGGGCATCTTTTGATTTAATCGGACAAGCAAGAACATATTTTGTCAGTTCGCACTGCATGGTAAGTATGCATCTAAATTGTCCGGATGGTCTTAGTGGTCCAACTGTGTCCATTACAACAGTATCAAAACCGTGTGAGGGTGTATCTGTTATAGTAAAATGTTCTTTTGTACACATGTTGTTATGTACATTCTAACCATTTTATTCATATTTTTCCATATATTTTTTTTTTTTTTTTTTTTTTTTTTTTTTTTAAAGAGAAGTAGCACTTCAGGCATTAATACCTACTAAGTTATTTTGGTAACCGTGCTACATTCTTTTAGGAAAGGGATAGATAAGAGATAAGACAGGTGGTGAAAGAGAGAGATAGAGAGTTAGTTATTTTACTTCGCCGGTCAGTATGCTATGAAAGAAGTACCGACGAAGGAGGCTGCATGTTTTAATGTAAATTCTGAATATGTATTTATACCATTAAACAGAAAAAAACATTCTTAATTTTTGATTGCCGCAGGGGTCGAACCCTGGACAACCAAGTTTGTAGTCAACGTGTTAACCACTTCGACTACAGCAACCTCAACAAATATATATATATATATATATATATATATATATATTTGTTTTAGTTTGGAAAGTGTTTTCCTAATTCCAAAATGTCTTCCGTGTGGTGATTCATGAAATTCTTCTATCAATCTATATTGTGTGATGTTATCTTTTATTTCTCTTGGCATTTTGTATATAATTATTTCTATATCGTTTTTCTTTATATTGTTATATATTTCTTTCAATTCTTCGGCCGTTATATATTTAAATATTTCATCATTATCGTATAGTACGTACTTTATAAATTTCAATTTCTTCAATTTCAATAAAAGTTTCTACATAAATGTTCCTGAAAACATAGGATTTTCGCTTTTATTGCATATTATGCGCGTTATTTTATCATTTTTCTCTTTAAATCCTTCTTTCAATTCTTTCTGCAGCTTATTATCATATATAAATTCAATCTTTTGGGTCCCCTTAATATTATTTATTAACGTACATTCCCACATATGGAGGTGATCAGTCTCTTTTCGAGATATGCAGCCTTTTATAATATTTTCTTCTCTATGAACGTTCTTTTTATTTTCATCTTCATTATATTAATTTTTCATTTCATTATTAATTTTAGTTTTCATTTCGTTGTTAAACATATTTCTTGTTATTGCCAAGGTTTTCTTTTCTTTTTCATCAATATAGATTGGAATCATGTCTCTTAATATTTGTGAACTTATTTATACACGCGAAAGAGCGTCTGCGTTTGTATTATTCGCTCCTTTCTTATATATTATAGCAAAGTTATAATCTAATAGTTCAAGTCTAATTCTGGTTAATTTTGAAGACGGGTTTTTATGTGTAAACAAAGCAATAAGAGGTCTATGGTCTGTGACTACAGTAAATTTTCTACCATATAGATATGGTCTAAAAAATTGTATTCCCCAATGGATACCTAATAATTCCTTTTGAATTACTGATTTATTTTTCTCATGTTTATTTAATGCTCTACTTGCATATGATATGGGTAGATCGTTTCCTATTTTACCCTGTGAAAGAATTGCTCCCAGAGCCACGTTTGAAGCGTCTGTCGTTAAAATGAATGGTTCGTCAAAGTTCGGGTATCGTAATATAGGCGGGTTTTTAATTTTGTTTCTAAGAGTCTCAAATGCTGTTTGGCAATTTTCTGTCGAATCGAAAGTTAATTTCTTTTTAAATAGATTATTAAGACAATTTGCCGTTTTGGCAAAGTCTGGAATGAATCTTCTGTAATAATTGCAGAAAGCTATGAATCGTCTAACGTCGCCTAAGTTTTTTGGAACAGAATATTGTTCAATGACTTTGTATTTTGTCGGGTCGGTTTTTATACCATCTTTTGTGATCAAATGTCCCAGATACAAAACTTCTGGTTTTAAGAAACAACATTTTGATGGATTCAGCTTCACATTGTACTGTTTTAGTCTTTGTAACACTCTTATGAGGTTCTCATTGTGGTGCTTCAAACTGCATCCGAAAATAATGACGTCATCAACGTACAAAAATGCTTCCGAATCTAACCCAGAGAAAGCTATTGTTAACATCCTTTGGAAACGGTTAGATGATATTTTTAAACCAAATGGTAGCCTTGTATACTGAAATTGACCGTTCGGTGTTGAAAATGCTGTTAGTGGTCGTGATTGCGGTTCGAGTTCTATTTGGTGAAATGAGCTTGTCATGTCTAAAGTGGAAAAATATTTAGCTCTACCTAATCTGTCCAATACATCTTCAAGTCTGGTTGAAGGGAATTTGTCATTTACTATCTTATCATTTAAACGTCTTAAATCTACAACCAAACGCCATTTTTCCGTGTCGTTTTGTCCTTTTTTTTTTGGTACTAATAGTAATGGAGAATTATATGGACTAATAGAATGTTCTACTATGTCCTTTTCTAATAACTCTTGTTTGCTTATTTCGTCTAGTTGTGTCTGCGACAGTTTGCAGTTTTTAATGTAAGTAGGTGTGTTATTTTCTCTGTTCTTGGGGGTATAATTATATTATGTATTCTTTTCGTATTAATCTCTATTGGGATTGTTATTTCCTCTCCCCCTATGCAAGTATTTAAAGTCAGTGTTTCATAGTCAATCTGACAGCTATATTTACAGAAAAAATTTATTCCTAAAATTCCATCAGTTATGATTGGAAATGCTTCGTCCACTAATTGAAATCTGTGTGTTAGTGTTTGTTCTCCCAATATTATCTTTAAATCAGTAGAACCTAAAGTTTCCTTGCATTCATTTGTAATGCCATTTATTTGGCAAATATCGTCAGTATTTTTGTAATAGTTGTATATTACATTTTCTTTGCAGAGTGATATCTCTGAACCTGTGTCTATTAGAATTGTTAATTTATAGTTAATGTTTTTTACTGATAAAAAAAGAAAATTTGATGTCCCAATATGTAGTGTATAAACCCTTAATTTTCCCTGTTCGGAGATTAGTATTGAGTCTCCAGGGTTTGTACGTTTCCCTGTTGTTGTATAGAATGAACATTGGAATAGCTTCTTCCTCTTGAATTATTATTGTATGCATTACCTCTGTTGGATGCATTGTTGTTGTTATATCTATTGTAATTATTGTTATTGTTGTTATAGTGTCTGTTATTGTTACAATTTCTCTTACTGTTGTTATGGTTTCTGTTGTTGATGTTAGAGTTTCTGTTGATATTGCTATAATTTCCGTTGTTATAGTTTCTATTATTCCTATTGATGTTAAAATTTCTATCCATCTGTGGATTAAAATAATTTCTATTTCTGTTAAACCCTAAATTGTTTCTACTTGTGTTATTGTAATAGTTTCGTCTATTATTAGTATTTATTTGTAAGGACGTAAATGTATCTGATAGTTGTAATGCTCTTTCTTGTGTACTTGCGATGCCATAGGCTTGTTCCAAAGTCTTGGGTTGTGCATCTATTACAGCGGTTCTTATGTGTTTATTTAAACCTTCTTAAAAAATTTTCTGCCGCCAGTTTTTCGTTCATAGTCTTAACCGTAGACCGGGCTACTTGATTTGAACTGTCCTCTAGTTCTGAAATCTGTATCAATGTCAAGTCTGCCATCAAAGTGTTAATTCGTTCTTTGTAGTTAAGTACATTGCCTTTTTGTTTGGTATTCTTTAATACGAAATGTATGCTGCTTGCCGTTCTTGTGGATTTGAAATGCTTTGTTAAAAACAGTTTTAAGTTCTTTGAAAGTTGTAGGTGTATTTTCTATAATAAGAATATCTCTGACTCTGTCTATTAATTTTATCGCCATTACATATTTTATTAGCTTCTGGTTTCCTTGCTCATTTAGTTCAGAATGAACCATTTTTATCATCGAAAGGAAAATATCAACATGTTTTGGCTTTCCGTTGAAAATTGGAAGTGTATCCGAAGCCTTTTTACTGTCAAAGTCCGACATGATTATCGGATTTTTAACTCCTTGCTCTATTACTAGTTTTTCTCCTTTATGTTCTGTCAATATCTAAATTGCTGTTGCTTTTAAATCTCTAAATTGAGTAATTTTTTCATCTCTTAGGGGGTTCGTTAAATGTTCTGCAAGTTTTCCGAATTTTTTACTCAATTCTTCTATTGACTTTAGTTTTTCTTGTATAGTTTCATTGGTGTATTTTCTTGCTATGGATTTTCTAGTATTTACAATTAATTTTTCTAATTCTTCAAAAATTTGTTCCATGAATGGTATTTATTTCTACAGCACATAAAAAAAATTTTTTTTGTCTTGTTAATTATACATTTTGTACAGAGTTTCTTACAACTTATTTCTTTATGTAATTCTGTAAGAATTTAACTATGACTACTAGTACAAAAATTATTAGTAAAATTATTATCATTTCTTGATCTATTGTTAGCTTATTGTTATTTATAGCATTGGCATTTGCATGGCCTTCCACTTTTGCATTTGCGATGCCCATTTTGAGTTGTTCGAAAGTAAACTCTATTCTATCTTCCAAGGTTAATTCAAAAGTATGTAGTTCTAGATTTATTACCTAAATCAAAAATCTAATATTGAGGTTGGAAGCCCAATTTTTTTTTTCATTAGTAATATTTTTCCACAATTTTTGTTAAAAAAAACTCTACTGTGTTTTTAATTTCATGTTTTTTATACTTTAATTCTAATGTTTTTGGTTTTATCTTATTTCTCCTTCTGTTTGTATGATTTTGAGAAAAAAAAATTTATTTTAAAATTTCTGCCATCCGCAATTAAATTCTTCTCCTGGTTGCCTTTTGCTATGTTTATCATGTTTTGCAATTCCGTGCAGGCCTTCTCGAAACGCCGCTTCTTTCCTCCTCTTTTCTTTGGTTTAAAATTTTTGTTCCGCTCCCCAAACTATCGCACCTGCTCTTTATATTTTTGTGTCCTCTCTTTGTACTGTTGTATTGTAATTCTTTTTGGGCCTGCAGTCTTTGGCGTCGCTACATATGGAGGTGGTGTCTCTGGTTTGCTAATGATTGGTATTGGTATGTATTCTTCCTGGGGTAGTAGGAAGTTGTCCCACTTTTTGAATATAGCGTCTATTTCTTTTTGATTGCTCATTTAGTTCATTTAAAAGTTATATACTCCAAACTGGCAGTCTGGCAGGATCGCCATATACTATTTTTGGTTATTAATGTTTTAAGTTAAGTATTCTCTTAGCACTTCTGCCGCTTAAACTGTGCATTAAGATGCCCATTTTTGAGTATTATTGAGGAAAGAATACCAACGTATTTCAATTCTGTTTTAATTCTGAATTTTATTTTAAAAAATACAAGCTTATATACTAAACTAATCTATATGTCAGCAATATTTTGGGGGTACCAACAAATCAATAGTTGATTTGCTGTTCCCACGGTCTCAGCAAATTTTACTTTGGTTCTCATAAACCATTGGCACGTGAAAAACATTTTTGCTTAATACAAATTTCATATTACAAACATTCCCATGCCAAAAGTTCACTTAAATAGAGTTCATATTACAATTTTTTATACAAATTATTTTATGCAAATAAAACTCAAGTATTTATTATTGCTGACATACTTATTGTGAACAAAAATGAATTTGACTTTTTCAAGTTCAAAAAAAAATTCTTAAATTACTACAGTACTAATTCTATTTATGCGTACACTACAAAAGTTAGAAGAAACAGAAGCAAAGGAATTTACAGCATTAAAAGAGAATACTAGTTCTTTAATAGTAGAATTAACGCAAATATTGAATTCATTAACCACAAAATAAGATAATAAAAAACAAAAAATGGCTCCGTTCGATTTGTCACTAGTAGGTAAAAATTTACAAATATTTAAGGGTACATACCAATTTTTAGAGGAATTTCTAATTCAAGTAGAAATTTTACACGACTTAATTGATAATGAAGATAGAATAACATTCATTAAGTACGTCTATAATTTTAAACTTACAACCCAAATAAGGAATATATTAGGAAGATCAAATAGACCAACAACATTCGCCGAACTCAAAAAAAGCTTAGAAGATGCATATCCAAACCCAAAAACGCTACAATAAGTTTTATCTGAATTGGGTGCAGTGAAACAACAAGGAAGTAGTATTACTGAATTCAGAGAAAAGATTACGACACTAGCTAATGAGCTAAGTATGTTTGAAATAGCAAATTTAACCTATCCACTCAACACATTCTTGCAAGGAGTAAACGCCGAATACCAAAAAATTTTATTGAGTTGCGTGCCTAAAACTCTGTATGAAACTGTAGAAAAATGTATGACAGCGGAACGAACTTTTCATTCCGATTAAAATAACTTATACCACATCAGTAGAAACAATAACAACAGCAGAAATAATCAAAGATATGATAATAATTATAGAGGTAATAACAACAGTGGCAACAATTACATCAATAATTATAGAAGTAATAGAAACAACAGCTACAACAGAAACAATGAAAGATATAGAAATAATGGAAATATCTATAACAGAACCAATAATAGAGCCAATTTCAACAGAAATCATACTACACAAAGTAATCTTAACAGGAAAAACTCACATAATCCAAATCCAAAACAACAATAATAAATACAGACATACTACTCAAAGGGGAAATTACAACCGGGGAAACTGGTAAGGCCGGGTAATATAAAATATGACCCAGAGCGCCAAAAACCACGAATTTACAACATTTCTTGCAACACAAGTTCATATGTGATTTTAAAATGTATTAATAGCAAACAAAATTTTAGATTTTTAATAGATACTGGCACTGATATATCAATTTGTAAAATAAAAACTTTTGTAAATGTAAATACGCAGGAAATTGCAAAACTGTCTGGCATAACAGCTGATACTATAGAATGCCTAGGAACAAAAATATTAAATTTTGCAGTAGACGACAAAGTAATTGAACACCTATTTCATATAGTTGAAATGCATTCCCTTTGTTGTATGATGGCATAATAGGCAGAGATTTACTTAAAAAATATATGGCTAAACTTGACTTTGAAACTTTTACCATAACACTAAACATGAATGGAGATGATGTCACACTACCAATGAATTCTAAGTTAATTCATCAAACAAGAATTATTATACCAGCAAGATCAGAATGTATAGTTCTATAAAAGAAGATAGCATTGTCTTAAATAATGAAATAAAAAATGAAGTTTATTTGGCAAACACAATTGTACCTGCAAGAGGAATTGCTCACGTAAAAATATTAAATACAAACAATGAAGATGTTGAAATAAACAAATTTGATTACAAAATTCAACCACTTAAAGAATACAATATATACCCCGCCGTAAACACAAGCACAGCAAATGAAGATAGAAATGATTTATTATTAGATACAGTTAATTTAGATATACCTGACCCAGAGGCAGAAGTTTCAATAAAAGAGATTATTACCGAATTTAGCGACATATTTCACTTACCAGGGGATAAGTTGACAACAAACAACGCCCACACTCAAAACATCCAAACTTCAGATAAAACACCCGTGTATATAAAAAACTACCGATTACCACACACACAAATAAAAGAGATAAACGAACAAGTCCACGAATTGATATCAAACGAAATAATTGAACATTCAATAAGTGCCTACAATTCACCTCTACTAATAGTACCAAAAAAATCTACAGATGATAAGAAAAAATGGCGTCTAGTAGTAGATTTTCGTAAACTAAATACTAAAATTGTTAATGACAAATTCCCTCTCACGAGACTTGAAGATGTATTAGATAAATTGGGAAGAGCGAAATATTTTTCTACCCTGGACATGAAAAGCTAATTTCATCAAATTGAACTTGAGAAAGAAGCTCAACCATTAACGGCATTCTCTACTGGATCAGGACACTATCAATTTAAACGTTTACCATTTGGTTTAAAGATATCGTCTAACAGCTTCCAAAGGATGCTAAATATTGCATTAAGCGGACTAACAGCTGAAGCATTTTTATACGTTGACGATGTAATCGTATTCGGATGCAGTTTAAAGCACCATAACAATAACTTAAGAAAAGTATTTCAACAATTACGTGACTGTAACTTAAAATTAAATCCTTCAAAATGTAATTTTCTAAAATCTGAAGTGGTGTATCTGGGACATCTAATAACAGACAAAGGGATAAGAACTGATCCTACAAAATATGAAGCCATTAAAAATTATCCAGTACCAAAAGATACTGATGACGTAAGAAGATTTGTTGCTTTCTGCAATTATTATAGGCGCTTTATACCGAATTTTGCTGATCTTGCGAAAAATTTAAATCAATTATTGAAAAAGAATGTAAAATTCTTCTGGACACAAGAGTATCAACATTCATTTGAAGCCATGAAAGAAAAATTACTCAATCCACCAATTCTACAATATCCTGATTTTCAAAACAATTCGTTCTAACTACTGATGCCTCAAATTACGCACTTGGAGCAGTTTTGTCACAAGGCACAGTTGGAAAAAATCTGCCCATTTCATACGCGAGTAAGTCTTTATCAGAACATGACATTAATAAACCTATTATAAAAAAGGAACTACTAGCTATTCACTGGGCCATAAATTTCTTCAGACCATATTTATACGGCAGAGAATTTATTGTTGTTACAGACCACAGACCGTTAGTGTCATTGTTTTCACACAAGAACCCATCGTCGAAAATGACGCGCATTCGTCTTGATTTATGTGACTACGATTTCACTATAGTTTACAAAAAGGGAAAAATGAATACTAATGCTGATGCACTGTCAAGAATAACAATAAATTCTGAAGTATTAAAGGCTATGATCCCAACAAGAAACGACCCTGACAAGAAAATACTGGCTATTACAAGAATACATAGAAATCTTAAAAACACCGGCAAAGACAAATGCATCCCTACAGAAAATCCTGCGCAACTTTTCATTTGGGAATGCACATCATTGACTGACATAAAAAATATTAAAAAATTAAAATTCATACGAATATTTGAAAATAAAATTAATGTATCAATACAGATGGAAGAAAATGAAATAATTGTTTCCTGCAGTGATAATCCACTTAACACCACTGTGATTCTGGAGAAACTGACAGCGAAAATGAAGATAAACGAATTAGCACTTAACAAGAAGGATGATATATTCAGAAGTGTACACATTAAAAAATTCAAGAGAATATTTAACAAATTGCAATTTGAACAAGATTCGAATCTTAAAATTATATTATATGATGAACCATTACGCATTGCATGTAAACAAAAACAAATGCAACTAATTGAAGAATATCACAACTCTATGCATGGAGGACACTTAGGTGTTAGAAAGACTGTTCTAAAGTTAAAACAAAGATATATTTGGAAAAACATGGGTAAAATGATTAAGAACTATATTCAATATTGTCAACAATGTAAATTAAACAAGCAAACAAGACATACAATGGAGAAACTTACACTAACAAAAACACCAGCTACAAGTTTTGAAGTATTGTCAATAGATAAAGTTGGACCAATGTGAGTATCAAATTATTACAGATACATTTTAACCGCACATAGTGAACTTACCAAATACGTCGTAGCATATCCAATGGAAGTGAAAGATGCAAAAACTGCAGCGGAAACATGAGTAGAGCAATTTATATTGAAATATGGCCATTTTAAAGTTTTAAAATCAGATAAAGGAACGGAATTCACAAATCAACTAATGACGGAAATATGCCAACTATTAAAAATTCAGCAGACGTTTAGTACCCCTTATCACCATGAAACCCTTGGGTCATAGGGTGCTTAATGAATTTTTATTAAATTTTTGTAATAATGATCAATGGGATACTTGGATCCCTTATTTCACCTTTGCTTATAATACAACCCCACATGTTGAAACTGGTTATACACCATATGAGTTAGTTTTTGGAAAATTACCATGCCTACCTAGTGACATATTATCGAACGAAGAAACTATTTATGATACTGGTAACTACGCAAATGAAATACAAAAAAACTAAAATTCTCTATGTACAAAGCAAAAGAGTATATAAAAAAAATCGAAACAAAAAAGAATAAATGATAATTTAAAAATCAACCAATTAAATATAGAAATAGAAGATTTAGTAATAGTTAGAAACATTAGTAGAAAAAAATATCAAAAACCATACAATGGTCAATACAAAGTTATAGCTAAGGAAGGTGTAAACACTATTATTGATGTTAATGATAATATAAAAAAATATCACAATAATATGTTAAAAAAATGGAATATGTAATATAAAACATATGTAAATATTATATAAGTATATAACATATAAAAAAAATTATTATACCATATGTACATAATTTCTTATTAATTTATTTTACGAATGTACATATGACTATAGTAATTTTTTCTTTTACGGTGGGGGTGTAATGGTTGCACCATGGTAACCCTCATACCGACCCTGTATTAAATTTAAGATCATTTTACAACACCAGAATTGTAACAAATGTAAAATCTTTTACAAAAACAAATTTAAATGAAATTTTTTACAGAAACAAATTTAGAATAAGTACCATTAGATTATAAGATATAAAAGGACGAAAAAATGAAAATAAAAGGCATTACTCAGCCGAATATAATTGGCTTAACACCATAAAGAAAAGTGTATAATTTTTTTTATGGCAGGCTCTTTTTAATTTAGCCGGCAATATTTTATTCAGGGCAGTGGCTTTTTTAAGAGCCGGCCTTCAAAAATAAATAAATAAATATAAAATAAACATCAGTACAACTGATAAAGGTTTTCAACACGTCAATATTGATCTCATGACCACAACCAACGTTAGCTGGCAACCAGTATTGCGTTACGTGCGTCGATCGTATTTCTAGATGGCCAGCAGTAATTCCGATACCCCACATTTCGACCCACACAGTAGCAGGTGCTTTTATAACAGGGTGGATATCACTATATGGAGTACCAGAGAAGGTAACAACTGATTTAGGAAGACAATTCGAATCTTACCTTTTTGAAGAGCTAACGAAGACACATGGTATACATCTCTTGCAGACCACAGCATACCATCCGCAGGCGAATGTAATGGTTAAAAGATTGCACCGCACGCTTAAAAATGCCATGAGACGGTCAGCCGCTTGTACGACTGATCGTGCTCACGGTTCTTACAGTTGTTATTTTAACTTAATTTTTAATGATCTTACTAGCTAACTTACAACTAATGAATTAACACATACACACAATTAATGTAGACTGTGTGTTGTGGGAATATGCAAACGTTGCATATTCCCATACGTGGGTTAGGCTCTATGTGGACACTCGCATTCCAACAAAATGCGAGGTGTTCGATTGCAATGCAGAAGGCATGGCAATGACGGCACAGTCAAACACACTACACCTCCCTTTTTCAGAAAGAATAATCAATATACCTTTGAGTGATTATTCTTCTTTTTTTAACAGACATAACAGCTAATAAGGATAAAATTATAAATATATTCATTTTACAAGCTTAAGTTATTAAACAAGTTAAAAAACTAATAGGAGTTAAAATAAAAAATAAAGTATTAAAATTAAAGTGCAAATAAATTACATTGTATAGATTTATATATATATATATATATATATATATATATATATAGGAAATGTAGGTATTTACTATTACATTGTAAAGTTTACTTTAATTAATATTTATTTATTTTCTGATTTAGTACAATTAAATTCAGATATTTTCAAAATATTTTTTTTTTGTTTAAAAAATTTAATTACCTTTCCTTTTTTTTTTATTCAATGTTTAGTATGCTGAAACGTTCATTGCCATTGTCAAACCATTAATCCCAGATCCATGGGATTCACGGTAAAATAGTGATCCAGATCGAAACGCAAAAGGAATCAATAAATTTATTAATAGCATATTAGAAAAACAATTAATGAATTTACTTAACATGGTTTGAACCTTTTTATTCTATTTCTATGGACCAGGAATTGTTTTCCATGGTCATCAATAAGTTCAACATTATTATTTTTATCGAGTCCTATTATCTTAAAGGGACCCTTATAAACCATGTCTAACTTATGGCCAGTATCGTTTCGGACCAGGACGAAATGATTAAGTGCGATGTTAGAAGGATTTGCACTCTCATTGGAATTTCTTTGTCTTGTGAGTTTAGCACTTTCAATGAAACTGGCAGCTCTTCGCCGCGCTACCTGGAGTCTGAATTTTACCTCCTTTTCGTATGAGTCGACATTATAGAGTGGCTCTATTATATTCCTACTAGTGCAAACTAGTGAAGGTGGAATTTTTCCATATATTAGCTCATAAGGACAGTAGTCGTGAGCTGTTGATGGAGTTGTATTATAGCAAAACACAAAATATTTTAACCATTGGTCCCAGTCTGATTTGTCCGATGAGACGTATGTTCTTAGATATTCATTGAAAGTTCTATGGGACCGCTCGACTGTGCCGAGTGTCTCATGATGATAAGGGGTAGAGTTAGTTTTCTCTATTTTCATCAGAGAACATAGTTCAACTAGGACTTGGTTCATGTATTCAGTTCCCATATCAGTGACTATTTTAGTCATGGGGCCATAAACCAGAATGAACTGTTCCAATATAGCCTTAGCGACATTTTTGGCTGATTTATCTGGGATGGGTATTGCAACTAAATATTTAGTCAAATCGCAAATAATTGTGACTGCATACTCATTTTGTGAATCGGATCGGGGTAATGGTCCGATCGTGTCAATTATGACAATATCAAATGCTTTTAATGAAGTCGGGGTAATAATGAAAGACTCTCTCGTCTTGACATTTGACATTTGACATGACTTGCAGGTTTTAACATAACGAGCAACGTCTCTAGTCATGCCTTTCCAATGGTATTGAAGTCTTATTTTTTTTAACGTACGATTGATCCCTGGGTGTCCTCCAGTTATAGGATTATCATGAAATTTTTGCATAATGGCTAATTTTTCGTTATCGGTAGTTATTTTGGTCAATTTAGGTGTGAGCACTATATGTAAACGGGAGTCCTTTAAAATCTCATTCCCTTTGTTTATAAAAATATTTTTGAAGGTACCTATATTATCAAATGTACTATCATTTATTGATAGACGTAAGGTTGGCAAACAATTGTTATCAGCTATTTTTTCAAGCTTTAGAAAGAGGCGATCTAGATCAACATTTCTATTAATAACCAAGTCTTCCAACTTAACTTCGGAAAGGACTTGCTTTCCTATTCTTATTATTAACTTACTCTTTGAAAAATGCATCTCTGGCATTTTTCTGTGCTCTTGGGCATTAATTGCCTCATATACATTGTATTCTCATTATGTTCATTTATGCGATTACGCCGTGCCTGAAGTCTTGTTGTTACCTTCAGTACATTTTTGACTTCAATATTTTTGATTTCGTCAAACTCAATACGCGACAATGCGTCGGCCACGTTATTTTCATTTCCCCTTATATACTCAACCACGAAGACATACTCCTCTTAATCTAGCCTCATCCTGGTAAGTTTCGATGAGGGATTTTTAAGCGAAAATAGATAGGTGAGCGGCTTGTGATCAGTTTTGATCACAAATTTCGTTCCATAAATGTATGGTCGGAAGTATTTTACAGCCCAGTGTATTGCAGTGAGTTCCTGCTCAATGGTTGATTTATTACTTTCGCCCTTAGTGAAAGATTTAGATGCATAAGAAATTGGCATCTGAATACCTTGATTTTCTTGACTGAGTACGGCGCCACAAGCAAATTTGCTTGCATTAGTCGTAATGCAGAATTTTTTGGAAAAATCTGGGTATTGAAGTATAGTAGGACTTAATAATTTGTTTTTAAGATATTGGAAGGATTTTTCGCAATCCTGACGCCAATGAAAAGTTACCTTTTTTTTAGATAACCTAGTTATATGTCGGGATGATTCAGCAAAGTTTGGAATAAACCTACGATAGTAGTTGCAAAATGCTATGAAACGTTTAGCTTCGTCGCCATTTTTAGGAGTGGGATAATTTTCAATTATCGAGAATTTGCTGTCATCAGGCAAAATACCTTTATCCGTACATTTGTGACCTAGAAACGTAACTTCGCGACAAAAGAATGAACATTTATCTGGATGTAGTTTAAAATTGTATTTTCTACATAGATTAAACACATTTGTTAAATTATTTAACATATGTTCTGAAGAGCAACCAATTACAACCAAGTCATCCATGTATACGAAGGCTTGGGTTGGAGATAGTCCTGAAAATGCTAAGGACATCATTCTCTGAAATGAGTTTGGTGATATTTTAAGTCCGTAGGGCAGTCTCTTGAATCGAAATGATCCTTTTTCAGTTTAAAATGAAGTAATATTCCGTGATTCTTCTTCCAATTCGATCTGGTGAAATCCAGATACTAAATCAAGACATGAAAAAAATTTTGTTCTACCTAATTGATCGAGGATGTCGTCTATTCTTGGGAGTGGAAATTTATCAGCTATTAAGTTCATGTTGACTGCTCTATAGTCAACTACCAGTCTCCATCTTTTTTGAGTTGTGCCCGGTAAAGGTTTTTTGGGTACTAAGAGAATGGGACTATTATAATCAGAATATGATGGTTCCACTATGTCATCATTGATTAACTTATGAACCTGTCTATCTACTTCCTCTTTCTGAGTGTGAGGTATTCTGTAATTTTTCATGTATACCGGTTGATTATTCTGCAACTGCAATTTTGCTTATAAAATTTGTTAACCGATATTTTCTCAGTATCTAAGGCAAAAATATCAACAATTCGCAATTCTTTGTCAACAAATTTAGGGAAGTTTTTAGATAATCTTCCCATTTTTTCTTTATTATTTTTTTTTGTCGTGTTCGTGTAGAACTATATTATAATTACTTAAATTTTCTGTCAATATGTGGACGTTTTGTATTATTAAATCATTATCTGTTGTATTAATGATTTTGACCAATGATTTAGATTTGGTTGTTATTGTGTTGGCAGTGTACACACCTTTTAGAAGAATTTGCTGAGGTATTAGTACATTTTCTTCTGAAGAGTCTAATTGAATTTGTCTAACTACTTCAGATCTTGCCGAACTGACAATGAATTTACAGTGGGAGCATTTAATAGTTTTACAGCGATGTCATATGGAACATCGTTTGTTCTTAGAACAATGAAGTCTTCATTGTCCTTATAATCTAGAATGCAATTGTACTTTCTTATAAAGTCCATACCTATGATTCCGTCAACTTGTATCGAGAAATCATCTTCTACTACATGGAATTCATGGGCTATTAGAAGGGTCTCCATTCTTAAGTCTGTTTTGACTTTTCCTAATGTAGTTATGAGACCATTTCCAATGCCATTAATGCATGTCCTTTTGTTAACATTGATTGGTTCGTTTAGAACTTGATTGTGCTTGACAACTGAAATGTCGGCACCTGTGTCCACTAAAAACATTGATTTATTATCATTTAACGAGGTTCTTGTTCTGAGATAGCTGTATAGATTAAGACTTATATTGTGGATTTTGCTTTTGGTGGAGTATAAAGGGGGATTTTCTCGTTTCCCGAGTTTTCTTCACTAATCATTCTTGTGTTATTGGAATTTCTGGGAGCAACAAAATTTCTGTTACCCCCACTGTTATTCTGGTAGCGATTGTAATTATTTCTACCGCGATTGTTGTAATTTCTCTGGTTAGTGAATCTAGAGCCAGAGTTGGAATTTTGAGAAGTGAAATTGTAACGATTAGTGTTACTTGGATTTGTAAAATTAGAATATCTGTTGCTATTCGAGCTGAAATTGTAACGATTGTTTCCGCGTCGATAATTACCATATGTGAGAATAGAATTTTGTTGTCCGTATACATCGGTACAACTACTTATAAATTTGGATATGACTTCATTCATATTACCGAAAGATCCTGATTCCATGATCAGTTTTACTCTATCATTAGATGCATTCTTGACCATTGCTGTAACTGCTGAACGAGTAGCATATTTGCTTGCTGTCTCGTTTGGCAGACCATCCGAAATATATGCTGTTTCCAGTTTCTTTGTGAGATCTTCTATCTCTTTAGCGTAAGAGTTAGCATTCTTTCCGGATTGTCTTATATTCATCAGCTTGGCAGTAATGACATCCACGGATTCGCCTTTAATCGAATTCCCGAGTTTTGATATAATGATCTGAATAGTATTTTCGTTAGAGATCAAATTTCTGGCTGCACCCTTCAGTTTCGTCTTCAATAGGTTAATTGCCACAGCTTCATGACTTTCTCCTATCGAGTCAACCAGATTCAGAGCATCAATAAAACTTTGTAAATTTTCAGGGCTACCATCATAATCGGGAAGTAGCCTCGATGCGGTACTCAAAAATTCAACTATTGTTTGAGGCATGATTATGTTGTGTCCGAAATGAGGCACAAAAATTTCTTCATGTAAGGACAAAGGTATCTCCAATTCTATTCCTTTCCTTGATGCCACTGATACTAATTTTTCTCTAGTATCTAGAAACAAAGCATCCGCTGCTGCTTTGTGGCCTGTTGATAGGCGAGAGTAATTTACATTGAGGAGAATTCTAATTTGCTGTAATTGTTGCACTAGGTTCTTGATATGCTTTTCTACTGTTTCAGGTTTTGTTTCCCTGTCAATATTAAGGCATTTATAAGACTTTAAAAACTCTTTTTTAAGTATACGTGCCTTTCTTACCACCTTTTCCCATTCCATTTATATGTCATGAAATTTGAGGGAACAATTGGGGATTGTAGCAAACAGGTAGTAACTTAATCAGGTAGGCAACATAGGTATTTGTAGTGGAACGCTCTGATCATAGAGGATTATTGAAAATTGTATATTTGGCTATTATGACGTTCAAAACGACAACAACAAAGATGATGATTTTAAGGACCAAGAAAAAATTTATTTACTTTATTAAGGAGAAGGCTATTTTACAAGGATGAGGCTGTTTATGACCAATTATACTTTGTCAAGACCCATAGCGGTACTTTGTCTCATGAACCTGTTCCTAAGGGATTTCTTGTGTAGTTGGTACAGAGTTGTAATGAAGTTAAGTGCGAGAATTACAATTATTATCGCGAGATAGATTACAGGGTACTCTACCTTAACTGTAATGTCATTGATGACATTCGCATTGGGGTTCTCGATCTTAGATTAATGGCCCCCCATTCCGAGATCAAAGGTGGCGGATAAAACGATGGCAACGAATCAAATCAGAAATTATAAGATGATTAACAATTGTATTTTTACAAGTTATTCTATGCCACTGGAGGGACTCGTAAGTTTCGCAGTCACAAGGAATATTTTGTGTTTGTAAAAAGTTAAAAAAAATTATGAGTAATGGTTGTTGTTTTATATCAGAAATAAATCAATATTACATTGATTACATTGATTTATGTATGGGATATATTACGAATTTATTTTTAATTAATTTTACAAATCCATTTTTATATAATTATTAAAAAAATAAACAATTATATATATTAATAAAAATAAAATATATATTATTAATTATTACATACTGGTATCTTCTTGGCATTCGGAATCAATTATTGTTGGCAATTCATAGGTTTGCATGCAATAAATTTGTACAAAGCTTATTGCTGCTGGCTTTACAATTACTTGCAGGATCTCCTAATGTAACGGCTTCTTCTTTCTTCTTGATTGTTCTTTACGGCTTGCAATTCTTTTGGCATTTTCGTAACTGTTAAATTTTTTTTTTGTTCTTATTCGATTGTGTTATTAGTGTATTATAAAAATTTTTATGTTCTGTATTTTTATGTGTTTATCAAGTCTGGATTTTGTTTTTTTTATAATTTTCTCTTGATTTTTGCAATTGTAACTATTTTATTTTAAATTTTGCTAGTCTCACTTTTAACGGGAAATATATGTATAACGTTTTATTGGTCTCTGTTTTACTCATATATATATTTGAATATATGCGTATACTTTTTCTTGATACTAAAGCAGTTTTAAATTTTATAGTTTTAACTGTTTAAGCTTTTAATAGTTTTTGTTACTAACATTTTTTTTTTTTCAAGATCAGAGATTTGTTTTTAATTATAATTTAAGGTTTGCGTTTAAGGGGACATATGTACATGTTAAGATGTTGTCTATTTTTGCCTTTGAATGTACAATTTGGCACTTTTAGTTTAGGTACAGTTTCAGTGGTTTTGTCGAATTTAATGTTAAGTTTGTGGATTATCCACTTTTATTTTTTTTTTTATTTATTTATTTATTTATTTTTTTTTTTTTTTTTTTTTGATTTCTCAATTTAGCATATAGCTATTTGCACAGCCCCCTTTTGCTATTCACTAAGCTTCACTTTCGCCGATTTTAATTGTGCTTCACTTTGCCGCTTTAACTCCAGTGTGGCAGGATCGCCATGTTATGAAAAAAAACATGTTATATATTTATTATTTTTATTTAAATGAGACGGTCAGCCGCTTGTACGACTGATCGTGCTCACGGTTCTTACAGTTGTTATTTTAACTTAATTTTTAATAATCTTACTAGCTAACTTACAACTAATGAATTAACACATACACACAATTAATGTAGACTGTGTGTTGTGGGAATATGCAAACGTTGCATATTCCCATACGTGGGTTAGGCTTTATGTGGACACTCGCATTCCAACAAAATGCGAGGTGTTCGATTGCAATGCAGAAGGCATGGCAATGACGGCACAGTCAAACACACTACAGTGCTATGCTACCTAGGATTGGTGTTTCGTTTAACCCTTAGTTTTGCTAGGTTTTCGAACAACTGTAAAATTAGACATCGAATCTAGCCCAGCAGAATTGCTATATGGTGCACAGTTGCGTTTACCAGGTGAGTAAGGACAGTCAAACCGAATTTGTACAAAAACTACATCGTGCAATGAGCGATCTCAGAAGTCCTAACCAATCGCGGCATTCTAAAGAAAATTTTACGTGGACCCAAAACTAAGCAACTGCAATTTCGTTTTTGTACGAGTAGACCGAGTACGTAAGCCGTCAGAACTAGCATACGAAGGGCCATTTGAAGTCACAAAAAATTATGAAAAATATGTTATAATTCAAAGAGGCAACATAAAGGACCGACTTAAACCAGCAAGAGTATTTTCCAGCGAAACTTATGATGTACCAAACAAACAACCAGTTCATCCAGTTTCAGATGATATTCCATTTGCTGAAAAGGAAAGCTCTAAGATAGTAATTACCAGATATGGAAGGCGTGTTAGATTCCCAAGTAAATACAAATAACGCAAATGCTGGCCGGGGGTATTGTAGGGTCTCCCAGTTACAACTTTATATTAAGGTTTAAATTTGTATTGTCGTTAAGCTTTTCAATCAAAATATTTTTATATTAGAATGCAACAATGTAATATACTACTTTTTAACTGCATTTATTGAAGTATGTATTACTGCTGTAATGCGTAGGTATTTTGTAAGAATATTTGCACTCATATACATGTATATTTTTTAGTCAATAAAAATGGAGATCAGTAGAGGTAATTTAACATAGAAGGAAAATTTATATGTAAGCTTTTTTTGCAAAGAAGCGGAAATACATGTAGAATGAAGTGTGATTATTTAGAATACTTACAGAATAGATAAGCAAAATAATTACATAAAGTAATAACGACAGATAATAATAAATAAAGAACATGTTTCATAACAATTAGATGAAAAACTTGAATTTGTTTATTTTAAAGTAGTATTAAAATGCATCAATACTAGTCGACATAATGGGAAGCAAAATTATTATACAACCTAGAGGACGCTATCTGATATACAATTTTAATATGGATACACATTATATTATGATAATAACAGAGCTTAACAATTGTTAAAAAATCGTTTGCGACGGAGGTGGGCCAAGGTGGGCAAACGATCAATCATGCGAGGTTTGGGCACTGAAGCCACGAATAACTCCAAATTTCCAGTTCAGAAAATACATTAGAAATTGTATCAGACTATTAAGTGGTTATTTAAACTGTTTAAAAAGCCTCAACATGTAATCTTTGCCAGCGTGGTCGGCAGAAAGTGTTCGAGTTGACATTGCTTCTGGATCTTGAATATACTATCAGAGTGCTAGGAGTTACAATTAACGCCCATCATCATGGAATCTAAAAAAAAAAACAATTGATACAGTATCAGCGCTAACCCTTGACGTCACTCAAATGATGATAAATCATTCCATTCCAAATTAAAATACTGCTAAAATAGCTAGAAGAAATTAAGAAGGAAAATTTACAACTTCGAAGGTTAAGCTTTCGCCATACCAGAGGACACTTATCATTAATCATAGATTTCTTTATTTTTTTACTTATTAGCTTATCATTAAGAAAATTAATAGAAAGAAGGCGATTAAACGCGTTGAATTTTACACCTTAGAATGTTAATAGTTATCAGAAGATAAAAATATTTCATATAACAATGATACAGTCCACTAATTTAAAATTAATGCCCCCTATGAACTTTCAAGCTAAAAACAGACACAATTATTTTGTTAGATTTTCTAGACAAAATTATAATGAACATTGATAATCAAAAAGGTCCTAATTGAACACAAGTGTTTTTTAATATTTTTGTAGATAAAAATGTAGGAATACCGGAGACTAGTTAACAACAATTAATACATTTACCTGTAAACGCTCTCTAATGTGTTTTTCACATCACAAAGAAGTAAAAACACATGTAGACTGCGGTTTGTTTATTTAGGATCCCTACATAATAGATAAGCAAAATAATTACTTAAATAATTGTCATTTAGTAATAACAACAGATAATAAAATATAAAGAACATGTGTCATAACTAAGGGTAATGTTTTACTTTACACTAAGTGACATAGTATTAGTAAAATAGAATAATTTAGCATACCACGGTCCGTAAAATATTATAAATGAAAACGATGTAAATGTTATAATACATATGAATGCAAAAAAAAATAAAATGTTCATAAAAACTTACTTAAAACTAGCAGAGCCCACGACTTCCTCCTCGTGCCGTTAAAAATTTCTTAAAATTCAAATTTAGAAAAAGCAGTTTTTAAATATTTATTGTAAAGATTATTACACAGTGTTACAAATATTTAATCTATAAATATAACGTGCTCACAACTGTTTTAGTACCATTACATCACGTTTTTATCTTTTGTTTCTCTACGAAATGCCATATTTTTATGAAAAAGGAAGTGTTCTATATTTGCACCACACAAAATTTTATTCAAATCCATCCAGCAGTTTTTAAGTGCTGCGAACACAGACAGACAAAAATTTTAAAAATAGGTGTTTTAAATTCCATATGGATTACTATCTACACCAACGTTAAAATTTTAAAAAATTATTTTATATACAGAAATGACCCTGTTGCTGATTTATTATATGTGTGGAAATATACAATTTGAAAATAAAAATTACACTAGACCCCCGAATTTCATCGTTTTGATTTGCGATGCTTTTTAAAAACTGAAAAAAATCGATTTATGTCGTTTCAATTTTAAGTTGCGTTTTTTTACTCTGATTGCATCCTTTTGATTTCGATTTGTGTCGTTTTGATTTCGATTTGCTTCGCTAAAAACGGTTAAATTATTTCCTGATTTAAAATTTTTTCTGTCTTATAGAATTTTTACAACTTTTAGCAACACTGATCATAACCTGTGCCTTAGAAAGTTTTCAAATTGCGTGAAATAAGGGAAATTCCCTTTGTTTTTTTAATGTTTTTTTTTTCAACGTATTGTTTTGTTATTTCTTTATAATATTTATAAACATTTTTCAAGTAAATGAAATAAATAAAAATATAAAGAATAAAATATAATATATAAATATTTTTTTCTTTGTTTTGACTATTTTCCCCAATAAATTAAATTTCAGTGCATTTTATTTGCATCGCGTTTCTCCGGTCTCCATTAAAGATGCAAACTAGGGCTCTAGTGTACAATGACTTTTACTATTCATAATTAAAAGATTTTTCTGATGTTATAAAAAATTAATAAAATGACAATAGCGAAATTTCAATAATTACATAAAAAATATTGTTAACATCTGTTCTTTGTTTTTTTTTTATAAATTACAAAATTTGTTGAACATACAAATAATCTCTGTAACCATTGAACTTTAAATAAAATAAAAATTTTTTGTACATTTTTTCCTAATCAGGATTTGAACCCTGGGCATTATACATAAATGAATTAAAATTTACTTTTTTGGTTTTTGGTTCATTTTTTAATAAAATTTCCATTAATTTTTAGAAAGAAAAATTATTTACAAATGTATGCGGACGTTCTCTAAAGCAAACAAGAAAAATTAGATGCCAGCAGAATGGAATGCTGCATTTTCTAGATTGCTACATCCTTTGCATCTATCTACCTTAAGTTGTGTACATTGTAAACATCATCTTTTTAACCAACTAATCAACATTAGTTTAGATGGACGAAGCATTTCTTTGTTGTTCTCTCTGTAACATAACTTTGTAAATTTGTTTTTGCTTTTGTACCAACCAACGGTGTGGCAATTTTTATTTTTAATCATTCAGGACTTGAACCTGATTGGGAAAAAAATTTACAAACAATGAAAAACGCGCAAGGCACAGCGAATTTTACATAAATTTTTTACTGAACAGTTTATAGATACTGGATCAGCATCTATAATGTGCAGAAACAGGTATAGATAATTAAAAATAAAAATAGCCTCTCATAATCATTAATGATAATATATAATACCAAAAATGGCTCTTGTTAAAAAATGATTTTACAGTCATTCTTGGCAGTGGCAAATTATGGTCGTAATTAGAATTTAAAACTAACGTAATTATATATGTTTGTTTGGTAGCCAGCCAGTTTCGTCTAATAGAGTTTGTTCATTTTCTATGTTGCTCTTTCTTCAGAGATCATTTGCAGCTTAATATTAAATTTTTCATAAAAGTCACGGGTATCATCTCTATGCTTTTTGATTGAGTATGGTGAATTCATTCTTAAATATTCGAAATATGTATTATATTTTATATTGAAATTTTTATCAGTCTTCTCTCGGTAGAAATCTTGAAACATAGAGAAAAGCTCTGTGAAAATTAGCTCTGTATTATCAAATCAAAAACCAGTCTTCTCTTACAAGCAACCATACGGAGACATCAACATTTTCTCGAAAAAAATCAATGCTTCCAGTCTAAAATTTGCTTTAAATTGTGCAAAATCTCCTGGCTGTATCTCGAAATAAGTTAAGCGGAAACTGCCTGCTAACTAGTGTTATTCTTTTTTAATTCTGCAATATTAAAGTTACGCTCTAACAACGCATCGATTGGCTTGCTTTGTTCGTCTATTTGCCTAGTTTTTACTTGTTTATCAAACATACTTCCTGACTAGGTTTGGGATTTCCCGAAATTTTTTATTTCCCGAGAAACGCGAAAGAAATTATCGCCTTCCCGGGATTTTCTGGTATTCCAGAGAAAAAAATCAATTCTGGAAGAAAACAATTTTACCATTTGTGACACAAATTTTTATTGCAATTATAAATTACTATGTACGCTCAAAGATGGAAAATAGACAAGATGTTGCCTATACTAAAGTTATAAACTGATTATAGACCTCTTGCAATACGACTTTTCATTATATAAAAACTGTTATTTTTTTCTATCTAAGCGAATGATCATTTTCATTTGATACTTCATTGCTAGATTCAAATATATGCCGAGCTGTAACATACAAAATTCTAATCGGCGTACTCTAAAGTCAAATTAGTTTTTTAAGCGAATTTCTCTTAGGCTGCCGTAAATCGATAAAGTATAAATTCCAAAAATCGAAATGCATATTAATATAAAAAACAAAAGAATTTTACTTAAAACATCAATGTCTGCATAAATGACAGATAGTGTAAATGGATCAGAAACACAATATAACTATTTGTATCCAACCAATAAGAACTTAAACCAATGGCAGGGAAGCCCTTACGACAAGTTATTAGAGAATGGCTATAAGAGTGTGCCTATAAGAAACTTTTCTGGGATACCCGGAGGAACTTTTCCCTGCACTAAAGGATCGAAATTAGGACAGAGGAGGACCGGAACTCTTTGTAAAAACATCAGCAACAAAACTGGTCTTCATTTTTTTCAACTACAATACGGTCTTCTGAGGTGGAAAGCAAAATCTAATCCTTTTAGAACAAGGAAGACTGAGTAAGAAGTCTGTAACAAACATTGCATCACGCGGAACTTTAGAAAAATTAATTGGTGAGCACACGAGGAAAATTTTTTGACTTAAACGTAGATAAAACAAGCAGTTGATTAATTAGGTTAGATTAAACTTAACAAGCTGATAACGTTCTGATCAGACACTTTTACTTACTGGTACACTGGTTTTTCTTATGTCTACAAATATAGAATGGAATAAATAGTATGCTCGTTTATAACCTAACCTAGTCCAATTACAATTTAAATCTAAATAAGTCTGACCAGTTTTTTGTATATTTAATTTTAACTGTTGAGGTTTTTTATACTTCTTAATTTATAGATCAAATTATAAAAGTGGTTAAATAAACTTAAATTAAAACCTAAATTAAATGAACATTTTTGCAGGGTATAAAAAAATCTATATTAATTATTATCGTTTTGTAACTTGTTCATTTTCTTTTGTCAATTTAAAATAAGATATGCTAGCATAAAAACCTTGCAGTTACACTCCCTTACTATTATTAAGTATATGTTTTCTTATCAGTTCTTACAAAAGATTACTCATACATTAAAAGTCAATGAATTGATTGACAAGTTTCATCTTAAAAAAATTTCCAATCGAAAATTTACGGGGCAGTTTTAGCTGTATTATTGAAACAATGAACGTCTGTCCCTGCGTACAAAAAATATTTATCAATGTGAAGTCTTAAACATTAAGCAGGCTTAGTATCCAATTATTTTGCATTCTGCGTATTTGGCCAACCAAAAAACAAGCTTAAAATTATGCCTGGTTCATGTTTCCTCCCTGATGTACGTACATATATAAATTGAGTGTAGTAGAGCAGCAATAAATAAAATTTTTATTAAAATTACAAAAAAAAACCTACACTCAGTCCTTACTCTTCTAGTTTTTTTTTTAATGAATTGCAGGCAGTCATTTATTCGCAGTTGGTCAAATTGCAGAAGAAATATAACCACACTACTGAATTTCTACTGTTGCCCATGAACAAACAAAAAAATTGTTTGTCTGACACATAATCTACATTTCCTTTATTCGTCCATCTATTTGATGTTTTCGTTTTTTTTTTTATTATTATTACCAATGCGCTAAAGGGCCCATTCAAACTTATGGCCATGTAATCATGCGGGCAAAGAAATGACTGAGTAAAGTGTTGCACAAAACAACAACCATACATCATAAACGCATACAACTGCACAAGTATATACATATATGTAAATGCAGATTGTGTATATTTAAGTACAATAAATGTATAGATATAATTCAGGCAGGCCGGCAGTCCAACAGTTCAACAATATAAACAAGCCCTTTACACATACAAATACTTTTAAACTTTCATTTGTGTTCATAAATGTAGTAAGTAAAAATTCAAACTGAAGTGAAGCATGAACATAAACGTTCATACCTACATTCGTTGGGTTTTCTTTTGATGCAACCACAAGTTGAGTTTTTGGATGATGGTGAATAAACAACTGAGGCAGAGCCACTTCCCAGTTATGACAGGTCGCAAGTGTTTATTCGATTATTTATTACCGTATTTAGATTCATAAATAATACAGAAAATTACTATACACCGTGTGTGCAGATAACAACAGCAAAAAAGGCAATACCCATGACGTCTAAAACAAATAGCGAACGTAAGGAAGGTGCAAGTATGTAGTATTATACTTTTGCGAAATAAAATATGGATTAAACAAAATCTGCATTATTTTATAGATCTACTTATATTTGGAGTATTTTTGTAAATACATTTTAAGGATGCATATAAGATAACAGTACATGTATGTAAACAGGAATTTAACGAATTTTTAATTCCTTTCCATGGTTCGCTGCAGATTGATTGTGGGCTCTCTATAGAGTAAATTCAATGAAGAAAAATAATGTGAAAAACGAATTTTACCTTAGATTGAATTATTATTTTTAATGAAATTTAAATAACGTTTTGAAATAGTCTTATGTGTTTAAACCTGTTACAATATTTCAAAAAAGATACCGACTTGGTCATTTTTATTCGCTGTAAAATTGTCTTCTTAATAACCAGCTGCTCAAAAGTCTTTCAGAATTAATATTTTTTAATCAATTTAAAGAATCGTTTTGAATAGATTTATTCAAATCCATGTAGCAGAAATAAATGTTTAAAATTTTGTTCCGAATAAGAAAAAAAAAGCAAATCATTTTTAGTTTACATTTTAATTTACTTTTTTTGAGTTGTGTGTGAATTTCGTCCATTGATTAGTTGATTAAGTAGATGATATTTATAATTTACACAACTTAAGGTAGATAGATGCGAAGATTGCTGATGAAAGATATGGCGGTCCTAAAAGTGCCGAATTTCTGCCAGCATCTAATTTTTCTTGTTTTCTTTGAAAAACGTCCGCATACATTTGAAAAATAATTTTTCTTTGTAAAAATTAAATATAAAAAAATGAACCAAAGCCAAAAAAGGAAATTTTAATTGATTTATAATAATCCACGGTTCAATCCCTGATTGGGAAAAAAATGTTAAATAGCACTGTTCTGCACGAAAATCCTCCTTCAAACCAAAACATGTTTTCTTACTGTTTTCAAATGTGCTGAACACGAATTCGAAGTCAGATTCTGTCTATCACGTACAGTTTCTTGAGAAATTCTAGTCTTTTATCCAAAAATGTGAGTTTTTTGTAAATTTGGCATCAAAAAATAGTGAAAAAAAAAATTCAAAAGCCCGATGGTTTTGAGCGCAATGAAGTATAATTGAACGAAAAAAATTTGATGGGAATATTAGTAATGGTTGAAGAAATATGGTTAAAACTTTTATTTATTTCTTTTTCTTCTAGGATTTGATCAGTACTCTCAAGGCTTTCGCTAAACGCACTTATTTAAATATTCAGTTGTGCTATCATTGTTTTGGGAACAGTTCACTTTTTCTCTGTAATGTCACGACAGTGTATAAATAAACCTAATTCCTCTTGCTATGTTTGTGGTGAAGTCACATTTAACTCCACTCAGAAATCTATGACTCCGCTAGTAAAGAAGGCATACGAGTTATACCTTGATGTAAAGTAAGTGAGCAGGACAAATCCTGGGCTCCTAAAATAGGCTGTAGTTCATGCTCACGTTCTCTGACTGGTTGACTAAATGGGACACATAAGTCAATGCCATTTGGAGTTTCCATGACATGGCGAGAACCTACAAATCACGTAACCGAATGCTATTTTTGTATTACCACAATCAAAGGTTTCGCGTTCAAGAGCAAAAAGAAAATTGTTTATCCTAACATCCCCTCTGCCATGAGACCAGCTCCACATGATGCCTCCATGCCCATCCCACCAAATCCGAGTAAGTTTCGTCTTAGTTCTGAGGAGTGGAGCGATTCTGAAAGCGTTTCACCTCAACCTGGAGCCAGTCAACAAGAAGAAATTTCAAGTTCATCCAGCCCCTCTGAAACTCAGCCACAGATCATAAATCAGAGGCGATTGAATGATCCTGTTTGTTACTTAGATCCCCAAAATCAAAAGCTCAGCTGCTTGGGTCAAGGTTGCAACAATGGAATTTCTTGGAAGGAGGCGCGAATATATCTTTCTTCAGAAAACGGGAATCAGGACTTTTATGCTTTTTCTCGATGGAAGAAAATCTTGTATTTTGCAATGAAGTATTTTATTTGCTCCAGGAACATGATCTGATAACCAATCCAGAGGCATGTAGAATATTCATAGACGGTTTCAAGTTAAGTTTAAAAGAAGTATTCCTTCATAATGGAAACAAACATCCATCTATCCCAGTAGCTCATTCGGTCGACCTGAAAGAAACCTATGACAACATGAAGATACTTCTAGAAAAAATCAAGTACAAATGGCGCATTTGTGCAGATCTTAAGGTGGTAGCCATGCTTACAGGACTCCAAGGAGGTTACGCTAAATTTTGTTGTTTTTTGTGCGAGTGGGACAGCAGAAAAAGTGGAGACCATTATGTCGTAAAAAAAATGGCCAGAGCGTAAGGAAAAAGTAGGTGAAAAAAACGTTACCAATCCAACACTAGTAGACAAAAACCAAATAATTTTACCCCCACTCCACATAAAATTGGGGCTAATGAAAATCTTCGTAAAAGCGATGGACAAGGAAGGAGAAGGTTTCATGTACTTAAAACAAAAATTTCCGCATCTCAGCGATGCTAAGACAAAGGAGGGAATTTTCGTAGGACCCCAAATTCGACATCTACTCAAGGAACTCACTTTTGAATCGAAGTTAAGTACTACTGAGAAAAAGGCTTGGATTGCTTTTTGAGAGGTAAGTGCTAAGTTTTTTGGAAATGAAAAATGTAGAGACTACCGAAAAATAGTCGAAGAACTGCTTATAAAACACTAGGATGCAATATGTCCTTGAAAATACATTTCCTGCGTAGTCACCTAGCCTTTTTCGCTCCAAATTAGTAGACAAAAACCAAATAATTTTACCCCCACTCCACATAAAATTGGGGCTAATGAAAATCTTCGTAAAAGCGATGGACAAGAAAGGAGAAGGTTTCATGTACTTAAAACAAAAATTTCCGCATCTCAGCGATGCTAAGATAAAGGAGGGAATTTTCGTAGGACCCCAAATTCGACATCTACTCAAGGACCTCACTTTTGAATCGAAGTTAAGTACTACTGAGAAAAAGGCTTGGATTGCTTTTTGAGAGGTAAGTGCTAAGTTTTTTGGAAACGAAAAATGTAGAGACTGCCGAAAAATAGTCCAAGAACTGCTTATAAAACACACGCAATATGTCCTTGAAAATACATTTCCTGCATAGTCACCTAGGCTTTTTCGCTCCAAATTTGGGTGCAGCTTCGGACGAACATGGAGAACGATTCCACCAAGACACATCTTGAATGGAAAAAAGATATACTGGCAAATGGAATAAAAAGATGCTGGGGGATTACTGCTGGACACTGCAGCGGGAGATAAAGGAGGGAGAGTACAAAAGAAAAAAAATTACTCGTTGACGATGTGTGTATATTTTTTGAGTTGTGTCATTTCTAGTATTATACCTGATAGCATGCAGGATTCAATTAATTATATTTTACCGGTGAAAAAGAAAAAAATCTGTTATAATAAAGACAATAATTTTCAAATACAATTTTCATTTTTTCCAAGTTTCTTCTCTTTTCTCTCAAAATCAGAAGCTGATAGAATTTTTCTGAGTTCAGATTCGGACTCAGCACACCTGAAAACATGAGAAACAGGCAAAATTGTTCAAGGGAGGGGAGAAAAGTTTTTTTTTTTTTTTTGCAGAACAGTGTAGTTTAAAAACACGCAAGGCACAGCGCGTATACATTCATACCTAACTCATCAAAAGTTAATATAATACTGGAACAGCATCTATAATGTTGTGAGAAAACAACTGTGAATGATTCAAAAATAAAATTTGCGTTTCGTGCCTATACCGACGGTGTAGTACAAAAAGCAAAAACAAATGTACAAGACGTGTTGTAAAGAAAACAACAAAGAAATGCTTTAAGTTGTTTGTGAATTTCGTCCAACCAAATTGTTATTGATTAGTTGGATAAATGAATGATATTTACAATATACACAACTTATGGTAGATAGATGCAAAGAATGCTAAGAATGAGGGATTTGGCAGTCCTGAAAATTCGGCATTACGTCCTCATACATTTGAAAAACAATTTTTCTTTGTAAAAACAAGTATGAGTGCTATATTCGGCTATGCCGTATCTTATATACCCTTCACCATGTATGTAAATCTAGTTTAGTGAACTGTCTTCAATAAAAAAACAAATATTGAAGTGACAGATAATTAAAAAATAAGAAAAAAAATTTTACATAAAAGTGTCACCGGCTCTTAATGGGTTAAGGATTTCTTAAAAATTTTATTACTTTCTGAAAAAATCTATTTCAAATCTTTAAAATGGTACCCATATTTACATTTAAAAAAAATTTAACATTTCAGAGCCCCGTAACTCGGAAAATAAGGGCGAGCACCAATTTTTTCCCTGGGTGTTATTTTCATATTTTTTAATTCTCTAACGCTTCATATATATATTTTTTTGATTGAAGTTACTTTATTGTTCCAAATGACATGAAAAAGTCAAAGGTAGGCGTGGTGGTTTGCCTGCTGCCTCGAATGACCTGGACCGATCGTGCTGATTTCCAATAGCACCTCTTTCGACACTATGTCTGATCTAATGATATACTTATTTTTTTCTATCACATCTAGTGCCTTCGCAAGCTTGATTTCAACACTAACACGGACGGACATCGCTCAATCGACTTCGCTATGCATAAGAAGTCAGAATATATATACTTTATGGGGTCGAAAATGGATATTGTAGAAATTACACACAGAATGACAAACTTATATATACCCTTTTTCCACTTTTTGGGGTAAAAGTTATAAAAATGGACCAAAGCCAAAAAAAGTAAATTTTAATTTATTTATAAAAAAGCAAATCTTTTAAATAATAAGGTGGCCATTAAAAGCTAATGTTGCTGTTCGATTCTAACCGGAGGCATATAGTATTTTCATATGAGTGGTTATGCGGGTTAAAGACACACGTTTGCTAAACAAGATGAATAGCTTGAGCCTTGGTTAAGTCATAGAATGTTAGATGAGGACGGTGTGTGAATTTGTTAAAGCACTTGTTTATTAAACAAAACATATTGGGAGCAAGCCCAGAACCATCAAGTAAGAAATTGTAGAAACACAGAATAAAAAAGCGTAAAGAGAAACTTAAAAATTAACGTGCTGGTACATGTATTAAAAAAAATACCTTCTTTTTTAAAAGGGAAAACTGCAACAATAATAATAGTTTTTTTTTAAGAAGTAAAAAAAAAATAAGCGATTGTACTAATAACTGATTTATGTATGTAGGCTTGATTCTTTAGGGCAACAAGTCGCTTTAACGATGTCTGTATGCCTATGTTCCCAAAGGACCAAGCGTCATAAGCTGTCAGGTATAGTTTAAAAAAATGTTCACATTCTTTTCGATAATGCAAAAATTCATGTCCAAAATGAGGTAAAAATGTTCTAATGGGATGCAGTGATTTTCCCACAAAGGCTAGTAAACACAAGAGGCCTAATAGACTTCAATGGTTCAACATTAAACTCGTTTCCAGAGAGGCTGTTATGTTTTTTTTTATCAACAAAACAAAACAAATGTTTAAAGGTATGCAAGCAAAAGATAGATTTAGTTGCGTACTTCCACTGCCCTTATTTTTAAAAACTTGTTTTAAATATGTTTTTAGCAGTATGTTTTTATAACATTATGCAAAGTAGAGTCGACATCTATTTTTAAAATGTGGCTTGTCATAATATCAATTAACATAGAGTTATAACGTCCATGGGTTACAGGTATACTTGATGGTATTCTATGTAACGTTTTTATGGCTTGTAAAAATCTTAGGTAAGCAAAGTCGGTATTGGTCACACCATAGAGGAGAAAATCTTTGCATCTGGCCAAAGACCGGCTATACAGGAAATCTTTCGTAAGCGAGGCCCTTGTTCTTTTAAGTGCATGGAAATTATAAGGTTTTTCAAATAATCTACAAGGACATTATATCCCAAAATTTTTCGTATATTGAAGTTGTTTCAAGTTAAAGCTTCCAAGAATATGGCCAAGTTCATTAAACATGCCAACATCGGTGCGGTATCGCCTCCAGACTTAACTCCTATCAGCAATTTATGATGTGAACTAAAAAAAATAAAAGTTTTCATATAAAATGTTTGTGTTTTTACAAGAAAATCGATAAGTTGTTATTTTAGCAATCTTAAATCCAATCTTGCAATAATTAAGTTCATTTTTAAATAATTGTTTTGATTTTAATTTTCACAAAAAAAAATATAATTGTTTTGAAATAAAAAATGAAAGGCTCAAGAATGCATACCTATACTTTTGCAAAAAGTTATCCGAAAAAAGTGCTAAATTTCCTATCAGAAGAAAAGGTTACACGAAAATATCTTTCATATGTTTCATGCTAGTTTTAACCTTTATCGTAAGATACAAATTGTTTTGGTAACCGTTACCATTGTTGTGAGTTATTAAAAATTTTCGTCAAACTTGGCGGTAAAAAAGCATTTGACGGGAAAATTTTATCATGCATTTAAAAAGTTACAAAAAGAATTGCTTGCTAGAAAACATGTCTATTCTTAAGTTTCTTGTAAGATGTGAAACGCTGTCATTCTGTATCTCCAAAGATTTTGGTTAGTAGTTGTAAATCGCATCATAATTTTTATTCAATATCTTAATTATAAAGCACCAAAAATCCTATAAGACTTTGCTGGCGATTGTGTCGTAAGAACTTTTTCTGTAATAAATTGTATTAAAACTACATTGAAAAACAAAATGCAATATGAACTTTTTTAGCATTTACTGTCGTAGTAATATTTATGAATGTAAATAGCAACTGCTTATTCTTTTAATGTTATATTTTTTAATGTTATATAAAGCCAATGCAAATATAAAAAATGTAAATCATTTTCTGTAATAATTTTTTTTTAATTTTTCGATTGAATGCAATTCTTATGTTCTACGACATGATATGTAAAATTCATGTACTTTAACTCTTACAATATTTGCACAGATTAAATAAACATGTTTCTATAACTAATTTCTATATGCTGCCAATATTTGCCTATATTTGATAAGCCTTTTGTCAAGAAAGCTAAAAAACTGGCAATTCTTAATTAGAAATATTTGTGTTTTTAGTTAAAACTATTATAGCAAGCAAAAAATAAGTATTAACCAAAGCAATTTTATTTTATTCATGGACAGAAGGATTTTTACAATATCAACCTTTGGCGCGCACATATGATAATGTATTTTCTAATGGATCCTAAATCAATCGGCATTTAAAATTGAAATTAATTTAGAATTTTCCTGTTGCTTTTCTTCAGGTAAAGATATTATCCAGCGGTTCTTTGTATAAGACCGCTGACGCAAATCTTAACTTTCCTATCAGAAGAAAAGGTTACACGAAGGTATCTTTCATATGTTTCATGCTAGTTTTAGCCTTTATCGTAAGATACAAATTGTTTTGGTAACCGTTACCGTTGTTGTGAGTTATAAAAACTTTTCGTCAAACTTGGCGGTAAGAAAGCTTTTGACGGGGAAATTTTATCATGCATTTAAAAAGTTACAAAAAGAATTGCTTGCTAGAAAACATGTCGATTCTTAAATTTCTTGTCAGATGTGAAACGCTGTCAGTCTGTATCTCAAAAGATGTTGGATTGTAGTTGTTAATCGCAGTGGAGAACATTTTCATAATTTTTATTCAATATCTTAATTATAAAATACCAAAAATCCTATAAGACTTTGCTGGCGATTGCGTCGTAAGAACTTTTTCTGTAATAAATTGTATTAAAACTATATTGAAAAATAAAATGCAATATGAACTTTTTAGCATTTACTGTCGTAGTGACATTTATGAATGTATATAGCAACTATTTATTCTTTTAATGTTGTATTATTTAAATGTTATATAAAGCCAAGGCACATTTCAAAAATGGAAATCATTTTCTGTAATAATTTTTTTTTCGATTGAATGCAGTTCTTATGTTTTACGAGATGGTATGTAAAATTCATGTACTTTAACTCTTACAATATTGTACAGATTAAATAAAAATGTTTTATAACTAATTTTTATATGCTGCCGATATTTGGGTATATTTGATAAGCCTTTTGTGAAGAAAGCTAAAAAACTGACAATTCTTAATTAGAAATATTTGTGTTTTTAGTTACACTTAGTTATACTTATTTTTTGCTTGCTATAATAGTTAGCAAGCAAAAAATAAGTATTAACGAAATCATTTTTATTTTGTTTATGGACAGAAGGATTTTTACAATATCCACCTTTGGCGCGCACATATGAAAATTTATTTTCTAATGGATCCTGAATCAATCGGCATTAAAAATTTAAATTAATTTAGAATTTTCCTGTTGCATTTCTTCAGGTAAGGATATTATCCACCGGTTGTCTGTGTAAGACCGCTGACCCAAATCTTTTAATACCGATATCTCCAATTTGTTTCATGTATATAATCAGCTCCTAAAGTTTTGTTATAAAGCTTTAAGCCACACTTAAGCGGGTTAAATTTACTGAAATTTTTGCTATTTAAACCAACGGTTCTCAAATGGGGGTTCGTGGACACCTGGGGGTCCGCAGCAACCATCTAAGGGGTCCGAATGAAAGGCCGAAAACACAGTGTTTAAAATAATTCATCTTTTAATTTCTATTTTATTAGTTGATGTTTAAGGATATTTATAAATTTTTAAAATAAATAAGTTCTTTACTTTAATTCAACATAAAAAACAAAATACAACTTGGGCTTCAGAGGGGTCCGTGAAAAAGAAATAAGCTTACCAGGGGTGCGTGAGCAGAATTTTCACGAGAACCCCTGATTTAAACAATTAAAATAGCTGTCGAGTTTTTTTTATAAACAAACAGTAGAAGGGGTAATTTCCGGTGAACCACCTAATTGTTGATTTTTATTAAAGGATTGAATAGCAGCTGGAACAGAGCGACATAGAGTTTAAGCAATAAGACCTACACGCTTTTTTTTAAATTTGTTGGATTTATATGGCAAAAAGGCATATGGATTGATATTAAGTTTGCGAATCCCGTTTTCAATAGATACGGCTAATAAGTTTTTGTATCAAACGTTTTAACGCTTTTCTTCAATCTTTAATCGTTTTCCCTCACGAATTTGTTTTGAAGTATATTAAAGTATTTTTGTTCTATAAAATTCATCGTTTTTCGTACATATGTAAGTGGTGGTGATTGTGGTCTTCAACGTATACGTGATGGAGTTCTTAGCAAATAACAATCATATGAACATTCTCAAAATCATCATAAATAAATAAAGCTCGCTAGATCACCTTGTTTTAATTTTTTTCCAATATACTCTGGAGGAAAGTGTGTATCTCACAAAATAAGAAGGGAGACCTTTTAAAAATGTTACATTTTTAATCGATTCTTAAAACAATGGATACACTTGGATTTGGAAAACAGAAAAAATTTATGTTTTGAAAAGTTCTTTTAGATCTGTTGCACTGCAGCAAGTAACATTTATTGCCTGCCCTACAATAATTTTGATTACTGCGATTTCTTTTGATATCGCTCTATTTTCTGACTAGCAATGCCTATAACTTTAACTATAAAAATATGTTTTTATACCTTTATTGCAAAGTTCCGTAAACAGTGTGACAACTGTTCTAGCACCATTAAACCGATAAAATTGGATGCTTCCACATTTGTATCTCTAGTTTCCCAACGAAGTAACATATTTTTATGAAGATGCCACCCAACGGTGTGGCGAAATATTGAAAAAATAAATAAAAAACAATATTTTTATTTTTTTTAAACCTGACCTAGTGCTTAATCAATAAGAAAATATTAAAGGTCAGAAAACATTTAAATTTGATTAAGATCTACATCAACATCAAAATTAAAAAAAAAAAAATTCATGTTCAGAAATGACCCAGTTACTGTTTTGTTAATTGTATAGATTTCTTTTTTTTTAATTTTAGTTTTCCATAATGGAAAGACGTTGCACTTTTATATAATTTCTATAATACTATACTCAATATTTGATTTCAGTTTATGTTTTAATGTTTTATGAAAGTTTTCACAACAAGTAAAGTATAACAAAGTTTCACCTTTTTCAATTTATATACATATATGTAATTGCCAATTTAAGTGGACTTTATTTCTGTGCTTATTTGAAAAAAATATACATATATATATAAATTTTCTTGCTGTTGTATGTATAAATTGTCCAGTGTCCTTTTTCTAGAAGCGGCAGCGTTTAAAAAATTATTAAAACATTAAAACAACAATTATACAAAATTGATCCGTTAGTTTTTTACTGACTTTCTATCAAATGAATGTTTAAGAGTTACATCCATAAATATGTTGTTTTATTAAAAATATCGTGTAAATGTCCTCAAATCATTTATGAACTAAAAAACCTTGATTACAATTTTGTTTGATTATTTTGTAGGTTACTATGGATACCTCCAGTTAAAATCGACATAAAGGATATTCCAAGCTAAAACAAATGTTCCCACCTATGTCAAATTTTTATACCCTTCACCACAAAAAGTGGAAAAAGGATATATATATATATATATATATATATATATATATATATATATATATATATATATATATATATATATATAAGTTTGTCATTCTGTGTGTAATTTCTACAATATGCATTTCCGACCCCATAAGGTATATATATTCTAAATCCTTATGCACAGCGAAGTCGATTGAGCGATGTCCGTCTGTCCGTCCGTGTTAGTGTTGAAATCAAGTTTGCCGAGCAAACTTTTTTCACAAAAAAATTAATACTTCAATCGGTCAGGCATAGTGTCGAAAGAGGTGCTATTGGAAATCAGCACGATCGGTCCATGTCATTGGAGGCAGCAGGTAAAACACCACGCCTACCTCTTTCATGTCATTGGAACAATAAGGTAACTTCAGTCAAAAAAATAGTATATAGGGCGATAGATAATTAAAAAATAAAAAAAATATATCAATGAAAAAATTGGCGCTTGCCCACATTTTCCGAGTTACAGGGCTTTGAAATTTTCAAATATTTTTAAATATCAATATAGGTGTCATTTTAAAGCTTTTAAAGAGGTCTTTAAGGAAATACTAATATTTTTTAAAAATGCTTAACCCATTAAAAGCCGATGTCACTTTTATGTAAAATTATATATATGCAGTACCAAATTTTTTTTTATTTTGTAATTCTCTGTCACCCCAATACATGCTTTTTTGATTGGAGTTACTCACTAAACTATATTTACATAGATAGTGAAGGGTATATAAGATTTTGTATAGCCGAATATATCACTCTTACTTGCTTCTTTACAAATTATCTAAACTTAATTAAATTTGAATCTGAAATCTTATTCGTGCAATAAAAAAATATATATAATTTCGCTACTACAACACAGTCACAAATTATTAAACGAACACGAAAAACCCAGCAAACATATTAATTGAGGTAAGTTCGTGGTTTAGTAAAACATCGTATTTAACAAACGTTTGTTGTCCCAAAAAGTGGATTTTAAAATGTCTTCCTTTTGCTGAGATAGAAGTTCCAGCCAAACAATATTCGAAAGGAATTCAACTTTTCTTACGTTATGCTATTTTATTTTACTCTGCAATGAGTTAAATTTCTCATTTGTAAAGCACATGTGGATTTAAGAAAGATTCACACGAAAAAAAATGTTACAGAGCATTTTTGTTCGCGTTGTGTAAAGGTATCAGATCTATTTTCTTAGCAAAGTTAAAAGCAAACCAATGTGTGTTACCTTACTTTTGGCAGGCAAAACTTGCTTCAAAAAAAAAAATTAAATTAAATTAAGAAAAAAAAAATTATAATTAATTTTGTCACTGCAGCAGAAATAAATTAACTTTTATGTTCTTACCGCCTGGACCGATTCAAACAAAATTACATGATAGAAGCAGAGAAAAAATCAGACTGAAACTTTGAGAATTCCAGACTTTGCAGGAACGGCGAAGCAGGGTCCCAGATTAAAACACATGTTACTGTCGTAAAATTTTTCTTTTTTCATTAGGTTAAAATTTCAAATATAACTAAAAAGCCAAAAAGACAACGTAAAATGTCTTCTACAGCTATATTTAAAAATTTGTATGTTACAGATACATACTTAGGTTAGTTTTTGGTCAGAATCTTTAAACAATACAAATCCTTTCTTCATAAATAATTTTTTTTATAAACTTAAAAGATAAAAGTTTCCTTTAATTTTATGAAAGGCACATTTATCAAGATTTTTGCTATACAAAGAATAATAGCAATTTGATGAGTCCACATTCATTTGTTTCAGAAAAAATTAAAAAAGCTTTCCAGTGTGGCAATAACGTAAATGTTATTTTGAAATAATTATAATTTCTTTAATTTCTTTTAAAAATTATGTGGAAAAAAAAAGTAATGCAAATTTTTTTAATTCAAACTTTTTCTTTTAGTTCATCAAAAACATATCAAAATAAGCTTTTTTATCGTTACCTTACGAATACAAAAACATGTGGTTTAATAATAAGTACAGTAAATTAAAATTTAGTTGCAAACAAAAGTTTTTATAAAACTAATAATTTATAGTTTAAAAATAAATAAAATCAATCGGGTCTTATTTAAATACATTATAACATCATACATATGTATCTATAAATTAATAACAATTTGTAATCGCAGATTTTTAAGCTATTATCGGCTAAATAAAGATGCTTTTATTATTATTAATGGAGAAAATATCTGTTGAGCTTCCGAGCTCGACAGTACCATCAGTGCCTGTTCAATCTCATTTAGACCTTACAAATTATTGCAGTTCATAAGAAAAACTTTAACATTTTGCAAGAATACTCAGTTATCTAACATAGGCATTGTATTTTAGCTCTCTTCAAAAAGCATATCGTTCTAGGCATCTTTAAGGTGTCGAGTGTATCAATCCCATATGTAGATAACGGAAAAATGGACAATCGTTTGCGTTCTTATATTATGATTTTTTAAATTATTGTAAACAATTTTTAATCACTGCTGTAAAAATTACATGTTCATTTAAAATTCATGGCGAATGACGAATTTCCAACATTTTTAGTGTAGTAAAAACATCAAACTGAAATAGATTCGTAACTTAACTAGCATGCAACCTAAAACGTGCAAAATCCTCATACATTAGAAAAACAATTTTTCTTTGTAAAAATTAAATTAAACAAGTATGAGTGCTATATTCGGCTATGCCGTATCTTATATACCCTTCAGCATGTATGTATGTCTAGTTTAGTGAACTAGCTTCAATAAAAAAAAAAAAAAACAAATATTGAAGTGACAGATAATTAAAAAATAAGAAAAAAAATTTTACATAAAAGTGTCACCGGCTCTTAATGGGTTAAGGATTTCTTAAAAATTTTAGTACTTCCTAAAAAATCTATTTAAAATCTCTAAAATGGTACCCATATTTACATTTAAAAAAAATTTAACATTTCAGAGCCCCGTAACTCGGAAAATAAAGGCGAGTACCAATTTTTTCCTGGGTGTTATTTTCATATTTTTTAATTCTCTAACGCTTCATATATTTATTTTTTTGATTGAAGTTACTTTATTGTTCCAAATGACATGAAAAAATCAAAGGTAGGCGTGGTGTTTTGCCTGCTGCCTCGAATGACCTGGACCGATCGTGCTGATTTCCAATAGCACCTCTTTCGACACTATGTCTGATCTAATGATATACTTATTTTTTTCTATCACATCTAGTGCCTTCGCAAGCTTGATTTCAACACTAACACGGACGGACAGACGGACATCGCTCAATCGACTTCGCTATGCATAAGAAGTCAGAATATATATACTTTATGGGGTCGGAAATGGATATTGTAGAAATTACACACAGAATGACAAACTTATATATACCCTTTTTCCACTTTTTGGGGTAAAAGTTATAAAAACGGACCAAAGCCAAAAAAAGTAAATTTTAATTTATTTATAAAAAAGCAAATCTTTTAAATAATAAGGTGGCCATCAAAAGCTAATGTTGCTGTTCGATTCTAACCGGAGGCATATAGTATTTTCATATGAGTGGTTATGCGGGTTAAAGACACACGTTTGCTAAACAAGATGAATAGCTTGAGCCTTGGTTAAGTCATAGAATGTTAGATGAGGATGGTGTGTGAATTTGTTAAATCACTTGTTTATTAAACAAAAGATATTGGGAGCAAGCCCAGAACCATCAAGTAAGAAATGGTAGAAACACAGATTAAAAAAGCTTAAAGAGAAACATAAAGATTAACGTGCTGGTACATGTATTTAAAAAAATACCTTCTTTTTTAAAAGGGAAAACTGCAACAATAATAATAGTTTTTTTAAGAAGTAAAAAAAATAAGCGACTGTACTAATAACTGATTTATGTATGTAGGCTTGATTCTTTAAAGCAACAAGTCGCTTTAACGATGTCTGTATGCCTATGTTCCCAAAGGACCAAGCGTCATAAGCTGTCAGGTATAGTTTAAAAAAATGTTCACATTCTTTTCGATAATGCAAAAATTCATGTCCAAAATGAGGTAAAAATGTTCTAATGGGATGCAGTGATTTTCCCACAAAGGCTAGTAAACGCAAGAGGCCTAATAGACTTCAATGGTTCAACATTAAACTCGTTTCCAGAGAGGCTGTTATGTTTTTTTAATCAACAAAACAAAACAAATGGTTAAAGGTATGCAAGCAAAAGATAGATTTAGTTGCGTACTTCCACTGCCCTTATTTTTAAAAACTTGTTTTTAATATGTTTTTAGCAGTATGTTTTTATAACATTATGCAAAGTAGAGTCGACATCTATTTTTAAAAGGTGGCATGTCATAATATCAATTAACATAGAGTTATAACGTCCATGGGTTACAGGTACACTTGATGGTATTCTATGTAACGTTTTTATGGCTTGTAGAAATCTTAGGTAAGCAAAGTCGGTGTTGGTCACACCATAGAGGAGAAAATCTTTGCATCTGGCCAAAGACCGGCTATACAGGAAATCTTTCGTAAGCGAGGCCCTTGTTCTTTTAAGCGCATGGAAATTATAAGGTTTTTCAAATAATCTACAAAGACATTATATCCCAAAATTTTTCGTATATTGAAGTTGTTTCAAGTTAAAGCTTCCAAGAATATGGCCAAGTTCATTAAACATGCCAACATCGGTGCGGTATCGCCTCCAGACTTAACCCCTTTCAGCAAGCTATGATGTGAACTAAATAAAAATAAAAGTTTTCATATCAAATATTTGTGTTTTTACAAGAAAATCGATAAGTTGTTATTTTAGCAATCTTAAATCCAATCTTGCAATAATTAAGTTCATTTTTAAATAATGTGATACCAAAAAAGGTCTTTATAAAAATAATTGTTTTGATTTTAATTTTCATGCTAGTTTTAGCCTTTATCGTAAGATACAAATTGTTTTGGTAACCGTTACCATTGTTGTGAGTTATGAAAACTTTTCGTCAAACTTGGCGGTAAAAAAGCATTTTGTTTACGTATGGAATAATTTAGTGCAGTACATATTTATTCATTTTAAAATCTTAATAAAATTTATAAACATGTTCGACCTTAGAGGAGAACATCGTGATGTACTGGAAATGTCTTTATTAACGTCAACGAGTTAATCGTTTTACTCGTTGATGCTCATTTTTTTGTTGCCCTTGACATACATTTTGTCTTTTTCCTTTAGTCAGTCTTTTACAACCGACCAGAGTGAGTGAATGCAGTGATCAACGCAAACGTATATGTATTATTAAACAGTGTATAAACTTAATAATAATTAAAGAATATATGTAAATCGAAGCAACTATAAAACAATACTCTTATGCACATATTTCATAAAATAATTGAATTGGCTTTTGACGAAACCAGTGCTTTGTAAGTCCCCTTAAACCCCATATTTGTATACTGCGATTGGTGTTCAAAAGGAAAAAGTGCGTTTCTAACCCCCAGCATATTGGTCCTAACGAGCCGGATTCTTAAAACCAATAATTTTCCTTATAATCCCCGCATCAGTACATCTATAACAACCACATCAAACGCATCTATAACACCTACAGCAATGCAGCTTTAACCCCCGCATCACTGCGAAATTCTCACTCATCAATAGAACGATCAAGCCAAAAAGTAAGTTAACATTGAAAATCTTCTACCTATAATAATAAGAAACATCTGTATGCACATATGTATGTATGTACATATTCACCGTATTATGAAAAAAAAAATATTTTTTTTATTAAAATAATATGTGATTGCAAAAACACTTGGTTTTACGAACCAAATTCAGGCAAACGTATACATGTACACATCATATTACGAAACATTATACCAACAAAGCTATTGAATTTAAAACTGTATTTTACCGTTTGAATTCTTTGCTGTACACATAAAAAATTCCTTAACACAACGAAATCATCATTATTTGCAAGCAGTAATTGCTGTTTTTTGAAAAAGTTATTCTCTTGACCTTGAATGTTAAGAGTAACAGATAAACAGTCAAATATTTGCGGTTGTGTGAATACTCTCTTCATTACGTACATTCAGTTGCGTGTTCGTTCGTTTGGAGTACTATTGATAAAACTAATTTGAAAATAAGGGTTGAAATCAAACCTACTTACAATCGAACTTGTTTTGTGCGTAAAAAATACACCTGACACTATTTGTGCGTTCATATTCAATGTATAAACGTTAAAATAGATTTATTAAACCCAAGCTATTTGTAATTAATAATTGCTGCATTTTAAATTTTTTTTTCAAATAAAAACAAAAAAATTTTTAATTACTTAATAAATAAATAATAAATTAATTATATTTAAAAGTCAAGAATGAAGGAAACATAATATAATATGTAAATTATAGTCCCTACTTATTTTTACCCGAAATTTGTTCGCTTTGTAAAGAAAACAAGTGTACTATACCTTTAAGTGTTTCTTAGAGATAGCTCTTCTACTTGATAATTAATTAAGCGTGCTACTTTTACTGTTTCTTTAAGTGGTCAGGAAACTTCCGTACGGCCCCGAATAAAATAATTTTAACTTTTTTTTTATCAGTTTTTTTTATCAATAGTCATTTTCTGGAGAAAAACCTAACTTTGACCAGAGTCAACTCGTAATTCCCTGTTAGCACCACTAGAGAGCTTACAATTTGTTTTTTGCCCTTTCTATACACTTCTTGGTCAGCCAGCATGTCTTTAATGAAATCTTTGATCAGAGCCACTGATCGTATAGTGGAATTTCAAACTTATTTTGAAAGTCGTCCATCGGAAAGCCACTCAATCCACACGTTAGAAATTCAAAAGGAGGACATTATACTTCTCTGGGCTGATTTTAGACTGTGCTATGATAAGATTCTCGAAAAATTTTATATCGTTAAGGATGAAGTCGAACTTGAGGCAGTAAAAGCTCGTTTTTTTTACCACTTTTGACGCACATACACTGGTTCTTGCGAGATGTAACAGGTTTCTTGACGGTCTACGCCAAAAACATAGTACAACTGAATCTTGTCCAAAGGAGCGATATGAACCATCCCCCCATATATCTGTACCACCATGTGATACAGAGGTCTTTCAAGGGGACTATAAGTCATGGCCCACTTTCCGTGATATGTTCAGGGCTCTGTACGTAAATAACACACGCCTTTCACCTGTGGAAAAAACGTGTCATCTGCTTAAAAAGACGCAAGGAGAAGCCGAGAACTTCTCAAGACCTGCCCGATTACTAATGATGGTTTCGATTTGGCCTGGTAGAATCTCATCAGCCGTTATGAAAACAAACGAATACTGGTCAATGCACAACTTAAGTCTCTTTTTAATATATCCCCCATTATAAAGGAAAATGGACCTAACATCAGACGCCTGCAACGGGCAATAAATGACAGCGTAAAAAACCTTTCCCTCTTGCAAATTGACATTCATAGCTGGGATATTATTTTTGTATATATCTGTTCAACATGCTTGCCAGATGTCTCGCTCAGTTTGTGGGAACAATCGTTACCAAATACAATGAATTTACCCACCTGGAAAGAAATGAACGCGTTTCTAATGTCTAGGTTCCAGACTCTGTAGTCTGTTGCCGATATTCGCGGCACCTTTTCTAGTCCACATTTTTCAAATCTTTTGAAGTCCGCTAATTCCAAGAAGACAAAACCCTCCGACCAAAGGAAACTTAACAGCTACAGTACCAAAGTGTCAAATGACATATCCGGGAAATGCTCTTTGTGCCCTCATTCACACCCCCTTAGACTATGTCCTTCATTTCTCGAGAAATCAAGTAGTGAACGCCTTACTATCGTCAGACAACAAAAACGATGCACAAACTGTCTCGGGACATCTCACGAATATAAAAACTGTAAGAGCAGATTTTCTTGCAATGTGTGCAAGAAGAGATATCATTCCTTACTCCACCATTTAATATCCAATCCCTCATCAACTAAGCAGAGCCCAGCATCTTCCAATTCATACCCTGCTGTTGCTACTGTGAACATTAATGCGAATAACAATTATGACAGCTACTCCACTCAAATGCTAACTACAACCTCCTCTACGTCTAAGGAAGCTGCCGCTCAATCGTTACAGTCATATTCGCTCAATTTACAATCCATTTCTCACTCCTCTATTGTCCTTGGTACCGCTCTTGTTGACGTTTATGCAGATGATGTCAAATGTACCGTTCGCGCTCTGATCGATTCTGCGTCCGAAGCATCTTTTATTTCAAAGAGGTTGCAACTAAAATTCGGCCTTAGAATTTATCCGTCACAGACGGAAGTACATGGCCTTAATGATGCGTTAACTGCCACCCTACGGACACATGTCATATTCAGATTTGTTCTCCAATCGACAGCTCTTTCAAAATGCACACACGGGCACTCGTCGTTAGAAGACTTACGGGTGGCCTCCCTTACTATCCCTTAACTGCGCTTAAAAGCGGCCCTTTTTCACATCTTCAAATGGCTGATCCCTATCGACAGAACTGCTCTGAAATACATTTTCTACTTGGAGGCGATATATACCCAGAGGTTATGCAAGACGGCCTGCACGTGGATAACGACCAGTCCCTTATAGCGCAGAAGACCGTTTTTGAAAGGATTGCCACGGGTAAACTTAAAAGTAACTCATATGCAACGTCTATTCTCTCTTTTTTCAATGAGCTTACAATCGCAAACCAACTACAGCGTTTTTGGGAACTCGAAGATATCCCGAAAAAACCTAAATCTTCACCAGAAGACTTACATTGTGAACTTTTATACATTCTGAAACTTTTAATGTGGGGCCTTCCCGGCATATTGCCTTATCTCAGTTTCTACGGAATGAAGCAAGATGACACAAAAACCCCCAACTCAAGTTTGAATATGATCGTGTCATTACATAATACTCTATTCTAGGGCACATGAAACCAGTCACCCCCCTGACTGGGGGTACTTCTTCGTATTATCTGCCTCACCATGCGATTTTAAAACCCAATAGTGCAACCACCAAATTACGCGTGGTCTTCAATGCTTCAAGTCCATCATCTAACGGAATGAGCCTTAACGACTTACTCTATCCCGGTCCCACTTTAAAAGCGGATCTAACTACACTCATTTTGCGGTGGAGATTCTTCCGGTACGTCTTTAATGGAGATATTGAGAAAATGTACCGCCAGATTCTCGTTAATCATTCCCATACTCCGTATCAACGAATCCTGTTCCGCAACTCTCCCGATCAGCCGCTACAAGACTATGAATTAAATACAGTCACATTTGGTATCAACTGTGCTCCATACCTTTCAATTAGAACGTTGCTGGAACTTTCCAAGGGCTGCAAATCCTCCTGCCCTGAGATTATTACTAATTCAATGTATGTGGACGATGTTCTAGCAGGAGCGCACACTCTCTCATTAGCCTTAACGTACCGATATGAACTCATAACTGTTCTTAAGTCTGCTGGGTTCTCCCTCCGAAAATGGACAGCAAATAATAACTTTCTGCTTAAAGATATATCCCCAGAGCACTTATTAGATGACGAATTTTTAAAGCTCTCAGACTCCAGCATTACCAAAACTTTAGGTCTGAGCTGGAATGCTGGAAATGATTACTTTTACTTTAACCTGAAATCTTACCCTGACCGCAATTCAATAACCAAAAGATCGGTTTTGTCCGAAATTTCGAAACTTTTTGACCCCGCCGGCTGGCTGTCGCCAAAAATCCTTGCAGCTAAAATTATAATGCAACAGATTTGGAAAGAAGGCACAGATTGGGACGAGGACCTCCCACCATCAATGGTTTGCATTTTTAGATGATTATGTCAACATAAAACAGATAAAGATTCCCCGTTTTATCGACTTCGACCCATCCTACTCTATAAAGCTGCATGGGTTTTGTGACGCCTCAGAAAAGGCTTACGCAGCATCTCTATTTGTGCATTGTGAGAACCCTGGTTTAGTATCAACGCACCTTCTTGTCGCTAAAACTAAAGTTGCACCTGTGAAATTCATTTTTTTGCCCCAAGAGGAACTGTGCGGAGCCGAATTATTGGCCACAATGGTTGAGGCCATACAATCGCAACTGAATCTTACCGACTACAAACTCTTTTTATAGACAGTTTCCACGATAGTCCTCGCATGGTTACAGAAACCCCCGAACCACTGGCAAACTTTTATCGAGAACAGAATTTCTTCAATTCCCGAGAAAGTAGGGAAAGATTCCTGGTCTCACGTTGACTCCAAATCCAATCCTGCCGATTTGGCTTCCCGCAGACTTACTGCATCACAACTTATTTCGAATGATTTATGGTGGCATGGCCCACCCTGGCTACAACGTCCTCATGCCGAATGGCCATCGAATGCCTCAACTTTTTTTTACCAATGAAGAAGCTAAGCCCATTAAAGTGTATACAAGTCTTCTCGTGGACGAGAACTTATTAAAGAAGTTTTCTGATCTCCCAAGGGCAATGCGAGTTATTTGCTATATGTTCCGTTTCTTTTTCCGTATAAACCCAAAACTTAGACAAAAAGTTACCGAAAACAAGGACCTCACCTATAAAGAACTTGATACTGTTCAGCCTCGTTTGGTAACTGTTAGCCAAAAACTTTACTTTTGTGAAGAATATGATCGACTATCCAAAGGACTAGTTTTGTCTCGGAAAAGTCATCTCCTTGCCCTGAACTCCCTGAACCCGCATATTGACGCCAAGGGAATAATGAGAATTAACGGCAGATTATCAAATGCTCCTACCCTGAGTCATGACGAACGCTTTCCTATTTTATTACCCTATAACGCCTGTTTCACGAGGTTATTTCTCACATATCTGCATAGATATTCTATTCATAGTCAAAATGCGAAGCCGATGACTCATGAGAAGCCGATATTATGTTCCGAAACTTAAAACTCTTATAAAAACAATAATTTCTCAGTGTGCAATTTGTGTTAAACAAAAGCGAAAGGCTGGTAACAAATAATGGCACCATTACTCCCAGAGCGCACTTGTCTATCAAGGCCTTTTTCAAACACCGGTGTCGATTTCGCCGGAAGGTCACGAAGGGATACGTGCTTGTCTTTATATGCTTCGCCACGAAAGCCATTCACCTCGAAGTCACCGGAGAAATTTCCACTCCAGCCTTTCTGGCTGCCTTCGCCCGCTTCTTCTCAAGACGTGGATCTCCCCGCGTAATGTATTCTGACAATGGTTCTGCATTTGTTGGCGCCTCCAACTCATTACATAGAGAAAAACACCAATTTCTTGAGTAAGTTCGAAACAACATTATGGCAAAAGGCAGTTGCCTTCGCCCGCTTCTTCTCAAGACGTGGATCTCCCCGCGTAATGTATTCTGACAATGGTTCTGCATTTGTTGGCGCCTCCAACTCATTACATAGAGAAAAACACCAATTTCTTGAGCAAGTTCGAAACAACATTATGGCGAAAGGCAGTTGCGCTCCTATTGAATGGAAATTTATACCATCAGGCGTACCACACATGGGTGGGCTGTGGGAAGCTGGCGTAAAAAGCTTCAATTCCATCTTAAGAAAATTTCCCACTGCCAGAGTTTCACCTTCGAGGAATTTAGCAAGATGTTGGCTCGCATTGAAGCGTGTTTAAATTCACGACCCCTTAGTCCAATGAGTAACAATCCGGATGATTTATGTGCCTTAACTCCCGGTCATTTTCTCATTGGCGCCCCCTTGTTATCTCCACCAGAACCAAACCTGTCTAGCCACTCCGTAAGCTACGTGAACCGTTGGGAAAAATTAAAAATACTTCACTATCATTTTGCCTGCAGATGGAATGAAAAATACTTAAAGGAGCTTCACAAGAGAACCAAATGGAAATTCCCCCAACACGAATTTGCTATTGGAGATCTGGTTGTAGTTAAGAAATACAATTTACCCCCAAATCAATGGTGACTCGGACGTATTGAAAAAATTGTTTTAGGTTCAGATAATCATGTTCGAATAGCCGAAATACGAACCGCCAATGGCAATTTTATAAGACCGATCGTGAAATTAGTCCTGCTGCCCCATCCCGAACAAAACTAATGTAATTTTAATCTTATCTCTTCCAGCCACACAAAGAATGCGTCCACAAAGCGTATCCTCTTTGGAAGTCAATAAACCATGTAATCGCGCCCGACATCACAAATACCGTCATAAGTCTTTTGACTGCCGTCTCTGCAACAAAAACCATCCGCTTCGAAAGTGCCTTAAGTTTATACGATTGAACGTTTGCGAAAAGTTAAAAGTAGTAAAACGATTTAACTATTGTGAAAACTGCCTTGCATATTCGCACTAAGCCATTCGCTGCCATAGTACTGAACGGTGTCGTCAATGCGGAAACCGCCATCACACTATTTTACACCGCCATAGTCGAGTGACCAGTAAAAAACCACTTAACACTCTCAATCAAGTACCTCTAAACTTTGAGTCCGTAACTCTTTTACCCACCATAATCATTAAGGTTCAACTTGGTAAAGAGTGGGCTAATGTCCGGGGCATGCTAAACCCGTGTGCAAGAGAAAGCTCTTTGGCAGAATTTATAGTTCAAAGGTACAAATTACCGCGTGAAACCATCGGCGCAGCAGGATGGTGTGAAATTAACATAAGACCAAGATTTGACGATGGTCCAGTTTTTGCCGTTACCGTCAAAATAACAAACGAGCTGCCACGAAAACAACCTGAAAAGCAAGGAGAAGAATGGATCGCAAAGGCCTAAACAATCTGCGTTTAGCAGATCCAAGATTTTACAAAAAATAAGACATAAACATCTTGCTAGGTGCAGATGTTTACGCGAAGGTTATAAAGGCTACTTGTATAAATTTGATGAGGGTAAAAATCTATAGATCACACCTCTATAAAAGGTTATATATTTGAGAAGAAAAAGGGAGTGGTGATATTAAAACAAATTAAAGAAAATATGGTATGGTCTCAGAATCGTTTTCTGTAACACCTTCGTACCAATACGGGAAAGGGGAAAATCAATGGGTTATGACAATAACGAGTTATTATTAAATAAAAGTCGCTTGAATTTGGAGGTAACCACTTACATGAGTATTTATTATATATAAGAATAAGAATGGCGCACTTATATACTTATGTATATTCAAAAGCAAAATGAAGTTTTAAGTCTTGTAACAGCACTTGCACTGGAATACGAGATGTTACTTTGTTGAGATCTAAGAAGCAAGTGACCGTATATAATTTACATACAATTCTATTAAGTTGTTCGGTCATAAATTCGTTCAGTTAAAATTTAACATCAATTCACAATAACCGCTTTTGAGATGAGAACAATTACTTTTCGATATGTAGATCGATTAATTATAAAGAAAAAATATGGAAATTACTTCAATAAATTCAATTCAAATTATAAAATAAATCAGAATTAATTTTTAACAATTCATGAAAATATACATAAAAAGGTAAATAGTTTTATCGATTAATTATAAGGATAAAATAGCGATATTACTTCAATAAATTCAATTCAAATTATCAAATAAATTAGAATTAATCTTAAACAATTCATTAGAATAGACATCAATTTAAATAAAATAAGTGAATATATTGAAAATTGTTTAATTCATTTAAACATCCTGGACCCTTTGGCCAGAGTGGCCAATAAATTATAGGGATTTTTGTAAAAGTTGTAGAGCTTTCAAGGCGCTTTGGAGAATCCGTTTCGGGTCGGTAGAAAGGGTAGCCAACTCGCGATTGCGGGGAACAGGTTGATAAGCTACACCACGCATTGACTGAACTTGGCGAGTACGTAGGTTACGATGGTCAGATACTCGCGCTGCTTGCTCTGTTGTGTGTCCATCGCGATTAGTACGATTTGTTTGACGTACGGCCTTCATTTTATTCTTTGGACGATGAAGGAGAGTATGATGAAACCATCCACACTTTTGGCACACGTCGGCAGAAGTGCAGTCTTTAGTCAAATGTGACCGCGCAAGGCAGTTTCTGCAATAACCGTGTTGTCGTACCCGGTGTTGACGTTCTTCACTAGACATCTTTAAAAACCTTCTACAAAACCTTAGTGGGTGGTAAAGGTGGCAAATGAGACATTGTTGAATATCTGGATTTCTTGAAGGCCTGTTAAGGAAAAAAGAGTATTAATATTGAAAGGACTAGTTTGGTAAGTTTGTATAGAGTCTGGATGACTGATGGTAGGTGTAGATTAATGATGGTAAGTGTAAATCAATGATGGTAAGTGTAAGTTAATGTTAGAGGAAATGGCTAAAACCTAATTAAGAGCATTCGTTTTCTTCATTTTCAGCGGAGGTTATAGGAAGGACACAGAGCTTGGATATTGCCCTGGTAACAACGCCAGTTTGCGATTTTAAGTCGGCGACACGTACAAGTCCGTCCTTGCCAATATAAACCTTAATTACTCGAGCTAGTTTCCATTCACTGGGAGGCATGGTATCATCTTTTATTACAACCAGTTGTCCTACTTTTATATTCTCCTCAGGGTTCTGCCATTTGTATCTCTTTTGGAGTTCTTTGAGGTACTCATCTTTCCATCTCTGTGCAAACTGATGATGTAGCGATTTCAGCCTTTCCCAACGGTCACGAAATGTGAGGGGTTCACTTGATGTCTCAGGTAGAGCAACTAAAGGTGCTCCGCGCAGAAAATGCCCAGGAGTGAGTGCAAGCAGCTCGTTGGGATCATTTGACATAGGGGATAGAGGCCTTGAATTAAGAACTGACTCAATTCGTATTAAAAGAGTTGAGAACTCTTCAAACGTATATTTTGTGTTTTGAGCTACTTTCTTAAAATGCATTTTAAACGATTTTACTCCGGCTTCCCATAATCCGCCCATGTGTGGAGCATTGGGGGGAATAAAAGACCATTGGAATCCGTGCGATGCGTATTTTTCTACTATATCTTGAGATGCTGATTTGATAAAGTCCTTGTACTCGTCCCGAAGAGCCCGTTCTGCACCCACAAAGTTCGTCCCATTATCTGACATAACCTTTTTAGGCAAACCTCGACGACCTACGAACCTTATGAAGGCCGCTCGGAAAGACCCAGCTGTTTAGTCTGAACATAGCTCAAGATGAAATGCTTTTGTGGAAAAGCAAACGAACACACATACGTATCCTTTGTGAAAGGGCGCATTTCTCACTAAAGAGGTTTTTATAGAAAAAGGACCAGCAAAATCTAAGCCTGTAACAGTAAAAGGTAAAGAGAAAGAACTTCTCTCAGTGGGTAGACTTCCCATTATCTGAGATTTTACGTTCTGTCTACAACGAATGCATGTGGTACAATTTCTAATGGTAAATCGAATGGCAGATTTTAAGCGTGGAACAAAATACTCTCCTCTTATAACTCGGAGCATTAAACTGCTTCCTGCATGCAGAAGGCTATTGTGAACAAAACCGATGAAAAGCTTACAAAACGCTGATTTGATTGGAATAATAATTGGGTATTTTTCTTTAAAGGAAATATCAGAGTTGGATAGTCTGCCATTAGCTCGCAAAATCCCTTCTTCATCTAAGTATGGGTTTAAGGGAAGTAGGGAACTTTTCCTTCCAACCTTTTTATAAGCGGTTAAGGAGTCATATTCTTCTTTGTAATAAGTACGTTGAGCGAGAATAATGAATTTTTTTTTCGTGGCCGAAAATTCTTCATTAGTAATTTGTTGGATATTTTCTACAGCTGAAGAGCTCGCTTCTTTTTGGGGTTCTTGCTTATAGATGATTTAAATTTTATATCATACCGTTCTTTTACGAGACTTATAAAACGAATCACATAAGTCATGACTCTAATAGCCTTGTCCCATTTCGAAAATTGGCATAAAGGGTCAACGGTAACATCTTCTTCATATGACTTTATTTGGTTCCCGTCACTTGTGATTATATGAAAGGACTTTATAATTTTCTTTTCGTCGGGGGGGTCTTTAAATGTGATGGGCTTTGGCCATTCCTCAGAGTTTTTTTTGTAGACAAACTGGCCCATTCCACCACAACGAGGTGTTAATAAGGTGGTGAGCGTCACAGCCACGAGATCCTAAATCCGCAGGATTTTCCGAAGACCGTACGTGTCGCCAAGATAAATTTCCAACATTTTTAATTATTTCAGCGGTTCGGTTTGCCCCATACGTTTTCCAAGTATTTGGCGGCTTTTCCAACCATCCTAGAACAATAGCAGAATCTGTCCATAGAAACAGCTTATAATTCTGACAAGATAAAAAGTTGTTCATTTTCCGCACTAACTTGGATAATAACACGGCTCCACATAGTTCTAATCGTGGGAGGCTCACTGGGTCTATAGGGGCAACTTTCGTCTTTGAAACAAAAAGGCGAGATGTGACACTTTTATCATTCTGAATTCGCACATAAACGGCTGCACAGTACGCCTTTTCCGAGGCGTCACAGAAACCGTGTATTTGTATTAAACGTGCAGGTGCATAATTAATCCATCGGGGAATCTTTAAATTAGAAATTTGGGACAAATTCTCAACAAATTTTTTCCAGGTTGCTAGCATGTTGGGTTTAACGTTCTCATCCCAATCAATGCCATCCATCCAAAGTTGCTGTAGTATTATTTTGGCTTGTATTACCACCGGTGCAATCCACCCGGCGGGGTCAAAGAGCTTAGCGACCTGCGAGAGAATTTGCCTTTTAGTGGTCGAATTTGAAGGTACACTGGGCTCAAAGGTATAGGAAAAGCAATCTGATAATGCGTTCCATTGAATTCCAAGGGTCTTAGTGGTACTGACTTCATTGAATTTGAGAAAGTCGGAGTCTACCAGGTTTTCCTTAGGGACTGAATTTAAAACTTCAGGGCAATTGGAAGATATCTTTTTTAGTGGAAAACCCGCAGATTTTAGAACTAAAATAAGTTGTGACAAAGATCCAACTGCAGATTGTATATCATGGGAGCCTGATAATACGTCATCTACATAAGTTTCCCTTTTAAGTATATGGGCTGCCTGGGGGTACATGTCCTCCGAATCAGAGGCTAATTGTCTTAGGGTTCTAATGGCAAGATATGGAGCGCAGTTAACTCCAAAAGTAACTGTTTTTAACGCAAAATCTTGAATAGGCTGAGTTGGGTAGGGGTGAAAGAGGATTCGCTGGTATTAGGAATCTTCCTTGTGGATTAGAATTTGGCGATACATTTTCTCTATATCACCACTAAAGACATACTTATAAAGACGCCATTTCAAGATTAGTTCCATTAAATCAGCTTGGAGTGTAGGGCCTACGTGCAACACATCGTTAAGGGACAACGATGAAGTAGATCGTTTTGAGGCGTTAAAAACAACCCTAACCTTAGTGCTGTGGCTACTTGGTTTTATCACTGCGTGATGGGGCATGTAATAAGAATTAAATCCGTAACAAGAGGTGTTTTCCGATGAGACCGTTGGTTCCATATGTTCCAATGTTAAATACTCTTCCAAAACATTTTTGTAGGTTTTAGCCAATTCGGGTTTTCTTTGCAAGGAGTTCTCCATCTGCAAATATTGGGCCATTGCTGCAAACCGAGAAGCGCCTAATGATATTTCTCGTGGAAATTCAGATTTAAATGGGAGTTTTACTACGTAACGCCTTTTTGCGTTTCGAATGGTCGTTTTCTGGTAAAGATCTTCACAAAATTCTCCCTCTTTAGATATCGGACGTTGATTTAAAATTTCTTCTTGCTCCCAGAAAATTTTTAGTTAGTCACCAATGGAGCAGGAAGGAATCTCATGTGCACCAATTGAAAACGAGGAGACTGATTCACTATTAACAGAACCACTAATAATCCACCCAAAAATGGTAGATTGAGCTATGAGAGACTGAGAAATATTCTTAATTCCTTGCAGGAGAATCCGTGGAATTACGTCACTGCCGATAAGAAGGTCGACATGGCCGGGGAAGTGGAAATTGGGGTCCGCAAGATCAATATCCTTAAAGGCTTCGAAATGAATATCCGTTTTCGAGGGCATAAAACTGGGTAACATTCTTGTTATCTTTGGAACAACTATAGCCTTTACATTGATATATTGATTCTTGTTTTCTGAATAAAGAGTAATTTTACACAGAGAATTCGATTGAGCTATTGCTTGTCCTCCGATTCCACAAATTTCAAAGGCTTTAGATTCTGTTGGTAGCATTAATTGTTGCTGTAGTTTTCTTGAAATAAATGTCTTTTCAGAGCCTTGATCCAAAAAGGCATGTGCTTTAAATTTTTCCTTTTGATGCTCAATTTGTACAATCGCTGTTGGGAGCAACGTATTTTCTTTTAACGCATTCATTGTGGTGCAAGACATATGCGAAGTTGTTGGAAAGGGTTTCTTTTCCTTGATTGGGGCTAAGGTTTCGAGTTTGGATTTCCCAAGGTTATCTAAGGTCGAATTAGGAGGCGTGGCTCTGAAGAAGTGAAGTAACGAATGGTGACTCTTTTTGCAGTGTGTGCACGTAAATTTACTTGGGCAGTCTTTACGGAGATGACTGTAAGCTAAACAGTTAAGACATATCCTGTTATTGGATACAAAGTGGTTTCGAGTTTGAGGATCATAATTTAAAAATTGAGGACAGTTCTTTAAGGGATGACTTAAATTGCAAATCTTGCAGGGATACTGAAAAGTATCCGCAGGTGACAAGCTTTTTTTTGTCATAGTTTCTTTAACTTCGGCTTTCTGTTGCGAATCAAGGTCCCGAGATTCCAATCGTTCAACTACCTCACATCTGTGGGACAGAAACTTATCCATCCGTTCCCATTTAACTAATTTCTTGTGGGACTCAAGAAATTGTTCCCACAGTGACAGAGTTTGTCTTGGAAGCTTACTAGAACACAGAATGACAATAAAGGGATCCCATTCACTTATCGGTACATCTTGGGCTTTTATCGCTGAGAGACAGTCATTGATCGTACATTGAATGTTTTGAATAGCTTCACTACATTCAGCTATAATAGGGGGCAAATTGAGGAGGATCTTAATTTGATTTTCTACCAGAATTCTTTGATTTTCGTATCTGTCTCTTAATGCGTCCCATGCCAGAGAAAAATTTTGTGAACACAACTTATATTTCTTTATTATGCCACCAGCCTGTCCTTGAACTTTTAACCTTAAATGATATAACATTTGTACGGGAGGAATTCTGGGATTGTCGGTGTATACAGCCGTAAACATGTCGCGGAAGGACGGCCATTCTTCATAACCACCGTAAAAAATATCCGTGTCACATGGAGGAACTTGGACGTGCTTATGGTTATCTTCGGTAAAACTTGGTTGAGCAGCCTGAGAGATATCGTTTAATCCTAAGCCTTTCCTAACATCTATGATCCGGGACTTGCATTTATGATACGATCGCGTACACGTTAAATATTTAGCTCGGGCAGACTCAATGATCTCTTTCTTCAATTCTTGATTCTTATTAATACACAGCTGTTTGTATGACTTTTGAAGGTTAGTCCACCGATCGTTGAGATCTTGAAGGTTTACTTCGAGAATTGAATCTGTAAGATCGGCAACCGAAATATTGTCAAACTCACAACAAAACGCGACCAAATCGTCCGAGTCGAAAATGAATTCATCCGCCATATTTAAAAAAGCTTGCGTCCGCCTTGTTCTCACAATTGTGGAAAAAACTTATAGACTCAAATTAGAGAAAAAAAAAAGAGCGTGGGTTGCGAGCTATGTGTTAATAAGTCCCTGATTAAATAAAATATTTTGTTCTGGCGTTTAATAATATTAATATCACGATTCCACTAAATAATAGTTATCTTATTTTATTTTTAGTTTTTTAATTGGGAGATGTGGTAATATCACTGGGATTGTGTGATTTGAAATGATTTCGGTAAAACAAATTAAAAAAATGTTTGCTGGGAGCAAGTGAAGTAAATCAATGTTTCCAATTAACGTTGAGTAGTTGTTACTAGTTTACTGGAAACCACAAATTTGGAATTGCTCACAGAGAACAAGGGAACTGCCACAATGTTCTTTATTGAAACTTGGGAAAATATCCTAATGTTTGGGATTTAGTGATCTGTAAATATTTATTGCAACTCCGCAATTTGAAACTGTTCGCTGGAGATTAATGAACTGCTTTAACGTTTTTCTTGGGATTGGGGAAAATGGGTTAATGCTCACTGGGACGTAGTGATTTTGAAATATTTATTGAAAATCAGCAATTTCAAACTGTTCACTGGGAACGTTTTAACGTTTTTATTGGGATTTGAGAAAATGTGTTAATGTTCACTGGGATGTAGTGATTTTGAAATATTTATTGAAAATCATCAATTTCAAACTGCTCACTGGGAATTAGTGAACTGCTTTTAACGTTTTATTGGGATTTGGGAAAATGTGTTCTTGATTATATTCGCTGAGAATTAGCGAACCGATATAAATAAAATTTTCTTGTGTGTTTAATGTTCACTGGGTTTTCAAATGTAATAAAACTGGTGACTGGGATCTAAAATCAAATTCGAATGTTCACTGGGATTCAAAATTAAATTTAAATAATCACTGGGATTTAAAATTAAATGTTTATGTTTACTGGGCTTAAAATTAAATTCAATGTTAATTGGGATTCAAAATTAAATTTTATGTTCACTGGCAATTAAAATTAAATGTTAAAATTTTTGCTATTCGCTGGGAAGTAGCGAATTGAAATATAAAAGAATTTTTGTTTTTCTTTATTATTATTTTTTTTTTTTTTTTGTTGGGATTTTTTGCAGTAATGGTTAATGAAATTTAGCTATTTTGGATAAAGTTGTAATTAATAATTGTTGGTTGGGATTAGCAGGCAGGTATAATTTGTCTCCTGTGTCTTAATGTTCACTGGGATTTAGTGATTATATTAAGTTTTATTATAAGTTAAAAAAGTTTAACTTTTTTATTAAAAAATTTTAGCGGGACTTTGTGTTTGTTATTTAAATTTCAATTGGGAACAGTCAGTGAGAATCAATTATTTAAGAAATTATAATAAAATAAGCATCTTAAATCATTCACTGTACATATTATTTGCCCATTAAATAACCCTTCAATTATTTTGTGTAAAATAAATTTTATTTCACACCTCTAATAACCAACAATCTGGCAAATCAAAAATAAATAAAAGCTTTATAAGATAAGAGCTTTTTTCCCATATTATGCCTATTAAAGAGAAAAAGATCATAAAGAATAACTGCCTGCTGTTTATGTTTTTCTCTGATTCTCTTAAACTGAAAAGCAAGAGGTAAAAAAAAAAAAAAAATTGTTTGACTTTTTCCTTCGACTAACAACAAATTGCATTGAAATTACGGTACAATTTTTGAATGAGTTTTGTTAGTGGTTTTGTTTTAAAATTCTTTGGTTTTCAGCAAATTTTATTTGGGTATTCTATTTTTACATACCTATGTATGTACATATATCTGTATTTATGTATAAGCCAGTGTTAAAATGAGATTTAATATGTTGAAATTTGTGTGTTTCTTTTGTTTTTTCTTCTACTCACGATTATTCCGGCAATGGTGTAGACAAATATTTCTGCATAAATTTGTGATTTCTCCTATTTGTTGCTTTTTTCCTTCCTTCGATAGCTTATTGGTATAATATTTTCCTTTCTTGCCGCAAATTTTACTTTTCTTCCAAAAAATTTCACTTTTTAAGATTTATTTACATCTGTTCTGCTTGCGCGCGTGTACTTGATTAACAACTTCAACAAAATAAATTTTTTATACGTTTGTTGAGTGAGCTTTTTCGGACTGTATGTATGTATTTAGTTTTACGTTGGTAGAGTTGCCAGTTGCTCAAAAGGACCATGTATAAATTTGATGAGGGTACAAATTTATAGATCACACCTCTATAAAAGGTTATATACTTGAGAAGAAAAAGGGAGTGGTGATATTAAAACAAATTAAAGAAAATATGGTATGGTCTCAGAATCGTTTTCTGTAACACCTTCGTACCAATACGGGAAAGGGGAAAATCAATGGGTTATGACAATAACGAGTTATTATTAAATAAAAGTCGCTTGAATTTGGAGGTAACCACTTACATGAGTATTTATTATATATAAGAATAATAATGGCGCACTTATATACTTATGTATATTCAAAAGCAAAATGAGGTTTTAAGTCTTGTAACAGCACTTGCACTGGAATACGAGATGTTACTTTGTTGAGATCTAAGAAGCAAGTGACCGTATATAATTTACATACAATTCTATTAAGTTGTTCGGTCATAAATTCGTTCAGTTAAAATTTAACATCAATTCACAATAACCGCTTTTGAGATGAGAACAATTACTTTTCGATATGTAGATCGATTAACTATAAAGAAAAAATATGGAAATTACTTCAATAAATTCAATTCAAATTATAAAATAAATCAGAATTAATTTTTAACAATTCATGAAAATATACATAAAAAGGTAAATAGTTTTATCGATTAATTATAAGGATAAAATAGCGATATTACTTCAATAAATTCAATTCAAATTATCAAATAAATTAGAATTAATCTTAAACAATTCATGAGAATAGACATCAATTTAAATAAAATAAGTGAATATATTGAAAATTGTTTAATTCATTTAAGCACTACTCTTCAAGCTGAATCGGTTGGTACGACAATAGCCCAGGACACTGTATTTGGTTGGACCATCATTGGAAAAATGGGATGCTGAAACTTCAACTTTCTGGTTTGTAAATTTAAACCCATTACCAAAAACGCAATTTTATGTGAATGATAGACAATTAACAATAACATTATTGTTAATTATCTATTCGCTTAAATATCATTTATTTTATTAAATTTTGAATTTATACAAATCCACGCAAATAAAAAACAGCGATAGTTTTAAATCTTGATCACAAAATAAATTTAAAACCTCTACATTTTTACCCATCATGGTCTAAATTGTAAAAATAGTTTGCCTTTTGTTACAGTGTTTCAATCACAAGAAAAAAATGCTAAAAATACATCTTTTTTATATTTTCTTTATGCGTGTGTTTACCCTTGACAAACTAAAGATCATGATTTTTGTTTTTTATATTATTTTGAGAATCTTGTAAATTCACACAATTCGCAATTCTTTATATTACTTAAATGTTAATGCAGTGTTCGAATTTATTATATGCATTATATTATAGACTATTGTTACTCTCTTACTAAACTATGTTTGTTTTATAATTATATTTGCACTGCATAACAAGCGTGTATTTTTATTAACATTTGCTTTGCGTTAAAAAAAAACAAATTTTTTAAAAACTGAATTGTATTCTACCTTATTTCCAAGTTATATATTTTAATTTAATTTCTGTTGATCACTGCATTATACTGACTTATTTTCTGCAAAATTATGTCCAGCTGTTCTCCTGGTTCCCCAACTCCTTGTCTTTATTATTGCAATATGGCAAGGGGGGCGGGATGTTTACGTATGGAATAATTTGGTGCAGTACATATTAATTCGTTTTAAAATCTAAATAAAATTTATAAACATGTTCGACCTTAGAGGAGAATATCGTGGTGTACTGGAAATGTCTTTATTAACATCAACGAGTTAATCGTTTTACTCGTTGATGCTCACTTCTTTTGTTGCCCTTGACATACATTCTTTTTCGTTTAGTCAGTCTTTTACAACCAACCAGAGTGAGTGAATGCAGTGATCAACGCAAGCGTATATGTATTATCAAAACAGTATAAATTTAATAATAATTAAAGAATATATGTTAACCGAAGCAACAATAAAACAATACTCTTATGCCCATATTTCATACAAATAATTGAATAGGCTTTAGACGAAACCAGTGCTTTGTAAGTACCCTTAAACCCCATATTTGTATACTGCGATTGGTGTTCAAAAGGAAAAAGTGCGTTTCTAACCCCCAACAAATATGACGGGATAATTTTATCATACATTTAAAAAGTTACAAAAAGAATTGCGTGCTAGAAAACATGTCAATTCTTAAATTTCTTGTCAGATGTGAAACGCTGTCAGACTGTATCTCAAAAGATGTTGGTTTGTAGTTGTAAATCACAGTGGAGAACATTTTCATAATTTTTATTCAATATCTTAATTATAAAGTACCAAAAATCCTATAAGACTTTGCTGGCGATTGCGTCGTAAGAACTTTTTCTGTAATAAATTGTATTAAAACTATATTGAAAAATAAAATGCAATATGAACTTTTTAGCATTTACTGTCGTAGTGACATTTATGAATGTATATAGCAACTATTTATTCTTTTAATGTTGTATTATTTAAATGTTATATAAAGCCAAGGCACATTTCAAAAATGGAAATCATTTTCTGTAATAATTTTTTTTTCGATTGAATGCAGTTCTTATGTTTTACGAGATGGTATGTAAAATTCATGTACTTTAACTCTTACAATATTGTACAGATTAAATAAAAATGTTTTATAACTAATTTTTATATGCTGCCGATATTTGGGTATATTTGATAAGCCTTTTGTGAAGAAAGCTAAAAAACTGACAATTCTAAATTAGAAATATTTGTGTTTTTAGTTAAAAAAATAAGTATTAACGAAAGCATTTTTATTTTGTTCATGGACAGAAGGATTTTTACAATATCCACCTTTGGCGCGCACATATGAAAATGTATTTTCTAATGGATCCTGAATCAATCGGCATTTAAAATTTAAATTAATTTTGAATTTTCCTGTTGCATTTCTTCAGGTAAGGATATTATCCACCGGTTGTCTGTGTAAGACCGCTGACCCAAATCTTTTAATACCGATATCTCCAATTTGTTTCATGTATATAATCAGCTCCTAAAGTTTTGTTATAAAGCTTTAAGCCACACTTAAGCGGGTTAAATTTAATGAAATTTTTGCTATTTAAACCAACGGTTCTCAAATGGGGGTTCGTGGACACCTGGGGGTCCGCAGCAACCATCTAAGGGGTCCGAATGAAAGGCCGAAAACACAGTGTTTAAAATAAAATGAAATAAAATAAATATGTTTTTATACCTTTATTGCAAAGTTCCGTAAACAGTGTGACAACTGTTCTAGCACCATTAAACCGATAAAATTTGATGCTTCCACATTTGTATCTCTAGTTTCCCAACGAAGTAACATATTTTTATGAAGATGCCACCCAACGGTGTGGCGAAATATTGAAAAAATAAATAAAAAACAATATTTTTATTTTTTTTAAACCTGACCTAGTGCTTAATTAATAAGAAAATAATAAAGGTCAGAAAACATTTAAATTTGATTAAGATCTACATCAACATCAAAATTAAAAAAAAAAAAAATCATGTTCAGAAATGACCCAGTTACTGTTTTGTTAATTGTATAGATTTCTTTTTTTTTAATTTTAGTTTTCCATAATGGAAAGACGTTGCACTTTTATATAATATCTATAATACTATACTCAATATTTGATTTCAGTTTATGTTTTAATGTTTTATGAAAGTTTTCACAACAAGTAAAGTATAACAAAGTTTCACCTTTTTCAATTTATATACATATATGTAATTGCCAATTTAAGTGGACTTTATTTCTGTGCTTATTTGAAAAAAATATACATATATATATAAATTTTCTTGCTGTTGTATGTATAAATTGTCCAGTGTCCTTTTTCTAGAAGCGGCAGCGTTTAAAAAATTATTAAAACATTAAAACAACAATTATACAAAATTGATCCGTTAGTTTTTTACTGACTTTCTATCAAATGAATGTTTAAGAGTTACATCCATAAATATGTTGTTTTATTAAAAATATCGTGTAAATGTCCTCAAATCATTTATGAACTAAAAAACCTTGATTACAATTTTGTTTGATTATTTTGTAGGTTACTATGGATACCTCCAGTTAAAATCGACATAAAGGATATTCCAAGCTAAAACAAATGTTCCCACCTATGTCAAATTTTTATACCCTTCACCACAAAAAGTGGAAAAAGGATATATATATATATATATATATATATATATATATATATATAAGTTTGTCATTCTGTGTGTAATTTCTACAATATGCATTTCCGACCCCATAAGGTATATATATTCTAAATCCTTATGCACAGCGAAGTCGATTGAGCGATGTCCGTCTGTCCGTCCGTGTTAGTGTTGAAATCAAGTTTGCCGAGCAAACTTTTTTCACAAAAAAATTATTACTTCAATCGGTCAGGCATAGTGTCGAAAGAGGTGCTATTGGAAATCAGCACGATCGATCCATGTCATTGGAGACAGCATGTAAAACACCACGCCTACCTCTAACTTTTTCATGTCATTTGGAACAATAAGGTAACTTCAGCCAAAAAAATAGTATATAGGGCGATAGATAATTAAAAAATAAGAAAAATATATCAATGAAAAAATTGGCGAGTTACAGGGCTTTGAAATTTTCAAATATTTTTAAAAATCAATATAGGTGTCATTTTAAAGCTTTTAAAGAGGTCTTTAAGGAAATACTAATATTTTTTAAAAATGCTTAACCCATTAAGAGCCGATGTCACTTTTATGTAAAATTATATATATGCAGTACCAAATTTTTTTTATTTTGTAATTCTCTGCCACCCCAATATACGTTTTTTGATTGGAGTTACTCCACTAAACTATATTTACATAGATAGTGAAGGGTATATAAGATTCGGTATAGCCGATTATATCACTCTTACTTGGTTCTTTACAAATTATCTAAATTTAATTACATTTTAATCTGAAACCTTATTCGTGCAATAAAAAATATATATAATTTCGCTACTACAACACAGTCACAAATTATTAAACGAACACGAAAAACCCAGCAAACATATTAATTGAGGTAAGTTCGTGGTTTAGTGAAACATCGTATTTAACAAACGTTTGTTGGCACAAAAAATGGATTTTAAAATGGCCCCCTTTTGCTGAGATAAAAGTTCCAGCCAAACAATATTCGAAAGGAATTCAACTTTTCTTACGTTATGCTATTTTATTTTACTCTGCAATGAGTTAAATTTCTCATTTGTAAATTACATGTGGATTTAAGAAAGATTCACATGAAAAAAAATGTTACAGAACATTTTTGTTCGAGTTGTGTAAAGGTATCAGATCTACTTTCTTAGCAAAGTTAAAAGCAAACCAATGTGTGTTACCTTACTTTTGGCAGGCAAAACTTGCTTTAAAAAAAAAATAAAATTAAATTAAGAAAAAAAATTATAATTAATTTTGTCACTGCAGCAGAAATAAATTAACTTTTATGTTCTTACCGCCTGGACCGATTCAAACAAAATTACATGATAGAAGCAGAGAAAAAATCAGACTGAAACTTTGAGAATTCCAGACTTTGCAGGAACGGCGAAGAGGGTCCCAGATTAAAACACATGTTACTGTCGTAAAATTTTTCTTTTTTCATTAGGTTAAAATTTCAAATATAACTAAAAAGCCAAAAAGACAACGTAAAATGTCGTCTACAGCTATATTTAAAAATTTGTATGTTACAGATACATACTTAGGTTAGTTTTTGGTCAGAATCTTTAAACAATACAAATCCTTTCTTCATAAATAATTTTTTTTATAAACTTAAAAGTTAAAAGTTTCCGTTAATTTTATGACAGGCACATTTATCAAGATTTTTGCTATACAAAGAATAATAGCAATTTGATGAGTCCACATTCATTTGTTTCAGAAAAAATTAAAAAAGCTTTCCAGTGTGGCAATAACGTAAATGTTATTTTGAAATAATTATAACTTCTTTAATTTCTTTTAAAAATAATGCGGAAAATAAAGTAATGCAAATTTTCTTAATTCAAACTTTTTCTTTTAATTCATCAAAAACATATCAGAATAAGCTTTTTTATCGTTACCTTACGAATACAAAAACATGTGGTTTAATAATAAGTACAGTAAATTAAAAGTGAATTGCAAATAAAAGTTTTTATAAAAGTAATAATTTATAGTTTAAAAATAAATAAAATCAATCGGGTCTTATTTAAATACATTATAATATCATACATATGTATCTATAAATTAATAACAATTTGTAACCGCAGTTTTTTAAGCTATTATCGGCTAAATAAAGATGCTTTTATTATTATTAATGGAGAAAATATCTTATGATCTTCCGAGCTCGACAGTACCATCAGTGCCTGTTCAATCTCATTTAGACCTTACAAATTATTGCAGTTCATAAGAAAAACTTAAACAGTTTGCAAGAATACTCAGTTATCTAACATAGGCATTGTATTTTAGCTCTCTTCAAAAAGCATACCGTTCTAGGCATCTTTAAGGTGTCGAGTGTATCAATCCCATATTTAGATAACGGAAAAATGGACAATCGTTTGCGTTCTTATGTTATGTTTTTTAAATTATTGTAAACAATTTTTAATCACTGCATATGGCTTTAAAAATTACATGTTCATTTAAAATTCATGGCGAATGATTTCGTAGAGCTTTAACGAATTTCCAACATTTTTAGTGTAGTAAAAACATTAAGCTGAAATAGATTCGTAACTTAAATGGCATGCAACCTGAACAATTAAGTGGTATCTTCTTGAAATTTGTACTCAATGTTTAAATAACTGACGATACATTTAAAACATTCGGAATTTTTTAAACAAAATTTAATGGTTTGTACTAGTAATTAAAGTTTAAGTTTTCATATCTAATTAAAACCAAAACTGGTATCATAAAAATATGCAAGTTTAACCTCCCTAATCAGGACTTTCTAACAAATCAATAAACTAGCATGATTTTTCCTGTCATACTCGCACGTGATTTTTACCTCAACTAAATTATCCTTCTTAAAATTTTTGATATATTTTTAAAACATCTTTTTTCTGCCCAATTGGGCCCTATATCGTATACGTTAAAGAAAAGTTAAGTTTTGCTAGGAACACAACGGAGGCAAACGACGAATTTTGTCTAATAGGCTTTTTACACTGACTAAAATCTCGGCGAAACGCATGGAAGATGTAGACAAAGTGAAGCATTCGTTTACATATACAAAATCTACCATCAACTCAGCTGTCAAAAACATATAATTAAGCGACGCATAGTTTTTAGTAGTAAAATAAAGATTAAAAAAAAATTGATTTCGAGGACATATTAATAATTGGTTTAATTATGACTTTGAAAGAACAAACTTAGTTATTCATGCAATGAATTGAAATAATGAAAAACCATCCTGAAAGAAGAAGATGAAAAAAAGTTTTTAGTGGACATAAGACAGTTTTTAGGTCACAATCCACTGGTTTAAGAACATTTATTTCAATAAATACTTATATTTTTAAAAGTCGCTATAGTGAATTTTGGAAAAAGATGTCCAAAATAAAAAAATATTAAATAAAAACATTTTTATTTGATGTTTTAATTAATTGTATTTTTAACTTATTTTTCAAGCTTTCAAGAACTTGTTCTTTATCTTATTTTATCCATATTTCGCTACTCCTTTGTGTAGCATCATCAGGAAAAAAACAACAACATAAAAGTAATAAAAATTGGTTTCAAACTAACATAAAACAAAAAATTATTTTGTCATATAAAAATTTTTTAGATAACAAAAATAAGGTACAAAACTATTTCTTATTTATCAAGTGTCTATAAATCTGAGCTACATTATTATTATTATTATTATTATTATTATTATTATTATTATTATTATTATTATTATTATTATTATTATTATTATTATTGGTGTATTAATTATTTGTAACCGTTCTAACATATAACGCCGTTTATAATTGTTTTCTGTGTTTATTACTGAAACATTTTCAAAATTAGGATAGTGATTTAATCCTGCACAATGAGATGATGCAGTTTTTTGTTAATTAATAGTTTTTATATCTTTGATCAGATTTATGAACAGCAACTCTAGTTTTTATGTAGTTTATTTTTCGTTGTTCCTATATAGACTAAATTTGACAATTCTAGATTCGGTATTTTATCTTTAGTTTTACTAAATATTCTTTTTAATGTATAGTGTGTTTTATATGCCATTCTATATTTATTTCAGTCAAAAATTTTTGATTTCTCTAACCCTTCTGATATTTCAGGTACAAAATAAAAGACTTATAAATCTTTGGTTTAATCATATTTATATTTCCTGTATTTAAATTATTCTTATATGTTATTATTCTTATATATATATTCTTATATATATATATATATATATATATATATATATATATATATATATATATATATATATATATATAAGTTGGAAAGTTGAGTTGGAAAATTATTATTATTCAATATATTTCTAATATTTTCCTTATTCTTTTTATGAAACTCAATATCACTTATCATAAGTATCCTTTCTATTATAAATTTTTAGCTGCATTTATTATAAGCCGTTGGTTTTTGATACCAATCTATTAATAAATTATTTCCTCTCCAGTTACCAGCAGAGATCAAACAACAAATTTGAAATATGTTTTGGTCGATCGCTGCATTACAATTTATTGCGACCAAAATAATGTTAAATCTGTGTATTAACTCTTCTTTTATGCCAGTAACGTCTGCAGTTTTGGCCGGATTTTCGAAAACCCTTCTTGCCGTATTGCTATTTATGCCCAGTGTCAACTTTAATCTCTTCCGAATTTCAGCTATGGACTAGTATGTTTATTACATTATGCATGAACGAAAGTTCATGTTTTGTTACTTTATCATTTTATAGTTTTTACTGCTTTTTTTGAAAGAAGCAGCTGATTTTTTTTAACTTGTAGCTAAGATTTCAAGCTGTAATTTACCATCTTTCGTTGCACAGCGCTCCAAGGAGCTAAAAAGTTGCAGTCCACTGAAATTGATGAACATTGCAATTTTGACGTTGTTTATATTTTTTTCTACGAAATTTTTTATATGACACCTTTTCCAACTGTTTTTAATGCAAGTCTCATCTATGACAATTGTCATTTACGAAAATATACAACAAAGTCAAATAATAAGTTTACTGTGATTATACCAAAAGATTGAATATACATATATGAACTTCGAGCGTGTCTGTCCAAACAAATAATAAATGTATCAGCCTAATATTACGGAATCATATTATTCAGATATCTGAGAACAAAATACCAAAAATTATCCAAATAGGCGAACATGAAAAAATAAGTTTCGGCCACTCTTCAACCAATGTGCGACGTCGTGGTTATGTGCATTTTCATATGTGTATATAATTTTTTTATTTTTACGACGAATATTCGCAACCAATAATTTGTCTTTCGTCCCAGTTGTGTTCCTAGCATTAATTAATTTTGCTTGAACAGTGCTAATTTTTAGATGCTTTTGAAAACATATGTATGTAAATGTATTAAAATGGATAAAGTAATTATGTATATATGTATGAATGCATGCATTTTAATTTATAACGCATTTATAAAACCCCACACTAAAGGAAATATTTAATTTAAACTCTGATTTTGACTGCTTGCGCGGGATCCCCTTTTTCTATTTGAAGAGAATATGAATAATCTTGCACTTGTTAGACCATTAAAGAAACAACATTAAAAAAAGTTATAATGATGAAATCTTTTATTACGCAACAAATCTTAAAGAAATTCACTGCATTTCCATTCTAAAAATTTCAACAGTATTATTTTATTACTTGTTACAAATATAACTCGAATAACTCCAATCAAAAACAAGTTACAGTGGTATATACGGCTATGCCGAATTTTATATGTGCCCCTTACCATATAGTTTAGTGAAGTAACCAGTTTAGTGAAGTAAAAATTTTTAGGTACTACATATATATAATTATATATAAAGATGCCATCAGATCTCAATAGGTTAAGCCTTTTTTAAGAATCGTAGTATAGTGAAGGGTATAAAAACAAATATTGGGTTGACAGAGAATTAAAAATTAAGAAAAATAAATTATGTACCAAATATAATTTTACATCAAAATTTTACCAGCAGCTTAATTGATTAAGCATTTTTAGGAAAATTTAACATTTCCAGAAAGATCCTTTTAAAAGCTTTTAAATGATACCTATATTTATATATATATTTTTCTTATTTTTATAATCTCTATCGCTCTATATATTTGCGTTTTCGATTAGAGTTACTTCATTGTTCCTTATTACATGGAAAACTTAGAGGTAGGCGTGATGTTTTGCCCGCTGCCTCAAAGGATATGGACGGTTATTGATGATTGATTAATAGAAAAATTACATCTGATCGATTGCCATATCTAAATTTTCTTTAGCTCATATAGTGTCTTGGAGAACTTGATTTTATTATGCACGGACAGAGGTACAGACGTAAATCTTTCAATCGACTTCGCTATGCATAAGACCTCCGATTACATCAACTTTATTAAGTCGGAAGTGGTTATTTTAGAAATGACAAACAGAATGACAAACCTAGATATATCCTTTTTTCACCTGTAATGGATGGTATTAAAGGAAAGTTAAAGTATGTTACTAGGTATTTTGCGTAACATATTCCTGAGAGCCTTTTTAAAATTATTTTAATAATTGCAGGTGTTATATTGAATACCCTGTTTTATGACATCGATGAAGAAAAATCTGCTTATTTTTAAATAGTCTTATCTTGCTGGTTTACCTGCAAATTTACAGAAATTTTATGGAAAGGGTGCACCGCTGATTGCAAATTTATTAGTTTGTTCTCTCTAAGTACCATAAACATATCGTGTAGCATTGTTAAGTGGGACCTGTAACGAATATAATAGTTAGGAGCTGGTTGCAAGAAAGTTTGTTTTTGAATGTCGTTAATAAAACCTATTTGGATGGATACAATGTTAGGCCGCTTGTTTAAGTCACCTACAAATAACTTTTGAGTGCTCATAAAGTTTATGTCAAATATTATCATCAAGAACAATACCGCTAAGCTAATATATTCAGATATGATCAGCGTATGCATAAACAATAACAAAATTGATTATTAATTAATATCAATGCTGAAAAACAAAGTTCCTGAAAGTAAGCCTTGTTGAAGTCCAGAATTCCCACCTTTAACCAACAACAACCTTTTGTACAAGTCACATAAGTGGTGGCCTATTAGGAGTACTGCACTGCACCCAAAAAAGAAAAATATTACAATTTTGTACACAAAAGCAAATTTTCCACTTTGTCAAAGGACCTTAAAAAATACAAGCAATTAGCGCTAAAACGCCAATGTTATATGTTGATCTGATATCATCAAGTACTTTTACATAGGTAGAACGTAGTCCGAGCAAGTGGACTATTTATATTAATAAAATCAATCAGTAAACACTACATTTTTGCTTCAAAAACTTTACCAACTGGGGTATTCTTATGACTCTAATATGTAATTTTTCCTAGAAAAATACAATTTCTTCGCTTCTCTTTTTATCAATTAAGCTCGTTTTCTAGTTCTTTAACATAAAGTTCCGCACAGCCGAGGGATTTACTTCATCTGTTTTTTGTTAAAAGGTCTTTTTTGAATTTTATTTACTTATAAAAAATATTAACAGCACTTAAGATTTAACTTAAAATAAGTATTGCAATAAATAAAACAACTCCTATAATAAGCTCCAAAATTTAAAAATCTATTTAAAAAAAAGTTGGCAAAAACCCTACAAATCATAAAACTAATAACTGTTAGAATATACAGTTTGTAAAAAAAAATGTTTTCAAAACTAAAGAAATTAACAAATTTTAAGATAAACCTTTATTCTTAGGTAAAATATATAATATTTATTATTATTATTTTTTTATTTACGTGATGTTAGATGTTGCTAAACACATTTTAGCAGGATAAACAAAATTTATTCCAACAACAAAAAAATAATTGTAAATAAAAAAATACTTCAATTTGTGCGCTGTAAAATAAATGTTTTCATTAGTTGAGCTTTGTTTTTCACGGTTCTTTTTCCGACCTTTTTCTACAGGTGGACCCACAAATTTTCTATTAGGTTTAGATCGGGTATCAGTTACTTTTCTGCAATTATATAATAACCAGGATCTGCAAACGTACGATTTATGTTTTGGATCATTATATTGGTAAAACTTACATTTTAACTTTGAGGGATTTTTTGGATCAATGAAGCCGAATTTTTTAGCACTTGCAGTCAACTCGTTTTTTAAAGTGTCCAAATAGACTTTCTTGGTCATTATATGTTATTATATCCTTAGTTCGCCAAAATCCTTGAATGAGATGCAACCCCAAACCATTACAGATAATTTTCCAAATTTTACAGTGGATATTATATTTTTATTTTTTAAAGCCGTCAGAGACTTGTGTCAAATTTTTTGAGGTCCATCATGAGAGTAAATCATCACCTTCGTCGCGTCGCAAAAAATTACATCATCTCAGTACGCCTGAGGAAAAGAAATATGTTCAATGACAAATTTATATCTTTTTTCAATATTTAATTTGGAGAGCAGAGGCTTGCTTTTTCTGTCAAGTCTTGAAAAGTTTATGGCTCTGCAGCACGTTTCGAACAGTCTGATGGGAGATAATTACATCACATTGGGGTTTGATCTCAAGTGCAATTTATCTAGTGCTGGAATGTGGATTGTCGTCACTAATTTTCAAATTTTTCTTTTAATGCGCCGATTTACTTTTTTTGGTCTGCCTGGTGTTGGTTCTTCTTTTTCTGCTCGGTTAATAACATTATATACTGCCCTTAGGTTAAGGGAGAACATTTCTGTATTTTTTTGTAAGACTTTTCTTTGTAACAATTAAAATACACTATACACAATACTTATGTACTACGCTTAAAAGGAACTTACATTCAATAAATGTGCAAAAAAAAAATAACGGATCTTCTTTGCTTTTGGGTTTTTTTTTTTACAACATTTTTTTTACACCTTCCAAAGAAAGTAGTTATTTTGTAGCATTGTTGTTGTTATGTTTATTATTATTATTATTTCAAAGTGTCGGCGCCTTTTTGTCGCCAACTTATAGGAAAACAGTTCATACAAAATCAAAGAAAATAATTTTGTTGTTGTTTTCCATTGTTTAAATATAAATTCCAAAAAACTTTTAGTTTTGAAAACATTTTTTTTACAAACTCTACCTAATCAGCGAATAATAAAATATCTTAAACAAAAAAAAAAAAAAAAGAAAAAAAACAAGATCGATAAAAAATGTCTTCATCAATGATCTTATAAATTCATAGTCAGAATTAATAGTCGAATCCCTCATACTCATGAACATATGTAGTTTTGTGATTTAAATTACCATGTAACCGGATTGTTTAGTACACTCAAAAAATTTTACATTAACCGTTTGTAGTTTATTTAGGAAGTTTTCAGTTTAGTTAAAAATAAATGAAAATATGGTTGTTTCAGGAAGAAAATATTTGTTTAACTTTTTATGTCTGTTGTTAAAAAAACAAACGACAGTAAAATACTGGTTTTCAGTGCAGTTAAAATTAACAGTTAATTTTAACGTTGTTGCAGTAAAAATGAAATACATATTTATAAAAAAAGTTTGTCAGTAGAAAAATATTTTTTACATTATATTTAAAAAATAAATTTTACAAACAAAATTTTTTGAAAAATATGTCTACTTAAAAAAAATAGTTCAAAAAATTTTTGAAAGAAACATAAAAAACATTGAAATTTTTCTACGTAGGACATTATTTTTGTTTTAACAAATTAAAATCAGTAGTAAAACTACTGTTTTCGTAGGTTATTTGCTCTTGTTTGAATTACATGAGAAAAACAATTGTTTTTCTGTTTTTCCTAGTTTTAAATGTATTAATTAAAATAAATACAAAAGCAGTTGTTACTAATGTTTTGGTAGGTTATATTTTGTTAGTTAAAATAAGTGAGAAAAACAGTAATTTTTACTGTTCTAAAATGTTTTTTGGTGCGTTGGAATAAATAAAAATTATTTGATTTTACATATATTGTGAGTTAAAAAAATAACGTTCAAAAACAATTGAAAAATTCATTTAATTTAAATGAAATGTAAGTGGACCGTTTTTTAAATGAAAAAGTAGTTGTAAAAAGTGATTTTTCGTTTAAATTTACCTACATAATATTTTGAGTGTGCCTTTTTCTTATATTATGGATTATTTTCAGGTTTAATTTTGAATAATTTTAATTATTTATTTTTTATGCTTTGTGCTCAATGCAACATTTACCTATTAAAAAGCAGGTTATTTGTAAATTTTTTACTTTTTCGCAGTTCGTAGCCCTCATAAAAGAGTTTGTCTTATGATTTCTAACTGTAAGTTTTTTGTCTAGGTGTTTTACATGATCACAAATGTGTATGACGTTGCTTTGAACTTCAATATGAACAGTTGTAAACTTTGTTTTCTTTTAAAGCTCATTACGGAAACAAATAGTGAAAAAATTCTATTACATACAGGTTTCTTACGAAATGCATTAAAGTTGTAATAAAACGAGATCATTTCTGTACATAAAATATTTTTTGGAATATATATTATATTTAATATATATTATATATATTATATTTAATATATTTTATATTAAACATATAATATATATTATATTTAATATATAATATATATTATATATATTATATTTAATATATATATTTGGAATATATATTATATATGTCACAAATATATGTTCCACCTTCCATTTAAGCATAAACTTAAGTTCTTTGCTATTGCTTCAGTGAAACCTGGCGACTCCTCCAACTTTCTCTCCAACTCTTTCACCATTAGAAGGTTCTGCAAAGGGGGCATGTTGGCGACTTCATCAAGTTTTGAGTCGTAAGTCTTCCCAGTCAGCCGACAGACGGATTTCTCGACCTTTTTGATGATCACCTTGCAGTCCAATCAAAATTTTTAGGCAATACGAATTGCAAAACTTCTTTAAATTCAAAATAAATTATGATTTTATAATCACATATACTTTCCTCAAGTTTTCCAAGTTCAGTTTAGCTTTCCTTTTGACCCTGGACCTAATCTTGAAAGGGAAAGAATGCCTAAATTAAAATATACTTTAAACCAATATAATTTTTGCGATGTTTTAATTAACCTCTATATTTCCCATCACTTCTGGACGACGATGATGTTGAGGCACACATCTTGAGTGTTTCTACCAAATACTGTTGTTGACTGAAAATCAAAGTAATACATAAATTTAAGCAAATAAGGAAAAGTTTTACTTATTTAAAAACAATTTACAATTTTGGATTTAATAAGTTCTTCAAACTCGGATCTAACTCTTTGAAGGCTGTGGCGGTTTTAAATACCCGCAACATGCCTGTGAAGTTTTGGATTTCCAGTGTCAGGTTTATTGGACACAATCTCTGCACTTTAACTGCTCTCAATCCCAAATGCAGCTTACCTTTTTAATTACACATTGAACTAGTAAATTTATTTAAATTTATTTTAAGTTCTTTGTTTTTCATATATTTTTTCTTTAATTTTTGCTTTTAATAATTTACCTTACCACTTTTATAATTACTTGATAAATGCGCAATTTTCTTAACGTCACGAAATAAAACATATATTGGCTGTTTCACTCTTGCATATGATTTGTTTGTTTGGGGCAAACAACGTTGCAACTGACGAGAAATTTCTCTTCCTTATTTTTTCTTTCAAAAATTACAAAAATTCCTTAAAACCGGCTAACTTTTTACAACAAATTTAATAAAAATTTTGTTTGACCTTTGACACAATTTTAATTAAAAAACATTTGGAAGCTGTATTTTATAGTTTGCTGCACTATTATCTATAAGCGAAAAATAAGATTTAGTCTATTAAAAAAATGCATCCCATTTCAGTACTAAAAACGCTAAAACGGCAACGCTGTTCAATATAAAATTGTTGCAAATGTGTCAGTGTACAAATTGTGTTAGTATTGGTTTCTGTCAAGCATTTCTTGCTGGGTATAGACTTGCCGTTAGCTAATGTTTTTGGTGTTAATCTAAGACGTGTTTATTGATTTATTAAAATAAAATCTTTTGAAAATTTGTTTATATGTTTTGGTTTTTCATGTTCAATGTAATATATGTATGTAATTTAATAACATTTTCAAATAGTGAGTTGAAAAATATTAAGAGTTTATTTATTTCTGTTGCAACATATTAATGTTTTTACATTTCAAAATTAATTTTATAAAATTATAGACAAAACATCCTTAAGAATATCGACACGTTGGGTAAAAACGTAATTAAATTGTTTTAATTACTTTAAAAACTATAAGCCCAATTAGCTTAAATGGAAAAATACCCTAAACATGAAACAAAGATACTATTTTCCAATACAAAAATTTATTATTCGGAATCTTTTTTATATTAATTTATTTTAATCGTGCTTGATTCCTTCAAATATTTTTCTTTTTTTCTTTCAAATACATATGAATGGTTTCCAAAGGGAACCCTTCTGTAGAAAAATCAAATACAAAATAAAAGTAGTTACTGAATGTTTGCTGTGTTTTTGTTGATTCAATTTAGTTCTCATTTAATAAACCTGGTAATAGATATAAGACTTTCTGTTATGAATACAAAATTTGGGTAAAATTCACTGATGAGCTATATGAGCAGTAGCGAAATCGCCATATGGATATGCTTTCTCCGCAATAATACAATTCATTTTGTAGTTTTAAATAATAAATTATTCCTGAAAATATCATGAATATCATGGAATCAAGCACGCTTAAAGTTAATTGATTTTTTTTCTTTATCCACTGTATATGGCTAACTTTTTTTAGCTCATTTTTACAGTTTTTTAAAAGTGATGATGAAAAATAAAATATTTTTGTTTATTTTTGTTTTATGGGCAGGCACTCGCAAATTATTAAGTTAAATTAAATCACGGGAATATTAAATATGGGTGATTAATTAATTTAATCGGGATAAAAAATTGCATAATAGTTTTTAAAAAATTAAAACTAATAATGTTCGACGCTATTACGAACAGAAAAATTGAATGGTAGTAAGAATTTCTTATGCCGATTTAGATGTATGTGTAGTCAAACATATATGGTGAAGGGTAGAAGATTCGACACAGCCGAATATTGTTAATTTCTAAAGTTTGTCTACAGCTGTTCAAAGTATGGCCATGCACAGCAAAATAAATAAATTATTAGGGCACCCTTTAAATTATAATTTTTAATATTTATACTTGTTATTACAACGATTTCAGCAATTGATTATGTCCAATTTTAAAGCGTTTGTCAATAGCGATTCATAAGATAGGCCTATATAGGTCAATTTATGTCAGCTATTAGAAACCCCTTTAATTTTTAAACTAATTTTTGCATTAATTTTTGCTTTTGGGAGCCATGGTGATACAATTTTTTGTTTTAATTTTAATGTGGTGTCCTTTACATTCTGTAATTTTTAAAATTATGAACAATTTTTAAAACGTCAGCATAACCTTTCAGACAAAGAATAAACTTAAAAACCGGTTCGGAAATGCTGCGTTCGCTCAATTGACTTCGCTATTAATAAAAACTTTATGAGGTCAGAAATGGATATTGTAGAAATTGCAAACGAAATGAAAAACTAAGATATACTTTTTTTCCTACTGTGGTGATGGGTATTATATAATAAAAGGATTATATATACATATGTATGTATATGTATATTTTACGATTGAAAATTTCAGAAGGGACAAATGGTATTTGATCCATCTATAGCGTTATTATCCGATAGCTTTTAGTCACGATTTAAAAAACGTGTGTGCATTTGCTGATTAATTACCGTCAAACGTTCTATATGATTATCCTTCCTAAAAAAATTAATACCAAAATCTCTACAAGTCACTTTAAAATAATAATCTAAGATCATTAAATAAAGCCTTAAGGTTAAATATTTATTTATTCATTATGTTAACTACGCTCTTTTTTTCGTCGATTAATGTTTAAAAGTGTTTTCAAAGAAGATATATAAATTAAATTAACAATAAAAAATTGTATATATCAAAACAAAAAAATTTAGTCGTAAATGATAGTAGTATAGTATGGAACAATATTATATTGGAAAAATGTGTGCTTTTCGAGATTTTGATATAAAAATAGAAAACTTTGATATTTCCCAAATATCAGCTACAGCTACGTGGCACTCTAAATGCTTAAGAGAGGTTCTATATATTAATTCTAATAATTAAAATTTAAGGAAAACGCACTGAATAAGATAAAGCTGTCGTCGCATCAATGTTTTGGTTGCATTAAACAACATAATTAACAATTGACTCGAGTTGAGACTTAGCAACATTATGTCTAATATTAATAGGAAGATAGCAATCTAAAATATAAAGTTTTCTAAATCAAAATATACAAAGTTAAGTTTTGTATCTAAGGTAATACCCAGTTCAATTTCAGTATCATACATTTGTAACTTCAAAAAGGACAGTATGTAGGCTGATAGACTGTAGAAAATTTCTCTCCATCCAAAAACTACTAATATATAACGTCTAATAAGCACGTTCAATCAAGGAGGTAAATCGATTAAACATCATTTGCATATAGAAATATATCAAAAGTTGGTAAAATAACGACATTAATAAAGTTGTGTATCTAAATCGTAAAGAGCAGAGACTGCCAAATAGATCCTTACAGAATACGAAAAAGTAAAAGATCTATTATTACAAGCTAACACAAGTTGATATTTTCCAGTATGACATTAGAATAATAACATATAACACATATATATACATGAAACTAATTGAAACTAATCTAAGCGCTTAAATTATATATATATATATGTACTGATTTGAAACAAGAAACTAATCTAAACGCTTAAATTTTGGCTTCAAATAAAAATTCAGAAAATATGAAAATTAACGTTAATACAAAAGGTTTAGGAGGTAGCCACTATTTTCATAATGATTTATCTTACATATTGCACTTAATTTTTTCTAAATTTGCTGGAAATTTAAGAAAAAAAATTTTCAACAGCAATTAATAAGTTTTGTCTTAAATTAGAAACATGTGATAAATCTTACAGACGGTTTAAACTGTGTCAATGGCAACATTAGAATTATCTTTGAAAAAACAAACTAGCTAACTGCTAACGAGAAAAAGGAAATCACGAGCATTGCTAATTAAAGCAAATTGACTCGCTGTAAAACAAGCAGTGTCTTCAAAAATTTATAAATAATATCATTTTTACAAAAATAAATAGAAGACATTTAATTTTAAATATATTAAATTATTATTATATCTAAATGAAATGGTCGGCAGTTATGACGTGATTTAGTATATTGCAGAATAGAACTGTATATTTTTTAAACTTATTTATAAAAGGTATACCCCGCGTAAATTTAGAAATTTATTTCGATATTTATAAAACTACTGCGTATTGCCATTGCATGCTATTGATTATTTGGTGAGTTTTTTTTAACAGTAAAAGGAGAATTAAAAAAAAAATAAACTGAATTAAACTGTGTAAAAGTAATTTAGTATTGTAAAAAATGTATTCATTTAGTTCTAAGCCTAAGATCTGAAACGTACCTGAGGAGTTTTGACCGTAAAAAAACAACAAGGCAGATTAACTGCAGATAATGTAAAAAAAACATTTTCTGTAGGAAGTAACCAAAATCTCGACAATGAAAAGATGCACACGCAATAAAATTCTTTATTCTGCTTATATAGATGATGAAATGCATTCTACATCTGTTTGTATAATCCTTCCTACGTATCACTGTTCGATTAATTACTTTTGACAATAGAGAATTGTGTGTCTCTTCCATAATGTAATGCAATTTTACAAAGAAGTTGTAAAACAACAATATACATATAAAAGAACTATGATCTTGTTGTTAACCGTAATACGTGGCAATATTTACTCGGAACCTTTAATCGGTAGTGTCTTAAATAATAATCCAAATTGTCCGACATGATACTACTATCCACTTTCAGTCAATATATTTATAACCTACTGTACTAATTTTTAGTCGTTTAATAGATGCTTTTGTGAATTTATAAAACGAGATATAAAACAGAGGTAACCTAAGAAAACTTAAGTAACCTGCATATTTAATTTCGTAAACTTAAAAATTATACAGCAGTTAAAGCAATGCAATCATTATAATTTCTGCTTTTATCTCAGTTTTTTATTGCAGTTTCGCGTCCACTTTACAAGCAAGTATCGGCGATAAAAATTAGTATTCAGTGAGCAAAATTAAATATTACTTTACGGATAATCTCTATGTGAAATGCGTTGAGCTCAACTCGTTTGAACTTAGAATTTCCGTTTCATATTTTAATCTAAAAAATTAATAATATATATTATTATAAGGGTTGAACAATTTATTGTCTTCAATTCAAATTAATATTAGAAAATATTTAAAACAAAAGGAAATTCATAAATTAAAAAGTATAATTCTGTATACGACTCCAACATTTTTTATCCATTTTAAACAGTCTCGTTTTGTGCTGACATACACACAATTTAACACAATTTGTATAATTAAAACGGTTGTGACCAAAAATTATATTTTTACGCTATTTGTTTCAACCATAATTACACCGTTTCGTGTTTTATATGCATTTGTTTTAGATGAATCGAAGAAATAAATATAGTATAATATTGTTGTTGTTTGTATATATACATGTATATACCTTATGTTTGTATATTACCAGTACATAAATTTAATATTTCTTTAAAACTGAATAAAGTATGTTGAAAAATAAGTGAAGTATATTTGTAGATTCCTAGCTATATTTGTTTTTCGGTTAAAGCCAATTATTACTTTACATTTCATTTCATTAAAACCTAAACGAAACCTTTCTTTACATCCGTTTGCTTACTCTCGCACACAAAACCTAAATTAAATAAATTGATAGTTACCTATTTTGAGGGACATACTCAGGTGATTTTTGAAGTTTTAAATGATTTAACTTTATGTTCATGCAACAACTATACATACATATGATGATGTGAAAAATGTTTAAAGTAATTTTAACAATAATTGAATTTTTCTGAATAATTAAGTTTAAAAAAGTCCCAAGTGACTAAGATATTACTAATCGCATCGTGTCTTAGTTTTTTAATGAATGTTTATAAATCTACAGTTATTTTTCGTTTATCGTAAAAAAAAATTATAACTTAAAATTAATGAAAGACGACAACAAAAATATTTATTTAGAATGCCAGAGACGTTAGCCAGAAAAAAACGAATTGATTTCGATTGACTAGTAATGAAATAGACATTATTAACACATGATGTATATACAGTACTTTTTGTTTATAGTCCATTCCGCTTAAAGGCCAAAAACGAATGTAAGCCAATACAGTCCTATTCACTTGCAGGTTTTTTCGAATTTCATACAAGTTATTTGTTCTTAAGTCCACTTCGCCTATAGTCCATTTTCATTTAAAGGCCAAATTTTCTTTGCATACATAGCTAATATTGTATAGAAAAAAACTTTCATATAGTCCACCCTGTTTTTTAATACTTATTTTAAACCAACTGGCAACCTTTTTTATTAAGATTTCTGGCAACTTTTACAAATTTCAAAAATTTTGTAAATAAACTTTTATTTAGTTAAAAAATGTGATTTAATTGAAGAAATTGCATACTTTGTATATAGTTCAAAATGTGTATTATATCTGGATTCAGTTATAGACCATAAAGTGGCTTAAAAAGAAATTCGGTTATAGTCTTAATTCGCTTATAGTTCACAAAAATTGTGCAACTGTAGTTGTGGACTATAAGCGAAAACTACTGTATTAAAAACAACCCATTTTACTGCTATGCATACGATAGAGATTCCAGGAGAGTAAGTGTTGCAATTTTTCTTAAAAGAATATTCGACACAAGTTAGTCCCCATAAGAAATACGTTGTTGATCGAAAATATTGATATCCAATTAAAAACGCAAGATGGAGCTGCCGGACGAAATAGCTCCAAAAAGAAATATCTGCAACATGTTAAATCTCACTAGAACTGGTAATAATTACATAATAGGTGGCAACTTCAACAGTCGTCATCGTTCCTGGGGATGTATACATGCTAACTGTTGGGGAAATATTCTCCATAAAAAAAATGACTTTAATAATTTTAGAATCAAGGCTCCTAGTTGGGATCACAAGCAGGCCTACCGTATTTGCCGATTTTACACCAATTGTAAATCTGTTTTTGACTCTAAATTAATGTTTTATTAAACAACCTTAAGTGACTCAATTGACCAAAGATATATGAAAATATTAAATAAACCAATAACGAAAATAATTTATTTGTAAAACGGTTATTTTTTATTGATTTTGTGTTATATTTGATTGTATTTAAAATAGGTTTTTTTAATTGTCCGATTTTATGTCGATTTACCTAAACTAAATTGCCGATAATGCCGATTTTTTATGCAAGTATGTGATTTTTTATTAAAATCATCTGGCACCCATCACAAGTATTACATACCAGCATGTGATACACGCCAACCCGCAATATTGGACTTTCATTTGAAAGTTGTAACCTAAGCTCCGACCACTACCCAGTATTAGTAACTCTTAACTGTTCAAACATTAGCGCTAATAATTTATCTTACAACTTTAATAGAGCCAACTGGAAGGATTTTAAGCATAATGGTACACAAAACATATATAATCCTTGTTTTGTTTGTGAAAACATAATCGATCGAAATACTTATACCTATTGAATCGTTTACAAATATCATACACGATGCTATCAACTTAAGTGTTCCAAAAAAATCTATAAAATTTAAAAGCGCTCTGATACCATTACACATTAAGATTACGATATCAAATACAAATTATTTCTGTCGTCATTGTGGTAACGTATAATAAAATAAAATTCATAATTAAAAATCTTAAAATAAAGAACACCCCTGGACATAATGGAATAAGTAACAGATTATTAAAGGCTCCCAAAAAAAAAAAGGAAAACAAAATATTTCCAGCATTATAAACTACTGTTTAAAACTTCATTATTTTCCTGATTGCTGGAAAAAAGCAATAGTTATCGCAATATGAAAACCAAACAAATTACAGTCATGTCCCTTGTCGTACAGACCAAAAGTTTAGTATCATCTTTAAGCAAAATTATTGAAAAAGTTCTTAAAGAAAAAATACTAAATTTTTGTGACGAAGACCATGTGCTTCCAAAACAGCAGATTGGCTTAAGATCTACTGATTAGAATTTAAGCTAAAATAAGAGATAATTTTATTGAGGGGAAGTCCACAGGTATGATTCTTCTGGATATTAAATCAGCGTTCGACATTGTATGGCATGATGGCCTTATTTATAAAATGATTCTTCTGAACTTTCCACCAGAAATTATCATACTAATGTAAAACTTTCTATCCATGAGAAGTATAAAGTGCATATTAGTGCATTTTATTAGAAAATCATGTTCATTGCAAATTACCGCCTCTGCCAGGTGTCCGCAAGAGTCTTGTCTATTACCGATTTTATGTGACTCTTTATCATCAGGTTTCCCTTCGCTGCTCTTCATCTATGTTCACAGATGACACTGTTATCTTGTGCCATGATATACTTGCTGAGATGACTTCACAATTTTAGAGGGATACTTCAAAAAATGGAGAATTTTTTATTATCAGATGGAAGTCTTAAGGAATTATCCTTAATCCAAAAATAAAGTTTGGTGAGCATGTTTTTTATGTTATTAATAAAGAAAATATTGTTACAAGACTGTTGTACTCTTTCGTAAACAGGAAGTAATTTCTAAGTCAAGATAATAAAATCATAATTTTTAGTTCAATTTTTACTTTTATAATATATTATGGAGCCCCAGTGTGAAATGCCGTTGCTGATTGCCGCAAAAAAGACTTCAAATTAGACAAAAATTGTTAACAAAATGATATATAATTTCCCACGGCATTTTTCTACCCAATGTCTATATTCTACCAACATTATCAATACAGCTCAAGACATAATTGCAAAACTCGCAAACAATTATAATATTAGATGCGAAATATCTGAACTTGTTAACAGATTTAATATAAATACTTAGTATTAAGTCTTATCTTAAAACTCAACCTTTTGTTTGCTTTTTTCTCAATAGGCTATGTTTATTACTTTTAGCTTAATCTCTATATTATTATTATTATTATTATTTTACTAGTAAATAACACTTATTGTAATTTTTATTTTTTTTATAAAGTAAAAAAATGTCAAATTACTGTCTGAACTCTTTGATTATTATAACATTGTAAAACAAACGAAAATAATTTTATGTTAAATAAATAAATAAAAGAGGGAAGAAATGCAAATTATTTTTTAATATTTTTTTTTTATGTATATTGCTTACTTAATCGTTGTTGTGATACACTATTTACTGCTTACAGTTTTAAGGCTTATAGAAACGAATAAATTTTCAAGATTAGTCGCATCTAAACCTCTTCTAAATATATGTACGTTTATGTCATAGGAATTAAGCAAACTTATTGATTGGTTGAGAAATAAGCACACGAAAAAAGCATCAATCGGGTAAATCATCTAATATGCAGACTTTGAAAAAAGAGTAAAAAGAAAAAAAAAATTTTTTTCAACCTGTTAAAAAAGTAGTTAATTACACAAAATATCTATCCTTTTTCTATCTATCATTTGTTTGATTAGTTCAAGGTAGTTTTTATGTTCAATAATAATAGCGATGTTCCAAGCAAAATGAAAATAAAAAAAATTATCAAGAGTTTTTATGAGAAATTTAAATAGAACTTTATTATCAAGGTGAGGAAAAGATCTTCTTACTAATTAAAAGATTGAAATTGAATAGTAATCAATAATTGTGTTCACTTGCGAAAAAGAGTTCTATACGACATCTTTGTTACTTTTGACGAGGGTTTGAAACTTAATTATCAAGAGAGGAGAACCAAATCGGAAGGCCTTCTAAATATGAAGTTTTCGAATATGAAAAAGGCGACTTAAGCAAGTAATTTTCAGAGTTTAAAAGTAGAAAAGGTTAAGGGAACATAAAATTTAGTAAAATAGTTGGAACGTTAACATTTCGCCTTGCATTATTTATGCAAGTGAGAACATTACACTTTCTCATGTTGATAAATGGAATAACACTAACGACGTAATATAGTGGTAACTATTATATAAAACTAGATTCTGATTTTAATCCACATATATAAACATAAGATATTTTTTTTAATTCAAATTACATTCTAGATTGAAAAATCTTATTAGATACAAATATATAAGCAAGTTACATATCTATTTTACTTTAGTTCAATAGTGCATTACTTAGAATGAAAAATGTTTTGTGCAAATTAATTCCAGTAGGTTGGTAGTCCAACTTTAGTGAAAACACCCACACAAACGATCTTTGTATATATATCCACCACCAGAATCATATTTATACCAGCCGATTTGAGAAACTTTAGGTTGTTTAAGTTGTTGTGTAAAAAAAAAGAAAACTGTTTGATTAATTTATTATTTATTTTATTAATTTTATTTATTTATATAACCTGCAGGGTCCTGTAGGAATTTCAGGTTATTATAAATATTAATTTAATTTATTTATAACCTGCGGGGTCCCGTAGGAACTTCAGGTTATAACTATTTGTTTCAACTTCTGATTTACAACTCCCAATCTTAATAATTCTTAACCACTATTTATACTAAATTCCTTACGCTAAAAATGCTGATTAAACAGAATCAGCATTTATTAAAATTAAATAATTTAAATAAATAAAGTGCTAGCTTGACAAAAAAGGGTCATATTTCACTAGTACATTAGTGCATATTTATTAATTTTAATTTACTTATAAATAAAGCATAAAAAATACGAGGTTGCTTCCCAACATCCCTCCCCCCTTATTGGAAACTGCATCCTTAAGTGTTGTGTTGATGTTGCTGCTGATGGGGAGCTAATGTTCGTATATGAAGGATGCGCCTTTTACTGCTTATTTCAGGTGCGTTGTTTTGTGTTATGTCATCTTCTTTCCAGAAAACTTACTGAATTTGTATAAATTGGTGGGGCTGTAGGTGTATACGATTTGTTTTTCTCAACTCGGAAAGCTTCAAAGCATAGCCGTACTTGATTTAAATTCATATCCTTAGCTTCCTTTTTTGTTTGTTTTATCAACTCCTGATCTTCTTTAATTGTTAAAAAGTCACGACCTAAATGTTGTCGCTTCTTTTTCAATAATTCCTTTTAGCCGTATGTTTAATACCCATATTTTTAAATTCTGCAAAATAGCCAACATCGTGTGACACTTTCAAATCATGTGGATCACATATCTCTGGATCATCTTTTCGTACAATCAACTGATACGAACGTGGACAATCAATGTTGTTCTGAAATAGACTTCATCTTATTATGGCCGGTCCTTTATAGCCAACCAATTCAACTTAGGGAAAAGTTTTAGTATATCTTTTATAGTCAAGTCAAAGAACCATGTGTACCATGCATATCCGACTTTTATCGAAATTTTTCCACCGGCTGCTCTTATACACGAACTTGCTTCATATTCATATTTCACATATAACACCTCCAAGGTGTTGTGATAAAGGTTGTGGTTGTGTTGCCTCTACTCATAAGGTGCTCTTTGGATAAGGTTCAGCATCTCCTAATGATAAATTTAATTAAATAAAGTGAGGAAAATCATAATTGAGATTTAAAACGATTTTCATCCACTTCAGAGACAACAAAGACCTCAAACTTAAATTTTTTTTGGTTATTTTATTGCACCGCTAGTGCCATGTTTCCGTATTTTTGTTCCTTTGTGGTGCTACTCCGCTGGGAGCTGGACAAGATGAGTCCATGGTGTTAGTTGACACGTAAAGGTTTCGCTTATTGTGCTGGAGAACACCACACGTAACCCCAGTTTATTTTTAAAATTTTGAAACTAAAAAAGGCCAGAGGGAAACACCAATCAATTAATTTAATATTTTGTATAGAACAGTTATTTTAAAAGATGCAATACTTCTAGGCTGAGCAAATGAAATTCTATGTGTTATTTGCATTAAGTTTAGTTTTTATATAATATTCAAAATCTTCAGTGGTAGTATTAGGGGCAAATTCTCTAGGACCAGAATGGAAAATGTTAATATCTAGGTTCATAGATAACGGTGTGGTCGGAACAATTTATGAGTTCTTTATCACTTCATTATTCGCAGAAACAACCTGGCTACACTTGACGTAGGAATTAAGATAGGTACATCGCTTTTGTTATTAACTTCATTATAGAGAGAAGAAACTGGACTAAGAGCAGGACTCAATTTACTGGCATTTCTTTCTTATTTACGTTGCTTTGGTGGCGATTGTACGGGAGATTTCATTTTATTAAGTGAAGTAAACTTGTCAAATAATTTTCCATAGTCAAAAACCCGCTTAGAAAGATCTATTACGTTTTGTTGAATAGCTTGGAAAGTTTCCTTCTTTCTTTGAAAATTTGAACAAATCCAATGAACTCCTTCAAACTTAGAAGTTGCTTTCGCAACTAAAGTAGAATGACCGCTAAATTTAAAATAAATTAGTCCATAACGTAGGCAGGAATTTATCATTATTTCATTATCGCTAGTTATTGAACATTTTTTATTTAAGCGTTCCATTTTAAAATTATTTGTTTGGAAATTTTAAAAGATTTAGGTGGAGATGATCAAATGTTCAAGCAGATTCACAAGCAATTTGAAGTTGAATATAAAAGTTCGTGAGGCAATTATAATAACTTATAAAATAGTTGTAAGTTTTTATTTAAAACTGTAAAATATGGTTTTACGAGTATGTATGTTTTTATTATCAACACCAATTTAATTTATATCTTGGATATTTATAAAATATGATTTTTTTTATCACATTTGTAAAACACAACAAATAAGTACACAAAAATGACTATAAAGTTTTACAAATACAGCAAATTTACAATTTTGAAAAGCAGACTATAAAAAACGCGTCCGTAGGCTATTAGCTGCGTACGAAAAAATGCAAAAAGTATTCTTGATTTTTCAATTATCTAAAGGATTTTGCAGATTTTTAGTTAAGGCAAACTTTTAGATTTAAGACAGTTGAAATATGTATATAGCCTTCGAAAACCAGACTGAAATTGAAGAAATGCCAAGCATTAAAAAATTTCAAGGTGCGAGGTACCCATTATTAAGACCACATAGCGTTATCCCTTAAATGTAAATGGTAACCAGATTCGAAACTTATGATCAGATACTCCCCTGTCATGCTTATGTTAAATTTCGGATCTATTTTTTTTTCCAAAAATGGTTTTAAAGATAAAGAATACATAAAATTTTATAAGCTATAGGGCCTCCCCTTTATTTTCAATGTCATAGCTCTTATTGTGGACATAAAATTGCACGATCTATAGATATAACGAGTATCTAGCTATAACGGTTCTAAAGGTGATGCCACATACATAAGTAAAATTACATCACCTCTAAGAATACACTTTAAGTTTTTTGTACTTGTTATTGTAAGCATAGGATTTCAAGACTTTATCCATAAGAGTTCAAAAATATATACAACAAAAGTTTTCTTGTTATGCTTCCTTCACTTTATGTGTCAAATCTTACTAACTTTAAGTTGAAAAAAACAAAAATGACAATGAAAAAATTGTATTAGGTCTAGTTTCTGTGATACACCATGGGTTAATATGTATAAGGTTAACAAATTGAGGCAAATCTGTAAACTTTAAACCATAAGCTTACCAGCATTATAAATTATTTTGAGTTTTTTAAAAAGTAGTTATTTTTTTTAAAGTTATAAATTAATAACAAAATACTTGGCGGATTGGATATTATTACCATCATGTGGATTTTATTTTCCTTTTGGCCTGTATCTCGTGGGTGCGTTCTGGAGCATCACTACACACGCACCAATAGTTATCTGCATGCATTGAATTATTCAACGGCCTTGATATCTTTGTTCCATTACAGAAATACCCTGATTGTATCTCTCACCGTGTTTATCACAGACCGCACCGCAGCTACGAAAAAAACCGAAAAACCTTTATTATAACTCCTTTAAACGCATTTCATGCTTCCTTTTCTTTCCCCTCCAAATGTCTATCAAATGCAGGATCCTGCACAAGCTCTCGAACTTGTGGCCCAATTATTATACCTTTCTTAACTTTTGCATCACTTCTTCTTTATTCGTTCCTTTGATAAAGTTTTTCATTTAACCAAGTTTTATATGTAGTGGTGGAAGAAATATATCTTTCGGTTCGATGAGGGGTAGACAATAACATTTTTTTCACTAGGGCCAAAGTTTCTTGTAGGATACTCTGTTTGAATGTAATGCAATTTCCTACCCTTCTGTCCCACAAACATAAAAAGCTGCAGCTTTTAGTATACGCCAGTTGCATTCCTAAAAGTATAGCGATAACCTTTAGAAGAAATATAGGGTCACACTGAGCATCGGCAAATCTATGTATAGCTTACATTCATTAGAATCATGGTTCAAATTCAAACATTTCATCAAGCAATTAACGTTGCATCATACTATAAGGTTCTTTTTCTTTTCAGGAAGGAAGAAGACTATTCGAACGCTGTCTATACTGTGATACACTGACATCATGCGGGAGAAGATTCCACTGCTTTAGTTAAGAACCTAGAAGTTTTGCCTTATCCTTTGACAAATTAAAGTCTCGAATAAAATCACTTAATTCCGCTTGACTCAGTCAGTGCGGCTTATCATCTGTTTCCTTAAATTCAGTTCTTCTGCACTACCTTCACTTTCCACTTCAAGTTCATACTTGTGGGCTGAGGTAGGTACTAGTTAACCATCTGAATGTGGAACTGGTCAGATAGAAAAAGGAATATTTGGGTATTGAGCTGTTCGTTTTTTTTTTTCTTTGTTAACAATCCCAACTTTATTGGTGGAGTTAAGCAGAAATAGCAGTCATATATATGGTGTGTAGTCTTGCGCCAAACTACGGGCACAGCAAAAGGCATAGTTTGTTTTTTATTTTTCAGCCATTATCTTAAAGTAACTGAAAAAGAGTTACAACATATGTATAGGTAGAGCCCACGGCTTATCTTGGTCACCTAAAGTAATTCCAAAATAATGCTGATAAGCAGTTTTAACAGCACGAGTAAGTTTGCGTTTCTACGTTTCAACGTTTAGTCCTTTAAGTTAACAGGTGTACCAACATACAAAAACTAAGTTTTTCAACAAAATGAAAGTTTAGGATGTAAAAAGTGACATTTTACTGTATCCTGTAATGTTGGCAATTTTCGAGGTGTTTTTTGAACTAAGGGTGAAAATACATAATAATTTGGTATTTTTAAGCCCGAAACATATTCATTGTTTGTCAGTGTCCCCATCTCTTTTGTTACTTGTTGTTTTGTGCGCATAGTATTTTTATGCATAGCGAATCGTCCGTGTTGGGGTTGAAATCAACTTTGCCAAGGCAATAGATGAGTTAGAGAAAATGTAAATACGCGAATCGATCAGACATAGTTTCGGAAGTTTTAAACATCAGCAAGATCTTCATCTAAGTTTAAAAATATAGAATAAAAAAGTTTTAAGTGTCCAGTGACCAGCTTAAATCTACGTATGTAAATTGCATTTGAACCAACGTTATTAACTTCTAGAAATCTATTAAAGTTAACTATATAACTGATTAGAATTTTTAAGACATTAAACTGTTTGAAGATTTTTAATATGTCTAAAGGCCGGCTTAAAAAAAATAAAAAACACCAAAAATGTAGAGATATTGTTATCAATTTATTCTTGTTTGGTCAAAGGTAGTTATTAACAAATCTATTAACAAATGTTGGAAATAGAAGTATATTTAATAAATTTAACTAAATTAACGATGCTCTTAAAAGTAACTAGACATCACAACAATAAGACTATTCAATTCGGCACATGCCTTAACAGATTTCTGAATTTAAAATTAAATTAACACTAAGACATGACGGACTGAAAATTATTCAAACAAACAAACCCAAAGAAATAAACTTGAAAATGCTGCATTCAAGATTTAAAACAAAAACAACCTGCTGCAGCCACGTACCATTTGGGATGTGAAGAAAGCGTGAAACGAATAAAATTGTGAATATCTATCAACAAAAATTAACAAAAAAACAAAAAAAAAACAACTTAAATAAAAAAGTTAATGGCGTGTGAATGCCTGAATATGTGAGTCTACTTATGTTTGCATACATATGTATTAAGAAGCAAATCTTAGCCTTCATACCTATCGAACATAAAATGGTAAGAATTTTAATTTAAATATTTTCATCAGATCACGGTAATACATTTTAAGAGTTTCATATACAGGCTGATATACTATTATAAGTTTTAAACAATATGTCTCAATTGGATTTCATTGGCTTTATTGATTCTTATCACCCCATAAAATACATTGCGTTTTGATTGTTTGTTTTCGTTATTTCGACTTTGTGTTTAAACCTAAAATTTTACGTTTTGGCTTTGATCTCTACTGGCTGTTCCTTTAGTTAAGTCTACTTGCATCGTCAATATGTCTGCTTATTGTCAATGCTGTTAGGTCGGAACAACATCAGTATTTGAATAGTTATGTTAAGGGGTTAACCTGTTAACTGATTATGTCGTATATATGCCTCAATTTTAAAAGTTCATTTTTTATTTAATGTCGCATATGTGCGTCATGCTGAAGAAAAATTGTATTTTTTATGAAATTTAAAGGTAAGCACAAAATATGAAATCCGCTATAAATGATTTTTTGATTTTATAAAGTAGTTATTACCACTGAATTTGATGATTACCGTTATCATTAGCGTGTGTTATGAAGAATTCTAACATTTAGCGTCAAGTTGTTAGTATTTCTTCTGCAGTGCAGTGGCGATAACAGTGCAATCTGTTTAGTTTTGGATTTTTTTTTTCAATATTTGGTCCAATAGCTTAAATTCAAAGTATTATAAAGAATAATGAACAATCTAGATGTGAAATTTATTTCTTAACATACTCCCCTAGATGGATGTCTCCCAGAATAATGAAAAAAATACTTTGAATACAAGAGAACTAAAGAACTTCCCAATATCTAATAAAGTTTTATATGTTTGCATAAATCAGTTTGTAATTATAAAACTTTTAATTTAAGTTAAACCCAATTTAAAAACGTTACAGTTTTTCAACTTTTATAACGTAAAGTAACTTACTCTGCTCATGTCGTAAATACTCGTCTTTGCTTGAAATTAATTCAGCACATCAAATCGAGCTTGAAAAGAAAAATTAATCAGTTAACAGGTTAATGTTGCGCATCATTCAACTTCGTTTAGGTATGTGCGTGCTTGCAGAGCTTTCGACTGACTGTCCGACAAACTGAATGTTAAAATGACCGAATTAACTGCACAATTCTAGAAGATTCTGCAAAAATCCTCTTTTTTTCTACTAGAGGTGTAATTTATGTTTATATTTAGTGAAGATTTCATTTCCTAATTTATTGTTATACCTTTAAGACAAAAGAGGTTTCAAGCAGTTAGCCAATCGATCAAGTCTCATTTGCCTCTAGAGCAGTTCTCTACAAGTCTCAGTCAAATACGAACAGTGAAATAAAAGAATAGTCAAGCAGACTGTTTCACCAATACATTGTTAAGTTGATGTTATATTTTTTATGTTTTCTATTTGCAATCTATTTACATGTAATAATAAGCAAATTTAATAAATACATTAACGATAACAGTAGCATTAAATTCCATTGAATTTAACAATTTAAATTTATCAGTATTGAAAAATTTAACATACAAGTAATTTCTTTACATTCAATATTACAAACGAATACAACTATATACTTTCCATTAACATACATCTTTAAGGTTTCACATATAATCGGCGTTAAAGTTCCACACATTTTTGTGAGATACTTAACAGAGGTAATATGGAAATATAAATATGGATTAATTAAAAAATTTTATAATTTTTTGTGTCCTAACCTAGTTTGCTCTCCATAGGATGGCATTACCCTCAAGTACTCGATCCAACGGATTAATTGTAAGCAGTGGGACCTTGAGCTATGAAGGTAGAACGTCGTCCAACGCAAATAACACTGAATGTGCTTGTCTATTACATGCAGAATTTTGGGTTAACGGAGTTTGCTTGAAACACTCGGTTGACGTCGAAGCACTTTCGTTGCTATATTTCTCAAGCCAATTTGCAATTTAGCAAGACACTTAAACTGGAAATTTAATATTAGGTGGTGCAGTTGTAGGTAGAAAAAATACGAAAAAAAAGTTTCTTCGCAGCCACTGCGTTCGATGTAGACTCCAAATGACTCAATTTTTAGCTTAAAAACAGCGAAATAGTGAATTTGTAGCTCTTGACAAATTTCTTTTCACAAAAGGCCTAAATATTTAATTTCACAGATAACGAAAACCACAATTGCTGCACTTTTGGTCATTTTCTTATTGAATACAGAGATGATTTGTTTTGTGGGCTTTATTACTATGATTGTCACCGTCACGAAGTTTCACCAAAGATTTAAATCAAAATGTTGCATCATTTTAAAGACATTTTATTCTTGCAAGACATTTTATTCTTGCAAATTTATGTCAGGGATTTAAAGTATATATCATATTGTTTAAATACAAAAATGTATAAGAGTGTGTTGAGACTAACTGAATTAGATTTTATTGATTATTAAAAATAAATAAATAAATAAATAATGAGAATGATGAGTTTTTATAGCGAAGCTATATTTGGGACCTAAAAATAATAAGACTGTAGCTTGTGAATAATAAAATAAAAATGGAATGTAATAAAAAAACAATAATAAGTAAGAGCTGTAACAGCTAAATTGCAGTAAAGTTGTGAAAGAAAACAGAAATCAGTTTTATTAATTTCAAAACCCAGAATTCGTATCTGAAGCTAAAATTATGGAGGTCCATTTTTTAAAGCTTGCATTTTTATAGCGAAGCTACGCTTGGGACCTAAAAATATTAAGACTGTAACTTGCGAATAATTGAATAAAAATGGAATCTAATAAAAAAAAAAAAACAGTAATAGTTAATAGCTGTAACAGCTAAATTGCAGTAAAGTTGTAAAAGAAAACAGAAATCAGTTTTATAAATTTCAAAATCCGGAGTTCGTATCTGAAACTAAAATTATGGAAGTTCATTTTTTAAACAAAGTTATTTCCATCCGATCACAACAAAAATTGGATTTAATAAAAGTGTATTTGCCGCAAAAATTTAGGGAATATTATAAATTTGCAACTGTCATAATTTTATAGAACAAAACCGATAATAAATCATGCAAGAGCAAAATTCTTTTAAAATCTTTTAAAAATTAACCGCTTTATAAACAAAAATACCTTAATTTCTGACTTTCTAATGATTTTGCTTCAGCACTAACTTTTTTGCACTTAATACTTAAAATAACTTTAAAACTTTATTCATTTCACAAAAACTCGTAGAGCGAATTTAGCTTTATAGTTTAATGACAGTTATTCTAGATCCGGAGCAGATTTTATTTGCTAAAGCTTTATATATTTATCCAATTTAGCTTTGAAATTTTCTTACCAATTTAGAAAAGATCTTATTTTTGTTTCTTTTTCTTATACAAATTCAACAACATCCAAAATTCATACGCCATATTTTAAGTCCTCATTAAAGAGCTCACCTGTAGTGCGTGTTCTTTTTCGCAATCTTTGCATGTGGGTGATGTAGTCTAAGTTCTAAACAAATCCGATGGTATTTTAGCACTCACACACATACATTTCGCCGATTGACCACTTTGCGTTTAAGTTCAATGTCTTACCAACTTGGTGACAACGATGCAATTATGATGTCAAAAAAGACAATCCGATATCGTTGTGCTGCTTTTGTTGTTGTTTTCAGTTTTATTTTATTTGTTCATTCGAGTATTATATGTGTACCATTAAGAGTGTGAAGCTGTCCATTATTTATCTACTATCGCTTGATAATGCTCATCGAACAAAGTGAATTAAATTGTCCTAAGAACACATTAATATCGTATTCAAACAGTTTTGTGTCTTTATTTTTTTATTTAATATTATTTTCTTCGTTTAGCATCCACTGTTTTACCATCACCAGCGCTAATTCAATCTCGTTTGCCGTCATGAAAGACTCAAAAGCGCGATAACCTAAAACCTCTTTAGTTTTTAATGTGAACGAAAACACCGATGCTGTCTTGTTTTTTTATCTTCAAATTATTTTTTTCCCTGTGGATTGTTTAACTTTTTGTCTCGACTTTGTGAGTGTTTTTCGTAAGTCATTTCAAATTAAAACATATTATTTAAATTAGCTACAAATTAACAAACTTAAATAAAAAGAAAAAATAATGGCGTAAAAATACATACATACATATAAACATACCTACATATACAATACAAATAAAAGTATTAAATACAAAAATATATTGTATTTTTCATTCAACAGAAAATCGTAAATTAATGCACGATTGCATGTGTAAATATTCACCAATATTTATTTCATTCCAGTACATTGCTTAAATCAAAACGCGCTCGTATCGGTTGTAATGTAATAAATCTTAGTGTATTTTCAAATGATTTTAGTGAAACTGCACCCAGCGGTTAAATCCAATACGAAAATAAAAGAACTGAAAAGACAGTCAAAGTTTAAAGAATGAATAACTGTAATATAACAATAAGTACTGATAGAAATGACATGATAGCAATTTACAATAAAAAGTTTTTATTAAAAACATGTAAACAACAAACTAACATACAAATAACTGATATTCCCTAAACATAACTATTAATAGCAATACGTATGGATGTAGACAACTAAAATATTTTAAATTTATAAAATATAAAACTAGAATCCTCGTCACAAAGAAACGCATGCAGATAATTTAATATTAGATAGCAGATAATTGTGGAGGGGCCCTTTCTAATTAATAGAAAGAACTCAAGCTGTTAGAGGAAGGATTTAATAGCATAACAGTGTATGGAAGAAGTGTGTTGTTGCTGTTGGATGTATACCGTGTAAATGATCTGTAAGTAGTTTGGTTACTAAGTAGTTCATGGCCCGCCCGAGTAACACAGTATTGTAGCGTAGATGGCTGCGTTTATAATAACGCATACTTGGTAAGCAACAAATAGAGAAATATTGACACAATATCTCAAAAAGGAAAGAAAAATTAAATTAATCATACATAAAAAGTCTATATAAACGCTGTAGAAACCATAAAACATTAAATTACAAAATAACTAATCCTACCATATCCCAATAATGAAAAATATTTAACTTTAACAAGGGAGTCAAAACGAATGCCGTCTTAAGCCAAAACTCCCAACCGATTTGTTTTGCTAGTATGGCACTAAATACCAAGGAAACAATTATTTTGCTACAAAAAATTAATTACTTGCTAAAGCATTAACAACAAAATATTTTCGTCAATATTTATTTGGACGTAAATTTTTAATATGTTAAAAGCGATTACTGAACTTTACAATAGCTACATAATGTGAAAGAACCAAATTCTGGGCTCTAACGATAGAAAATACAGCTAAACGAATTCGATTTCGAAATTAAGTATATACCAGAGAAAGAAAATTTCGTTGCAGATACACACTCAAGTATTCAAAATTGAGATTGTTACCCAAATGAATTACAAGCTGAATATACAGTGGATCGAGAAAATATACTCAGCACCGAAAATATAACATAAGATGACATTATCATAGATAATACTAAAAGTAACGAAATTTCATCAATATCAACTACATATCACTCAGCAGATAAAGATAATTCAAATCTTTTACGAATAACTGAGAAACCTGTGAAACAACAAACGTTTTCTAATATAATGTCAACAATAGTAAAAATAAACTTACAACACTTTTAACAATTAAAAATAATGCAAGTTTACTGCAAGTGTTATTACAATAAATTCCAAAAAAGTATTACGAGCTACAAAAATGTTTAAGGACAATGTTGATTTTTCGAATTTTAAGACTGGTATACATCATCCGGTATACATCAAGAAATTTGAAAAAAATTACATAAAAGACATATCAAAAATAATAAATGAACGTAAATAAATAATAATTGCAAATTGATCAATAATAAATTACATTTTAAAATTACACCTTCGACTTATGAGACAAGAGAAAAATATATCATTAAAACCTTAGGCTAACCATTAAAATCCTTAGGCTCGATGGAAACGAAATAAAGCTCTTTAAAAAATATGTAACTCTATGGATCCACGGTCAATCATAAAAGTTGATCAGATAAAGGAATTCGTAATGTTGATTTCAAAAATAGTCGGTAATGAAATAAAATATGCTGTTATTTTAGTTTTAAATTCTTAAAAAAATATTTGGTGCTTGTTAAATGGGCGATTTAAGTGTTAAGGTAACGGAATAGGTGTAATTAAATTACTTTTAAGACGATCTACGCTTCGATTACTCTCGACATAAGTAATCTTATTTTTCAAAGATGCTAAATACAACATCACTAATAGAAATATCATTTGTGGCCAAAATATTTTTTGCTTTGTGTTATTTGTTTACATTAATAAAATATTCATTGAATTGAAATATCTATTAGATTGATATATTCTCTAGGCGTCTATTTTATAATTGAATGTTTTTTTCAGAAATGAAACTAAGCAAAAAGGCTGCGTGCATGTTCTTTAATTTTCTTTTGTTTTTTTATGTTTTGCACCGTCAAATCATATGTTTTTGTTTTTCGAACATAGGTTTGAAAAAAAGCAAATCGCAAGCAAAACGCGTGAGTTACATAACATGTAAAACAAAAGTTGGCGTTTTTGAAATCACATGCGATTTCAAAAACCTGCGAGTGTCAGAACATGCCTATATAATTAGGTCTTATTTACTAAATATCTATAAATCTGCAGTACGTTATCTGTCTTAAAATTAATTCTCAGTGTTGTTGGTGTATTAATTATTTGTAATATTTCTTACATATAACGTCGTTTATAATTGTTTTCTATGTTTGTTACTAAAAGATTTTCAATATTTGGATAGTGATTTAATCAAGCAAAATGAAATGATTTTGTTTAATATCTTTGATTAGACTTATGTCCAGCAATTTTAAAAACTATGCGGACACGTTTTTTGATAATGTTAAAATGTATTTACAATATATTCAGAATATTAAATTTGCAACACAGTTAGTTAAATAATTATTCCAAAGGTAGTATGTAATTAATTTAAATGAGAACAAAACTTTATCAGACATAATAGTATTTTTTACCAAGAAATAAACATGTAAGATTTCAAATAAACAATAATAAAACAAGTTGCCAATATACTAAGAACGGGAGATCTTATATCATTTTTGTTGATCTAAATAATTGCTACAGAAAATTAAAAACAACAGAATTACAACAACATTGTAATAACTATAAAATAAAAATTAAAAAACAGAAAATTATTCGTATTAATAACTATAAAACAAATGAATTTAACAACTCCGTAAGTGAGAACACAAAAGAATAAGTTATTTTACCTCTTGCCAAACACATTGCCCCATATTTATAGTTATAGACTAAATCCGATTCTTGCTAAAGTATACTCTTAAATATCTTTTTTTGCTCTCATAGTCAAAAATATATTATATTAAAGTTGAATGGACTTTAACTGTGCCTCAACTTTAATTTTCTAAATGTTTTAATACATTTTGAACACCTGTTTTTACTTTGTTTTATTATAAAAAAAATCAAAAACCTTTTCTAACGCAATTGTATTTTGAATCAAATTTAAGTAAATAATAAAAAAATTTTGAAGAGGTTTATTGTACATATATATCTAAATATTGCTTTGTTGTTAATTGATTACAAATTAATTTAAATATTCAAAAAAAGTAAGGAACAGAATACCTACGTAAATGCCTAAGCCTGCATTTGAATACAATTGCAAAAAAAATCTCTTTTAAACTCTTGCAAAATTAACATTTGTAAATTTTTTACAAGCTTTTAATTTTCAAAAACGAAAAATTAATTTAAATTAATCAACGGAATTTTTTTTTTTATTAAATTAATTAACTTTGAAAAAAATCTTTTTTTTTGTGTTTTATCCCAATTTTATAATTAAATTACTGAAATTGGTTATTGAGGGTGAAAGCACGTCTCGATTGCCCTTTCGCTACCGCTTGCTTAGCTCTTCAGGAAACTTCTCACAAACATTTCAAATAAATGAAAGGTTTTTGTCCAAACAATAAAGTAAAGTTAAAAATCAAAATTAAGGCAAAAACAACAATAACCAACAATGATTCTATTTTTCTTTCTCCACTGTATACGGCTAACTCTTTTTTGGCTCTTTTATACAGTTAAAAGGTGATGAAAAATAAAATATCAAAAGCTCTGCGATAATTTAATTCTTTGCACAGGCGCTTTGCAAATTATTAATTTAAAATAAACAACGGGACTTTTTTTATTAAGTTAATTAACTTTGAAAAAAAATTAATTAATTTAATTGTTTGCAATTGCCCGCAATAGAACAAAGATAAATTATTATAGTGTCTTGTGATTTTTTATTTTCTTCACTCTAGTTTATTTAAAATATCTGTGAGAAGTGAAGAGCTAAGCTGTAGAGAATTGACCATCGAGACGTGCTTTCACCCTCAATAATCAATAGCGGTGATGTTATAATTTTTTCGGGATAAAAAATAGCACCATATTTTAAAAAATTAATAAAAAAAACATCTGAAGTTGTTGTCAAATACGTTAAAACAGCTTTTACTACTAACAAATTTAGAGACGATTTTAACGCTAAAACTTAACTTTACTTTATATCTGAATAAGTTAGAATCGACTTTACAGTAAAACCGACTGTAGTTCTTTTAAAGTATACTTTTTTCGTTGTTTTCTTTTAGATTTAACCAACAAAATAAAATGCTTTTATAATTTTTGATTTTTATTACAACGATAATATAAACACTTTTTATTTAAACAAATATTACTATTGAAAAACAATTTAATAATTTTTACAATTTACAAGAAATGAAAAGACAACTAGATTAAAATTATTGAAGGGATTGTTTTTGTACAAAATTGTCGCGGCATTACTCCACTTCCAATAAGTTTGTTATAAGACAAACTGTATGAACCTTTTCGATATGTTCGTTGTCCTACTAGATTAAGATGTTTTTCTAGGTATACATATATACATTATCTGTACGTTGTTGATGTGGTGTATATTTAATATCTTCTTATTTTTTTTGGAAATTTTTGAATCATATACCATGAGCGGAGCGTGGTGTTTTTGTTGTATTTTCCGAAGCACGTTTCAGGACCTCGTTGAGAAGAAACGTAGCTTAAACTCTGTCTATACTTACATTAAGGATTTAACTAGATGTTTGAATGTCAAAGTTCTTTTCGGTACGAATTAGGATTTCATAGGGTGCATCATATTGGGTCTTTACTGGTTCTCGAACCATGTCGACTCGCAAGCAAATATGTGTACAGGTTGCTAGTTTGTTTTTGTACACAAATATTTTGTGACGGGTGATTTGAAGTTGGAACTGGTTTAAACTTGTAGATAACGATTCGAAGATTCTTTTTAAAATCGCCCTCAACATATTCTTGTGTTGTTTAAAAAAAATCACACGGTAATCTGGTTGCAGGACAGTGTATTATTTTAGCAGCTAATGCGTTTAAATCCAGTTTAAATGTCGCTCTTAAATCTACCAAACAAAAGATGGTATAGCACCTGCAAAAAAAGGAGTTAAAGTAATCTCAACATCCAGTAAACAAAAACATACTTGCGATTTATGACGATTTATACAATTTTCAAATTTATTCAGACGTTTTCTTCCGTATGCTGCATTTAAACAAGGTAAGCTACAAAAGTTAATAATATCCAATAAGAAAAAAGAAAAAGTAGTCAAGTGGGACGATGAGGCGACAGCAGCTTTTGAAGAACGTGAAAATAGCCTTGCTCAAGCAACTTTACTGGTCCATCTATCTTTAAATGCAAATCTTGTCCTCGGTGCTAACAGTTTTTGTGTTTGAGCAGCAATTCATGATTTAGTAGATAGCAATCTTCGACCCCTTTGTTTTTCTGGAAAAGGACGTCTCACAAGCAGTTTGTGGTGTGATGTTTCAACGAAAAAGCAAATATTTAAAACAGTTCACAACATATCTCATTCAGGAAAGTGCTCACCAGTTAGATTGATTACCGAACGTTTCGTGTGGGATAAAAAAATGACGTCAGTAAAATGGGTGATGCTTGACTGGAATGCTAAAAAATAAAATTAAATATACTTAATAGAAATGCTTTACAAACATTCATTGTTCTTAATCAACTGTTTCGCCACATATATATCGATTTTGTAGGACCGCTTCCAATATCAAATGGTTTTAGATATTGTTCGACCTGTGTAGACAGATTCACTCGATGACCTGTAGCTACACAGACATAACGGCAGAAATAGAACGAGTATTCTGAACGGTTTAATGGTATGCCAAGCATTAGAGCTACTAACCAGGGTAGGCAATTCGAATCAACAATATTTAAGGAATTGACTCCACTCCTTTTACCCAATTTCACATTTCGAAACTTTCATTTTTAAGTAATGTTGCCGAAGATGATCAAAAACGAAATTTAAATGAAAAATGTTTTTTTTCTCATTTAATAATACCACGCAAATGTCGTCAATTCAAACGAAATCCAGGTCACGAAAAATTTTAAAAGTATGACTGGCGTTTCGCAGATCAAATGTCATAACGCTGAACTCGAGTAAACCAAATGGCGTAACGATAACAGTCTTCTATCGATCGTTGGGTGTTATGGGTATCTGCTGATAAGCTCGTTCTAAATTAAGTAAATTGTATATGGACTTGTTATATAACCTTTGGGATATGTAATGAATGTGCGGGTTGGGGTACCTGTATAGCTTCATAACTTCATTTAAACGTCTCTAATCGCCGCACGATCGCCATTCGCCTGCTGTTTTCTTTGGTGTCGTACATCAACTAATAAATCACGCAAAAATTTACGCCTATTATTGGCTTGGTAACATCGGCAATCAGAAATTCTTAGTCCATTTTTCTTTGTAAGCCTGATATTATTATCTGCCATAGGTTTTCATCGGTGTACTATTTGCAGCTTATAAATTTTGCGAATATTGCGAATAAAAAGTGGTAAAACAGAAAAATCTGCACCGGTGTCCAATAAATATTAAAGCTTGGTTTTCTTGTTTGTTACGAATAAACTACGGCTTTCAGCTGTTTCTACCCTATTTACCGTCGAAGATAGAGCAGAAGTGAGTTTTCCAACTTCATGTTTTAAAATTGACAGGGTTCTCTGCACTTACGCGCTTTGTCCCCGAACCTATAATGAAATTTGCAAAAAAGAAAACGTAACTTTAGTCTTGATTTACTACGTTTACGCTGTCGTTGCGTTGAACGGTTTCTGTGAAACTGACCTACATGTATGTATTTTTTATTAGATTTCGCAGCTCTATAGTTTTTGCTTTTAAGAATAAATCTTTTTGAACTGTAGCTTCAACAATTTTGAACCTCAATTAATTTATCCGCATTTATCCGTAGAACTTGCATCGACGATGGAAACAACAGAACGAACAGTCTCTCGCAAACGTTCAATCCATAAGGTTTTTGTCACGTTATCAGATATTTTTTGCCAGCTAAGTCTTTCATTCATTTAAAAAGCTAGGAAGACTTAAGATCATCCAATTCAATTACTTTAATTTCTGATGATCTGAGTCCGTATATTTATCAATCAATGATTTTTTACGGCATCAAATTTTCCTTCTTGCGGTTTCAGCGACGAAATTACATGGTCATACATTCTATCCTCAGCTTTAATGCCAGCTACTGCAAACTGTGATTTCATCTGATCAAAATATATGTATGTCGAATTGCTCTTTGCAAAATGTTGGTGGCTTAACGCTTACTTTAAAAACTTCAAATTAGAGTTTCTATCTTTTGGTTTATATGACAAATATAACATTTTTTATTTAAACGAATATTACGATTGGAATAATAATTTTATAATTTTTACTATTAAAAAAAAATTAAAAGCAACCTAAATTAAAATTATTGAAAAATAAATAACAGGGATTCTTTTTGTGCAAAGTTGTCGCAACACTTTATTTGTGAATATGAACATGGCCCACTTAGAAAATAATTTAGAATAATATTTCATTACCGGAATTAACAAGTAAACCAATTTAATTCGGCTATGTCGAATCTTATATACCCTTCACCATCTATGTAAATCTGGTTTAGTAAAGTAACTCCATTAAAAATGCCAGTATTAGGATGACAGAATATTAAAATAAATTTTACATAAAAATGCCATCGGCTCTTAATGGGTTAAGCATTTTTAAAATATTTAAGTGTTTCCTTAAAGATCTCTTCAAAAGCTTTAAAATGGTACCCATATTGACATTTAAAAAAAATTTCAAATTTCAGAGCCCCGTAACTCGAAAAATATAGGCGAGCGCCACTTTTTTCACGAGATGTTTATTTTCTTATTTTTAATTCTCTAACGCCCCATATATTTATTTTTTTGATTGGAGTTACTTTATTGTTCCAAATGACATGAAAAGTTTTGAGGTAGGTGTGGACCGATCGTGCTGATTTCTAATAACACCTCTTATACTCTTATACCTTTTACACCTCACACTTATTTTTTTTTTCTAGCACTACTAGTGCCTTGCACAGTGGTCAATTTCGCGAGATAGCGGTCAAAACTCTATAACTTTTGACCGGATTGGTATTTTTTTATGCAATTTGTTTTGTTCAATTGGAGGGACTTTGAGTTCAAAATGCATTGTAATTTTTTGTTGAGTTTCCATGTAAAAGTTGAATATTTTGACATTTTATTTAGGTATTTATTTTATAATTTTTTATTTTCTTCGATCGTATTTTACAACCAATACATATTTATTATTCCTAAACTTAATTTTGGTCAGAAAATGCCAACATTTGGCCCCTTACCTTTATTTAGTCTCAATATTCACAGGGGCCAAAGATTGTTTTTTTTTTTGGAAGCAAGCTAATTCTTGTGAGGATTTAAATGAAAAATAACACTGAAATTCCCAACAATATCAATACCATTTGGACATTATATATACAGAACGCAACATCGATAAAATTTTAAGTAAACTTTTACTATTGATTTAAAGTGCACATATATTTTATTTAAATGTATTAATAAAAATTTATACTAAAATTAGAAACAAATTATAATCTTTAAACTAGTATTAATTAAACAATATTAGTAAAAATTTCTTCCAAATAGCTTTGATTTTCATTTTGCAGTAGTTGTTTAGCTTCTTCATCTAACTCTAATGAGGTTGATTTCCATTTTTGTCGAATATTGGACATATATGGGTCTGATGTGCACAACAAAATATTAATAATATCTTCATTAGTACAATATCTGGAAATTTTTCTTGTATTGTGCTCGCGAAAAAATCTGTAGTCTTTGTTCCTTTTTTCTTGCGCTTCTTCTGAGAGATCTCCAATTGGAAGCATATGTCTCCAAGAATTTTTTTAGTTATAAAGGGTTGCTGTCTCATTAGCATACTGACCAAATTTTTTTGCATCTATCTTTTTGCTACATGCTATAACTTCTAATATGATTTGGAATCGTCGTATTAAATCATAATCTACTCCAGTTATAGAAGCTGCAGTTTCTGGATCGGAAAAAAATCTCCTTGCTGTGTTTCCATCATTAGAATTTCCTTCTCCTTGCTTTGGCTGGTCAATTATAAGGCCTATCTCACGGTATTTTTCTTGAATATGTTTTTTTTTTTTGCTTTCGTTTTTCCAAATTTTCTTTGTTGTTTATCACTGTTTCGCCTAACGGGCCAAATTCCAAATCGTATCCCAATTAAAGAATATGCCCCATAAAACGAATTCTAGCATGAAGAGGTGACATTCCACACTTAAAACATAATTTAGAATAATATTTCATTTCCAGAAATAACAAGTAAGCGAGTTTAATTCGGCTATGCCGAATCCTATATACCCTTCAACATCTATGTAAATCTAGTTTAGTAAAGTAACTCCAATAAAAGTGCCAGTATTGGGATGACAGAGAATTAAAATAAATCTTACATAAAAATGCCATCGGATCTTAATGGGTAAAGCATTTTTAAAAAATTTTAGTATTTCCTTAAAGATCTCTTTAAACCCTATAAAATGGTACCCATATTGACATTTAAAAAAAAAACATTCATATGAATATAAAGGGTACTTTGGTGTCCATCACAATTCCCGAATCCAACTTCCCAAAATGCAAATAGCATCATACAGTTTTTATTTTATTTATTTTTTTTTTGAGAAACAGATACATTTACATTGCAGTAGCTTAAATTCCATTAAGCTTATGTTGCACCATTTTCGAAGGCTGTTCAAGTCAGACTGAAACGATAACTGATTCGTTAGATCGTAGTAACTAAAGAAAATTTTGACATCATCTGCGTACGTTAAAATTTTGGAATATTGTATCACATTTGGGAGATCATTAATATAAAGTGAAAATAAAATTAGATCTAGTAGACTGCCTGGAGGTGTTGGTTTTAAATAGGACACGTCGCCTCCGGTCATACAGGTATATTGAAATCCATTTAAGGGCATTCGTGGTGGAAGCCAGTTAGCTTAATTTATGCAGAAGAAGTTGATGGTTGACTTTGTCAACGCTTTGCTAAAGTCAGTGTAAACAGCATCAGTTTGCTCACTTTTGATGAAACCCTGATTGATTATTGTGATGGAATGCAGTAAGTTGGTAATAGTTGCAAAGCTTTTACGGAAACCATTTTAAAATATGATGGCATAGGTAATCTAATATGAGATTTTCGAAGAGCTTTGTTATTATGCTAAGCTTTGCAGTTCCTTTGTAATTTGAAATATCAGATTTGCTACCTGCTGTACAGTGTGGAATTATAAATGATTCTTTCCAAAGTTTAGGAAAATATCCATGTTTTAAGGAAAAATTGTACAATGCTGCCAATGGTGCTGATAGACTTTCAGCACAATTAATTAGTATACAGCTAGGAACACCATCAGGACCATGATTTTTTTTAAGCCGAGCAAAACATAATCAGTACAAATAGGTGGAAATGAAATTGATTGATGGGCTAAAAGTGGGTATGGGTACTCATAGGTTTTGCAGTACATAGCTTCAAAGTATGCTGAGGCAAAGAAATCAGCAAATAAGTTGCTAATGACAGCATTATCTCCTGATTCGTAATTAGCAAATTTCGTAAGAGAAGGAAATTCTTTCGATTATCTTTTAGAATTTACACACTGGTGGAATTATTTAGGATTACGCTTAGAACTTCTTTTCATTCTGTTTAAATAACTACGGTACGATGGCAAGTTAAGTTTATGTTACTTAGCGTGGCTGATAGAATAGGTTCCATAATCAGTAAGTGATGAAGATTTTTTTAGATCTTAAACAGCTTGTTCTTTTTATTTTCAAGACAAGTTAACTGTGTTGTCTTCCACGATGGCTCACACTTCACTTTTTATGCATTTTTAGGAATTGTATTTTCCATTGCTGTTTTTATGGTTTAGTAAAATTGCATCAATATCGGCAGAAAATTTGATTAAAATAGGTAATAAAAATGAGCAGTTCGTATTTAGTAATATACTGTTTAACATATTATAATTGGCATTTTAATAGCAAAATACGATTTAATTGACGGTGTCACTATTTGATTCATTGCTTATTTCTTTATTGCGATTGTTGGTTAGTAATAGTCTTTAGGCCTACTAATAGGAGCATATCTGCTTACAGAGCATTGTAACGGATCATTAGCAAAAACTAAATCCAACAAATTATTCATCATTCATCTGGAATATCCGGTTGTTGATTCCATATTACAGATGGCTAAGCTAAAATCACCAAGAACAAATATCGAATCTGTCGTGTTGGCTTGCAGTAAGATAGTTTGAATAATATGAAGATGACAAATGTATATATACTGCTCAGATTTGGGAGAAATATATAAACACTTAAAAAAAATTTTTTTGGCTACTAATTTTCATTTTACCGTATAAATTTTACATTATCAGCTGATAGTACAAGTTCAGAATTAAAAACGTCGTTTTTTAGCAAGTGTGACACTATTAAATAAAGTAGTTTTTAAATGTATATAAGAATTAATTGCAATTAAAATGTTAACAAAATAAATAAAGTAAAAAAAAAGCAACAACAAAACCAACACCGACATCGCTTACTAATGCTTTTCTACGTTCAATATTTACTTTTAGTGGTATCTTAAAAAATATGGTGCACAACGGTACAAATTACAAACTGTATGGTAAACTTAGATACATATGCCCTTTTTTGACCTGTGGTAAAGGTTATAAAAATAATATATCATAGTAAAAAAATTTTCTTCATTAGACCACAATTGCTAATATTACTAAGCTATTGCTGTGATGTTATTTATTGCACTTTTTGATTTTTGTTGAATCCTCCAGCTCTCCAACGCACAGAGGGGTATTTTGCCAATCTAGAAGGACATTAGACCATAAATTACAATTAAGAAATTATAAAAGTTAAGTACACAGCTCGTCAGACTGCAAAATACCACATCGTATTGTTAATTTTCAAATTTCTAGATTTGTCGTTTTGAGAGGAGTTAAGTTATTTGCATACGTTTTATTGACTTTTTACAATATATATATATATGTTCTTGTGGCTAAACCAATAAATATTTTGTATTGATTGTTTCTTTTTGCAAAGGGCTACATTTACAGCTACTTCTTCTAATTAAAAAAAAAAGTTTAAGTTTTAATTAAAAAAATCGTTCGAAATAGAAAAAATTGTTGGCCATTTTTTTTTTTTTTTTTGTAAAAAAATAAATAAAACCCAGCAAAAAAAGACATGCAAAAGAAGTAGGTAATTTATGGGTTCTAGGTAAAACGAAATGGTTCAATTTAGGGGAAAAACATATGATTTTAACATTAGCTTGTCATTAGCGAGTATGGGTTCACATAGCTTGGTTCACATAGTATGGGTTCGATGAATGCTTAAAACCAGTGAAAATTCCATGATTAGGATACGTTTTTTCATTAATTTTTGTTTTTTATATTTTTTTATGATTGTGTTATGAGTTCAAAAGTTAAGACTTATTTAGAATAAATGAACTTAAATAAAATGCATTACAGTAGTTTTCGCTTATAGTCCACAACTACAGTTGCACAATTTTTGTGGACTATAAGCGAATAAGGACTATAACCGAATTTCTTTTTAAGCCACTTTATGGTCTATAACTGAATCCAGATATAATACAAATTTTGGACTATATACAAAGTATGCAATTTCTTCAATAAAACCACTTTTTTTTAACAAAATAAAGTTTAATTAAAATATAAGCAAATATTGATTTAAATAAAATCAAAAGTTTAAACAAAAACCTTAACATATTATTATTTATTGTAATTCAAATGCTTTAAAAGCTTATTGTAATAAAAAGTTGCCAGAAGTCTAAATAAAAAAGGTTGACAGTTTGTTTAAAAAAGGTATTAAAAAACAGGGTGGACTATATGAAAGTTTTTTTCTATACAATATTAGCTATGCATGCAAAGAAAAGTTGGCCTTTAAACGAAAATGGACTATAGGCGAAGTGGACTTAAGAACAAAAAAACCTGCAAGTAAATAGGACTGTTTTGGCTTACATCCGGTTTTGGCCTTTAAGCGGAATGGACTATAAACGAAAAGTACTGTATAGAAAACAAGTGCAACAGCAGCAATGAAAATACCCATGATTTTTGAACTACTTAATTTTTTTTTTGCTGGGAAGGTTTTTAAAAATGAAGGTAGTTACGATCCTTAAAATGACTCAAGCTGTTTTAAAATTTTTAATGCATGAAAAGAAGGGTACGCATTCTTGCATCATTTTATTTTTAACAATTTCTTTTAAATTTTACCTTTTTTCTATTTTTTCTCATCTTGCATAAGCAGATACGAGTAAAAACCTTTTTATAAAAAGTTGCTCTAAATAAAATTTATTATAACTATTATAAATCAGTTATTATTATGAATAAATTATTCATTTTCAAATGAAGTTATAAATTACAAAAGGCTTTAGCCTTACCTTACTTTTCTGATACGCAGAAAATTTTAAATTCTAAAAAATCAAACTTATACCAAACCGTATTTATTGAGAAAATAATGAGTACGCAAATAAATAATTATTAAGCTTAAAACTATATAATCTCTGATCGGCAATCGAGCTTTACACCAAATAGAAGCTGCATAACAACATTCACCGTTATCGCGGTTGGCGTAGGCGTATTTAGTCGAATGTCGTATTTAAAACTTAATGATATCGTGAAAACTAGGCACAACTAGACGCCTAGGACTCTCTTTTTTTGTAAGGAAGTCGTATTGTAAAAGATTTTATTTTTTTATGGAATACCCTGTTTGACACTTAGAGAAAGAAGCATTTGATAATGTCAAAAACCATATGAAAAAATAAGACTAATTAGCTGCTTGTAATGCTTTACCAGCTTGATTTCGCTATGTAACTGATTATAAAAAAACAAAAACTTTTTAAATACAATTGCGCGAATAAAAATAATTTTTTTTAACAAATATGCTTAGTGTTGGGTTTTTTCATCGTCAGAAGACGAAGAAGAATTTATTATTCCGAAAATCTTATGAAGAAACATTTACGGCAGCAATGCAATGTATGTGTTTTCTTTGGCTGACAAAAAGTAAGTTTAAATGTATTTATTGCATTTGTTTGATAAAATTTAAAAGTTCTTTTTTTAGGTTTGTGAGTTATTTTAGACTTAATAAAGAGACATTTGTGTTATTAAAATAATTTCACCGAAATTAAAAGATGCCACAAAGAAATCAGCCATTTCAAGAGATGTAAAGCTGACTGCAACACTACGAATTCTTGCTGAGGGCAGTTACCAGAAAGGAGCTGGAAATGATATTAATGTTAACCCTTGCACCGAACTTTGTGCTCGTTGGAATTTTTTTGTAACGGACTAAGAGGAAAAAAATGAAATAAAAAAATATTTCTTAAAAAAAACTGGATACACGTCGCAATAATACCCCCATCAGTTGAACAGCGATTTAAATATCTGAACAGAAAGGGGTTTTATAGTTTAAACGTAATGGTGGTATGTTTAAAAATAAATTTTTTATTTATGGTTGTAAAATTTATATCCCTTTTTATTAATTTTAAAAAGGTGAGCGACCACAAGCTGCGGATAAGATATATTCAATCCCATTCTCCAGGGTCGTGTCACGATTCTCTTATATGGAATGTAAGCAGCTTAAAACACCACATAAAAGAGCAATACCAGAACGGAGAAAGGGATACGTGGTTGTTACGTAGGTATTAACGTGTTATACATTCATCATGTTTTCTGTTAAGTAAATTTTTGTTTATATAAATTTTCAGGTGATGCTGGTTATCCCTTGGACACATTCTTGATGACGCCTTTTCAGTCTACAGTAAATGGTTCTCTAGCGAGTTACTTTAACAATATTTATGCAAAAACTCGAAATACTGTGGAGAGAACCATAGACATTTTAAAAAATCGTTTTAGCTGTTTACTGGTAGCAAGACAACTCCATTATACTCCAGAATTTTCTGGGAAGATTATTTCTGGTTGCGCTGCATTGCACAATATATGCATTTCATTTTTTTTTATTGAGTGGCCTGAAGAACACACTGACGAAGATATCGATGTACCTGATTACAATGATGACAACGATTCTAATGCTTCAAGCCTTAGATTAAGAATAATGAATGAATTTAGAAACTAATTTAAATAAAAATTTTTATTAAAACAAAACAAAATTTCTAGAAGAAAAGAATTAATTTACTAAAAAATTAAATAAAAAAGACTACAAGTCATTTTCTAAAAGAACAATTCCATTTTCTTTTAATTTCAAGTTCAGCTGCCCTGATTTTTAAAAGTTCTTTACGATGTAATTCTTTCCTTTTTAACTCCTCTTTATATAGCTTCAATTATTCTTCTTTAATTTGGTAAATTCTTCTTTTATATTTTTCTATTTCGATCAAACTTTTTTTAATTCTGAACTAATTTCTTTTTGATTTTCCACTTGTTTTTCTAATAATAATAGTTTATCACATTCTCTATTTTTGCGAACTTTTTTTAAATTATTTGAATCCACGTTCTCGTCATTATAGGAATTTGAAAATTTTTTTGTAGAAGAGCAAGGTTCTTCAATTAATCATAAATCTCCAGTGGTTCCCGAAATATAATTTTTTGTTTTTTTTTTCAGGAGTACTAGTTTGATTAATTTCTTCTATGACAAAGTCGAATACTTCATCAACAGAAAGCCCTTGCTCTGGGGAACTGCAACAAGCACGTTTAAGGCCGAAAGGTTCTTTATGCTGGACTATAGAGTGTAAATCCAATAACCTTACTGCAGCATCTTTAACTGATGTCAAAACAAACTGCTTAAAAGCTCCTCCACCTGTTGCATGGCTTTCGGCCTTGTTGTGCGACAGTTTTTTTTAATTTAAATTTGAAGTCACACCATTAACCAACCTTCTCCTGTACGGAATATTTAGTTATTCTGCGGCTTTAATCCAATCAATCCTTTATTATACCCTTTTGCCAAGTATGGTTTTTTCCATTATTTCTACCAACTGGGAAAACTGTGCGGGTGTGGTAATTTTTATACTAAAACATAAAAGATACTCGTAAAAAGCAAACATACAAATATTTAAATAAATATCCTTAAACCTGCTTTTTATTTAACTTACGATTAGTTTGACTCCATTTTTAAATACATAATTTTTGTTAAAAAATAAACGCTGTCGTGAGCAAAAACTTAACGACAATTTTAAGCGCATTTGACAGGCAAATACGCCATCGCGATACCGTTCTTGTAATAGATTTACAACCTGTGTCGTATCTGCTGGTGTTTTTGCTAACCGTGAGGCGTTTTTTAAAAACGCCTGAAACAAACCAAAAAATGACACAAAATTGCCAACCACGATAAGGGTGATTGAAATGCGCTGTAGAAGATAACATGGTTGGTTGCCTTCTTACTACTCTGTGAAGGATCAAATTCTTAGGAAATTGTTTAATTTTCTGTATAAGCAATATAGCAAATCTTAACAAAGTCAATACTTAAGCTAGGGCTTTTGGTTTTTCCTTAATCCATCAAAGTCTATTTCTATCAAGATCTTGTAGAAACATCGCTAGATATGTTTTTCAGAAAATCCGCCGTGAACACATTTCGTTTTATTTCTACCAACCCTCTCGATAAAATTTGTTATTATTCTTAATTTTATTGCACAAAATCATAACATGACAGTAAACGTTTTATCTTTACAATAGAATTATTTTTGTCGGGACTAATCGTGCAAAGGTAATATTTCAACGAAACAAATATAAGTTTATTACTACAAAAACAATTTTTGATTTATGACGTCAGTCTTTGGAATATTTTATTTAATTCGTTACGAATAATAACCAACGTAATTATGTTTAAAATGGAGCTGAATAAATATTAAGCTAGGTCCTGTTCTTATAACGTTATATTTTTTAAAATATTGTTAAATTTTGGAAACAATAGCTAACTAATCTAATAAACATTAAGAACTTATTGACAATATGATTCTCAGCAAATCTTATGACCATCATAATTGTATTTTCTTAATTGTTTTATTTTATTTTATAATCTTAATAAAAAATCCTATCTTTTATAAAAATTTTTTGATAATTTATTAACAATATATTTCATTTGATATTTATTAACAATTTGTTGATCAATAGCACTCTCTTTTATAAGATTATGTTTTGCTGTGCTAAAAAACGAAATTTTTTTTTTTTATAAATAAATAAATAAAATGTTATTTTATTTGTGGACATATGTAAGTTAAGGGAACATATAAAGTTTATTTCTTATTTCCGTAATTTGTTTCTTTCTTTTTGATATCTATTTTTCTATACTTAAGTACCTTAGCTTTTAGTTTTAGTCTGGTGTTAACGTTCGATAGAAACGATCCTCATAGCAGGAAAGCAAGAAACAAATTATTAAGAAATAAAATTTATTAAAAGAAGTAATTAATTAAAAATAATGCAGAAGCAATCCTCATAGCAGGAAAGCGAAAATTAAATAAGTCAGAAATTAATATTATTTAACTAGAATATTGAATTTGATGTAATTAAAAAATTTAAAGTTAATAAACTTAAAATAATTAAAAACGCACAATACTCAAAATAGAACAATCTAAATGATAACCTTATTTAAGTAAGATTTTTATTACATTGAAGAAATAAAATAATTTCAATAATTATTAAATTGTGTTTTATTTGCACGGATCCCCAAAAAATAATTTATAAACACAGAAGAATTTAACTGGCGCCCGAGCAGGGACTCGTGTAATTCAACTTAATACGTTTGAAAAATTAAACTATTTAATTTGTGACGAATTTTTAAAAAGACGTGAACTATAAGTCATTTTCATTCATTAAAATCTCGTGAAACATATTTATTGACAATAGTAAATTTAAAAAATCGAGAAAGAACCTAATAAAAATTTTTTAAATAAATTAAATTAAACCTTTTTTTTTTGCCACACAAGAGATCTTAAGAAATACTAAAAATTAATTGTAAAAACTGTAAGGAGTTTAAAACCGCTAGTCAGTCTAACAATTAAATCGATACCAGTAAAAAATTCTTGATAAAGGAGTGGTATAAGCAAAGCAAAAAATTTTTTTCTAATTATAGAAAAAAAAGTTCATTAATGTTGTAGATCAACATATAATAGACAAAGAAAAAACCAAATCTCTTTAACTGATCATTACAAACTTTATGAGATCTCTAGTAGAAAAGAGCTTAGTATAATACAAAAAAGTATTTAATGCTGTCAATCAACGTGGGGCATGAGTTTAAAATAACTTTTAAGCTATGTCTTAATATTAAGATGATTTATTGAAATTAAAAATAAAAAGAGAACTCTAAAATAATTTAATTTAAAATATTTCATTTAATAACATTTAAAGCATTGTGAGAGAAAAAATGTGTGGAAGAAATTATCATATCTCTAAACAAGAACAAAAATTTAGTTGAAATCAGCCTACCTGACACATGATATCCGCTACTAAAAACTAAGTTGTGTAAACATTATTATTGATAAAAATTAAACTGAAAAACTTTTAATTATAAAACACTTTAAAAGATTTAAAATTAAATTCAAAAGTTATTAAATGATACGAAAATGTGGCACAAGCTTTATTAAGTCGAAAAAATGAAAAAATTTAAATAAAAATGTTAAACAATAAATTTAAAATAAGAACAGCAAGGTGATTTATTAAATTTTACTCACATTAATATTTAGAAAAACAACAAAAAGTAAAGACAAATTATAACATTGGTTAAAATAAACGCTGTGATGTTCTAAAAGCTAAACAAAAGAAGTAAAAAAAACGGTATTTGAATACCTGAGACAAGACCTCTAAAACAAAAAATTAAAAGCAATTACAATCAATATTGATAAAAGCAAAAGTAAAAAATTAGAGACTTAAAACACATATAAAAATCTGTATTTTTGGAATCTATGAGAAGGCATACTTATTAAGAGAACTGCGAATGTTTATTAACTGCTGCTAAATAATAGAGTTGACTCTGAATGGGAAGTAATTTAAGTACTGAATAAAAAGTTATTATAAGAAATATTGATTTTGTAAAAGGCAAATTTCATCGATAGAATTATAAGCTTTTGAATATGGTATTAATTTAAAATCTTTATAAACTAATTTTGCCACTTTTTAAATTTTGCTAACAGTAAAATATTATCTTTACATTTAAAATTGTAGCAATTTTTTATTAATAACGCTAAACATAAAGAAAAAAAACTCTGAATTTAGAAAACGTTTATTGTCATTACATATAATTTAAGTTTATAATTAAAATTGCTAAAAAATAATTAATAGCGCGTGTTAAGTAAAAATAGTTGTTTCTTTATGAACATTGATGACTTAATATCAGACATACAGAACCTTAGAGTTAGCTCGCAAAATAATTCTTCGAACTGTAGAAACATGGATGCCAGATTGATGATCTAAATAAGCAATTATCTGCTTTAGAAAATCCTGTACAAGTTGAGGAATATAAGCCCATAGCTGTTAGGTTAGGTGTAAGATGCAGCGAATCTCTGGATATAGTGAAGTCTATTCCGGAATTCAGTGGAGATGCCAGCAAATATATGTCCTGGCGTCAGGCCGCAATTACTGCCCACAAATTACATGAAACTTATGGAGGCAGTTCTACATATTACCAGGCTGTAGGAATCATAAGAAATAAAGTCGTAGGAGCTGCTGACACTGTACTTAGCTCGTACAACACAGCATTGAATTTTAAAACAATTTTATCTAGGTTAGATTTTTCATTTGGGGATAAAAGATCTATATTTACGCTTGAACAAGAATTGTCGACATTAAAGCAAGGCTCTCAATCAATTTTTAAATTTTATGATGAAATTGAGAAAAAACTGGCATTGATTTTAAACAAAGTAATTATGACCAATGAGGGAAATTCAGCATTAATTGAAGCGCTTGGTCAAAAGTACAGGGAAAATGCCTTACGCGTATTTATTTTTGGGCTACGGCGTCCAATGTCAGATGTATTGTTTTCGTGTAGACCTTTAGACATGCCTTCACCAATCATTTTCCTAATCCCTATCAAAATCCTGCATTTAATAGAAACAGCAATAGGATGCAAATGTATGATGCAAGCCAAAGTAAAAATGTTGAACCAATGGATGTTGATACTAGCAGCCATTTTAGGCAATATCAAAAACGACCAGCGAACAAACAACAAAATGTTTCAAAAGTGGAAAGAGTAAATTATTTGAATCAAGACACCTCTACAGAAGACTATTTAAGTCATGACAATAACGAGCTAGCTGATTTCAATTATGTTTCACCTGAATCTCAACCATCTTATCTCCCACAAACACAACCTTATGAATACAATATTCAAGATGAAATTAATTTTTTAGAACCAGGTCCCTCCTACCGTATATAAAAAGATCGCTCGGCGGGAGGGCATTAAAAATATTAATCGACACTGGTACATCAAAAAATTATATTAAAAATCTTGAGCATTTAAAATCCATCAAACCACTTGAGAAGCCTTTTTTAGTTAAATCTGTCAACGGCAATTCAAAAATATTTTCAAAATGTCTAGTGCATTTACTGGGTACAGCAGCTCGTTTTTTTGTTTTACCGAACTTGACTACTTTTGATGGAATAGTGGGCTTTGACTTCTTGAATCAAATAAGAGCGCAAATTGACTGTAAAGCAGGAATACTAAAATATGAAGGTGGGGAAGAAAAATTATCTTTTCTTTACTGTAATGCAGTCAATAATTTGATCAGTCCTGAAACTTGTGAATCTCCGACTAATTTATTTGAAAAACTCGAGAATATTCTGGAAACCAACAAAAGAGTTTTTGCTGATCCAATAGAATCTCTTCCATTTATCACCAACGTTGTAGCCTCTATTAGAACCGGAGACCAAGAGCCTGTGTACTCAAAGTCATATCCGTACCCATTAGCCTTGCATGACTTTGTAAATAAGGAAATAGCAGATTTATTAAGAAATGGAATTATAAGACCTTCTCGCTCTCCATATAACAATCCTATATTATAGTTATATAGTTAATAAGAAGGGTTTCGATGAGTTAGGGAAGCCAAAGAAAATACTTGTAATTGTCTTTAGGAAACTAAATTCAAAAACTACAAACGATCGCTACCCGATACATCGACCATTTTATCAAACTTAGGGATATCTACTTACTTCACTACTCTGGACTTAAAATCTGGATTTCATCAGAGCAGCTTAGCAGAAAATGACAGGGAAAAGACAGCTTTTAGCGTTAGTAATGGAAAATTTGAATTTTGTCGACTTCCATTTGGATTAAAAAATGCACCAAGTATTTTTCAGCGTGCGATAGATGATATTTTGCGTGAAGAAATTGGAAAAACCTGTCATGTGTCCATAGATGATATTATCATCTTTTCGCTATCAGCTGAAAAACATATCTCTGACATTGATAGAATCCTTCAAAAACTGTATAAGTCAAATATGCGAGTTTCAAGCGAGAAGTCGAAATTCTTTAAAACTTCTGTGGAGTTTTTAGGATTTATTGGTTTAAAAGATGACATTAAGACTTGCCCTGAGAAAGTTTATGATATTATAAATTATCAGGTCCCTAAAACACTACGCAGTCTACGGTCATTTTTAGGGTTGGCGGGCTACTACCGTCGTTTCGCCAAAGACTACGCGTTGATAACGAAACCACTAAGATATCTTCGTGGAGAAAATGGTTACGTGTCCGCAAAGCATTCACGAAATATAAAAATTTGTCTTGACAAGGAGGCGCTTATCGCATTTCAAAAAATAAATGATATATTGGCATCGGAAGATGTCTTGTTGCTTCATCCAAATTTTAATGACCCGTTTGAACTTACTACAGATGCGTCGTCTAGTGGAATTGGTGCAGTATTGACACAAAATGCGAGACCAGTCACAATGATTTCAAGGACTTTATCTGCAACAGAGGAAAACTACTCTACAAATGAGCGAGAATTATTAACTATAGTGCGGTCTCTTCAAAAGCTAAGAAATTATTTATATGGTGCAAAAAACGTGAATATTTATACAGACCACCAACCCCTCGCATTTTCTCTTTCGGAAAAAAATCCTAATACGAAAATACGAAGGTGGAGAGCCTTTATTGAAGAATTTCCACCACAATTTCATTATAAACCTGGGAAGGATAACATTGTTGCTGACGCCCTATCCCGTCAATATATGCAGTGCGTAGAAAGTGATTCAATGAGTGTAGATGCCACAACTGGCTTTGAGACTTTGTCTGCAACAGAAGAAGGTGGAAGCTCTGATACTTTAACAGCTTCAGAGCTATCTACCATTGAAGCAATACACAGTGAAGTATCTTCTACAGAAGTTATTAAGTCTTTAGTAAACCCAATAATTTGCTTTAAAAATCAGCTTGTTCTCATAGAAGCAACAAAGCCAGATTTGGTATCAGAAACCGTGTTTCGTAATCAAGTGAGACACTTAATTAATTTCAGTAAGTTAGAAGACGTTATGGAGTTATTAAAAAAAGCTGTGTATCCAAATATTGTAAATTGCATTCATTCCGATCGTCATACGTTAGGACAAATCCAAAACGATATTGTACAACAATTCCCTTCTGTAAAATTCGTCTTCAGCAAGAATATGGTGGTAGATGTTCACAATCCTGACGATCAGCTTGAAATAGTATTAGGTGAGCACAACAGGGCACATCGCAATATTCGTGAAAATCTTAATCTCAGAGAATACTACTTTGCTGGCATGCGGGAAAAATTAATAGAAATTGCTGCCACTTGCAAAATCTGTAATGAAGCGAAGTACTTAAGGCATCCCTAAAAAGCTCCAATTGGCATAACTCCTATCCCAGAATATTCAGGCGAACTTTTACATATAGACATTTTTTTACTGATAAATCTCATTTTATAACTTCTGTGGATAAGTTCAGTAAATTCGCTCTGGTTTTGCCAATCGAATCTCGATCAATTATAGATATCAAAATCCCATTATTAACAATATTGGTTTTTTTCCAAAAGCTAAAACTGTAGTGTGCGATAATGAGAAAGCGCTTAATTCCGAGACAATTAAATCTATTCTCGCAAACACGTTTGGCATTAAAATGTTTACGGTTCCACCAGCGCACAGCACAAATAACGGTCAAGTGGAACGTTTTCATAGCACTTTAGCTGAAATTGCGAGGTGTTTGCAAGCAGAAGGAAGGTATGTCGATACAAAGGAATTGATTGTTAATGCTGTTGCTAAGTATAATCGAACAATACATTCGGTAACTGGACTCAGACCCGTTGATGTCATTCACTGCATTTCTGAAAAGCTTAGATTATCTTTAAAAAAGAAACTAATTATAGCTCAAGACAAGGATATGACTTACCACAACAAAAACAGAGCAAAGAAAACCTACTCTCCAACATATAACACTTAATCTTTTAATTAAATGAAACCTTTTATATAAAGATATTTTTTTGTTTTATCTGGCCATCTACGATATTTGCAAACCTAATTATATTTAACACTTACGACATTTCAATTATAATTGGTTCAAATTGAGCAAATAACAGTAACAATATATATTTAGATTTCCTTCAACATACACCCTAAACTTGACCAAATTCTCTTACCAATTTTCAACGCAAACAACAATTATGCTAGGAACAAAACAGGGACGTAAGACGAATTTTGTCCACCACGACGAATTTGTCATTAAAACTTCGTTATGTAAGTTCGTCGTATAAAGCACAATCACGCCGAAATAATTTGCTTATGTTTTTACTTTTGTTGACCTTTTGTGGGCTGATAGGGTAACCATATAACAAAATAATATATAAAAAAAGAAACTTAAAAAAACATCTTTGATTTTAATAGCGATCACTTTACCTTCACTTTTGCGAAAGATTTGGAAACAAGATGGCGCAGAGTGAAGATTTCTTATGATGCAATTATTTTGTCAAAAAACAAAATTAGTACGCCTGAGAAGAAGACAATTACAAAGACGTTTGAAGAATGCAAAGTCTCTTATAATCTCTGTTATTCTCACATGCTCGAATTAACGAAAAGTTTTCAATTGATACCAGTTCATTACCCCAAGTGCCCTTACAATATTTCGCGGAAGATAGCTCAGATTGCAAAAAGCTTCCTCTCTGCGGCTTTAAGGTGTTTAAATGAAGCTTTGGGCAGTCACTTTCGGTTCGTAATATATATTCGCGACAGGGTATATCAATCACAAGAAACTCACGATCGTTACAAATTTATAACATTTACATAGAAAGCGTGAGGCAGGAGATATTGTAAAAAGGTATTCTTTGTCTCACGAAAACTTTAATTCGAATAATCTAAGAACATGCTATGAGAATAAATGAATTCCTGTGAATATTCAAATAAAAATGCATTTATATGTACCGAGCAACCATTGCAAATAGCGGATTGATCCGAAGATTCAGTCACCTGTAAATGACTTCTTAGTGTAACTCATAACGCTTGGTGTTCAAGTGAACATCTGGGAGCCCTAAGATAATTGTTCGCTTAATATCCACGAAATTGTCAGAAGTTACACTTTCAGTGGGTCCCAGTTCCTTATTATAATATGAAGCCGTAGAACCTCTCACAAGCACTTAATCTTCAAAAAATGGTTTTGCTCATACTTTTGTAAGCTTTGCGGTGAAAATCACTCTTTAAGAGCATGCCCCAAATTCAGTGCAACAAAGAATCGATTACTCTTCAAAAACAAATTTTGCAATAACTGCTCAGTCGCATCTCATGTTAAGTGAATTGAACAAAAGACATACATGTTTAGATTGTAAAAAAATTCTTCATACAAACTTACAGACTGCTCAACGGTCAACTTTCAGTTTGGCTAATTCACGGTTAAAAGAAAGATCGATCAAGTCGAACAAATTAGTTAGTCAGTCGACCGCAAATATGTCTCAAACAGTTGATGATAAAAATCACGATGAGGTCCCCTGTACATCTAGGCAAATTTAAGCCCATTGCTTTACTAGCAATAAAAACGGTTTATCATGCACTGCTATATTTGAAATTGTTTTTTACTGCTCGTGCTCTTATCGTGGTCCGCAGAGAACACATTTAACAGAAAGGAAAAATAAAAATTTTCCGAAATTGTAGGTAATTGAAGTCAAAAGCAACACTCCAAAATTAAATTTATCTGTCATTTTGTACGATAAAAGGAAACGATTGCTTATATTTTCTAACATCAGCGTACAATACAATTTATGGTTGGAACCAGTGAGAAGTGGTCCTATAAGAATCTAATCTGTTCGAGCATTCAAAATTTCTGTTTTCGTTTTCGAAACTGCAGAGCTTAACAAAGCCTTGGGAACAGGATGAGGAAGTCAGAGGAATATAACTTTTTGAGAAAATGTTTACCTAAAACACTGCACGTAACAAAAGTGGCAGGTACATAGTTATGCTTCCATTAAGCAGAATTTCCTAAGAAAGTCTTCCTCGGAAAAAAAAATTTCATTGCCTTTGCCCAATACTAAAGCATGGATAAAAATTTTGTCGAAGAACCCTGGTCTCAAAATAAGAAAAATCTTGAAAAATACTTTACTCTTGACCACAAGAAAGAAACCTTATTAAATGAAATAATTTCTCAGGGTAAACTCCTACTGTTTACCATATCACGCAGTCGTTCGCCCGACATTCTATTCGCGGGCCTTTCTCTGCAGAACGATTTAATCAATTGATGCATCGATTTAAATCAATTGATACATCTAGGCCTTTTAAATAGACTTTATTTAAACCTCAAAAAGATGGCCCTTTTAATGATTACGAGTATATAACTGCTCCTTTTGGCGTTAATGTACCCCTTGTCTCACCATTTAGACCCTCCTACAACTTGCGACCGATTCCGAATCCATATTTCCTAAAGCACTTCTGCTTTGCGATTGTCGGTAATGTACTTACTAGTGAAGAAACCCTATCTATTAAAAATCAACTCATAAAAACGTTAAAATTAGCAGCGTTCCCATTAAAAATGTGACTGCAAATAGCCCACGATTATTAAACTTTTTTCGCTTTCACAACCAAACGATATTAAAACTCTTGGTATAAAGTGGAATACGACCATTGAATATTTCATATTCTATTTTTTTCAATTAAACAGCTGTCAAAAACCAGTTAGCGACGCATTATCATATCTCTTGATCTCGCAGGATGGCTTGCACCTATAGTCATTCGGGCAAAAATTATCATGTAGCAATTGTGGTTAGAAGGGTTAGACTGGGATGACAACATTTCTTTAGAATTCCTGCGTAAACTGAACGCAAATGATGCAATATCTCATATACATTGAAACATTTGCCATCCCATAATGGTTTTAGTACACTTTTTCGCCTACAATTCAAATTCATGGGCTCTCAGATGCTTCAAAGGCAGCGTTTGTGCTACATTGTACATACGATGTCAAACTTGTTCTTATAATACGTTTACAAATTTGTTAGTTGCAAAACGCAAAGTTGCCCAAAAACAGTTAGTTCGGTGAAGCTTAATGGCGCAATTTTTCTTGCAAAATTTGTTATACATATATGTCGTCTCTTTTCAAAAGCTTGATATTATTCGAACAAATCTGTGGACCGATTCGCCTATAGTGTATTTTGGCTATAAAAACCACCATCTGCATGGGAAACCTATATTTTAAATTGAACTTGACCTAGAAACACGTGGCCGCAAGCCTTAAGATCTTCTACATATTCATCTCTGGCCATGGCAACTCATGACCTATACACAAAGGTTAAATAAACTAAAATTATGTGTAATCTTTCGTAATTCAACAAAAGCTTAAAAAACTCAAAGCGGAATTTCGTAAATATTTCTCGTGACAGCTTATCATAAAAGGAAATGAAATTTGTTAAAACGCCTCTAATTTCTATGTGAAGCAATAAATGTTCTTTGAAGAACTTGAACCTGTTTCATAATTCAGATTTAGTTCTGCATGTTAATGGCCGATAAGCTTAATCATATATGCCATATGACGAACAGTATCCTAGGATTACCTGAAACCTACGATTCTGTCATATGTATCTTATTTTTGACAAGATTTTATCGCTCATGGCGAATGTAGCCACATGTGCAAATGGTTCAATCAGAATTCTGCATTTTTAGTCTCAAGCCTAGAGAATTGCTACTATACGCCTCTGCAAAGTGCGTAGTCTGCACAAGCAACATTTGTGCTTGCAGATAATGGCACTCTTACCCACTGAAGAGTGTAATTTGTCTCCACCATCCCAAGACGTTGCTAGCCCTTTCGAACTCAAGATTTTGTCTCTACGCTTGCTTCGTTGGGATGCAGCGGCTCCCCCATAAGGTAACAACAGATAATGGCAGCAACTTCATAAAAAGAGCCACCGCAAACATAGCCTTAAAATAACTAACCCGTGGTTTAAGTAACAATTTATACCTCCGCATTGTTATTTATTTTATATTCCTTCTATTTTAATTAGCCTTGCGCATGATTTATTGTTAATATTCCTCAGTTTCCTTTTGTTTTACTTACACAAAATTTTTTCATTCAGAGGAGTTACAATTTCTATTGTTGTGCTTTGTCTTCATACTTTTAGACTAAATTGAAGACTTATCGCTACTCGTCTCAATAAAATTTGCACAAAACGTTTTAGACGCCTTGATCTATAAATACGTCTTATGCAAAATATATCACGTCATAAAGCCTGGTACTCTGTTCGACTTTTCATGCGGAATGCTGTTAACCTTCATACATTAAAATTTTTTATGAAAAAATGCTGCAGAAGTAGTACTCACTTTACTGTGGAAAAAAGCTAATAGGCATTATATCGTGCGAAATGTTTCAAACAGCAGCTGATCATATGCCTTTTGCTTATATTTCCAAAGTAATGTAGTATACGTAAAAACAATTTAACGTTAAATTCTTCCAAATCGCGAGTTCGACACTACATTTTAAATGTAAAATTTTCCACATAAAATAGTCAATGTGGCTCAACAATTTTCACAAATACGGAAATAGTACTAGGCTTAAGGTTTTGCAGAAAATTTCTAAATATGGCGATTAAAAAGATGAAAAAAGTTGTTGAGAGATATCGCTTTTGTGATTTAAGGACCTGCGCCTACACGAAAACTTGTAGCAAATGTAACAAGGATAACCATACTTTTTTGCATCGCGCTCCACAACATGTCGTAAGGCCAAAGAAAACTTCAGCAAAGAGATCATTAAACAAGATCAACATTAGACGAATGCTGCACAAATTCAATCAACACCAACCATCAACATTAATCACCAACATCATCTCCGGGGCCAATTAATCATTGGGTCAAGTGTTCTCTGTTGTCGACAACAAGGTATCTGTTGCCTAAATCCAGGGCCGACGGCATGTCCAAACTGAATTGGACATTTTTTATGTATTTTTAATTTTGTTTTTCTTTTTTGTTATAATTTTTAGTAAAAAACAATTTTACGTTTTTACATTGCAAATATAATTTCAAATTACACTTACCATTGTTTATTTGTTATACTACTTACCTTTTTATAATAAACGTATCGTATACTCAACCATTCATACTTACCTTTTTATCTACACTTAACTATTTATATTTACATTTTTATAACTTCTTACATTTAATTACCATGGTGATGGTGATACCTTATATTAAGAAAATAAAAGCTAAGAGTAAAAGAAAAAAATGTAAATTTGCTCGCACTGATATTTAGTGAAAAATCTCCAAAGTTTTGTCCAATTGTACCCCCTTTTTTAAATGCCAAAGTTGTTGTTTTATGGCGTAAGTTATTAACCGATTATTAACTTACGATTAGTTTGAGCAACTCCATGTAAAGTTACAAGTGAATTAAAAAACTAAACGATAAAAAAATGTGAAAACGCAGATCAACAAGAAAGTGAATATTGTAAAAAAAAAATATTTTTTAAATGATAAGAAATACTTAGGATATTTACTTACGAAAATTAACTTGTAATAGGAATTGCGTTTTTGTTCAATTGCTTGTAGTAATATCTACCAAATAAAATGAGAGAATAAAACAAGGAAATTTTCGGAAGACTTTCCCCTACTAAACTGCAACTTTCCATTCACTTTTTCCGCATGTGTAGATTTAAAGGAATTAAAAACAAAAACTCCTTGTGATATATACAACTCATTGGAATTAATTAATTAATATTTCACTAATGGTCTTTAACAGCACAAATTTATTTGTTGGAAAAAATTTTTGAGAACTTCAAAACGGACAATGTTATTTTTTTCGTTTTTGATTTCGTCTTACTAAGTGAATCACTGGCTACCTTAACCCAAATATAAACATACGGAGTTTAGCTTTAGGGAACGGCCAGTAATTCGAAGGTTTAAATTCTTCAAAGATATCAATCCAAAATTCTATGAACGGTTTGTGAATAACTATACTATTCATAGAAACTTGGCAAAAAGCTAAACTCGAAGTAAGGGAATAAAGTACCAGTTACAGAGAGAGATTAAGCACCATTCTAATCCCCTTGTTTTTTCTGCATCTGATGATAATAAGGAATTATGAAGGTTAAAGAAAGATCATGTTCTTAAACTTCCTCTCATATCATCAAATCTATTTTTGTTAATATTAACAATGTATATTTTTTTAAAGTACATGTCAATATAAGTTTATATAATAAGGCTACTTATGTTAAGTTATATATGTATGTACATTAGCGTGAATCACCAAAAAATGTGAACTTAGGCTTTTTTAAGATGACTTTAAAAATATTTCGGATCCAGCTTTGATCTCTCGTGAGCTGGACCATTTTGAAAAAGGGTATATTTTTGCATATTTTGTAAATTTGAGAATCTGTTTCCTAGCTAATATATACAATATGGATATCATAAGAAAGGTTTTTTTTAGGACGCGTCCAACTACATATACTGTTTGTCCAAGGACGATCATCCCTGTCCTTTTTTCCGGTTATTCTGTAAAAAAATAACGGTTTTTAAAATGTTTGTCCGGTGTTGTGTGTAAATGCCAAATTAACATCTTTTAATCTTTAGTCAATTTAATTAAATACGTGTCTCAGCCTTTTTTTGGAAATTCTTGTTAGTTCGCTTTTTGATAAAAAGGCAATGGGGTGGTAGCCCTTCGTCTTAAATAAGGCAGTATGGGTACCAAATTTTTTCTTTTGCCAAGTACACCACCTTTGTATATATATATAACTTAGATTTTCACAAATTAGATTTATTTTACACGGTACTTTGGAATATATATGTATATACACCCTATTTACACAGGCAAAGTTTGGTTTTATATGGAAGAGAGAGGGAGAAAGAATGATAGACAGTACAGTCTTTGAAGTACTCGAGTTAACATCTCTTATTTTAAGATAGTAATAACAAATCCATAAATTCAAATATAACTAAGATAGTAATAAAAGATGATAAATCCATAAACTCAAATATAACTATTCTAGGCTAGAGATAAGACAAACATCATAAATACAACTATTGTAACGATAAGAAACACATTCTTTCTTTTCTAACTTAATACAAATAACTCAAAACATGTTTTACTGATAAAAAATGTACTAGTAACCTAAACAAAGAAAAACATATTTTGAGTTAGAACAAAGAAACATTAAACATAATTATTAATATAAATAGATGCTAAGAAAAATAGGACAAACAGTCTTAAGAATATATTTAATAAAGAAACGCACATTTTTTGGTGCAGAAAAAAGAAAATATATTTTTTTACTCATTTCCTATAATTGGAAATTAACTGGGGGCTCAAGCCGGTCTAAACTCTTGACCACAGCCAAATATTCTTGACATTCAAGATATTTAAATAAAAATTCCACGGCTTTGAAGAAAAGCAAACCAATCTCTGAAAAAGTGAGAAATTACCACGCTGGACCAATGTCAGAAACGGCAGAAAATATTCAATTCCCTATGATCTATAGGAAAAGACAACGACACAATGAATCAAGATATCGCAGCTTTACGAGCACAAATAGAGGTACTCACACAAACTCTACAGAATACTCAATTGAAGGTAAATACACTGGAGGCGGAACGATCTCCCCATATAATCACTACGCAGGAACAACATAGTGACTTCACACCAAATATAAAGGATGCAACTCAGATAAATTTAAAAACATTCGAAGCTATACCGTGCTTCAGTGGGGATAAAAATCAATATAGATCCTGGTGGAAAAGGGCATGGACATTCATGGAAAATATCAAAAAATTTTCCAACCATCCAAATTACTACACAGCATTCACGATACTGCATTCAAAAATTGTTGCAGAAGCAGCAGACATCCTCATTAACCACAACACCAAGATGAACTTTTATTCTATAATTAACAGGCTTGACTACACTTACGCATATCAACGACCATTATACGTACTTCTCGAGGAAATGAAGAAACATAAACAGGGAAGACAAACACTCTCAGAATTCCACAGCAAAATCAGCAAAGCACTGAACCTCGCACTTTCGAAAATAGAGATGTCAGGTGATAAGGGATCTGCATCCATGGCGGAATATGCAAATCAGGAAACAGTCCGTACATTCATCACAGGACAACAAAAAATACACAAGCGGTACATTATATAGCCATCATCCAAAGGACCTAGAAACTGCATTTGCAATCGCAAGCACCATATACCATTAGAACGCAAATATGCAGTTCGACACACTAGCTACAACACAATTATACAACCAGAAACCAAACTTCGGACCACAACGATACGAAGATAGAAGGAGGTACAATCCCAATGTACAAGCTCAATTTAATCATCAACCACGGCAGGAACCCATGGTTCAACACAATATTCTCCACAGCAGCAATACAACCCACTCAGAAGGTAGCAACAACCAACAAAAAGGGATAGAATGCCTTCATCAAAAAATTATAATCCGAATAAAGTTCAACGAGTAAACCAGACGAGAGATGAAGATATACAATCACTTGTACCACACACCGAAGATACTTACGAAACCGGCAGCGCTTTTTTAGCCGAATAAACGGATTGCCATGTCTACAGAGGCACTGCCAAACAACAGGTAAATCCGTTAATATATTAATCGACACAGGTGCGACAAACAATTATATTAGTTCTAAGTGCAACATACGAAAAACTATTCCAATAAACGAAAGCAAAAAAAATTATTACACTATTAGGCCACAATTTAGTATTATTCGAAACTGAAGCCTTAGAAGAGTTCGATATGCTTCTCGGGGAACATGGTCTCAGAGCCATAAAAGCAGAAATTAACTTATTTGAGTATAAAATCACGTATAAATTTAAAAGAAAAGAAGAAATTAGCGAACAAAAAGTGAATTACACAGTCAATAATGACAAATATAAAAATGAAATTGAAAATATAATGAGAATAAGTGACGAAACCAACGAAATTCTGCCCTTTACAACCACTGTGCAAGCTACAATTAGGACAAAATCAGAAGATCCTATTTGGGTGAAACAGTACCCGTATCCAATAGCAGACAATGAATTTATGAATAAAGAAATTCAAACATTATTAGACAACCAAATAATACAACCTAGCAAAAGCCCATACAACTCTCCAATATGGACCGTTGCGAAAAAAAGGCACATATGAGGAAGGGAAACCAAAAAAACGTATGGTAATAGATTTTCAAAAGCTTAATGCTCAGACTATAACCGACAGGTACCCTATCCCAGATGTAGCAATGACTATTCAAAATTTAGGAAAAGCAAAATTCTTTACAACACTAGACTTAGAGTCAGAATTTCACCAAATCTTGATAAAAAAAATCAGACATAGAAAAGACTACATTCAGTGTGAATGGAGCAAAATACGAATTTCTTAGAATGCCATTCGGCTTAAAGAACGCACCTTCTATATTTCAGCGATGTATATGATATTCTGCGCCCATATATTGGTAAGTTCGCTTACGTTTATATCGACGACGTGCTTATATATTCTTCTTCGCCTGAAGAAAACATGGAGCACATTCGAATAATAATAAACGCATTACACAATGCAAATATGAAAATTTCTGACGAGAAATCACATTTTTTCCAAGACTCAGTAGAATATCTTGGTCACGTAATCAAACACAATAAAATAACTGTAGATCCTAGTAAGATCCAAACAATAAAGAATTACCCAATACCTAAAAATTTAAAAGAATTAAGGTCATTTTTAGGACTAGCTAGTTATTATAGGAAATTTGTACAAAACTTCGCTTCAATAGTAAAACCCCTTACTACATTCCTACGCTGAGATAATGGCGGTGTAAACAAAAAGCAAAGCACAAAAGTATTAATTAATCTAGATAAACCAGCACTCGAAGCGATAGAGAAAATTAAAGATATGTTACAAGCACAAGTCGAATTATTTCAACCAGATTTTAAAAAGCCCGTCGAACTAACAACTGATGCAAGCAACTTTGCAATAGGAGCTGTACTTTCTCAGAATAAGAAACCTATTTCATTTATATCTAGAACCCTTAACCAAACCGAACAAAACTATAGCACAAACGAAAAAGAGCTTCTTGCGATCGTTTGGTCACTTCAAAAATTAAGAAATTACCTTTACGGTATAGCAGACTTAACCATTTACACGGACCACCAGTCACTCATTTTTTCTATATCTGATAGAAATCCCAACACAAAATTAAAACGATGGAAAAATTTCATCGAAGAATATGGCGCTAAATTAGTGTATAAACCAGGAAATCAAAACGTCGTCGCCGACGTATTGTCACGTCAACAGATTAATAATACTTCGAGTTGTTCACAACATTCAGCACAAAGTACGCCAATCGAAAAATTGAAACGCGTGAAACAACCATTATATGCATTTAAGAATCAAATAATTATTCACTATAACACAGATAACTTAGTGCAAATATCTTCACAAAATATTTTCTCATATGCACGACACACACTTTTCTATTCAACCAAGAACGAATTATTAGACAGATTAGAACAAATAATAAACCCAAAAGTAACAAATGCTATAAAAATAGAGGAAGAAACTCTATTCCACGTCGAAGATAATATCATTTCTTCTTTTCCAAATGTAAAAATTGTAGTAGCTCAGAAAATGACAGAAGATATAGAAAACATAGATAGACAAAAAGAAATCGTAGTACTGGCACATAGACGAGCACACAGAAATTACAAAAATAACGCTCAAGAAATACAGACAACGTATTTTTGGCCAACCATACGCACCATGTGTAAAAAAGAAGCACAAGACTGTGAAATCTGTCTTACAAACAAATACGAAAGAAGACCAAATAAACAACCAATCGGAGCAACACCGATTCCAAATCACGTGGGAGAACACATACACTTAGATTTATTTTATATGAACGGAAACACATACATCACCACAACTGATAAGTACTCAAAATATTGCTATATACGAGAAATTCCAAATAAGAAAAACATACACAAATACATCGAAGAAATATTATCGCAAATCTATCCAAATGCTGGATTCATAATGACTGATAACGAAGCAGCATTATCAAGTATATGCGTAAAACAGGTTTATGAAAAACTACATATTGAGCACACGCTAACGCCAACATACCATTCAACAACAAACGGTCAAGTGGAACGCACTCATAGCACGCTGATCGAACTCACTAGAGTCCTAGCTCAAGAACACAATTCTTCACCAGGAGACGAAATCTTTAATGCCGTTCGACAATACAACAAAACAATACACTCAGTCATTGGAGAGAAACCCGAGGACGTGTTTTTTAACCGGGGAGCACATCCTGATATTGAAGAAAAAATCGAAATAAGCCAACAGAAAATACTTCTATATCACAACAAAAATCGTAAGAACATCACATACCAAGCAGGGGACGTTATATACTCCAAAACGCACCGACGCACTGTGGTTCAGAATTAATTTTCATTGGCCAAAACCTATATTTTTTGTTGACACAGATTCTTTAAATTTTTATGTCACCAGAAAGAAAACAGATCAAAACTAAGGTAGCCGAAAAATTGGGTCAAAATATTCGCAGTAGTGGGCGTGGCATGCTGCTAAAGGCAAAGAATTTATGTTAATTTAAAAATAAAATAAAAATTGTAATATTTGATCTCATATTAATTGCGATTTCTTAAAAACTGTTATCGATATTGAGCTGCGTTTTTTTTTTTTTTGTTATGTTGTGTGAACTGTTGTTTTTAAGAAATGGTATATGCGCACCCTGTATAATTTGTAAATAGGGTGTTATGTTTAAAATTGGAAACCTCCATATATTCGCAAAGTTTGAAGTTTAGTAGTATATAACTTCTAAAGGACAAAAAAGGACAAAAAACCAAAACCACCCAAAGAAAGGCAAAAGTGTTCTCTTTAAGCCTATATATACTTTTGCACCCGCCCGGAACCGCCCTTAGAACACTTTTTCTATTTTAATGAAAATACTCAGCATTTTTACAAACAAATGTCTATCAAAACTGCTAGTAAATTTACTTTAGAAGTCATTCACTGCCAAAAATACAAATTGCAGATAGCAAACCGTAAGGGAAAAGAGAGGAATCTAACTAAAAAGTTAATTTTATTCGAAAATTGAGAGTTCTAGTACACAAAACAATTTTTGGTAAAATTTCCTTAAAATCCAGTATAAGTTGTATATGACAAATTTTCCCATAGAAAACTTGTACAAACCGAATCATCTTAGGTAGTTAAACTTAGTTTTTTGTGTTTAGGTAATCTACTTTAGGTTTAACACTTTAATATGTAGTATAAATCACAATAATTTGGAAATAAATTTTATTTCAGTACAAGTATTCGATTTAAAAAGGCAAATTTATTGTACGTTTTCCAAATCAGCTTAGGTAGTTGAACTTGGTTTTTGTCTTAATAAATTCCATACAAAAGAAAAATACCTGAGCTAGCCTAGGTAATAAAAGCTCTTATATTTTTTTGTGTGTACGTAATCTACTTTAAGTTTGACATTTCTTTATTGAGTATATAAGGACAAAAATTTGGAAATAAATTTTACTGTCAGACAAGAATTCGATTTGAAAAGGTTGATAAATTTTTGGAAGTTATTTTTATAGAACTTAGAACTCAGCTTATTTAAAATATGGAAACTTTCAGCTATAATGAATTGACCGAAGAATATTTTAAAAACAAAAACAAAGAAGTTGTTCTAAACCATATTGAAAGAAAATTGAACATAAATGCTATCAGCAGTGAAACGCAATTGGAGATAAAAAACAAAGTATCTGATTTCTTAAAAAAATTGCAAAAACGCTACAAGGAAGTTCACTATAGTAAAAGTAAATTTTACAAGCGCTTTGAAAATTGGTTACAAGGTGAGCTTAGTATCCACGTGATTTCAGAAACCACAAATAAGAAGAGTGGTGGAAGACCAGAAAAATCGCTAGATAACTGTAGCCATAGATCTAAGAGACGAAAACTTAAGAATATAAATGAAGAAATCGGATGTGAAAACATTAAAGATAGTTTTCTTTACAAGCTGCGATCACAACAATTAACGAAAGTGGATATCATTGAAAAAGTCATTTCTGCTAGTCTGGCGAGAACAAAACGGATCCTTAAAAGCATTCCGACACCAAACCAGGAAAAACAGTTCACAAATGAGGAAGCGCTTGCATTATTTCCGGATTTGAAGTTAACAAAACAGCAGTATACTCAACTCAGATTACGTGCGATCGAAAAAGGCTCAAATTTATACCCGTCATATCATCACATAATTGCAGCTAAAAAGTAGTGTTATCCTCCAAAGGAATCTATCAAAATCACACCAATTGCGGCACAGGTACAACTGCAAGCTGTGCTTGATCATACAGCCGAAAGGTTGCTAAAATCACTTAAAGTAAGTGAGTTGAAAAAATATGGAAACAGCAATTTAACTCTTTTTTGTAAATGGGGATGCGATGGGTCTTCTGGACAAAGACAATATAAACAATTTTTATGTGAGGATATTTCTGACACAGATATGTTCATGGTGTCATTTGTACCATTGCGATTGATAAAAAACTTAGAGGACTCGGAACCTTCGTCCAGCACAGTGAAAACAAGTTATATTTGGAAAAACCAAACTCCATCGTCTACAAAATACTGCAGACCAATTAAATTTGAATTTAAAAAGGAAACTCATGATACTATTAAGAATGAAGTAAGTGACATAAGAGCTCAAATTTCAACACTAAGGCCATTAGAGTTAGAGATAGAGGAACAGGCTATTAAATTGAATTACCAATTAATACTATCTATGATAGACGGAAAAACTGCCCAGGTTTTGACTGATACAAAAGCTTCATCCAGCTATATTATATGTAAAGCTACATCAAGCCAGTTAAACCAAGAACCGACAAAGTCGGAGGATAGTATTGATGCATTTGAATTTGGATTATCACCGCTACATACGAGGATAAGATTTATGGAACACATACCGAAAATAAGCTATGATTTGGACTTCGGAGCTTCAGGATCAGTAAGAAATAATGATACCAACAAAGAGATAAGAAAATTGAAAAAGAAACAAGTTCAAGATGCATTTCTCAAGCACGGGTTGATTATAGATCAACCAAAACAAGGATCAAGTAACACAAACGATGGCAACTCCGCAAGAAGATTTTTTTTGGATCCCGAAACTACATCTGATATAACAGGTGTTGATATAGATGTTATTTCAAGATTTAAAACAATTACTGAAGTACTTGCGTGCAATGAACTAATTAATGCTAAAAAATTTGGTGATTACGCCAAGGAAACCGCTGCTATATATACATCCAAATACATATAGAAAGATGAAAGAAGATGTCAGCAACAGTGCATAAAGTTCTTTATCATGGAGAAGAGGTCATTAAGCACCATTTATTACCAATTGGAGATTTGTCAGAGGAAGCCCAGAAAAAAAGAAACAAGGATTACAGGTTTACAGAGAACATAATACCAGAAAAATATCACGAATTTCTACAAATGAAGATTTATTTCATATATTATTGGCAACTTCAGATCCCTTCACCTCTAGCATTCGAAGTCAATGGAAATTGAATCATTCGGAACTAAATGCCGAAGCTAAGGCACTGCTACAGGACACAGGTAATACAGAGCAGAATATAGAATATTTACAGGAAATATTCCATCCAAATGAATAATAATTATAATTTGAATTTAGTATTTGAATAAAATAAAGTATACAGAGATTAATATTAAATGTTATTTTATTTACCTAGAATCTATTTACAACTATAAATAAATATGTATATAATTAAAGAAAAATTAAATTACACTGTTTTGTTTTAAAATTGACCAAAAACTAGGAAATATGTAAGTATTGTTAGGCATAAAGTTGAAATTTGGACAATCCTAATGAAAATACGGAAAATACCTCAGTGAAAATAGGGGCCACCCTACGGATAGCAAAATATTGTATTATCATCCAAGATTGACCTGTGGACCAAATTTGAGCCACATTGTTTAAGGAAAAGTGGGTCAAAAATGAGTTGGCACATTTGAAACGGAATTTTAAACAAGAATTAGGAAAAGCAAATCGAAAGTTCAACTTTAGGCTTGAATTTCTAACCGATTTTAATAAGGCCCAAACTCGGTAAAAGCTTAAGATGTTGTCTATTGACTAAAAAAAGAACTACTAAAAAATCTTTATTAGTTAAAAAGTTACAGAGTTTTGGCCAATGAAAAACGTTTCTGAACCACTGTGGACCGCCAAATCCATCTTCAGCATTCTTTGAATCCAACACCTTGATTTGCGTATACTGTAAATATCATCCATTTAACCAACTAATCAATATTAATTTGGTTGGACGAAATTCACATACATCTCAAAGCATTTTTTTGTTGTCTTCTCTACAACACGTCTTGTACATTTGTTGCAATTTTGTACTACACCGTCGTTATAGTCACGAAATGCAAATTTTTTATTTTTTAATCATTCATACTTGTTTTTCTCACAATATTATAGATGCTGTTCCAGTATCATATCAACTGTTGATGAGTTAGGTATAAATGTTAATGCGCTGTGCCTTGGGTGTTTTAAAATTATTTTTAATTTTTAGTCCCAGCCAGTGGACTAAAAAAAAAAAAAAAAAAAAATTTGCATTTCGTGACTATACCGACGGAGTAGTACAAAATTGCAACAAATGTACAAGACGTGTTGTAGAGAAGACAACAAAAAAATGCTTTGAATTGTATGTGAATTTCGTCCAACCAAATTAATATTGATTAGTTGGTTAAATGGATGATATTTACAGTATACGCAAATCAAGGTGTTGGATGCAAAGAATGCTGAAGATGGATTTGGCGGTCCTGAAAATGCAGCATTACATTCTGCCAGCGTCTAATTTTTCTTGTTTTCTTTGGAAAACGTCCGCGTACATTTGAAAAATAATTTTTCTTAATAAAAGTTAAATTAAAAATGAACCAAAGCCGAAAAAGTTAAATTTTTATTGATTTATGATGATCACCGGTTCAACCCCTGGCTGGGACTAAAAATTAAAAATAATTTTAAAACACGCAAGGCACAGCGCATTAACATTTATACCTAACTCATCAACAGTTGATATGATACTGGAACAGCATCTATAATGTTGTGAGAAAAACAAGTATGAATGATTAAAAAAAATAAAAAATTTGCATTTCGTGACTATACCGACGGTGTTGTAAAAAATTGCAACAAATGTACAAGACGTGTTGTAGAGAAGACAACAAAAAATTGCTTTGAGTTGTATGTGAATTTCGTCCAACCAAATTAATATTGATTAGTTGGTTAAATGGATGATATTTACAGTATACGCAAATCAAGGTGTTGGATGCAAAGAATGCTGAAGATGGATTCGGTGGTCCTGAAAATGCAGCATTACATTCTGCCAGCGTCTAATTTTTCTTGTTTTCTTTGGAAAACGTCCGCGTACATTTGAAAAATAATTTTTCTTAATAAAAGTTAAATTAAAAATGAACCAAAGCCGAAAAAGTTAAATTTTAATTGATCTAAAAATAAATTTTAATTCATTTATATCAACAGTTCACCTCCTAATTTTCATAAAAAATTATGTTATTTTAATATTACATAGTTTAGTAATATTTAAAAATTTGTTAAAATTAGCAACAATGATTATTTATGCATTGCTAAGTATTACCTCACAGAACTTCTCTGTACTAGAAGTTTACCTTACTGTATTATGCCAGTCCACATTCCTATAACACGTGTTTGAATTAATCTCTGTATTTGAATGCACTTGCAACAAATTAAGCGTTCGAAATGAGTTTCCAAATTGGAATCTTTCAACTAAATTTATTGGCTTCAATATTTAATAGTTTTGTAAAAAATTATAACAAAATCACCAAATTCACAACGTAAGACCTTACGCACATAAGAGTAAATCGGTCGATACCCGTCCAAATTATAGACAAACCTGATGTTCTGTTTACACAGATTCTAAGCTTATCAATAATAACATGATGTACCTCCAAAAATGTCAAAACCATACATAACTTCTGACATAAGAAGTGAATGCGCTATTTATTTATGAACAGTATACAACTTTCTTTTGATTCTGTATACGCTATGCGTTACAAATAAAATGTGATTTTCAAACTTATGATAAATATCAATTTAAAACCCTAATGTTTTTTAGAGTAAGACAAACTTAATTCTTACATTTTGAATATATAAGGATACCAAAGCAAAAGACTGATTTAAAAAAAAATGCCCTATACACTTGTTAGGCTTTAAATAAATATAATTATTTATACACTTTTCTTAGGCAAGTATTTAGGGCAATTATAAACGTATGTGTACCTTCCGGTAAATATGTGTAATAACTAATACATTGACATAAATCATGAATATATATCAAAGATAGTATGGGCCCTAATAGAGAGCCTCTTAATTTAGTTGTAATTGATGATGTCTTTCCACAAATAGCATATTGTGTTCCATTTTTAAGAAATGAAAGAACCAGACAACACACTCTTATAGAAAATTTAAATCTTAGAGATAATTTATATATTAAAGTTATGACAAATGGAGTCGAACCCTTTAGAGAAGTCTTAAATAAATAGCATTAACAGTTTTCCCTTATCAAAATTCTTACGTCTAATACATTTTTCCGGACTGAAGTCTATGTATCAGATCATGCCTGGAAAAATACTAAACCATTTAACTATTTAAAAGAAATTCGAAGATCTTTGTTCATACAAACAATATGCTAATTGGACGATTAACCTTTACATGTCTAGGCCTTAGAACTTTAGAAACCGCTACCACTTTAGCTACTTTTCACAAAGCGTAACAGGTGAGGACAAAATACTAAAGGTAAATTTTTCAGAAAAACTATTAAAAATTTAATGTCATCTATAGACAAAAAATGGCATTATATAGTTATATAGTTCAGAAGAAGGAAAGCCTAATGTAAAGTTGGCATCATGCATGAATTAATAAATACTTCTTTACCTGATGACTTCCTTTCCACATTTCCACCATTAAAACGTAAGAATTTAAAGACTTTGTAACTGTATCAATCTTGGTACAAAAAAGTAATTATATCAAGGTGTTGATTATCTGTACTTATAGTAATGAGTGGGCCTATAGTTATGGACGACGGATATACCTAACGTGTCACACAACATTTGCACTTGCAACGAACCACCTAAAAAGTTAACGAGAAGTGCAAAAATGTAATAAAATGACTAAAAATCCACCTAGAGGGGGTCAAATAACGCTTCTATATATTTGTTCCTACCCACTTCAGTATAATTTTCGAGTTGAGTCTATCCCCGATAAAACAGCAGATACCTAAACCACGACAGGGTATGCGAAGACTCATTTATGTCAATAACACGAACGAAAGACTGCTTTGTAAAATACTTTGAGCATTAAAGTGCGCATCATTAAAATACTTCGAACGAAGCCCAAGTAAACAATTATATTTACTGACTATTGGTCCTATAATACAACTTAAATTTCAGTTTAACAATCCATATTTGTTTTTTATTATATTTTTTACTCGGGTTTTGCTATACGATTGAGTGCTCGATTCTACACAACACTCTAACTGCTTTTTAATTTATAAATAAACCAAATAATATTTTCATGAAAACACATTAATAGGTAGATATACATATTTAAGTAAACTAAATTTTGTTTACTTTACTTTCTGTTATATTTAACAATAATTTTTATATTTATCTTCCAGCGCACTCCTTTTTATGCGGCATTGCATAGTTTGATGTATTTCAAAAAAATCCTTTCGCTCTTTTAACAATACTGGAAAAAAATCGATATTGAGTACTCAGCGCTTTAATACTTTTGTAACACTAATAAATATCCTTAAGTTTTCAATTAGGCTTTCTAATTTATGAGAAAGATATAAATTCATATTAAAACATATCCGGACCGACAGCAGGTACTTCGATGAGCTAGGATCTTATTTGTCACACACCTCTCCGTCCCACTAGCGATTGCAGTGCACTCCTTATGAATTCAAAGTATTTGCTATATTGTCTCAGACGATCCGTTCAACCCAATCCCTTAAAGATAGTAACTCAGATTGGTTTTGAGAGAAAATTCCCATAGGTAATCACAATTAAAAATATTCTTATAACAGAAGTGTTGAATTAGTAGTTTTGACTACCCTGACCTTGAATAGTTTAGCTCCAGTCCAGTTCCCACCACAGAATTACTTGGATTCCAAAAGACGTGCCCGAGTTAAGTCTAGCCAGTTTTTCTGCTCTTTCACTCTTGTCCATCTCACGAAATCTAGTAAAGAGTCAGTTCTTCCCTTTTGTAAAGTCGTTGCAGAGTCTAAATACATTTCACAACTAACCCATAAGTAAATGGTTATGTCTGCAATCCCATAAAATATATGAAAATTTAAAGTAAGATATTTCGAAGAAGCCATAGGCAACATAAGACTAAAAAACGTACAGTAATCTTTAAACATCTCTATTTGTTTTCCTATACTTTTATGCCGAACCATCTCAATGTGATAATAAAGGTTCTGCTTATTATATGGTTGTATATTTTTTACAAATTTTACACACCACACATATTTCGTTGTGACTGTCTTATTTGAAGAAGTATAACAACTTACACCTAAAATTGCTGCTTTAAAATATTGCCAATTTTAATGCAAGCATCATCATCAGCCCGACAAATTACTCTCTGGCAACCTTCTTAAAGTCTTCTGCTTATATTTAGTACTGCTTCTTCCACTCATACGTAGAAATTATTCGATTGTAAAAAAGGGAACTTTAATACGATTTTCTAAAAATCTACCTGAGTATAAACTTTACCTTTAATGTCGTTTTTATTTTTCATGTTGAAATATTTTTTATATAGTATTCGAATGAATTAATTATACATACTCATAGACAAATGTAATTTTTAACTTTTTATATCTGCTTGACTTTCGAACAACCTTATAAATTTCCCACGGATATTGGTTCACATAAAATGATTTCCTTTAGCTCTTAAAGTCAATTGAGATAAATTTAAAATTTATTGTGTATAAATGCTGAGATGTCGGTTTGCAACTTAATGTGATGTGTAAGAAAACAAACAGCGATTCTAAACTAAAAAAAAACATTTGTGAACTTAAGTGATGAAATGGGATTATAAGTTTAATCTTATTTAAACGGATTTAGAATAAACATTAACTTTTTACACTACATTTGATGAGAGATTTGATACTTTAATTACACAAAAAAAATAAATTCTTAAACAATATTAAGCTTTGTTTTAGTATTATATCTAAAACTATTAGGCATGTATTGTAAATTAAGACCACGTTTTAATCTTTGCACTAAACGATCCAATTTATTTACAATTTCAAATAAAGTGAACAAGCTTGTTGTCCATATGCTTAGTAATAAATATTTGTTTATTCTATACGGTTGAAACATGGAGCAAGCATATCAAAACTATTACGTACTGAATTACACAAAAAAATATAATACGAATTTCCAATTGAAATTTATTTTCTAAACTTTTTTTTGCAATGTAAAAATAAAAAATTAAGAACATTTCAAATCTTTGAGCATTTTTTTTTAAATTTTACAACATACACATTCCTAAAATGAAACCAAAGTTTGAACTTACACTATTTATATAAATTTATTCAAAAAAGAATTTATGAATACTGATATATATTTTTAAAATCGATTGACAAATGGCTAAGTTGCAGTGGTTGAAATGTGAAAAAAAAACAAAAAATTTTTTCACCAGGCTCTAGGCTGCTTATGAGATACCAAACAATGTATTCTTTTATTATAATAAGAAAGGATAATTAATTAGCTTTCAGAAATGGGTAACAACAATAAAATCGGTTAAAAAATGGATGACTTATGCAAATTTTTGTGTTTTAACCTTTTGGTTTTTATTTAGAAATTTTTAAAAATAAATGACTTACGCAATTTTGACCTGCACATTTTTTCTGAAAACCCACCAACCCAACAAGATTTCGCCTAAAAACAAATTCTAATTAACCCATTAATGTCCATTGTACAGAAAGGGGAGCGTTTAAAAAAGAGTATTTCATATAGTAAAAATAGCATACTAATTAAGCCATTTTACCTGTTTAGGTCCGACTTAAAAAAACACACATTCTAAACTTTTCTTTTTTTATGACTTACAAAAAATGTTAATTTTTTAAATAATGGGTTCAACAGGTAAAGGCCAAAAAAGTACCAAAAATTTGGTATAAAATTAATTTTAATAATTTTTGTAAGTGAACAACAACCATCGGTGTGATTTTGGTGCAAATATACTTAATAAGTGAACTAATAGAAAGTGTTATTATTAAAGTTTACATAAAAATGTGTAGTAAAAGGAACAACTTTTGTCTTCTATGTGGATTGTTTGGGGATAAACGACATAAAATAGATGTGTCGGTAAATAAGCATATTATTCCCCTTTAGGAATTATATTTTATCTGTCCCTTAGAACAGGGAAAATGGTATATACCATCGGTTTGTTGTTCTTCTTGTTTCGCAACACTAAGATCCTAGAAAAATTGTCCCAGATGGCTCTTTTGTATTGCCATTTCTCGAATCGGTAAACGTATGTATAGACCAAATAATTGCTATTTCTGTTTAACGAAAACAAGAGGATATTATTTTAAATTAAGACAACATATGAAATACGCAAATGTTGATAGTGTAATTAACACTGTATCGCGTCAGAAAAACGACATTGTTCCAGAAAAAATATCACCAGATTTAACTGACCTTAAGTCATCTCCAAGCCATGTTGTAAGCCCCCAATCAGAATATGATCCTTCCGAAAGGGAATTTAAAAGCAAACGCTTTATGTCCCAAGGCGAATTCTATGATCTAGTTCGGGATTTAGAATTGTCGAAAAGACAAACCGAACTTTTAGGTTCAAGACTTAAACAAGAAAATGTTAACATTACATTTCGCAGGACCGAGGAAACCAGTTTGTTGGGATCACTATTCAACAAAAGCAATGAAACTAGTGATTTGGCTTACTGCAATGATGTGAATAAATTGTTTGAACAACTTGGATATAGTCATGTTCCTCAAGATTGGAGATTATTTATTGATGGTTCAACAAAAAGAAATATAAGTACTTTTTATATAGTTCCTTTTATTTTACCTATATATGTTTATCTTCTATTTCAAGGTTTAAAGGCAGTGCTTTTGCATAACGATGGATCGCTCCCTTCACTACCGTTGGCTTACGCTACAAACATCAAAGAAACCTATGATAGTGTGTCTCTAATACTAAATACCATAGGTTATACTACGCACAAGTGACAAATTGTGGCTGATTTGAAAGTATTAACAATTTTGAATAATTGCAAGGTGGTAACACAAAGTATCCCTGCTATTTTTGTGAATGGGACAGCCGAGATTCTTCTAAGCATTATATACAGAGAGACTGGAAACCACGTACAATAGCTATTATTGGTGAAAAAAATAGTATAAATATCCCGTTAGTAAATCCAACAAACATTATTTTACCTCCGTTGCACATAAAGTTGGGCTTAATAAAACAATTCGTGAAAGCCCTTGATAAAAATGGATCTGCATTTAAATACCTTGAACAGATTTTTCCCCGAATTACGAGCGGAAAATTAAAAGAAGGTAAAAAATATATTATGAACGCATGTATAATAAAAACTGATTTGTGTGTAATCAACAGGTATCTTTATTGACCCCCAAATACGAAAATTGGTAAAAGATGACAATTTCATACAACAAATGAATTTTGAAGAAAAAAATGCATGGAATGGTTTTGTCTCAGTGTGCGAAAATTTTCTTGGAAACACAAAAAGTGAAAATTATGAGCAGATAGTAAATAATATGCTTTCTGCCTACCATGCAATGGGTTGCAAAATGTCAATAAAACTACACTATCTACATGCTCGTTTGAAAAGATTTCTATTAAATTTAGGACGGATGAGTGATGAGCAAGGTAAACAAATTTCACCAGGAAGTATCTTAAATTGAACAGCGTTTTATAGGAAATAATAAAATCAGCATGCTTTCTACTGCTGGTCTTTAAAGCGTGATACTGAAAGCGAAGTTTATAAAAAGCAAAGAAATACATGTTATTTTTAAATAAAACACCCAAAAGTTAAAACACAAAAAATTGCATAAGTCATCCATTTTTGAACCGATTTTATTGTTATTACCAATTTCTGAAAGCTAATTAATTTTCGTTCCCATAGTAGTAAATAAATACATTGTTTGGTATCTCATAAGCAGCCTAGAACCCGGTGAAAAAACTTTTTCGTTTTTTGATGCGTTTTTTTATATTTCAACCACTGTTACTTAGCCATTTCTTACCTGATTTTAAAAAGGTATATGCTGTTTGAAAGAGAATATTTGCACCTTCTAAAAATTGATAGAAACCCGTTGTAAAAAAAAAGAAGTTATGCCCATTTAAAACAGAAAATCTAAGAAAACGCGTTTTTCTCCACATTTACCGTTATAAAATCACTTTTTGAAGTGACTTAAAAAAACCAAACCCATTTTCGTTTTCCATGGACCCCAAAAAAACAGAATTGGTGTATAAGAACCCCTGAATATATATATTTTTTTAACATTTGTATCATAGTGTTATGTCTGTGTCATAGTGTTATTCTGCCTTAAAAACCTTTACTGAAGCATTGTATTAAAATATTTCATTCAAACACCTTATCTAATATTTAATAGACAAAGCTACTTTATTGTAACAGTCATTTTGGAACTTTTGAAAGTCATATGCAAAAGACGTATAGATGATAATTTAACTTAAAAGAATTTTAATTAAAAGCGGTGATTTGTTCTCTTACTCGGATTCAAAATTCGGATAAAATTCAAAGACGCAGAAGTCCACATATACAGTTTGTACCCATGGTATATCAAAAGTTCGAACCTTCACTAATATTCACTAACAGATATATTTATTTCGCTCTGTTCAATATCAACTTATTACTGACTACAGGGGTTTCTCTCGTATCTACCTATGCAAGATGAACAGAAAAAAAGGTTAAATCGTTAAAATATAATATTAAATAATAAAAGCTGAAGTCTCAAATTTGATAGTCCTTTAAAACAACTGCTTTTACTCTCAAAAAACTTTTTATATATACAAAATAATAAACAAAATAATCATTTTCCTTTAAATTTTGAGCGAAAAATTCAAATAGTTTTTTATTCATTCTAATATAAGTTACTAAAAATATATCAATACAATAGCTCCGTTCCCGTACTTTTTGGGTAAAGTTCGATAAAATGAGAGAAAACATAAATTCTTCTCAATTAAAGAGAAAAATGCCCGAAAGTACGGGAACACAAAAAACCAAATTTCTATCCCAAAACATGATTTCGAGCAAAATATACATGCAGTTGTTTATATTAAACATAAGAACACAAATATTTTGTATGTTCTTGAATTTATTTTAATATTTATAGGAATAAAACTTACAAATGACAGTTTTGCGAAACATTTGCGTGTATGAAACATAGAATTTTTGTATTTGCTACTGTTTACTTTTCAATCAGCTGATTGTTTTTTAGTTTACACAAACTTACCCAAAGAAAAAGTCTGGGCTGTTTCGTGCAGAAAGAAGAAGAATTTTACTCTCTCAAAAGCTCTCTCTTCTACCCAAACTTGTAGTACGGGAACAGTTTTCGGTAACATTGGGATACGGGAACGCACCTAATATCTTTACATATTTAGCTAACAAAAAATAAATTGCAAACCTCTCAATACTGTAAAAATTCAATAAAAACGTATACAATTTACGTAACTTCCTTGATTTCAGTATCGTAAAACGACAAATCTAAAGCTAGGGCATCGAAAATTCACTATACGATGCAAAATTTGATCATTTTAAAAATTTAAATTATGGGTCGGTTAAGCAAAGTCTGCAAACATTTTGGGACACTTGATTTTTAATAACAATATATTTTGCAAAATTGTAGCTAAGATCCAACAAAACAACTTTTGGAAACATATAAAATCTGAACGTTTTTATGGAATTTAAATAGCTCGTAAATGTTACTTTACACCTTAAAATAACGTTTAATATTTCAAAATATAGTATATATAAATACATACACTTTTTCGGGTCGAAAATAGATATTGTAAAAATTACAAACGGAATAACAAACTTAAGCATTCCGCTTTCCGCCTGTAGTGAAGTGTATAATAATGGAATACATAAAATTAAGGGAATTGCAAAGAGCCTTGCACATTTAAAAACAACTTACAGTTTCAAATTTGTCCGCGTGTTATTTTTAATTTTCTAACAATTAAAATTTAGAAAACTTTGTTTTTAAACATTTGTTGTAGACTTCTGTAAACAGTGTTAAAATTTTTTCATCTACAAGAATAAAATGTACTAACAATTGTTCTAGTACCATTATACCTTTGACATTTGTATCTCTCGTTTCTCAACAAAATGAAATATAAAAAAAAAGAATCCTATATTTGAACCAAGGTTCTAAGGTACCTCCTCACAAAATTTTATCCAAATTCATCCAGCAGGTTTTACGTGATGCGAACGCAGACAGGCAAAAATTCCAAAAATAGGTGTTTTGTATTCTATATCGTTTATTATCTAGACCAACATTAGCATGTACAGAAATTATCCCGTTACTGTTTTATTATATGCTACCTATGCATTTTTAAAAGGCTAAGCTAAGAAAGGTATCTGAACTTACGTTTTGTAGCTAGATACCATCTACTTTTCAGGTGTGAAGCTCTGTGGTCTCAAAAGTACCTCGCACCTACAAATTTTTCTTATATTTTAGATTCCTTTCAATTCTTACTAATTTTTTTTTAATAATACATTATCTTAAAGATCTAATCAAATTGGACTGCATGACTCTATTTGAAAATGGACAAGGTTTAAGCATTTAAAAATTAAAGTTTTTGATTTTTCGATACCCTAGTACAGTTTTTCAAACCATTGTGAATTTTCAGCTAACTTTGCTTAAATTTTTTCGTAGTTAGCGAACAAAATATAAAATTTTTTGAAAAAAAAAATTGAAGGCCAAATATATTTGATTTAAAATGTAAACGATTTTCAATTTAAAAATTCAAAATTATTACGAGTACATTTTTTTATATAAAACCCTGAAAAGGCCCATCAATCTTTTATTTCTGTTTTTTGATTGTGATAGAAAAACATTTTTTTAAGGAATATATTGTCGGTCACAAGTCGGCAAAAAATTAAATCAGGCTATGTTTTATTTTTTTTTTTAAATAAAAATAATTTTAATCGCTTTGTTTTCTTTACATCATCCACAATAAATATATTCTACTAATTTTATTTTTGTTTTACTTCAAGCAACGGGGTAATAACCTTTGTTCTTGTCTTCTGAAAAGTACAAAAAACATGTAAAGAGTTCTCAACCTGTGACCGACGATACAAAGGTTTTATATTCTGAAAAAAAGTATATATTCTCCGAATTGTTGCGGAAAGTATTTTATAAGCCCTAGTTTATACGTGGACTTAATGGGCAAAAAAGTAAAAACAGTCCAATTTTGTGACTTTTGGTGATTATTTTCGGAACTGTAGGGATTTCTTTTACCTCAATGTTGCATTTTTTCATCATTTGATTTTAATTGATTAACTACATATCCACAGAAATTACTTTTGATTTGCTTTATTATAAAAATTTTATTGCATATTTAAAATTTCTACTTTCTTAAAATTTTTACTAAAAATTATCGAAATTAAGGATATCGGTAACAAATATTAAAATTTTTTTTCTAATATTTGCTTACCGGCAAAATTATGTATCCTTAAATGTTTCTCACTTTTAAAAATTTATGTTACGGAAGATAAAAATTTGTACGAGTGTGTGAAAAATTTCGTAGAAAAGCAATTATACCTAGACTGTGGCTAACTAAGACATCACTAAAAATAACAATCGTTATTATAAACCTCAGATAAAAATTAGCTTTTTTGGTTATTTCTTATTTATAAAAATTCGTTTATTTTATTTTTTTTTTTATTTTCTATAAAATAAACTGTAAGATCATAATGCATGTCTAAAAAATAAAGTAAATAGTTTAATCTTTTTTTTGTTAGAAGGTGCAAAAGCTTCATAACTAATGTATCATTAGGATCGAAAGATAGGCTACATAAAAAAATATGCTATAGAAAATGCCTTCATTTTGTGAATTCTTAGAAACTTTTACAAGACTGAATATTCTTGGGCTTCTTCTGGTAATTTTCCAAGAGGTACAATATTCGATTGTAAAATTGTTTGACAACGACTTAATACTTTATGTGATGTGAGCTCCATATATCTCCCAAATGACTAGCTGAGATTTAAAGAGCCACAGTTTTTTATTTACACAATATTACAACGAGATCTCTTGATGGGCATTAAAAAAGCAAAAACTAAAATTTCCTTCATCATGTAGGAGGTATGGTATATTTCTTAAGCTTAAAAAAATACTACAACATAATTTAAAAAAATTTTTGAATGTTAGACCACTAAAGGAAAATTTGACTATGTTGAAATTAATTTTCATACATAGTTTTTGAATCTTGAAATTACTTAAACAAACACCGATTTGAAAATAATAAATCTTTAATCTTTAATCAGAATTAAAAAATGTATTTCAATAGATGATTTCTAAATATTTTCCAAAATCAAATAGAAGGAGAAAAACACTTTACATTAATTGATAAGCAAATATGTGGAAGCAATACTTACAAACATTGTTTCCGATAATTATAATAGTAGGAATTCACTGGCATGGCAAAAGGGAACCAACTATCTTCCACAATCGCCAACATCATACAAATAGTATAAAGAAGCCAACAAAATAGCATTGTTTTGGTACGCTGAAACTACATCTTCAGGAGAAATTATTAATTTCAATGCTACTCCACCAAAGAGCCAAGAACTTCATTACGAGAGTACTAAATATTAGCGACAAACAATTTCACAAACAAAACATTAAAAAAATCACAAAAATATTAATATCCAACAGTTTTCCCAAAAATTAATAAACTTAAAAATTAAATCATACGAAACAACAAGAAATATTAACCGTGACAACATAAATAACAACTTACAACAATTTTTCCGTGTAAAATACATTCATTCTACATACAATCTCATTGCATAATGGGGCAGAATCAAAATATTTTGGAAATAACTCAGCTATTTGCAAAGGGCTAAGCCAATTAATCCAGAGCAGAGGAGTACTCAAGCTAAAGTTTTGAAGATGGGTACCGTGCATTGTCCAGGGAAAATGGGAAAGAATTCAAATAAATTTTCTGAAAATTGTATCCAGTATTTAAAAAAACACTGGACCAGGCTATCTAAAAAACAAAAATTCAAATTTTAAATGCTTATAACTCGATCATTTTTAAACATAAATATGCAGATTAAAGCACCACTAAAGCACAGAAAAAATTGAAGAAATTCCAAGCGCTAGAAAAATTTTCAGATGCGAGGTACCCAACTTTGAGACCACATAGCGCCATTCCTTGATAGCCGATAGTACCCAGATTAAAAATATAAGCTCAGGTGCTCCTCTTCTAATGTCATGCCAAATTTTAGATCAACCGGCATAGCCCTTTACAAATAGCTGTATTATATCCAAAATATTTTGAATTTGCCCCACTGCGCACTGAAACAAAAAACATAAGCATAACAATAAACAAAGATGACATAAGATTTGCTTACGAATCCAACAAAACAGTATGTAGAATACACTTATAACTGAAAGCCACCAATACCTAAGCAACAAAACAACGTTGTTTATGGAATTTCATGCAAAGGTAACGAAGACATCAACTGTAACTAAGTATACATATATTGGTACGTCTAAGAGAAATTTGGAAAAGTAAAGGGAGTACTTCAATGTCAAAAAAAAAATAAAACAAAACATTAACCTGACTTTGACAATATAAAAAAACTAGATAAAGTAAGGAATGAGAGAAAACGGCACATAACAAAAACTTAGCAACTAAGCAAAATATACAGACTACAGTCAACAAAAGAGAGTACGTTGACAACTCAAGCACAAGTTACAGGGTTGTAGTAGAAAAAATCAATTAAAAAAAATTTTGTTTTCTTTACGTTTGTAGTTAAATATACAAATGTGTTAGTTATGTTCTTTCCTCTTTTGTATTTTTAAAATTATGAATGTTTAAGACAAGTATTGTATCGCTGTAAGTAACTACTACTTAATAATTCTGTTATTTATTTGCAACTTTAATTACGTTTTTATGTTTTACGTAAATAGACGAAATCTTTGATACACAGAATTCGCAAAACAAAAAATATATAATAAACAATTTTGCATTTTTATTAACATGGAAAAATAAGGCCTCATTATAAAATTAACCCTTTTCATTTTGAAGAATATAAAGCAAAAATATCTCAGCTGCTCGTCGCCTTATATCCATGCAGAGTAATGACGATCATATTACATAAAGGAATAAGTCATGGTCAAACAATAAGAGAATCGAATATTCTTACTTTTGAAGAATTTCCAGAAAGATCCCTAGATATAAGAAACGGCAATTTTAGAACGTTTTCTAGGCAGCCACAAAATTAACCCTCTAGTGCGCAAGGAAACAAAATTAAATAAAATACTACTTAAATTAAAGGAAATGCTAAAAAACAAACTTTTGTTCTAGCAATTTGTATAATTTTCGTTTATTAGGGCGCAGGAGGCGAAAAATCCTTTGATGCAGATTTGCATCATTGCGCATTTAGCTGTAAATTCAAAATCTAAAATTTTTATACTTCAATAGTAATTTAAATGGACAATGTTTTTGTTTCTTTTTGAAAAAACAACGTATTATTTATTTATTGTTTATAATATTTTACATTAAAAAAAGGGGATAATATTTTAATTTTTTTCCATTTTTATGAAATTATCCTGCGTTCCAGACGGTCGAATCTACTAATATAATTTTCTTGTTCCACGCCAACGAATGAGGACAAAAGAGTTACGTTCTTTCCACAAAACGTTTGCGAACTCTTAACCTTCAAAGTTAGCAACGAATTGAAATGATGATCCCCTTAGATATAATTTTATTTCTTGATCAGTTGGTAACTTACAATTTTGTATCCTATATCGTCTGACTGTTCCAACTGTATGTATGCCCTTTTTTCCTAAATAAACGAGCGACGGGATGGCAGTGTAATAATTGTCGAAGTAAACTTTATAGTGACATCAATTTAGGACACATCGTAATAGTCGTTCAACAGCGTTGGCAGAAGCTCCTAGATCAGGCTCACTTGGCAAACGTTTATGCGGCAAATTGTCTTGGCTCGTATATATTTCAAAATTATATGCAAAATCTGATACTCCGGAAAGTACAAATAATTTGTAGCCCCACTTGTGTGGCTTTGAAGGCATATATTGCTTTAAATGGTGCGAAGCTTTACTTGCGCACATATGTTCATCAACAGATAAGCGTTCTTCTAACGGAATGGATGAAAATTTTTCATTTAAACAGTCTACCAGTATAATTTGTTATAAAAAGGATCTGTTGGATCGGCAATGAAATTTTCATTAATCATATTTTAAGCATTTGTTCTTTTCTTCCATGTTGCTTTTAATGTTGTGTTGTTTTTACCGATGGCTTTGGTTTCTTTTTGTTTTCTAGCAGAATCTTTCCTCAGCTTTTTACCACTTTTTTGTTGATAATTTTTCCACTTCTTGTTGTAATTTTTGGTTTTTATTTTACTTATTGTTTGTTGAACTATTTATTTTTAATTATTGTTATTTCACTTTTTATTTATGTGTATTTGCAGCCTTACATAATTTTTTTCACTTTTACTCTGTTTGGCTTGTTTGATAGTTATGATTTACATATGTATATCAATGTCCTTTTACTGAATTTGAACAAACTTGTTGTTTTATTCTTTTCTTTGCAATTAGAGTAATTGGCGCTAGTATTAATTATGATAGGTGGAAGTATTGTGACAGATTGCTTTTTTTTGTGTAAGTGTAAAATGAATATTTCCAATACACTTAAAAAAAAAACTCCAGACCGTCGTAACTCGGAAAATATGAGCGAGCGCTAAATTTTCACTGGATGTTTCTTTCTTATTTTTTTAATTCTCTATCGCCCTATACATTTATTTTTTTGATTGGAGTTACTTTATTGTTCCAAATGACATTAAAGAATTAGGAGTAGGCGTGGTGATTTCTCTGCTGCCTTGAAGGACATGGACCGACTAATTTCAAATAGCACCTCTTTCGACACTATGTTATTTTAAATAATTTTAAAATTTAGAGCCCCGTAACTCATAAAATATGGGTGAACGCCAATTTTTTCACTTAGTGTGTTTTTCTTATTTTTTAATTCTCCATCGAACTATAAATTAATTTTTTTGATTGGAGTTACTTTATTTTTCCAAATGACATGAAAAGATTAAAGGTAAGCGTGGTGTTTTGCATGCTGCCTCGAATGACAGGACCGATCGTGCTGATTTAAGTAAAATTCACGTATATATTTTATTTAGATAAGAATATTTTATGTTAACAAAAAATACTGTTTCATCGACATGGCTAAAATTCGCCGAAAACAGAAAAAATGGTAAAAGATATATACATGCATATGTAATTTAGGTCTTATTAAATAAACAATTAGGAAACACATGAAAGGTACTATAAACTAGTTATAGTTTATTTAATTCAATAAACATATGACGTATAAATTGATATCTTATATTTAAAATAATATAAAATAATAATTTTACAGTTTTATTATATTTCTAATATGCTATACACTCTATTCTCTATTTCTCTTCCTTGGAATACATTGTATTCGAATTGATTTTATTAAGCATTTCTTCAGAAGGTATAAAAGAAGCGCAGAATGTGTTTTCTGCATTCATATAATTTATAACGTGCAATAAAGCGTCAAGAAGTTCATACTGCATTCTATTTCGCATACGAGGTTTAGTAGAATTCATTATCGAAAACCCCTTTCAACGCAGGAATTATTTGTTAGATGTACAAGCTGATAAAGTACGGCGAGAGCAACGTCCCTAAAATGGTACGTACGATCTGGTATAAAAGTATTGTGTAAGAGTATTAAAAACCTTGCTTTATTTAAGTCTAAACAGTAATTGTAACTGGGATATTTTGTAAAATATCCTTTACCATTTTCCAATATAATTTCTTTTCTTAATATGCCTTAGACGTCCTTCTTAATTTTTTATAGATCTGCGCAGTCCGCTTCTTACCACTAAACTACCTATAAACGTTTAATAAAACTATATATTCAGGCATGTCACAAATTCCGTTCGATATTGAATTGATTCCGAAGTTACTATTCGGATCGAAATGGTCTTCGCTTCTAAAAATTCCGTTCAGTTTTAGTTAACCGAAGAAAATACAAAACCACTTATGTTTGGCAACATAACAACGAATGTAGCAAAAAAAAAACAGCTATTATCAGCTAATTGAAGAAGCTTTTATTATGGTTTTGGAGAAAATATCTAATGATCTTCAGAGCTCGACAATATCATCAGTACCTGTTCAATCTCGTTTATATGTTAAAAATATATGCAGAATAAAATTATTTAGAATTTTTTTTTTCTTCGTGTTTGTGTGCTGTCACTTCGGAATTTTTTGAAAAAAAAAAAAATTTACAAAAATTTAAAGTACGGCAATATCTTTTAAGCAAATTCCGTTTATTTTTTTGTTTTTTCTAAAAGGGTAAGAAATAAATCATTTTTTCATTAACATCGCATAAAAAAAAATTATTTTGGAACAATAAGCAATAGAATAGCCCTACCTATTAAAAAATGTCTTGAATGGTTTTTATGTTAACAAAATGCTAATAATATCAATTCCATATAACAAACTGAAAGTGGTTTCATTCCGAAAATTTTTTTCGTTTTACGTTTTCTATAGAAGCAAAATGCGGAATCAATTGCACTCCGAACGGAATTTTGTTCTGTGACATGGCTGATTGAATTAAACAAATTCCGTTTATATTATGTTTTTTTATAAAGGATTAAGAAAAAGTTCATTTTTTGTCACCTTACCTATAAAAAATGAATGGTTTTCATGTTAACAAAATGCTCAAAATATCAATTCCACAAAGCAAACTGAGAGTGGTTTCATTCCGAAAATTTTTTTTGCTAAACCGCCAAATATTTTTTAAGTCGCCAAAAAATCGCCAAGTTGCCAAATCAAAATTAAGGTCGCAAAATGAGTTTGAAAATCGCCACGTTTGGCGAGAAATCGCCATATCTGACAACCCTGATACCGAGCGTTATAAGAGTAGCTAAGAAATCTATTACAGATGACTGAATTCTTCGGATTGACTCGCTATCTTCGCGAGTGATTGATGTACACTGCCGTGTACATATCACGAAACGTTCATAACAATAATGTTCATAACTTCTTTTAGACATTTCAGTGTCACATGGTGGAAGCTTTAAGAAATCTGAGATCCTTTAAAAAATCATGGGGGCGATTTGATTCTGCATAGAATTTTGGGAGTTTGATTGACCTGTGGGGTAGAGTAGTTTCTACTCGAAAACTATTTATTAATTCTTCAAATACTCTTCCCCATCTTGTTGCTAAATCTTTTAATTAACCTTCAATAAGCGACTTGTTGACATTTTTACTTGGAGACTTTTCAAATCTTTCGCAAAAATTGAGCAAGAGATCGCTACCAAACCAGATTGCTCTCTTAGAGAAGAGCTAGACTCATTATCAGACTAAGAAATCTTTATGTAAGGAAATGGGTTAATATTAGTTGAAAATATTGTTAAATTTTATGGAAATATGGAGCTATAGGGCTAGGCTTGCAATTTATTTCCAAAGGGTAGTATAAAATATAGCAATAGATATGAGACTTAGGTTCGGAAACAAGTGTAGTTTAGGAGCTGAGTAATATATCACTAAATGTGTTTTTTGAAAATTCAGAGAACAAAATAAATTGTTTTGAGCAAATTGTAAACCTTAAGTATATGAATTTATAACGTGCGTAAATTAGCAAAAGTTTTTTGGTTTATCGATAAAATTTGTTTCCCCAGTTTGGAAATAAATGAGGAATACATTGGAAATAAAAATTGGTAACACCTTTGATATAAAAGCGCACGAAGAAAACACTGTTTATTATTTATCACAACAGGAATAGGATAGTGAGTATTTTACCGTTAAACAGAAATAACAATATATTGTATGGTTGATCTGATTTCTCCATTGCATTGGCTATCCAAAAGTGAAGAAACACTCTTGACCCTTACCAATTTTATTTAATATTGTTCTGCAGTTATTACGTGGACCATACACCGAAAAACACAAAAGCACCGTTATCTAAAAAACGGTACTAGAAAAAAACAGTTACAGCGTTTTTCGTGTTCAGGAGGTTCAGATTAACTTGTATAGCGATTTGCTGTTCTTGGTATTTTTTGGCTGTTAACCAGTGTTATAAATTCGCTGATTTTTGTTCAAATTTATTTTACCTTTTTGGGGTTGAAAATTCTGAGGGTATTACGTTTTATTGTTTTTAAGAGGGCATATATGTATATGTCAAACTCCATGTATAAAAAATCAGCGAAATTTTTTTTATATAAAATCAGCGAATTTTTTTTTTTTTTTTAAATTTTCTGCAAAGGCAAAAAGTAATGAATTCGCCACTGCCACCACCTGGTACATAATTTCGCCATGGTCTTATATCTACTGCCAAGTTGATTAAATAAGAACTACGTTCAATCAAGAAAGCAAAAAGGCAATAAAATCTTAACAATTTTTTTTGTGCAAAAAACAGCAAACATTCAGTAACTATTTAACTATTATTCTTTGGAAACCATTCATATGTTTTTGAATGATTTAATAAAAAATAAAAATTGTAAACAATTTTTACAAATAAGCCAAGTGCTCACGCAAAATACAATATGAAAATTTATTATTCCGAATCTTTTTTATAATAATTTAATTAATCGAGCTTGATTCCTTTAAATACAAATATTTCATGATATACTCATGAAATATTTATTATTTAAAATTACAAAATGAAAACATAAAACTAGTTACACACGATATGTAAAGAATTTAGAGATGTTTTCTCTATTTTTCTTTTTTTTCTGTGTTGTTTAACTTTAGTATATGTATGTATATTCAAATAGAAGAGGGGAAAACTTTCTCCTATTAGATTTTTTCTGTGTTATTCAACTTTAATAATATATGTATGTATAAATATGTATATTCAAATTGAAGCGGGAACACTTCCTCCTATTCACTTCTTTTTTGGTTTTAACTTTTTAATATGTGAATATAATAAATAAACCGAAATTTTGTAATAAATTACGTACATTTCGCCTTTTTCTAACGGTTTTTTATATTTTGTAGGTACATAAAATTTGGAGTTTTTCACTTTTATTTTACTTAATTTTTAGGGACAAATTAGTTGTTCAATAATTAGTTTTTCCTTTTTTGAGGGTATATTCATCTACATATGCACATACATTTGCTTGTTTTTTTATACTACTTGATTTATGTATATAAATAGATTTGTATTAAGTTAATCGGATTTGTTCCGCCAGTAAATATTATACTGTTGTCATACCTTTCGGTAAAGACCGTCGTCACTGGCTGTTTATTTGGAACGTTTGGAGACCGCTTTCGATGTGAGAACATCATTATCAAGCCGCGTTTCGATTAGTACTGGTTAGATAGTGTAAGTTGTTTGTTGCATAGATATTGGTGGGTTCAGGTAGTTTTGTCCGTTAGTATGGTGTCTATTTAAATGGTATAACGCAGGAAGATTGCCCGATATCTATCATGTTTATTGAAGGTATATATTTTTAATATTTTAGTCTTATATTATTGGGTTGGTAAGTGTGACCATCTGTGGGTGTTTTCCGTTTGTAAGTTTGTTTTAATTATTTTAGTGATGCAAAAATTGTGTCCGAGGTTGTATTTACCTGTTCGTTAATAATATTTCCGTTAAACGTTCCATGTTTTCAAGAATGTCCAGTCTTCGTTCTTTTTTATTAGGATGTATTAATGTCATACATTCATCTATAATCCTTGGCTCCTATTCATGTGTGTTAAGGTGCATTGCGAAGTTGGAGCCTTTACTTTTCCGTTTATATGATCGTATGTGTTCTGTGAACCTTGTTTTAAATGTTCGTCCAGTTTGTCCTATGTATGTATGGTTGCAGGTGCAAGTAAGTCTGTATACTCCGCTGGTGTTAAATTTATCGTTTATTTCTGTTGATGTCTTGAGATTGTTTCGTAGAGTGTTGCTCGCCTTAAGTGCTGTCTGTAAACCTTCTTTCTGAAAAAGGTTAATTTATCTATATATTTCTGATCCTGAACGATTTAAACACAATACATACCAAAATCAAATACACAATGGAAAAAGAGCATGACGAAACTTTACATTATCTTGACATAACAATAACACGAGGAATTGACTCTTTAAACTTTGACATATACAGAAAACCAATCACGGCAGACACAACTATCCATCAGTCCGTCCGTGTTAATGTTGAAATCAAGTTTTCCGCGGCACTAGATGTGCTAGAAAAAATAAATATGTAACCCGATCAGACATAGTGTCGAAAGAGGTGCTATTGGAAATCAACACGATCGGTCCTATCATTCGAGGCAACAGGCAAAACACCACGCCTACCTCTAATTTTTTCATGTCATTTGGAAAAATAAAGCAACTCCAATCAAAAAAAATAATTTATAGGGCGATAAAGAATTAAAAAATAAGTAAACAACACTAAGTGCAAAAATTAGCGTTCGCCCATATTTTTCGAGTTACGCGGCTCTGAATTTTAAAATTATTTAAAATATCATTGTGTCGAAAGAGGTGCTATTGCAAATCAGTCGGTCCATGACCTTCGAGGCAGCAGGCAAATCACCACTCCTACCTTTAATTTTTTCATGTCATTTGGAACAATAAAGTAACTCCAATCAATATATATATATATATATATATATATATATATATATATATATATATATATATATATATATATATATATATATATATGCATATATATCCCGATCGGACTTAGTTTCCTAGTAAAAGCCAGTCTAATGCCACTTTTATGCCATTTTTACCGAAATCAGTTTCATGGTAACTTTTTAACATGGACGCAGATATCTCTGGAACCACTAAATAGATTTACTTATCAACTAGTGCATTTTGTTCGTGTAATATTCCTCTTTCAAAATGTGTCATACTTGTTTAGAAATGATTTTTAGTTTCCTAGTAAAAGCCAGTTTTATGCGACTTTTATGTCATTTTTACCGAAATCAGTTATATGGTAAGTTTTCAACATGGACGCAGAAATCTCTGGAACCACTTTATCGATTTTCTTACAAACTAGTGCATTTTGCTCGTCAAAAGGAGTTGGAAAGGTAATTAATGCCTTTTCCGTCGATTTTCTTATAAACTAGTGCATTTTGTTCGCCTAGTATTCTTTTTTCAAAAGGAGTTGGAAAGGTAAAAATGCCTTTTCCATCGATATACCGCAACCTTCTATCTGCCAAGTATAGCTGAGTTGTGGCACCTTAAAATTCAAATTATGCCTATTTGTTACGTTCTCATTTGGATTTTTTTCTACGTTATAATAAAGATTTGGGATATTTTACTCTTTTACCAAATACTTTATTTTATTACCAATATTTTAAACGCCGTTTGAAAAAAAAACCGATGAAAAATAAAGTTTGTAATAAGGATTTTGTGGAACGACAATATTTTCATTTTTTTTGCTCACACACTACTTCGGTGTAAATTCAAAAAATTTAAATTAAAATGACGAGCGACTTGAAATTTGGCGTTTTTTTCGGATAAATCTTTCAGCTTTTCGGATATTCTATTTGGGATTTCGACCTGCCTCTCTCGACAAACCGTGGGCACCGAATAATGCATGTAATAATTGCAGAACAATATTAAAAAAATTGGTAAGGGTCAAGAGTGTTTCTTCACATATGGATAGCCAATGCAATGGAGAAATCAGATCAACCATACAATATATTGTTATTTCTGTTTAACGGTAAAATACACACTATCCTATTCCTGTTGTGATAAATAAAAAATAGTGTTTTTGTCGTGCGCTTTTATATCGAAGGTGTTACCAACTTTTATTCCCAATGTATTCCCCACTGATTTCCAAACTGGCGAAACAAACTTTATCGATAAACCAAAAAACTTTTGCTAATTTACGCACGTTATAAATTCATATACTAAAGGTTTACAATTTGCTAAAAACTCTTTATTTTGTTCTCTGAATTCTCAAAAAACACATTTAGTAATATATTACTCAGCTCCTAAACTACACTTGTTTCTGAACCTAGGTCTCATATCTATTGCTATATTTTATACTACCCTTTCGCAATAAGTTGCAAGCCTAGCCCTATAGCTCCATACTTTCATAAAATTTAACAATATTTTCAACTAATATTAACCCATTTCCTTACAAAAAGACTTCTATGTCTGGTGATGAGTCTAGCTCTTCTCAAAAAGAGCAATTTGATTTGGTAGCGAGCACTTGCTTAATTTTTGCGAAAGATTTGAAAAGTCTCCAAGTGAAAATCTGAACAAGTCGCTTATTGAAGGTTAATTAAAAGATTTAGCAACAAGATGAGGTAGAGTAGACGCATCCTACGAAGCAGTCATGTTGTCAAAGAACAAATTAATCACTTCTGATGTCAAAAACGGCATGACGAAGATATTTCAAGAATCTGAGAATTCTTATCATTTCTGCACTTCTCATATGCTGGAATTAATGAATAGTTTTCGAGTAGAAACTACTCTACACCACAGGTCAATCAAGCTCCCAAAATTCTATGCAGAATCAAATCGCCCCCATGATTTTTTAAAGGATCTCAGATTTTTTAAAGCTTCCACCATGTGACACTGAAGTGTCTAAAGGAAGTTATGAACAGTTATTGTTTTGAAAGTTTCGTGATATGTACACGGCAGTGTGCATTAATCACTCGCCTGTTACGAAGTAATACCAAAGTTATGAATATATCGTAAAAAGAAATCCTATATTACATGAAAACTTTGAGTTAGCATGGAACGCTTCAAGAACCCGATGTGAGAATAAACGAGTTCTTGTTGACAACCAAATTAAAACAAAAATCCCTGATATACGACCAGCAAAGATAGCGAGTCAATCCGAAGAATTCAGTCATCTGTAATAGATTTCTTAGCTACTCTTATAACGCTCGGTATCAGGGTTGGCAGATATGGCGATTTCTCGCCAAACGTGGCGATTATCAAACTCATTTGGCGACCTTAATTTTGATTTGACAACTTGGCGATTTTTTGGCGACTTAAAAAATATTTGGCGATTTATGATATCTCTGTAAGCATTTTAGTTGTCTCGACAATTTTCGATAAGAAAAAATCATATGTCAACAATAATTTACTACACTAATTTTTATATTAGTATTATAAGCTGGTAACTTTTACTTTTACACTGTTATTGCTGCAAAGTGAACGACACGTAAAGATGTGTCTCAGGGATGATAATATTTTTTGCAAATTCTAAAACAGAAAAGAAAAATGGCACTGTTATTGAAATTTTTTTAAATGCCAATTGTTGTTATTCTGATTTCTTAATTCTAAAGAGCGTTCAATTTTACAGTTTTTACATTTGTTATACATATAATAATTTAGTAATTTTTGTTTTGTATTTAGTTAATATGTGTGATATATAATTATACTGCCATGTCACAGAAAAATATTCCAACGAAGAAGAAACAATTACAAACAAAATTTATTTTTTGCATATTTTTAACATATAAACAGACACTTATGGTATTGTCAAGCTCGGAATATCATTAGATATTTTGTCCAACACCATAATAAAAGCTTTATTTAGCCGGTAATAGCTTAAAAACTGTGATTACAAATTGTAGTTAATTTATAGATACATATATGTATGATATTTTTTATTTTAACTTTTTTAGCAATTCGCACTGAAACACAAATATTTCTTGAATTTTTACTGTTATTTAAGTCAGTTGTTTTCTGTTTTGCTACATTCGTTGTTATGTTGTCATATTTTGAACACACATAAGTAGTTTTGTATTTCCTTCGGTTTACTGAAACCGAACGGATTCTGTAGAACCTAAATCCATTTCGATCGGAATAGTAACTTCGGAATCATTTCAATTTCGAACGGAGTTTGTGCCGTGTCTGATAAAATAATTCAATCAGCCATGTCACAGAACTAAATTCCGTTAGGAAGTGCAATTCATCCCGTATTTTGCTTCTATAGAAAACGTAAAACGAAAAAAATTTTCTGAATGAAACCACTTTTAGTTTGCTATATGGAATTGATATTTTTAGCATTTTGTTAACATAAAAACCGTTCAAGACATTTTTTAATAGGTATTTTTATTGCTTATTTGTTCTAAAACAAATTTATTTTAATATGATGTTAATGAAAAAATGAACTATATCTTAACCCTTTATAAAAAACAAAAAAAAAAAAAAATAAACGGAATTTGCTTAAAAGATATTGCCGTACTTTGATTTTTGTTAGTTTTTTTTTTCAAAAAATTCCAAAGTGACAGCACACAAACACGAAGAAAAACAAACAATTACAAATAATTTTATTCTGCATATATTTTTAACATATAAACGAGATTGAACAGGCACTGATGGTATTGTCGAGCTCTGAAGATCATTAGATATTTTCTCCAAAACCATAATAAAAGCTTCTTTAATTAGCTGGTAATATCTGTTTTTTTTTTGCTACATTCGTTGTTATGTTGCCAAACATAAGTGGTTTTGTATTTTCTTCAGTTAACTAAAACCGAACGGAATCTATAGAAGCTAAAACCATTTCGATCCGAATAGTAAGATTGGAATCATTTCAATTCCGAACGGAATTTGTGACATGCCTGAATATATAGTTTTATTAAACGCTTACAGGTAGTTTAGTGGTAAGAAGCGAACTAAGCAGATCTGTCGTTTGGTGTTACCTATAAAAAATTAAGAAGGGCGTCTGAGGCATATTAAGAGTAGAAATTATATTGGAAAATGGTAAAGGATATTTTAACAAAATATCCCAGTTACACTTAATGTTTAGACTTAAATAAAGCAAGTTTTTAATACTCCACACCCTTTTATACCAGATCGTACGTACCATTTTAGGGAAGTTGCTCTCGCCGTACTTTATCAGCTTGTACATCCAACAAATAATATGCTTGCGTTTAAAGGGGTTTTCGATAATTAATTCTACTAAAACTCGTATGCTAAATATAATGCAGTATGAACTTCTTGAAGCTTTATTGCTCGTTATAAATTATATGAATGCAGACAACACATGCTGCACTTCTTTTATACCTTCTGAAGAAATGCTTAATAAAATCAATTCGAATACAATGTATTCCAAGAAAGAGGAGGCTGACGAATTTCTTGAGAATGAAGTGTACAGCATATTAGAAATATAATAAAACTCACTCCTCACTCCTCCTTGAGAGCTTCCAAAGTGGACACAAATGTCAAAGTACCTCGTTGATAGATTTGATGCACCAGAACGTCTCAAAAGCACAAAAACTTCAAAGGGTTGTTATACACTTACATACAGCCCAATGTATATATTCAAACGTAGATATCTCGTGGAGATTTAAGCCCACATTCTTGTAAACTATGCAGTGAAAATCACTCATTAAGAGCATATCCCAAATTCCAAACTTTCAGCGTGCAATAAAGATTACGTTTTCGAAAACAAATTTTGCAATAATTGCTTGGCTGCACACACATGTTTGCATTGTGAGAAAATTTATCGCACGCTGTTGCATATGAGACAAACTTCTCAAAACTCAACTCACATCTGCCCTGCAAAAACTCATATTTTGAAATTACCAGTATTGGAGGTCAAAACCAATACTAAAAAATGGAATGTAAATTTATTCTCTATGGGAAAAGGTGTAATTTACGCTTCCTATTAAGGCTACTGGACTATCAAAAGTAACAAAACGACTTCCTTCTTTCAATCTCGAAATCCTATTCACAGCAGAACCCGTAGAATTAGACCTGGTTCACCCTACATTTAATAAAGCATCTCAAATAGATCTAATTCTTGGAAACGATTGCGAACATTTTTTTAATATGGAAAGAATAAAGAAAAATAGCTTCAGCATGCAATATCATTTTTGGATGGGTTTTCAGTAGTCCTATAAAAACTTAATATGTTCAGACATTAACTACTTCTGTGTACGTACATATCTGAATTAGTAAATCTCAGCAAAGTTTTAAAAAATGTTTTGGGAACAGGAAAAAATTTCTCTTACTCGACCAAGTTCAACAGAAGATGAGTTTCGTGAAATACTGTATACCCAAACAAGTACTCGTAAAAAATGGCAGGTGCATAGTTAAACTTCCATTTAAGGCAGAATATCCAGAAAAAGTGTTTCTTGGATCATCTCGTTATATTGTCCTAGCCCAAAACTCGAGCATGGAAAAAATTAAATGAAAACCCCTGATCTAAAAACTCAATATAAAGAAGTTCTTAGCGAATACCTACTTCTTGACCACATGAAAGTAAAATAATTTCTCGTGGTAAATATAGCTCGTACTACTGAGGAAATCACGCAGTTGTTCACTCAGAACATAAACGGTTGTTTTTAATGCCTCTATGAAGTCAAAATCACAATTCTCACTCAATGACATTCTATACACGGGCCCCACACTACAAAACGATTTTATATCGATTATAATCAATTGGAGAAGCTATGAGTATGTGTTTAGTGGCGATATCCAGAAAGTGTATCGCCAAATACTTATACATCCTGCTGATAGACCTTTTCAACGATTTTTTTCCAACCTCAAGAAGATGGCCCAATAAGAGATTATAAGTTAAAACAGTAACATTAGGCTTAATTTTGTGTCCCATATCTTACAATTCGGACCCTATTGCAACTTGCGACAGATTACGAATCCACATTCGCTAAAGCAGCTTCGATTCTGCGCACGAAACCGTATGTCGATGATGGTAGCTATTTAATAGTAGAAGCTCTATCAGCTCTAATTTAGCTAAAAGGAGCGTTGAAAATCATTCCCACTAAAGAAGATAACGGCGAATAATCCACGATTGCGTAAGCACTTGCCAAAGAAAGATCTTAATCATTTAGACTTCCTCCGCTTCCCCGACAAAAGCAGTGCAAAAAACTTGGAATGCGATCGCTGACTCTTTTACATACAACTTTTCTTTAATTGAACACCCTAAAAAAATAACAAAGCGCTGGATGGCCGGCCCCTATTGTCATCCAAGCAAAAATTCTCATGCAGCAACTATGATTAGAAGGGTAAGACTAGGATGAAAATATTTCGTCGGAATCCTTACACAAATGGAACTGTCTTGTAGAAGACATCTCCCACACTGAAACAATTTCCATTTAACGTTGGATTCAATACACTCCAAAATCGAAATTCATGGGTTCTCAAAATGCGTCGAAATCGGCATACTGTGCAACATTATACATTCGATGTTAATATAGACAGTTTGTCCCCCGCGGTAAGAGCTTAATGGCGAAGCTCTACTTGCAAAACTTATAAAGTATGACGTTACTGCTCTGAATCTCAATATAAGCGAAATAAGTCTGTTGACCGATTTCTCCACAGTGTTAGGTTGGCTCTCAAAACCACCCTCTTCATGGGAAACCTATGTAGCAATTCGAACTTCTGCAGAGCTGCAGACCTGAAGATCTTGTTCATAACCATCTTTAGTGGCATGGACCTTCATGGCCAAAGAAACCTAGCTCAGAATGGTCAAAACGAAACCATCTTAAAGCTATTGGAAGTCCCAAAAATGAAACTTAAGCCTTACACGTAGAAGTTCAAGAAAATGAAATTTGCGTAAATTCTCTTGTGTCGCTTTCCAACATTAGCAAGAGTGGCGGATATACCTGACAAAAGTACTGGTATTGCAATATTAGATTCTACATGGCTTCGTGATTTGCTTGGGTTATAAGCCTCTTCCTCTGTCTCTGCGATCCTTTGTAATCTTTGAATTGATTTTAAATGAGCTATTTTGAATTCTTTCAGATTTGGTAATTTTTAACGAATTAGAATTTTATAAAAAAGTGTTAAAATACAGCTAATAAACATATATTTAATAAGAACACAGTCTTTTATATATCGAAACAGTTTAAGTTCTACAGGACACATATCTTTTATTCAAATATCTTTAAAATCTGATATTCTTAATATAGTTCTGCTATTCGAAATATATATATATATATATATATATATATATATATATATATATATATATATATATATATATATATATATATATTAGGTCAAATATATATCCGAATTTCAAATTTCATTACATTCGGTTCAATATTTTAGCGGTCGTTGGCGTACCAAAAAACAAAGTTACAAAGATATAATATAGACTTTTATATCATTCAGTTTAAAATATTACAAGTACTGACATGTGTATGTACCAGGGTACGGATTTACACACTCATGTGCAGCACATGCACACGATCTTGCCTTCATGATAACAACAAACAGTATCTGTTGATACTGTTTTATATGACGGGAATGGCAATAGTTCCACGGAAATGATACTTGTGCCGCATGATATTGACTGAGCAGTATGGTAATGACGTTTTGCCATGTATTGTAGCAAAATAAAACACATTCAGCAATTTATGAAAAAACACTTTTAATAAAATTAATTCGTTAACAATTCTTAGTGTAGGTAGTAGTGAAATTATTTGCTAAATGTTGATATATGAAACATCGCTCTCACTTAATTTAAATAATTGGTTTTCTGATGTGCTAGCATAAGTTTTGAAAAACAAAACTTTGACATCAATATCCTCAAGGTTTGACTGGCAAATAGTTGCATACATGTAATTTCGACTGGTATTAAATTTTTTAGTGTTGTTTTCTGTTAGCGTGACTAGTACGTGCGTACCAATTTTTATATATTTCTTTAAATCCTTATCTGAATTTTGCAATATGTTAGCAAAATATTGCAACGCGTCTTCATCTGAGTCAAGCCTGTATACTTAATTGTCTTAAGCTGGCTTTTTGTATTATGCTCAAACAACGATAATAACAACGATAAACAACGATACTTCCTCACGGGGAATCAATGCTGCTGTAAAGGGATGTAAAGTCCAGATGTCCTAGATGATGATGGTCACATAAGGTTGCACAATTAAAACAACTTAAAGATCGTAGCCATATAAAGTAGGATTTAATACTCCCTACAAACTGCAAAACAAATTAATACACCATATTCTACAATAGCGACAAATATACTAACCTGGTGTGCTTTCGTCGTTCCAACAAATTGTTTGGCTTTAGCAGGGTCTATATTTTGTTTAAATTCTTTAATACCGCGTTTAAATACCTTGAATATTATTATATTTCGGCACTTCTCTTTAATAACATCAAAAATGTGTTAAAATCAGCAATACCGTGACCTTGACTCACGTATCTAGCAGCTGTTCGCTTATATACATGGCCAGACTCAATATAATTCCAGGTGTACTTTTAAGTTTGAGGTACATCAATTTAAGTTTAGTTGCTAATATATAAAACATTGCTTTATTTTTATATTGTGTGGCAGGTACATCGCTTAGAAAATGGACTGTTTGTACTTAATCAGGTAAAGCACCAGATGGCTGATGGTCTATGCGCTAAACTCTCGGACAAAGTATATTAGCTTTTTGGTGTACATGTACCTGCACCGTTAGATCTTGTGAAGGTTTCAACGGTATGTAAAAAGATTTGTTGTCTTGACCCACCAAAATGAAAATCTTGCGTTTCTTCGGCATATTTCAAGCAATAGTTTTCGCTAAAATCCAATGGATTAAGCATTCGTTTGATTTGATTTAATCCTTCAACATATTTATTTGTGTGAACTGGTGGATAAATCTGCCTTGATGCTCTAAAAGTGGTGTTAACGATTGCTCGAAATCTGAAATAATTTCAGTTAAAGGCTTTGTCGTCGAGAGTTTAGACATTTTCGAAACCAATTTTTTTGTTCTTGTTTTGATGTCAATGTAAGTCTCTTTTTCAGAGACCCATTTAAAAACATCTCTAATTACTAAATCTTCAACAGCTCTCAAACAATTGACTACAATTTTCACTTCTGTCAATTAACTTTAAAACTAACGGGGATTACCATTACATAGACAGATTACACCGAGCCGAGAAACCGGTTAAAAGCATTTTTTCTTAATAAACATATTGTCCCACGTGGAATTACGAAAAATGTTAGCCGCGGACTTAAATAAAATAATAAATTTTAACATAAAAATATAATTTTGAAATTACAATTGACGTAGTATATTCTTCTTGAATAAATTGACGCACTTTTTTTTGAACACAAAACGGTCGGTAACACGACATGGTAATGAATATCTGGAATATTTTATTTAAATTTTCGCGCCTCGTTAAATGACATTTTGTTTTATATACATATGTATTTGCGTTTCCAGAATTTCATAGAATATAGTTATTTCGCGATATCGACCCATATATATGCAATATATAAATATATATATATATATTATATATATATATATATATATATATATATATATATATATATATATATATATATATATATATATATATATATATATACATATATAGACATATATTTTACGCTTCATAACATACAACTATTTAAAACTTATGCTATTACTAGAAATTATTTCTAAACCCATTATAGGTTTGTGCAAATCCATTTTTTACCGCAAACTGATTATTGTTATATTTTAATATAATGTAAAAATTATATTTACCTTAAATTGTTGTTAGGGGACCTTTATATTTTATACTTTAAGTTTCTTAGGCCTTTAAACTAAAAACTTACATGATTCATCAGAAGGTAACGACACAAAAAAAGCTTTTTTGTTGTTCTGTGTTAATGTGCTGTTGAACTTTAATATTTGTAGTATTGTTTGCAAAAACACGACTCACAAAAATGAAAACAAACATAAATTGATTAGCACATAACATCTCAATACTCATATACTCTCAATATCTTTTTTAGCAATCAACGCTGATTATAAAGATATTAAACTTTGTCGCAAGGTGAACCTATATCTAACAGAACACTGAAACATCTTTGTGTATTGTGCCAGATAAAGGATGTATAAATATAAGCGTATATCAATCGATTTGTAAAATTGAATTGCAATTCAAGTTTAATTGAATAAAATTATGAGATCTTCAATTTTTAAAGGGGCATTCCCACCACTTTTTATCATTTTGTGAGTCGTCCCGTTTTTAAGTTTCTTTGAGTAAACATATTTTGTTGTTGCCTTACGTCATTTAAGCACCAGTCTTGTTTACCCATGCGTGCTATCTGTGATCAGTCAATCCAATTATTTGCAAAATTTTGTCACATAAATAACTATAAATGCGAAAAGATCGATTAGAGTTAGTAAAAAAAATACAAAGAAAAGAGTATATTGAATGTTCCTTGCACCAGTAAAACAATTTAATATATAAAACTTCTAGCAAATTTATTGTCATTCAGTCAACTTTTTAAACGACACTATCTCTTTTGTTTTATTCAGCTTTTTATTTCATTTATACAAATATGTTTAATGTTTCACCTGTCGACACCGCTGATGAATACAACAAACTTTCAGGAAAAGAAATAAAAAAACAAGTAAAAATACAATGGTCAACTGTATGGAATCCTATAAAAGGAGGTTAATTTAAAACACAAAACCGTACACGATAAAAATCTTCATTATAATTAGCAGTTACGACAGCTAATTTAACATTTTACTGATAGTCATAACGCAAAAATAATTTATATATTCTTCTAAGATAACATAAGGGAGCACATTTTTTGGTGCCCGAAATCTGTATAATTTTTTTTTTTTTTGTTATATTGATGAGCCCTTATTACCACGGTAACCATAATTTTTTCCAGTGAGGTCAAGTTTTCGTAAATCGCAAAATATTTATTTATTCTTTCATATATTTATTTTTATTTATTTGTTGTTTTTTGAGAACCATATCTTAAAATAAGATTTTTTTAGCAGGAAGTTTATTTGCGTACTAATAAATTTCGTTTGGGTATTATGATTCTGGTTGCTGTTTAAGAATATATGTCTGATCTTGCAAAAGTTAGTGGTCTACAAATTTTAAAAATAAATACATACTTAACATTTTTGGCAATATGCTTACCAAAAGTTTTAATTAAAATGAAAAGTTAGGTTAAAAACGTGAAATCTTAGAAATTTTCCGAAGACCATGAATAAAAGTTTTTAAATATACTTCTCTTAATATTCTACCTTCTGCCTCTGTTTTGTGATAATAGTTTATTATTTTATTGATTTAGAAATATTTTTCCTCCCAGTAAAATCATGGACATAAAAGGCTTGAAAACCTAGGTAATATGTTAAACGCAAAATAACAAGTTTTCTACATTAATTAATTAATGTCAGTAAAAGCACAATTTTATATAGATTTATACATAGTGTTTTCACAACATAAAAAACTTACTATTACGTAAAATCAGACAAAATAGCTACAATTGAAACTAAATGTGAAGATGGAAGATCTTACCTAGAAGATTCCACAAATGTAGTTAACTTTGAGAAAGGGGGAAAACAAGCTCAGCAAGTGCCTAATAGAGATTAATTGAAATTTGTTTTTGTGCAACATTTGTACGCTTAATTCGATAAGAGATGCTATTTTAAGACGTGAAAAGTTTTACGTTATAAATAACACTTTGGATTTAAAAAATGCCTTCTGCTATATTTATAGTGAAGCATAGTAGAAACAGACATTCCGTGGCTAAAAATAATTGTTTTTCGAAGTGTTCATAGTGTCGTTTAACATTCTAACATCAAAGGATGATTTGTAAAACGGCAAATGAAATAAATAAATTTTGCACATATTTGAATATTGGTAGAAAAAATAACCAAAAGGAAAAAATTACTCGTCTAACATCAGATAAAAAATAACGATTTTTGATTAGGAGTAACCAAGACGGCAACAACTTTATAATAATCTACCTTACAAGAAAAGTGACCATCATTTGATCCATCAAATGACAATCACTGATGATGGAAATATCCATCATCGCGTAGAACAAAGTTTCTATAACATTCTTAAAGGAAAAATGAAAAACTTGATGGAAACTTTTGTGTACATGTGGTTTTGCATCTCCCTCTAAATAATGAATCTTTCTATTATGAAAAACATATATCTGCACTGCTCACACTACTGCAGTTTACTATGTAGTGATGACAGAAGTTCTTATCACACTTGATGGATATACCCGTCACGATTGATGAATATACCCTCATTTGAAAAATCCAACTTTTTTAATAAAACAATAGTTAATATTTTCTAATATATATACATGTTTCTTTTTTAATATCTAAATAATATTTTACTGTATAAAAAATGACTTTATTTATAATAAAATAATTAGTTCTTATCTCTTTAAATATATTTTTTGTAGTCTGTAGTGGCTTCGCTATATTGACTGTTGGAAAACACCCTAAAGTAAAAGAAGATATATATTTATGTATAAATAATTCAATACGCAATAAACAAATAACTTTTTGATTGACTAATCTGTAGTACATACCTCGCAGGGAGTTATTAACCACAGAGAGCCTTCAGAGGGCTTGCTTATTCCACCTTCCATCCCATTTATATTTTTCTAGTAGGTGGTCGGTAAAAATTGAGCGCATCACAGTGCTGATCCTGTGATGTCCCCTAAATCATATGTAAATGTGATGTCTAAAAAAATAAAAATGTAAGATTAATAAAATACTTTAAGCATGAACTTAAGTTCCTTACCATTGCTTCAGTGAAACCTTTCGACTCCTCCAACTTTCTCTCCAACTCTTCCACCGCTAGAAGGTTCTGCAAAGAGAGCATGCTGACGACTTCATCAAGTTTTGAGTCGTAAGTCTCCCCAGCCCGCCGACAGACTGATTTCTCAATCTTTTTGTTGACCACTTTGCACTCCATGAAAGTTTTTAGGCAATACGAATTGCAAAACTTCTTAAAATTTAAAATTAATTATAATTTTATACTCACATATACTTTCCTCAAGTTTTCCAAGCCAGGTTTAGATTTCCTTTTGAACCTGGACCTAATCTTGAAAGGGAAAAAATGCCTTAAATGGAAAAATATTTTAAGCCAATATAATTTTTAAAATGTTGTAAATAACCTTATTATTTTCGAACTACAGTGATGTTGGGGCACACATCTTGAGTATTTCTACCAAAGACTATTGTTGACTGAAAATCAGAGGAATACATAAAATTAAGCAAATAAGGAAAAGTTTTACACATTAAAAAACAGCTTACAATTTTGGATTTAAAGGCTTCATAGTTTATTCCAACTCGAATCTAACTTTTTGAAGGCTTTGGCGGTTTTAAATACTCGCAACATGCCTGTGAAGTTTTGGGTTTCCAGTGTCAGGTACATTGGACGCAATCCCTGCACTACAACTGCTTGCAATCCCAAATGCAACGTACCTTTCTAATTCCAAATTGAACTAGTATATTTATTTTAAATTCTTTGTTATTTACTTATTTTTTCTTAAATATTTGCTTTTAATAATTCACCATATATACCACTTTTATAATTACTTGATAAATGCGCAATTTTCTTTACGTCACGAAATGAAACATATTTTAGTTGCTTCACTCTTGCATATGATTTGTTTGTTTGGGGCAAACACCGTTGCAACTGACAAGAAATTTCGCTTCCTTATTTTTTCTTTCAAAAACTACAAAAAATCCTTAAAACCGACTAACTTTTTACAACAAATTTAATAAAAATTTTGTTTAATCTTTGGCACAATTTTAATTACAAAACATTTTGTAAGCTGTATCTTATAGATGGATGCACTATTATCTATAAACACAAGGGAAAAATGAGATTTAGTCTATTCAAAAAAAAATTCGTCCCAATTCAGTACCAAAAACGCTACAACGGCAACGCAGTTCAATATAAAATTGTTGCATATGTGCTAGTGTAAAATTGTGTTAGTGTTAGTTTCTGTCAATCATTTCTTGCTGGGTAAGTAATAAAAACCGCTACGTATATTTGTAAGCGAGAGTTCTATGCAAAATGTGAAGATAGTTTTAAAAACAGCCTGCACCATATTCGTTTAATCAAGCAGCTCTAGTTTTTGCTAAACTAAAAGGAGAGGAGTATCCTCTAGGAAGAATGATTTTTGGATATTTCATTTTGTGTTTACGACTTAGTGAAATTGAACGATTAACAATATAGTGCTGTTTTTTTGTTATTCGTTCACCTTGCAGTAACTGGTAAAATTGAGTTGTTCAAACATGACCACCAGGTCAATGGTAAAACTTTAACTCATTCTGCTTACTTAGCTCTTCAGTAAACTTCTTACTAAAATTTTAAATAAACAAAATATTTCCTGAAAAACTAAGTAAGCGGTAGTGGAATTGACATCGAAACGTGCTTTTACCTGCAACAATCAATATCGGTGATTAATAATAACTTTGTCGTGATAATTAGCGCGATATTTTTAAAGTTGAATTAATTTAATTTAATATTTTTTTAATTTTACTTTAATTTCTTTTGCGAATATACATCGTCATAGAATGAAAATGGGTGTTATTGTAGAAAATGTAAGAGAAGAATTAAAACCGGAAATAATTACATCTAAATAACTTCTTAACAGGTGCATCGATTCGAACAAAATGTCGAGTAAAACTTTAGAGCTTGTTTTTGAAGCTATCTAACTAAAGGCTATTTCGGGCTACCAAAGTTTTAAATTTTGGCTTATAAAAATATTCTTATCAAAAATTTTTTTCGCTCCCCGCGCATTTTCTGTTATGCTGGGGATAAATAATACGGTGTGCACAAAAATTTTATTTCTGAAGCATAAACCGGCCAGGCCCCTCGCATATTAGTAACAAAAATCGTCTTAAAATGCTGTTAAAAATATGTTTGGCTTTATTTATTAATAACTCTTAAAATACAATCTTTTCGCGATTCAGTTACATAAACTTCTTTTTTCGTTATAAAATTACAAATAGTTTGTTCATACAAACTTTTAGCCTACAAAAGACCGTTAGTAGTTTTTTTTAGCGGCCCAATTCAAAGTTTATCTAAAAACGGAATTTCGAGTGGCTTCCCTTCAAATTATAAGGCTTATAAATGCGTATATTTTTCATCATGCACTAGAAATTTTTCCGGAAGGTCTGTATGAGCAGATACGTATAGCAGTTATAGCAGCCCAACCAAAGACTTATCCCAAGCTTACGAAATTGCTGGTGCACAAGAAAGATCATTACACCTATCAGATACATTTAATACCCTAAAAATATATATAAATAATAATCAAAATATAGAAATCAGGAGCAACAATAATTCAAGTCAAAAAAAAATTTTATATTCAAAATAGTCGCAACAATAATAACAATAACAGATAAAATAATCACAACAGAAATGACAGAAACTATAAAAACAACAATTTTAACAAATAGATACAATACAAATAACGCTCACAAACGAAGAAACCCTGGAGACTCAAAACGAATCTCCAGAAAGGGAAAATTAGAGATTGACACTATAAATCCTAACACTTCAAACTTTATATACCTATCTATCAAAAACCTGACTTACAAACTGACTTTCTTATTAGATACTGGTTCTGACATATCTCTTTGCAAAGAAAATGTTATACACGGATATAATATATTTGAACAAGATATTTTTAAACTAAATGGCATAACTAAAGGATATACGGAGACTCTTGGATCGACTGAATTAGAAACAGTACTGGGAGAACATTGCTTCAAACATAAATTTACCTAGTGAACAGTGACTTTCAAATAAACACAGACTGTATAATAAATTACGATACACAAACTATAAGTGCTTACATAAATGGAGACAGTATCACAATTCCGATAGAAACTAATGCAAAACATTTAAGAAGCGTTACTATACAACCAAGAAGTGAAAAAATATTAAAAATCAATATTGAAATAGGCGAAGATAGCGTAGTATGCAGCAAAGAAAAAGAAAACGGAGTTTTCGTTGCAAACACGATAATACCTAAATATGGTAATCGCCACATTAAAATTTTGAATACACTAGAAACACCCATACGATTGTCAGATCTTAAACTAGCTACAATACCCTTACAATACTATAACATTTATAGAATAAATCATTTCGACAACAAACGTTATTCAGAAAATATATTTCAGGAATTACTAAAAACAATTAAATTCGAAGACTTTGACGACGAAAAACGGAAAGCTTTATACGACATATTAAAACAATACCAAGAAACTTTTACAAACAAAATATAGAACTAAACGATAATACCCCAGTATACATAAAAAAACTACCGTTTACCACATTCACAGTTAAATGAGATAGACAGACAAGTACAGAAACTACTACAGGACAATATAATACAGCCATCAATTAGACCATACAACTCTCCTTTATTATTACTTCCTAAAAAAGGACAAGATAACATAAAGAAATAGCGTTTAGTTGTAGATAACAGACGTTTAAATGACAAAATAGTAAACGACAAATTCCCCCTAACAAGACTAGAAGACGTTTTAGACAAACTAGGACGAGCAAAACTTTTTTCGACTCTGGATATGACAAGTTTGTTTCATCAGATAGAACTAGAAACAAATTCAAGAGCAGTTACAGCATTTTCCACTAAGAGCGGTCACTACCAATACAATAGACTACCCTTTAGGCTAAAAACATCATCAAACAGTTTTCAGGGAATGCTTACCATAGCATTATCTGGTTTTGGAAACTGAAGCATTCGTATATGTAGATGATATAATAATATATAAGACTAGAAGACATTTTAGACAAACTAGAACGAGCAAAATTTTTTTCCAACTCTGGATATGACAAGTTCGTTTCATCAGATAAAACTAGATACAAATTCAAGAGCAGTTACAGCACTTTCCACTAACAGCGGTCACTACCAATACAATAGACTACCCTTTGGGCTAAAAATGTCATCAAACAGTTTTCAGAGAATGCTTACCATAGCATTATCTGGTTTGGAAACTGAAGCGTTCGTATATGTAGATGATATAATTATTTTTGGATGCAGCCTTAAACACCATAAAAAAAATCTCATAATAGTATTTGAAAGATTAAAACAGTACAATTTAAAACTAAATGCTGAAAATGTTTCTTCTTAAAACCAGAAGTCCTATATTTAGGACATCTTATTACAAAAGACGGTATAAGAACCGACCCAGCAAAATATGAAATTAGTGAACAGTATCCTATTCCGAAGAATTCTGATGAAGTTAGAAGATTCGTAGCCTTCTGTAATTACTATAGAAGATTCATTCCGGACTTTGCTAAAATAGCAACTTGCCTAAGTAATATATTAAAAAAGAAAGTTAAATTTGAATGGACAAAAGATTGTCAAAAAGCATTTGAGACATTAAGAGACAAACTAAAGAAGCCACATATATTGCAATATCCTGATTTTCAGAAACCTTTTATACTGACCACAGACGCCTCAAACGTAGCTTTAGGAGCAGTACTCTCACAAGGAGAAATTGGTAACGACTTGCCTATATCATATGCAAGCAAATCTTTAAACAAACATGAAAGAAATAAGTCAGTTATAGAAAAGGAACTATTAGGAATTCATTGGTTAATGCAATTTTTTAGACCATACCTGTATGGCAGAAATTTCACTGTAGTAACAGACCATAGACCCCTTATTGCACTATTCTCGCATAATAATCCATCTTAAAAATTAACCAGAATTCGACTCGAATTATCAGACTATGGCTTTGATATTATATATAAAAAGGGAGCAAATAACACTAACGCAGACGCGTTGTCTCGTATTGAAATAAACTCAAAAATATTAAAAGAAATGATTCCACTCTGTATTGATGAAAAAGAAAGAAAAACTTTGGCAATAACACGTAGCATGCTTAATAAGAATACTAAAAATAAGAAGATAAAATTAAAATAAAAAACAAGAAAAAGAATTACATATCTCAACAGGAGACTGATTACCTCCATATGTGGGAATATATATCAATAATAATATAAAGAAGCTTCAAAAAATAAAATTTATATATGAAAATAATGATAATAATAATCTGTAGAATGAATATAATGATAAAATTACACGCGTGATACGCAATGAGAGGAAAAATCCAATGTTTTCAGAAACATTTATGAAGAAACTTTTATTGAAAATTAAGAAATTGAAGAATAAAAAGAACGTACTATATGATAATGATGAATTATTTAAATATATACCGGTGGAAAAGTTGAAAGAAGAATATAATAAATTAGAAAATAATGACTACGATATAATTATATACAGAATGCCAAAAAGAGTAAATGATAACATAAAACAGTACAGATTAACAGAAGAATTTCATAATTCACCTTATGGTAGACATTTCGGAATAAGAAAGACATTAACAAAATTAAAACAGCGATTTATTTGGAAAAACATGAACAAATAGGTTAAAAACTATGTAAGAACATGTGAATCGTGCCAAAAGAATAAGCAAGTAAGGCATACAAAAGAACTTTTTTCAGTAAGAGATACACCATCAAGTAGTTTTGACATTGTAGTAATGGACATAGTTGGACTACTAAGATCGTCAGAGGACTTTAAATACATACTTACAATGCACTGTGAACTGACGAAATATGTGATAGCTTGCCCGATTAAATCGAAAGACGCCAAAACTGTAGAAAAAACCCTAGTAGAACAAGTCATTTTAAAATACGGTTTGTTTAACATTCTCAAAACAGATAAAGGTACTGAATTTACGAATGCGTTAATGAGAGAGATTTGTGTATTATTAACAATAAAACAGAGTTTCTCGACGACTTACCACCATAAAACCTTGGGAACAGTAGAACGCAATCACCGTGTTCTAAATGAATATTTTCTATACTTTGTGGAAGATAACAATTGACATGAATGGATACAATATTTTGCCTTCGCTTTCAATACAACTCCCAATGTAGATACAAATTATACACTATTCGAACTGGTATATGGGAAACTTCTTAGACTACCAGGTGACGAATTGAGTGAGCCCAAAAAGATCTACAATTTAGAAAATTACTTTAATGAATTTAAAATTAGACTTCGTCATTCTTTGCAAAAAGCTAGAGATATAATAATAGAAGTAAAGAATAAGAGAATATTAGAATAAAAAAAAAGACAAAACAGAATAAGACTAAATATAGGAGACCTAGTTTTGGTAAAAAACAAAAATAAAAAAAACTAGATCGACCATACAAAGGTCCGTATAAAGTACTGGATATAGATGACCTAAATGTAATTATAGAAATAGATAAAACAAAAGTTAAAAGTATACATAAAAACAATTTTAAAAAGTTTATTTCTTAATAATAAGAATATAAGAATATTCCAAAGAATTCTGATGAAGTTAAAATTAAAATTAAAATTACTATAGAAGATTCATTCCGGACTTTGCTAAAATAGCAACTTGCCTAAATAATTTATTAAAAAAAAAATTAAATTTGAATGGACAAAAGATTGTCAAAAAGCATTTGAGGCATTAAGAGACAAACTAAAGAACCAACCTATATTGCAATATCCTGATTTTGAGAAACCTTTTATACTGACCACAGACGCCTCAAACGTAGCTTTAGGAGCAGTACTCTCACAAGGAGAAATTGGTAACGACTTGCCTATATCATATGCAAGCAAATCTTTAAACAAACATGAAAGAAATAAGTCACTTATTGAAAAGGAACTATTAGGAATTCATTGGGGAATACAATTTTTTAGACCATACCTGTATGGCAGAAATTTCACTGTAGTAACAGACCATAGACCCCTTATTGCACTATTCTCGCATAATAATCCATCTTAAAAATTAACCAGAATTCGACTCGAATTATCAGACTATGGCTTTGATATTATATATAAAAAGGGAGCAAATAACACTAACGCAGACGCGTTGTCTCGTATTGAAATAAACTCAAAAATATTAAAAGAAATGATTCCACTCTGTATTGATGAAAAAGAAAGAAAAACTTTGGCAATAACACGTAGCATGCTTAATAAGAATACTAAAAATAAGAAGATAAAATTAAAATAAAAAACAAGAAAAAGAATTACATATCTCAACAGGAGACTGATTACCTCCATATGTGGGAATATATATCAATAATAATATAAAGAAGCTTCAAAAAATAAAATTTATATATGAAAATAATGATAATAATAATCTGTAGAATGAATATAATGATAAAATTACACGCGTGATACGCAATGAGAGGAAAAATCCAATGTTTTCAGAAACATTTATGAAGAAACTTTTATTGAAAATTAAGAAATTGAAGAATAAAAAGAACGTACTATATGATAATGATGAATTATTTAAATATATACCGGTGGAAAAGTTGAAAGAAGAATATAATAAATTAGAAAATAATGACTACGATATAATTATATACAGAATGCCAAAAAGAGTAAATGATAACATAAAACAGTACAGATTAACAGAAGAATTTCATAATTCACCTTATGGTAGACATTTCGGAATAAGAAAGACATTAACAAAATTAAAACAGCGATTTATTTGGAAAAACATGAACAAATAGGTTAAAAACTATGTAAGAACATGTGAATCGTGCCAAAAGAATAAGCAAGTAAGGCATACAAAAGAACTTTTTTCAGTAAGAGATACACCATCAAGTAGTTTTGACATTGTAGTAATGGACATAGTTGGACTACTAAGATCGTCAGAGGACTTTAAATACATACTTACAATGCACTGTGAACTGACGAAATATGTGATAGCTTGCCCGATTAAATCGAAAGACGCCAAAACTGTAGAAAAAACCCTAGTAGAACAAGTCATTTTAAAATACGGTTTGTTTAACATTCTCAAAACAGATAAAGGTACTGAATTTACGAATGCGTTAATGAGAGAGATTTGTGTATTATTAACAATAAAACAGAGTTTCTCGACGACTTACCACCATAAAACCTTGGGAACAGTAGAACGCAATCACCGTGTTCTAAATGAATATTTTCTATACTTTGTGGAAGACAACAATTGACATGAATGGATACAATATTTTGCCTTCGCTTTCAATACAACTCCCAATGTAGATACAAATTATACACTATTCGAACTGGTATATGGGAAACTTCTTAGACTACCAGGTGACGAATTGAGTGAGCCCAAAAAGATCTACAATTTAGAAAATTACTTTAATGAATTTAAAATTAGACTTCGTCATTCTTTGCAAAAAGCTAGAGATATAATAATAGAAGTAAAGAATAAGAGAATATTAGAATAAAAAAAAAGACAAAACAGAATAAGCCTAAATATAGGAGACCTAGTTTTGGTAAAAAACAAAAATAAAAAAAACTAGATCGACCATACAAAGGTCCGTATAAAGTACTGGATACAGATGACCTAAATGTAATTATAGAAATAGATAAAACAAAAGTTAAAAGTATACATAAAAACAATTTTAAAAAGTTTATTTCTTAATAATAAGAATATAAGAATATTCCAAAGAATTCTGATGAAGTTAAAATTAAAATTAAAATTACTATAGAAGATTCATTCCGGACTTTGCTAAAATAGCAACTTGCCTAAATAATTTATTAAAAAAAAAATTAAATTTGAATGGACAAAAGATTGTCAAAAAGCATTTGAGGCATTAAGAGACAAACTAAAGAACCAACCTATATTGCAATATCCTGATTTTGAGAAACCTTTTATACTGACCACAGACGCCTCAAACGTAGCTTTAGGAGCAGTACTCTCACAAGGAGAAATTGGTAACGACTTGCCTATATCATATGCAAGCAAATCTTTAAACAAACATGAAAGAAATAAGTCACTTATTGAAAAGGAACTATTAGGAATTCATTGGGGAATACAATTTTTTAGACCATTCCTCTATGGAAGAAAATTCACTGTAGTAACAGATCATAGACCCCTTATTGCACTATTCTCGCATAATAATCCATTTTCAAAATTGACTAGAATTCGACTCGAATTATCAGACTATAACTTTGATGTTATATATAAAAAGGGAGCAAATAACACTAACGCAGACGCGTTATCTCGTATTGAAATAAACTCAAAAATATTAAAAGAAATGATTCCACCCTGTATTGATGAAAAAGAAAGGAAAACTCTGGCAATAACACGTAGCATGCTTAATAAGAATACTAAAAATAAAGAAGATAAAATTAAAATAAAGAACAAGAAAAAAAATTACATATCTCAACAGGAGACTGATCACCTCCATATGTGGGAATGTATATGAATAAATGATACAAAGAAGCTTCAAAAAATAAAATTTATATATGAAAATAATGATAATAATAATCTGCAGAATGAATATAATGATAAAATTACACGCGTGATATGCAATGAAAGCGAAAATCCAATGTTTTCAAAAACATTTATAAAGAAACTTTTATTGAAAATAAAGAAATTGAAGAATAAAAAGTACGTACTATATGATAATGATGAAATATTTAAATATATGCCGGTGGAAAAGTTGAAAGAAGAATATAATAAATTAGAAAATAATGACGTCGATATAATTATATATAGAATGCCAAAAAGAGTAAATGAGTACAGATTAACAGAAGAATTTCATAATTCACCTTATGGTGGGCATTTCGGAATAAGAAAGACATTAACAAAATTAAAACAGCGATTTATTTGGAAAAACATGAACAAAATGGTTAAAAACTATGTAAGAACATGTGAATCGTGCCAAAAGAATAAGCAAGTATGGCATACAAAAGAACCTTTTCAGTAACAGATACACCATCAAGTAGTTTTGACATTGTAGTAATGGACACAGTTGGACCACTAAGACCGTCAGAGGACATTAGATACATACTTACAATGCAATGTGAACTGACGAAATATGTGATAGCGGTTTGTTTAACATTCTCAAAACAGATAAAGGTATTGAATTTACGAATGAGTTATTGAGAGAGATTTGTGTATTATTAAAAATAATAATAATAATCGACGCCTTACCACCATGAAACCTTGGGAACAGTAGAACGCAATCACCGTGCTCTAAATGAATATTTTCTAAACTTTGTTGAAGACAACAATTGGCATGAATGGATACCATACTTTGCCTTCGCTTTCAATACAACTTCCAATGTAGATAGAAATTATATACCATTCGAACTGGTATATGGGAAACTTGCTAGACTACCAGGTGACGAATTGAGTGAGCCCAAAGAGATCTACAATTTAGAAAATTACTTACATGAACTTAAAATTAGATTTCGTCATTCTTTGCAAAAAGCTAGAGATATAATAATAGAAGTAAAGAATAAGAGAAAATTAGAATCAAAAAAAGACAAAACAGAATAAGACTAAATATAGGACACCTAGTTTTGGTAAAAAACGAAAATAAAAAAAACTAGATCGACCATACAAAGGTCCGTATAAAGTACTGGATATAGATGACCTAAATGTAATTATAGAAATAGATAAAACAACATCTAAAAGTATACATAAAAACAATTTAAAAAAGTTTATTTCTTTAGTAAATATTAATAAAGTTTAAAAAAAAATTAAATACAGCAATCTTTAAAATAATTTTAGTTCATAAGTAAATAAATATAATTAGATATTAAGAAATCTTAGACACATAGGTAATAAGAATATTTTTATACCATTTTTTTTTTTATTTTTAATAATACCCAAAACCGCAAAGGGTGAGGGTGTAGTGTATGTGCACTTATGCGCAACACTGTAATAATAGGTATATGCTCGTAGACATATGAACAAGACTTTATGCAACATAAAACCAAAAATACAAATTGTTCAAATAAAAATTAAGCAAAGAAAATTTATGTATGATCAGCAGAAAATGAAAGTTAAATGTATAAGTATATTTTTGTTGATCGTGAGAATTGATGACCACTACAAAATTGTACTATATAAGCCGCTATTTATATTTAATAAAGACAGAATTAATTTGCAATTAAAATAAACTTGTTAAATCTCACGCAGCATTTTTTTATCAATTCGGTTCGCCTTTGGAGCCAATTACCCCCTCAAATACAAACCATACACAATGCAAACAAATTTAAACCTGCCATTGTCAACTTTTTCTCCTAATCTAATCACTTACACTCATGATCAGAAATAATTGTTATTATTATTATCGTTATTCTTATTTATATTATTATATTATTATTATTGTTGTTATTATAATTATTATTCACTTAAATTCAGCTGATTAATAACTATTTTTTTCTGTAATAAATAAATTATCTATTGTACCTTAATTGTTCTAAAAATTTTCAATTGCTTAAAAAGTTTAATTGTAATCATCTTATGCCAAATATCTACCCAATACTTAAATATAAGACTTGCTCTTGTTGATTTGTAATGATCTTATAAATAAATAAATAAATAAAATAAAAAATAAATAAAATAAAAAGGCATTTTGATGCTCAGAAGCAAAAGGGCAGAACTGCTCAGTAATACTTACCTTAAAACTTAACTATAACACTGAACATATTACATTAAGGTCCACTTTTATTTTCATTATATACAAATGATCTGCCAAAACATCTTACTAAATGTAAAATTCACTTATATGCAGATGACGTGCAACTTACATCAAGTAGCCCAGTTCGGAATATTGCTTCGGGCATTTTAGTTCTAAATAATGACTTAAACAGAATTACATTTGGGTCAGTGCAAACAGCCTCTGCTTGAATCCGACAAAATCCAAATGTCTAGTTATATGTAAAGAACGCATTACCCCCACCATTTCCGAAGGTATTGTCTTAAATGAAGAGAAAATTGAAATCGTTAACATGGCAAATAACCATGGTATTACGTTCAGTAGCAACTTGACATGGAATGATCATATAAACTTACTGGTGGGTCAAAGTTATGCAAAATTGAAAACTGTCTGGCACACACAATATTTCAGTCCTTTTAGAATAAGGGCATTACTTGCTGAAACATACATGATTCCTTCTCTTCTGTATGGGTGTGAATTATTTGGAAATTGCGACAAAGTTAGTAAGCGGAAACTAAATACATTGTTTAATAATATTATAAGATATGTGTATGGATTGAGAAGGTTTGATCATGTCTCCTCTGTTTCTAATACACTGTACGGAGTTTCTTTTGAAAACCTGTTAAAACCTCGCACTCTTACTTTTTTGCATTAAATAATATATAGTCAAATACCTCGAAATCAATGCCTAGTGTCTTTGGAACAATCTTCCACCAATTCAACAAGTAAAGAGCAATGCTAATAGTTTCAAAAATTTTTTATTTAATTTTTATACATAATCTTAATAAATAATAACATTTTCCTCCTGCTTTTTTACTTTCGATAATATTATATACTTACATATGATGACTAACATCATCAAATGTTATAACGCTATACGTTCCTGTACTATATATATAAAACTTGGTCTTGTTGTGCAGGAAATATAATTAATTGAATAAATAAATAAATAAATATGAGAATTACAGAACTCTACAACAAATGTTAAAAAATATATTTTTCAAAATTTTAATTTTAAGAAAATTAGAAATGAAACGCGGACGAAGCCATGGGCACCACTAGTTTCCTATAAAGGAAATATATAATAATAATTACCGTCCTAAATGCTAAATAACTGAAAGTAAAATAACCCTTTCTATGCAGCAAATTAATCATTCAAAATAAAACAAAATTAAATGTTTAAAATTAAATTTAATTTTTTATTATATTTAATTTTTTTTTCTTTCTGAATATGCTGGAAAAGTCTCTAAGGTCCGTATTAAGTTTTCGAATTTAAATATACATAAATTTTTTATCTAAAAAATAGCTTTTTTAATTTTTTACCATATTTAATCAGATCTTTTACAAAATTTTGTTTGAGAAGAAGACTATCTTTAAAAAGCTTAAATTGTTTTTAATATCACATCTATTAACTCCACTCTTCATTTTTATTTTTAATAGTATTTTTAGTTTTTAATTTAACGGCACAAAAATAGCTAATCGCTACACAATTAACTAACGGAACTGCGCAATGCGCCATTTTCTCTTGTTTTTTGGTTCATGTTGAAAACAATTTTAAACTTTTTTTAGGGTATTAATTAGTCTACACTACTTAAGTGTTTAAAGCACTAATTTCATTTAAATTTTTGCGGTATATTCGAACGTTCAAATTAATTCTTGGCTTGTTTTTTTTAATTGTTTATTGGATCTCTATAACGATGGCTTCACCAATTAATGTCTGACGTTTTAACATCTACAAATATAATTAGTATTTGAAAATACTAATTTAAATTTATTATATTTATTTGTCTAAAATATGATTTTAATTCACTTCCATCGTATGCATGTTTTAAAAATATTTGAATGTACATCGATATGCATTCTTCATGAACTAAAAATTCATGAATGCATTAAATTCAAAATAAAAATTAAAGAAATTGGAATTTACTGAATCCTTGATGATTTCACTTGGCAACTAAAATTAAATTAGTTAAATTTTGAATGCATTTGTCGTGCATTAAAAATTAATTTATTAATGTTTTTTTAAGGATTTTTAATAGTAATGACCAGATTTTTAGTTGCAGAACTCAGCCATTGTTGGACTATTTAGAAGTTTTTTCTTAATTTGTAAAAAATTCTTATAGATCGGTTTCATTAAAAAATTCTTATAGATCGGTTTCATTATTAAAGCCAAATCAAGGCATTTACAATTTTATATGGTACACATAGAAAAGAAATTCGTTGTGGGAACCAAATTCATGGCCAATCGAATTTTGTCGGTTGTGTGTATTATCTTGAATTCGGTTGTAATAACTGAATGAGTATGGCACTCACAACTATTTTTTTAGATGATTCTTGGGTGACTATAGAATATTATTGTGAATTAAATAAAACAATATAATCTTTTAATATTTACTTTTATTAAAAAATAAAATACAGGAATAAAATTTTATATCATAAATTTCATGATTCGAACCATTTAATTTAACGTACTCCTTCTTTTACATTATGATTCTCTTTTTCCATATGTTTTCTTTGACTTGCCATCCTATACCGCACGTCCTGCCTCTGTAAGAAGTATTAAACATTTCTGAATTTCTTTTATTTACTTATGGCTTTGTGGTATAGTCTTAAACTTACCGCTAAACAATATTGGAGAACTTTTCACCACTTTAATTTTTTGTTTAATGTTTACAAATTTTATTTTTGGTACGTCAATTATTTTTTTCTTTTAGAAGATACAATTGATTGTTATAATTCTAACTACCAAAATTTGGCTTTCAGTAGTTATGTGCTGAATAAGTTTAGTTGCATCTTTCATTTAATAAATTTGATTTTAGTAAAGATATAAATCGGTCAGGTTAACTTTATTAAAAGGTGTTACAACCAACATTTAGAGGCAAATATCAAATGTTAGCTTTTAATATAAAAAATAGGTCAAGATTATTATTTATTAATAATAAAAATCAAATTATTATATCGGCAATTAAATCTTGAACATATCGATGGAATTTTTACCAGTCTTTTTTCTGTGTGTATATATGTATTTCTACTCTAATTTTTAAAATTGTGAAAACCCATTATATATTATTAATTTTCAAGCAATAGTTCTTTATCTTTTATTTATATTTCGCTATTCCTTTGTGAAGCATCATCAGGAAAAAAATAATTATCTAAAAAAAAAATTCAACAACCAAAACGTAATAAAAAATTATTTCAAACTAACATATTTCGAAAAAAAAATTCGTCATATAAAAAATTTTGGAACAAATTCACAAAATTATTTCTTATTTTTTAATGTCTACATGAGCTACATCATAAATTACAGAAATTAATAACGATTTTGTTGAGACACTTTTAAGATTAATTATAATGCCGGCCACACACGTACAGTTTTAACTATCAGCTTCAACTGTTCAGTTAAAACGTATGTGGGTAATAACTGACAGTTTCAACTGAAGTGAGCGTGGGTGTGGTTCTACTCTACTGTTCAATTTGCATCGATTGAGGGTACGTATCATATCGCGAAAACATAACCTTGAATATTGGAAGTTAAATCTAGCGAGTACCATGATAGCGTAAAAAAAAGATGCTTCATACAACAAGCTGACAAAGAAGTTACAAGAAGTAAAACCTGACGCGGAAAAGAAATCTGTTTTTTAAAAATTATACATTTTAAGATCCGCTTTTCGCAAGGAAAAAAAAAGAATCTTGAGGCATCAACGAAGTCTGGAGCATCTGCAAACAGCATTTACAAGCCGATACTTTGGTACTACGACCTGTTTAATTTTCTACATGATCAAGACACCACAAAACCATAAAATTCAAATCTGGGCAGTGCAAATAAAAGAAAGATGTGTTCTGAAGAACACTGCCATCGGGAATCCGTCCGTTTGTCCAAAGTCCACCAGCAAGAATCGATATTGTTCGTCAACTATTGCTAGAAGCGCCATACTGGGTTTTCCCTTGTAATTGTAATAATAAGATCCAAGGTTTTCAGGGGGAATTGTATCAATGTGTTTTCCATACATAGTACCAATGCAGTGTGGGAAATGCCATCTTTCACTTAACATAGTCGCAATCTTCTTCCATTTATCTTCTGAGCTGGGAAACTGAAACAATGACAGACAAATTAATATTAAAAATTAATTTTTTTTTAATTTAATATTTAAAAAATTTTTAACAATATTTTTTAATTTTTTTAAGGAATCGACTAACAATTTGCTTTTATTTGGAGAAGATGTAAATGAGGATGAAGCAGCCTCTACATCAATTTATGAGGATTCTTCAGCGAAACTAACACCAATATAAAGGCCTGGTTGTAACAGAAAAAGAAGACAAATGATGATCTGATGGAAAAAAAGTGTTGCTGGAGGATAAAAGGCCTAGCAAACCGCGTGGCTCTCATTGCAGGAAGAAAAACAAATGACATACTATATGAGGTTGAAATGGGTTTTCAAAGTTCATCAACATGTCAGAGCTGAATTAATATCACCAAAAGTACAACATTGTCAACAGAGATTCCTAATTCATATAGTGCAATTTAAAACAGCGATAATAGACAAGCCTTCTTTTCTCACGACACCACAGCATCCTTTTAGTTTTCATGATGTAAATATAAAAATATAATATAAAAAATTTTGGCAACAAAAAAATTACTTTGATTTGCCATGCAAAACCAAAGCAGGTTCCTAACAAAATAATGTTGTATACCCTCTTGATTATTTAAAATTATAAAATAGGTACATACCTCAATATAATTCTGCAAAACTTTGTACAAGGCGTTACATTTTTTGGGATAATTTTTTAAGCGCGAGGGGAGATATTCTTGTAGACCGCCCTGTTGCTAGAAATCTGAAGGTAGTAATTAATTTTTCGTGTGGAGAAATTGCTCTTCTCATGACTGTATCTTCCTTCATAATCAAAGAAGAAATCAACGAAAGCAACTTTTGGTACACTGATTGAGTTATGCGCAAATAATTGGGGAAATCTAATGGTTCTTCACTTAATTTTTTTAATAAACTAACGTGGGAAGATAAATTTCGTTGTAATAACAGCTGCTTGTACCCCTGTTTACGCTGTTTATTTATTTATTTTTTTTTTTTTTTTTGTTTGTAAAATTACAAAAAGTACACCGAGAGCGGCCAAGCCTTCCTGCTCGTTCGATTTCATGTTAAAATCTGAAGTATTGAACTGCACATGTGTGTACATATCAGTTCACAGTTAAGTCTGTCTGTTATAACTAAACAGTTGAAACTAACAGTTAAAACTGTGCGCGAGTGGCCGGCTTAAAGCACCTAGGTTGTATGCTCTACCCAAAATTTAAAAGTATAGTTTTCCATTAAGACCAATTTGTTCATCTGTAAATTTCCCATCTTATAAACTATGTACATATATAACTACTATCCTAAAAAAGGTAATTGAACATTCTAAGTAAAAAATAAAAAATTCTGAAGAATTTAAAAATAAATTTAGGAACCAAGAACTAAAAGATGATTAAATAATAAATTTTATAAACAACAGAAAGGGTCACTGGTGGAATCTCCCGCCTCTTCAATTGTGGCTGATATTGTCATGAAGAAGTCACTAGACGCATGCATTGGAAAGCTAAGTATTAAGCCAGTAATATTGAACAAATATGTTGATTAGTTGTTTTGTATAATATCTAAAAATGCCATTGATAATTTACTTAAAATTTTTAATGAAATTAATTCTTTTATTAGGTTTACAATATAGATATAGTGTGATTCAAAAGTATATATTTAGAGAACTTATTAGGATTGGAAATAGTTTACTCATAATTTGGTATCAAAAAAGAAAAAAAGAGCGGCTTCTGGAAGAATCATTTACTACTATTTTTAACATAGTAAACGCATTATAACAAATAACAATTTGATAGAAAGATACTCAGAGTAATTTATATTGAGTTTTGTAAAAGGAATAAGGAGAATATTAGAAGTGCATTGAATGATAATGATTTTCTTATTCAATTTACAAATCAGAACGGTTAAAGAAATTAAAAGTTTTTGACTGTAATAAATATGGAATGGCATACAAAACGCACTATATATTATAAAAATATTTAGTAAAACTTAAGATAAAATACCGAATCTCGAATTATCAAATTTAGTCTATTAAATTTCTTGTAGCGGAAATGATAATATGATTTTTAGTATATCATAAATTTATAAAATATATGCAACAAAGAAAAAACTAAAAATTAGAATAGCTGGCCTCAAATCTGATCAAAGATAATAATATTAATTTACAAAAAAATTCATTATCATCTCAAAAATAAACGTGGTTATATGTTAAAAATCCTACAAATAATTAATACACCAACAGCACAGAGAATTAATTAATGTACCGCAACAGATAATGTAGCTCAGATTTAAACATTTAGTAAATAAGAAATAATTTTGTACTTTGCATTTGTTTTTAAATTTTTTATATGACAAAATATTTTATATTTATTTTTTTTTAATATCAAATTTCCAAATAATTTGATTACATATTTGTTGTTTTATTATATTTATAAATAAATATTTGTTTTTCCTGATGATGCTGCACAAAAAAGTAGCGAAATATTAGAATATTTTTAAAAGATTAAGATCTTTTGCTTGAAAATTAAATAAAACATAACTAGTTCCAAGGTCAAATATAAACTATATCAATAAAGAGCCATTGTTACTTTGCTTTATTCTCAAAACCCAAAAATAATACTGTTTGGAAAAAATGGATATTTATTTTTTAGAATTATATATCCGAAAAACGAACATAAGCTTCAATTTACCTGTTAAAAAACCTAAATAATATCTTTACCGTTGTATATACACATAGAAAAAAGACTGTTAAAAATTCCATTGATACGTTCAAGATTCAATTACCAATATAAAAATTTGATTTTTATTTTTCATAAATTATAACCTCGATTTATTTTTTATATTAAAAGCTAACATTTGATATTTGTTTCTAAATGTTGGTTGTAACACCTTTCAAAAAAAGTTACCCTGACCGATTTGTATTTTATTAAGTGGAAAAGGCAACTAAATTTATTCAGCACATTACTACTGAAATACAAATTTTGGTAGCTAGAATTATAAAATCAATCATATCTTCAAAAATAAAAAAATTTGACGTACTAAAAATAAAATTTGTAAACATTATACAAAAATTCAACAATATTTTAGTTTGAAAGTGCAACGATTTTTTAAATGTACTGAAAAATTCTCCAATATTGTTTAGTCGTAAGTTTAAAACTATCTCATAAGGTCATATGTAAATAAAAGAAATTTTAAAATGTATAATACTTTTGACAAAGGCAAGACGTGCGGAAAAAAAGAATCATGATTTAAAAAAAGGATTTATGATTTAAAATCTTATTCCTGTAGTTTATTTTTTAATTAAAGTAAATATTAAAAACATATATTGTTTTATTTAATTCACAATAATATTGTATTGTCACTCAAGAATCATTTTAAAAAATAGTTGTGAGGGCAATACTCATTCAGTTATTACAACCGAATTCAAGATAATACACACAATCGATTTCGATTGGCAACGAATTCGGTTCCCCCAACGCATTTCTTTCCTCTGTGTACCATTAAAATAGGAAGTTTGCTGCTCACTTCTTATATCGTACTTCATTAATAAGAAGGCATTGACTCTAAATTTTAAAATTTTTAGTAGATGTGAAAAACATTTTATGAGAATTTAAAAATCTAAATATCTATTACAAATTTCAAATTTAATTAGAAAATATATTAAAATTGTTTATTCTCTTAATCTGTGTAATTATTTCAAAAAACAAATTTTTAAAGTTAATACTAATTTTTTTAAATTAGTCGTTCATGAAGTATAAAGGTACGTTCAAAATAGTCAAATATTTGACAAAAGAGACGTAACTACTAAATTCTGGAAAAAAAATTTATTGTCCTTTATTAATACTTATTATGATATATAGACCCTTTAATTAAAAAGGTTTGATAGATAGATTTATATTATTATAAATCGTCATTAGTCGTATCTGGAAAGATTGAATAAAAGTTTTTAAATATACGTTTTTTGGACTAATATTTGACTAATCTGACCACACCTTAACAACTTTCATTAACAGAACAGTATCAAATATATATAAAACCAAACTTAAACAATTTGATTATTTTAAATTTAAAAAAGGGTCAAATAAAAGTAATACATTTGTTATGAAAATATACGATGCATTTTTATTTTAGCTTTTGTATTGTCACTACACAATCACAAAAATGGTCTCATGTTGTTTTAGAGATAAAAGAGTTATCGGAATGCGTTAAAAATTTTTACAATAGATAGATACTGATATTAATTTATTTCTTGTAAAAACTGATATTTTATTAGTTCGTATAAAATGACAGGTATAACAGAAGACAAACACTTATAGGTTTTTATCAAATTCTGTGAGTGTGCGTATTTTCTCATTTAAGCAGTCACATCCAATTACAAGATAAAAAGACACAGATATATCAGCCAGCCACTTACACGAAGTTTTAAGGAAATTACTGAAGTGTGTTTTTTACACAATAAATTTGTAATTACCTGCCATTGAAATTAGAGTTAAAATCAGAGAGAAGTTATAGTCAGTTCAAAATAATATGTTTCTATTATATATGGTTTTGTACATTGAAAACATCATATATTTAAATTACCAGTAATAAGTTAATTAATTTCGCCAAGTTCTTAATATACTGCGATTAGTCGCAGCACGTTTTGATTCACCTAAGCACTGTTTTCATTTACTGAATTTAAATTCTAAAATATACACATATTGGTTTATAACCCAGCCACGTGCAATTTTAACAACTACAATTTTTTATATGAAATAAATTAAGGTTTTTTATACAAGTATATAAAACACATACCCCTCCTTCGGCGGTACTGCTCTTCAGCACCATATCAACAGCGAAGAATAAAAATAAATATAATGGCTGTTTCCAGCTTCACAAAAAAAAAAAAAAAAAAAAAAAAAACGCGTGTTTAAACCCGGGGCGCTGCAACATTATTCTAAAAATAAGCAACCTGCAGTTAGAGTGTTGTGAAAAATGTAGCATTCAATATATCTATCTTCTTCACCACCTATATTCTCTTAATAAGTAGGCATTCTTGCTTGCGCATTATTTCTGTTTAAAAAAAAAACATGCTACAAAGAATGGATTAACAGATGACACCCTACACCTATCCTACTAAGACTGAATTAAATGAATGTGCTTGCATTATAATAAAATATCTAGCAAAATTTATAGTTACATGTATAATTAATAAGTTTTCAAATTTTTTACAATTATTTTAGAACATTTAATGATAAAATCTTAATTTGTTTACAATTAATCTTACTGTTTAGATTTATATAATTTAAGTATATGATTATGGTAGATTTTTTCTAAACCATCAACTTTTAGTATTGAATTTACTTCGAACCTTTTTATTATTTTATAAGTGTTGAAAATTTTTGTGTTAACTAGTAATAACATCATCCCACTGAAGTCAGTTATGCCTATTTTATGCATATCAAGTATTGCTAGTGCAAATACATTTCTCTGCTTAAAATAACAAAATTTTTTATCGTCAAAGAGCGTTGTTTTTGTAATAATGGAAGCTGAGTATGATAAAATTGAGAACTGGAGAAAGCAGATCAACGGAACATGTTGCGTTTTCAAATTAAGGTATTCTTGAATGCCAGTATTTTGCTGCATTTTAATATTGAAGATGTAGTTTGTCGGGCTGGTATTGGATAATGGTATAGATGTGACTACTAGTGCAGCAGGTAGTGAATATATGAATTTAAGTCTACGGGGAATATACACAGATTACAGCAACAAATTTATAGTTTTAAAAAAGATCCTGAAAATGAGATCGCTATGCATATGTATATAAAAGCTTGAAACATTCCTGACGCAATTGAAAGATGTTGGTGAATACATTTATACAACATTGATTATAACAAAACTTTTTATAACACTTCTTACCAGTTACGCTCATTTATGGAAGAAGCCAGCTTAAATTTTTCTAGTGTAAGTTCTAATAATGGCGAATCGCCTTGCTAACTGAAGACTGGGAGAGACCCAATCCATATTCACTACCTGATCCTTTTTGGCAACTGCCTTTGGCAAGCACGCGAATTGTAGCTGCATGTTTGATGCTCTCGATGACTTCTTTGCTTCTTTTAATATACAAGATCTTTTATGTAAAAAGTATTTAAGAGCTATTTTGTTAAGGCTATGACTAACAAATCTGGAGAATACAATTTATAACTCGTCAAACATCTACGTTTTTCATTGTGCTTCGAGTTTGGTATGGTAAATATATTAGATGTTTGTATTATCTGTCTTCTTAAACTATTTAATTCCGCCACTGTGTACTCATCATCTCCATCACATCACGAAAATGCAGCTAAACTTAAACTGTTTTAATAATGTTTTTTTTATTTTTACTCTAACTCAAACTAAGTTTTGTTTATCGTTGTTACCACCAAATTATTCCCTTTTTTAACAGTTTTAAAGAAATTAATTAACTTACTTTAATCGTGCTTGATTCCTTCAAATATGAATATTGCATGATATTCTCATGAAATATTTATTATTTAAAACTACAAAATGAAATGTATTACTGCGGGGAAAGCATATCCATATAGCCAATTCACTACTGCTCATATAGCTCATCAGTGGATTTTTCCCAAATTTTGTATTCAAAACTAGAAAGTCTTATATCTAATGCCAAGTTGATTATATGAGAACTATATTGAATTAACAAAGCAAAAAACAATAAAAATTCAACAGGTTTTATATAAAAAAAAAACGCAGCAAACATTCAGTAACTAATTTTATTTTTTCTTCCGAATAATAGCTTTTCATATTGAAATTAATTAGCGTTTTTTTTATTAAATGTGTTACAAAATCTTTGCGATCAAACAATGTTCGACTGTAACCGAAATAAAATTTCGACAACCGTAATTGGACTAATTGTTCAATTTAAAAAATTCTACATACATATTTTTATTCAAAGTTTTCGTTCAACCTACAATTCCTGTAGTCAGGGAGAAAAATATAAAATAATTAAAAAAAATCAATTTTTTATATACATATGTACATATTTTGTGTTTTCGTTGACCTATTTTATTATTATTAAATTCTTTTTGTTCATCTAGGGGTTAGTTGTATTCTTCTAGTCAATAAAAAAAATTTTAATTTATTTTATTGATTTTTTTTCAATATTTCGACCAACGTCATTCATCTTTAGGGGATGTAAAATTCAATTACAATCACAATTAACATTGAAACATGAAAACAACAAAACTTTAAATAAAAACAATATATATATATATATATATATATATATAGCTATAAAGCTATATATATATTGATTTAAACAATTCAAGCCCCCTAGAAAATGCCGTTAATAAAAATGCTAATGAAGAACTTAGGTTCATTATTCGATGGGAAAATATTTTGTAATAGACCATAAAATTAAATACATATGAAATACGTTTTCTTATCCTGAAATAATACGAAACCCACAACAAAATCAACACAATCCTTTGGAAAAAAAATGAAATGTCAATTTAAAATCAAAATGTTTTATTAACAAATCGATGCAGCAAACGGGTTTTCCAACCATACCCAGGAATCGCAAATATTTCTTAAAACTAATTTTATTGACATCTTACTAGTTTCAGAAATGATTTCACTACCAGAATATTTATTTATATAAAAATTTTGATATTATACATGCGAAATATCCTGACAGTAGAGCTAATGGCGGCAAGAAAAAAGAGGAAGATTTATTACGCAAGGCTACAAAATACTTAAAACAACCGACAAATCGAAACATTCCCATTAAAAATTAAAGTGATTAATGGTGCACGACGGCTAAAAGCAAAACCGAAGCTTTTGTTTTACATTTACATAAAACCTTCTAATCTCATGACAATCCATACACGAAAGAAATAGAAAATTTTTTAATAAGTCCTTGGCCAATCAGTTGACTAATCAAACATATTACACCTCAGGAAGTTCGAAAGAAAATATTTAAATTGAATCTTAAGAAATCCCTTTTGACGGAAAAGTATTTCAGGCCCTCCAAAAAGAAATGCTTAAAATTTCTTAAACTAATATATAACTCAACTCTAAGATTAAACAACTTTCCCTCGCAATGGAAATGTGCACAATGGTACATAAGCCAAAGATGCCTGAAAATGTTTTAAGGTGTTATCTTCCAATAAGTTTACTAATCATGTTCTCTAAAATATTTAAAAAAATATTTTTTCAAAATGATTGCAACCTATGCCGATGATACTGCAATCCTTGCCTTAAGCATAAATTACAATGACGTTTCAATACAGCTTTTGGAAGAACTCGATGAAATGGTTGCATACGTCGTGGAAATAGAAAAAATTATCAATAATTGTTGCGATTCTGTCAAATTCTTTTGGTTGCACATTGATCGTAGACTTACTTGAAAATAAGAAAAAAACTTAAAACTAAACTAACAATTAAACGTATCTTTTGGTTACTGGGTTACTAAATAAAAATATAAAGACTCGCAATGTTTTCTATATTGTATTTATTTTGCTGTTTTGTAAGGAGCTTCATATTCTCCCGTCTTTCTTTGTGATAAAACAATGCATAGTTTGATATGTCGGTAGTCAGTATAAATGATTGTTCAAAACATTTATATCTTAATATTGGTGCATTAATTAGTTTCGTCTTTGGTATGTTAAAAGCCTGTTAACAAATCTCAGTCTAATTAAATTCTTTTCGTTTTTATTTTGGTCGCATAACAAAATTTTTTTTAAAAAAGTAATAAATGCTTCAAAACGTTTAACGTCGTCTTATTTTTAGAATGGGGTATTGTTCAATTACTTTATGTTTCGAAGGATCTGTTCTTCATGTACAAGGTATAATTGTTTAAATTTTTTTATTATAAAGTTTTAGACTACATCCAAATTCAACTGAATCGTCAAAATATGAAAGTAATTTGCAATCTAAATTCTATTAACATTTTTTTAAACTATTAGAAGAAATTTTTAAGCCAAATTCTTTAAATTCATAATGACCATCCTCGCACTGTGGGGCCTTTTAATTTTTTTCGTTGCTAAAAATAATCAGTTTTAAGCAAAAAAGGGTAATTAAAAACTCTTCTACACATGAATTGCATGGTCATAGGTTGGCGTGGCACTTTGCTCGGTGGACAGTGGCACAGTGGCACATATTTCTTTTGTGGATGCCGATCTAAGTGTTTTCTTTGTCATTTGAAAGTAAATACTAGTAACCCTCGAGAGGCAAAAATCTAGCACTCTGTTTTAACTAGAACACACCGAACAGGTTGATCCAAAATAGACCTTCCGAATATTTTGTTAAAATTAATTTTTTTTAGTAAATTCCAATTTTCAAATTAATATAACTTTTTTGTCTGGTAATATCAAATCAAAATATTTTTTTTAATTATGCAGTTTTTTAGTTATAAGTGATAGCAAAATAAAGTCGTTACGTATTTTAGAAGTTTTTAAATTTTTTGTTTTAAAAAAGGTCAAAATTGTTTAAAAATGCCGTGCTTATTAGGGCATAACCCCTCCTGTCAAACCACGTCAAAAAGATATATCTGTGTGTTATATCCCCTACACACCTATACTTCATTATATGTGTGCCAGGTTGCGCCCGTGTGCACCAGAGCAGTTTTTCTGACCAAAGGTCAGGTATTTTATTTAAAAAATTATGAATACATACATAATAATTTAAAAAAAGAAAAAGGTTTACAGAGTTATTTTTGAAATGGTTTAACTTTTTAACACAAAGGTAAAGCCAAATTTATTTCAAATATCCTTGAGAGATGGCGTTTATAACTTTTGCGATAGAATGCAGTAATATATAAATGCACTATGTTGTACCTATCACATTTGCAAATTCTAATATTTAATGAAATTTGGGTTAACCATTAGAGTTGGTAATGGCAAATATATCATAAAACTATAAGATCATAAAGAATTATGAATTCAGAATAATGAAAAAATTAAGAAGGAAGTCTTAAATAAAACACATATTCATTATGGCATTCTTTCAAATATAAGTTTTATTATCACATACACAGAGAAAAGAAATTCGTTGGGGGAACCGAATTCGTTGCCAATCGAATTTTGTCGGTTGTGTGTATTATCTTGAATTCGGTTGTAATAACTGAATGAGTATGGCACTCACAACTATTTTTTTAGATGATTCTTGGGTGACTATAGAATATTATTGTGAATTAAATAAAACAATATAATCTTTTAATATTTACTTTTATTAAAAAATAAAATACAGGAATAAAATTTTATATCATAAATTTCATGATTTGAATCATTTATTTAAACCAACTCCTTCTTTGAAATCAAGATACCCTTTTTCATATAGTATCTTTAACTTGCCATCCTATACCGCAAGTCTTGCCTCTGTGAAAAGTATTAAACATTTTTAAATTTCTTTTATTTACATATGGCTTTGTGAGATAATTTTAAACTTACCACCATACAACATTGAAGAACTTTTCACCACTTTGAAAAAATCTCTGTTCTTTTAAACTGAAATATTGTGATTTTTTATATAATGTGTACAAATTTTATTTTTAGTACGTCAAAATTTTTTCTATTTTAGAAGATACAATTGATTTTTATACTTCTAACTACCAAAATTCGGTGTTCAGTAGTAATGTGCTGAATAAGTTTAGTTGCATCTTCCAAATAATAGAATAGATTTTAGTAAAGATACAAAACGGTCAGGTTAACTATTTTAAAAGGTATTACAACCAATATTTAGAGGCAAATATCAAATGTTAGCTTTTAATATAAAAAATAAGTCAAGATTGTAATTTATTAATAATTAAAATCAAATTATTATATTCCTAATTGAATCTTGAACATATCGATGGAATTTTTACCAGTCTTTTCTCTGTGTGCAGGTAAGGAAATGTAAATTATTTCCTTGCTTAATTAAATAACACAGTTTTGTACACAAAAGATGTGCGCACACACTTCATGGGATGATATGTACCTGATTATTCTTAGTACCTGTTTATTTTTTCCATAAAGGTTACAATGTGTAGCTTCATGTTGGTAAAATTATTATATAAATATAAAAAAATCGTTCCCTTATTAGTCTTAAAATGTTCGCAAAACGAGATACGCATAATAATTGCACAAAAATATATGAACACACAAATTAGGGCAGAAAATTTCTATTTAACAAAAAAATTTTTTTTTGTGAGTAAACTTATATGTTTGACCTCTTAAATGGGGTTATTTTAATTGCAGGAAAGCTTATTTATAAAAATACTTTCTTAATTATTATATATACAGTTTCAACAATGTCTAAATACTGTTATAAAGATCTTGCTGATATTTATTAAAAAAAAAGATGAAGGCGATATAATGATGCACATACCGAGCAATGAATGCTTAAAAATATGTAATTGTGAAGAAATTGAAACCTATAAGAAAATTAGAAATTCTGCAGCAAATTTAAAAAAGCGGTACACCGAGTGCTCTAGAAGCAAGGGAAAGCTGTATAAATATTACCACGAATGGCCATCAAAAGAACTTATTTTTGAGAGCTTATTTACAGCCGTGGAAAAATGTGGCAAAAAGGATCGACCAGTAAAAGCAGTTTATGACTGTAATGAAAGGTCTAGAAGACGCAAGCTTGAGAATATTAATAAACAAATATCCCGAAGAATCATTAAGGACTAATTTTTGCACATAATTCAACCAATGCAATATATGCAAAATAAAATTGACATTATTGAAAAAACAGTTTAAGCGACACCAAGGTGTACAAAGAGGATTTTAAAAGCATTCCTGCACGAATCAAAGAGAAAAAATTAATCCAGAAGAAGCATTCACATTTTTTTTTTTTTGGATTTAAAATTGGCTTAAAGTCGGTAATGCTAAAAATTCTTCAGACTCTCATTTATTTATGGTATCTTTCGTTCCGGTATGCTTTATAAAAATCTCTACCAGCCTAGAGCCCTAAGCAAGTACAGCAACAGGAATTGATATATGGAAAAATGAAATTCCTTTATCAACAAAGTATTGCAGGTCCATAAAATTTGCATACAAAAAGGAAACAAAGGATGTCATAACTGAAGAAGTTCAAAAGATGAAAGATCAAATTAAGGACCTTCAACCCGCAATATTTAAATTTAATGAACAAGACATCGAAGTAAATTTTAAAATGTGTCTAAAGGTGCGGTCAGATTAGTCAAATATTTAACCAAAAAGACGTAACCAATAAATTATGGAAAACAAGTTTTGTTCTTCTAAAATACTTGCTAAGAAATATAAGTAGTAAGATATTATATATAGTATATAATAAGTCGTCATTCGTGATGATACGCATCAGGAAAGATTAAATGAACATTTATAAAAATAGTGGTTACGTTTTTTTATCAAATATTTAACTAATCTGACCGTACCTTAACAGCTTAGATTCTAAATAAGTGCTCCCACATTGTAATAGGCACTGCGCAGAATTCACATATTTTGATATAATGATATTTTTTAATATTAAAAAAGCGTTTTAAACACAATTTTTCGTGTTTTAAATGATATTCGCATAGAAAAAAACTACTTTGATATAACATGTGAAATTAGGATTATTATTTTTATTTATAACTGTATATCTGTAACACATTTTTATATCTTTAAAATTACTCAATTGCTTTTCAAAACCTAGAAAGATTCGAAAATTATTTGGCTGGCTCAAAGGAACAAAACGCCATCAGAAATTGCATCCAAGTAAAAAGCATTACTGCAGAAGTCTCCAAAATTTTATATTTTCGCACCTGTTTATAACTCTGAGAAAAGCTATAAAAAGTGCGTTAGTCGTTCAAGATATATATCCCTAATTCAGCTAAGATATTTAGATGCTGTGCTTACTCCCAACGCGTTTTTATTCCCCTAAGCGCTGTTTTAGGTGATTTTAGAAAACAGTAAATAATAAAAATAAGTTTGTTTGAATGACATGCATGGCTTGAAAGGTCTAGTCAATACCTACAAAATGGCGCGTGAGTCTGCTGTTTATGATAAACAAGATCGAGCTCACAGAAAAAAAAAACGTAAATCGTATTTAACTACAAAAAATACAAATACAAACAAATTTTTTTTTTTAAATTTCCAGCTTATAATGAGTTTTGTCATACTGACGATTTGTTTTTCAATTATAGCAATATTATTTGAACGAAGAATTTTGTTAAGTATTTATTTAATTTTAAATAAAATTTGTTAAATCAAATAAATTTCTTAATAAATTCACATTTTCGGTTTGATTAAAATATTTATTGAACAACTAAAAAAAACAATAATAAAATTTATAAAACCAAAAATTAGTTTTGTTAGATGAAAGGACTTTTGATTATAAGTTTACTTGATTATGTTGTAAAATGTAAGATATGTTAAATAAAAAGTTTATCAAATGAACAATTTTTTAATTTGCCATTATGCTAATTTTAAGTAAAATCTACCATGATTGGACAAAAAGCTTTTAATTTGCTCTTTTCCACCCAATTTAAAATAAGATATATAAAGGCATTATTTATTTACATTTGTTAGAATATAATTATTAATTATATTAAATTTATTTTCTAAAAAAGGTTTTAAACAAAGTTAAAAAAGAAATCCAATAATAAGTGCCCTTGATTAAATGTTGTATTTTTGGAGTTTTTAAAGATTGATTTTCATACGCAATTCCTCTTTTGTTTCTGTAAATACCGCAAACGAATTTTTAGAATTCTATGCTGTATATTTTTTCTTCTATGATGTCTATTTCTTTGGGCATCAAATTTAATACGCTGTGTAGGAAAAAAAAATGCATAAAAATACTCAAAGAAATAATCTTTTCTCTAATGAAAAACATTTAATTTAAAAACGAAAGGGATGAAAGGTAAAATTAATTACCACCTGTATACTATGGTAATTCTTTCCGTATTTTTAAAAATGAGGCGTTTGATGTTGTGTCTTTCAGCACGTATAACAATTTGTGTTTATTAAACAACCACATAGATTTTAAGCCTTTGGTCTGTGGATTCTTAAAACTAAAACCTATGTTATACAGTACAGTACAACAAAAGCGATATCAAAATATGTTTGATTTACCAATGTGTATCCAGAAGGTTTTGTGTATCCTGGCCAGAATTTAAAAATATCCGATGCATTTGGATTTCGATTCTTTAATTTGTTGAATTCTGTATTGAGAACAATTTCTCCATTGGATGTTGTTTTCAAATTTCAAACGTTCATATAGATTCGAAATGTCTATACAAATGGTCGAAATTCCATTCCTTTAAGAAATAAAACATGTCATTCTGCTGCGAAGTTTTCTAAGATTATTTTTTTCTGGTAAATGCTGTGATAGAATTTAATACACGTTAATTTTATTTACCATTCTGATGCAATTTTCTTCCGAACAGTTAAAGTTTATAATAAATAAGTGTATGTGCCTTCACTTTATACTCGTCTGAGATAGAAAATCATATAGTCTTTTATTAATAAAAACAAAAACTTTATTTTTTGTGACTTATTTTTTACACAAACTTCTTATGCAAAGGTTTCAATTCGCATAAACATATGTGTATATGTATTATACTGAGGGAATATCAGTACAACGAAATCGAAAGGAATCTTTAAGAAGCAGGAAGTCTCTTCAAGGCATATGAAGAACTTTCATGTGACGGAATATCACACTCAAAGATAGACAAAATTTAATATTTGAACAAGGAGGTGATGGAATATCACTATCTAAAATTTATATAATCAAATATCCAATTTAACTGAAAACAATAATAATTGAAACAACTTAAAATCGATAAAAAAAATTACACCCCTACCAATTGTTGAAGGTACATCACCGAGCGAACACAAAAAGTTATCAACAATCACTGAGAAGATATCAAGCACTCATGCACCCGGCCAAAAGTATCAACTTTGAAGGACGAAGAACCTACGGAGCAAAACGTAATCAACAACTAGCCTATAATGAACTCATCAGATGCATTAATGATCGTTTTGTAAGTCAATCATATATAATACATTATAATAAAATAAATAAATTTTGGGAAGTTAGCGAAGATAGGTATTCAAATTATAAATACATATGGAATTATTCGATAAAAAATAATAATAATTTGTTTGCTAATTAATTCTTTAAAATTTTTTGAAATTTATATTTTAAAGCTTTATTTCTTAATTTATATATACAATGAAAAAAATAATAATATATACTGGAATATCAATATTATTTATAAAATAAATTTGTATATAACTTTCTATGAATAAAATATTAGAAAAACAGAGGCATACATACTTTTTAAGAAATAATCCATTACAGACGAATATAGAACACACAAACGAAGGACAGGTAATCATGACTGGAAACGGACAGAGTTCTACTCAAAACAAGCCCGTTGAAGTTTTCAATACGTTAAAAATCCCTGACGTGATAAAAGACCTACCAAAACTTGACGGAAACCCTCGTCTTCTGTATGAATTTATTAACAATGTAGAAGAAATTCTGTCCCTAATACAACAGACTGACAGCACCCCACAAGGATGAATATTCCTAAGAGCAATTAGTAATAAGATATAAGACGAAGCTAACGAAATATTAAATATGTACGGTAAATTGGGATGAAAATAAGGCAAACCTTATTCTCCACTATTCGGATAAGAGAACAGAAACCGCTCTTATTAGGGACTTGAACAAATTGCAACAAAACAGGAAAAACGTTGAACACTTTTACAGTGAAATAATTGAGCTACAATCAGCTCTCATGAATAACGTCAGAATTCATGAAGAAGACATGAACGTAATATCATCAAAGAAAGAATTGTTTTCAGAAATGTATTTTACTGCCTTCTTAAGTGGCCTTTCAGAACCTCTTGGATCTAATATTAGAGCTATGAGACCTAAGTCTTTAGCCGAAGCTTTTAGCTTTTGCATTATAGAACAAAATATTTTTTATTCACGATACAATCCCTACCCTAAAAAATCTAGATTCCAAAATAAACAACAAATAGTCAATTACTCACAAAACGGATATAAAAGCCAATCCCAAAGACATTTTCAACCAGCCCGTTCAGACCAATTTTCTCAAAACAACGAAAAAAACCCCACACTTCGAGATTTCAACAAAGTTATCAAGATTTTGTGAAACAAGAAGCAAGTTCATCGCACACAAAAAGACCACAGCATTCGTTAAATTTTAAAAACAACAATTCAAGTCCTCTGAATTTTAGAAATAAAGACCATAGCTGGACCCAAAACTTTAGAACAAACCCCTTTCATGCGAATAAAAACTTCACTGAATCTAACAACGTAAATACCTTCCAAGCCGACAATCATTTCCAAAACCTAGACGAGTACCAAAATAATGGTCAAAATAGATTTGAAGAATTAACCAATATAGAAGACCCACAAAATTTTCGGTTATCCGCCTTGAGGAGCCGACCGGATATATAAAAAGGATACACGCTGATTGGTTAACCGATATTTACATCTCTTCACCGTTTGGTAAACCACTTAAACTCTTAATTGGCACTGGATCGTCCTCTTCATTTAAAAATCCAAAATTCATTACACCTAAGGACAGAATAAATTGTGCACCCGTTACCATCAAAACGGTACTTAGCACATACAATTTGAATCAAAAGGTGATTTTACCTACGTTTCATACATTCAACCAGAAAGGATACTAACACCAACAGAAAACAGATATAGCTAATTTGCTTAGAACACAACACATGAACACAAAAGTGCTTAAAATATGTAAGAAATACAATCACATTTTTTTTTAGAGAAGGTGAAAACCTTACCTTCACAAATGACGTCAAGCACAAAACAACTACAACTGACGATATTCCAATCTACACAAAATCCTATAGATATCCGTACATTCATAAGGTGGAAGTTAGGAACCAAATAACAAGTATGTTAGAGCAAGGAATAATTCAGCATAGCTTTTCTCCATGGAGCTCTCCAGTTTGGATAGTTCCGAAAAAACTAGACACAAGTGGAAGACAAAAATGGCTGCTTATGATAATTTTTAGAAAATTCAATGAAAAAACTATCTCAGACCGTTACCCTCTACCTAACATATATGATATTCTCTATAAATTAGGCAAATGCATGTATTTTTCAACTTTAGATCTCGCAAGTGGATTCTATCAGATAGAGATGCATCCCAGAGACATACCAAAAACTGCCTTCACAGTTGAGGGGGGGCATTACGAATACATTAGAATGCCAATGGGATTGAAAAACAGTCCCTTTACTTTCCAAAGAGTTATGGATAATGTCCTAAAGGAGATAATTGGGAAAGTTTGCCTGGTTAACTTAGATAACATCATCGTCTTCTCTACCTCCTTAGATGCACATATCTTAAATCTCGGATTAGTTTTTGATAAATTAGATAGATCCAATTTCAAAATACAACTCGATAAATCAGAATTTTTGAAAAACGAAATAGCATTTCTCGGACACATTGTATCCACTGGAGGCATTAAACCAAACCCAGCAAAAATCGAAGCAATACAAAATTACCCAATCCCGAAAACTCAAAAGCAAATTAAAGGATTTTTGGGTCTTTTGGGATAATATAGGAAATTCATAAAGGATTTTGCTAAATTAACTAAACCCTTAACAGAATGCTTAAAAAAGGTAGAACAGTAGAATTAAATTACAACTACGTTAAAACTTTCGAAACATGCAAAAATATCCTAACTAACGATCCAATTCTACAATACCCTGACTTTTCAAAAGCTCTTATCTTAACCACTGACGCTAGTAATTTCGCTCTGGGCGCAATTTTTTCGCAAGGACGAATCGGAAGCGATAAGCCAATCTGCTATGCTAGCCGAACCCTATCTGAATCAGAAACAAACTATTCCACAATATAAGAGGAACTCCTTGCAATAATATGGGCAACCAAATACTTTCGACCTTACCTCTATGGTCACAAATTTCAGATAGTAACAGACCACAGACCCCTAACATGGCTTATGAGTTTAAAAAAGCCCAACTCTAAATTAGTCAAATGGCGGCTTAAACTCGAAGAATTCGACTACGAGATCGTCTATAAGAAAGGAAAATTAAACTCAAATGCTGATGCCCTAAGTAGAGTAAAAATAAATGATTCCGCAAATAGTACAATTGAAACCAATTTGAACGAAGAAGCATTAGAAAATGCTACATTAAGGTCCACAATTCATTCTGCAGAAGGAAACCTAAACGACGGAATCCCTATTTCCGAGAAACCATTGAATGATTTTAATCTTTAAATGATTATAAAAAAATCAATCGATCCTCCAAATATATATGTAGTACTACCCTTTCGTAACAAAGAGCGAAAAATAGTGAAGCAATCAAACTTCACTGAAGAGGAAATATCTAACATTCTTAAAACACATCTTCCCCCAAACAAAATAACAGCCATTTTCGCAGAGGACGAAATTTTTCAGTAAGTGCAATCATCGTACTCCAAATACTTTTCGAATAGTAGAACCTTTCGACTAGTTAGATGCACAATAATGCTCACTGACGTCACCGAGAATGATGAACAGGAAAAACTGATAAGAAAGAACCGTGAAAAGTCAAACCATAGAGGCATCAACGAATCTTATTTTCATCTTAAGAGAAACTATTTCTTTCCATTTATGAAGAATAAAATCGCACAAACTATAAACAACCAAACTCCTAAATATAATACACATCGATATTTACAGTATAACCCACCACCAAATTTTAACCATCTTAGACAAATTTTCTAAATTTGCAGCAGGATTTACGTTACCCTCGAGAACGAATGTAGTTGTTTTAAGAGCTTTCAAGGACTTCATTACACAACACGGTGTACCTAGAAAGGTAGTCTGCGATTAAGGAGTACAGTTCACCGCCAATATTTTTAAGGACTTTTGCAGACAATACCAGATTGATCTGCATATAACGTTTTTCCAACACACAAGCAGCAACTTGCCTGTAGAGAGACTTCATTCAACACTCACCGAAATTTATAGAATAATCCTTACCACTAGAAGTGAAACAAATTTAGGAACTGACCATGACGACATTTTTCCAGAAACATTGAATACATACAATAATTCTATACACTCAGCAACAAAACACACCCCTTATGAACTCTTCACAGGTAAGACTCAGGAATTCAATAATACAGTCAATTTCAATAATGAACATGAATATCTGACCAAACTTAACGAGTATAAAGAACAAATCTACCCTCGAATAAAAACTAAACTCGAAAACCTAATGAGCCGCAGAATAGACAAATTGAATGAGACTAGAGAAGAACCAAAAGAATTTGAAGAGAATAGAACCATTTTTAGAAAAGAGTGCAGAAGAAACAAGATTACCCCTAGATTCAGTAGACATAAAATTAAAAGAAATAATAGGATAACAGTAGTTACATTAGACAATAAGAACCTTCATAAAGGAAGAATAATGAAAAAACGCAAATACACTTAACTTCTTTTTCAGACTTCCTCTAATAACAGCCAACGACATCGTCATCAAAAATTTGACCCACAATAATGGACTGATACAACTTGGCCTCGGACCTGCACGAATAATACAACGATACAACAACTTTATTCACGTCATAAATTTGAGTGATTGCAAAACATCTATCGAAAAGTTTTCAAGAGCTGTCGAAAATATTGACAACAAAAACACTATACCTAATTAAATTGCCGTGACAAGACTTAAACTTAACCAACTTGACAGAAAATTAAATATGCTTCTTCCAATTAAAAGATCACGACGTGGATTGATTGACGGTTTAAAGTTATAACGGGTAACATGGATGCTAACGATGCAATTCAAATTCTCAAATAGCAGAATTACAATCAAATGAGAAGCAACTTCAAGACTACTTGAAAGATCAATATTCTATAAATATTGAGCTCACTGAAAGACTTAAAAACATAACAGACCACATAAACCAACAACACGAAAACATAGGTTTCTGAATAATCAAGAAGCATTAAAAAATAATAAAATTAATAGAGAAGAAAAAATAATTACAGATATCCAATATATAAAACTTATAAACTTTAACTTAGATATACTAAGTCAATTTTATTTGCGAAACTAAACATTATATCAAAATTTATACTTAATCATAAAGAACTCGAGAGTATCTTGAAACGTTTTGAAAAACAATTCGTTCAAATAAAATCTATTGAACAAATTTATTAATTTCTAAGCCTACATGCATATTTCAACAATTCTAATATTATATTTAATATTAAAATACCTACTATAAGTAAGGACCAGAATAGATTCATTCATTTAGTACCACTTCCCATTAATAACACAAAAGAAATTATAACAAAACTCTATATAACCTATAACAAAAAGAAATACGATACTACGATATGGCTTGCGACGAAATTGAAAAAACATTCTACTGCCGAGAAACCAACAACAAAGAGATCAGCGATGAATCTAACTGCATCGGTCGCCTACTACAAAAAGAAACCGCACAATGCAATCTTAATGATGTCGGTCATACACAAAACATAAGTTCACCTGAAAATAATTTTATTCTTCTCACTAATATGCCTAAAATACTAATAAAGTCTAATTGTAGAATACCTCTGCAAGAAGTTCAAGGAACAGTTCTGATCCAGTACGATAATTGCACCCTTAACATAAATGGTGTGATATATGACGACAAACCCGCTTCTTATTGGGACCAGATCGATTTCACTGTAATTTCACATAACCAAGTACATGTAGAGACGCCCACGGAAACGCTTTATCTCCAAAAACTACAACAATTCGAAATACAAAACAGGCAAAGTGTCATCCACATCAAAAGCTCACCTCAATCAGCAAATTTCCGCATATATGCATCTATTGGTATACTTTGCTTGGCCATCATAGCAGTGTTCATTTATGCGGCAAAAAGAATTCAAGTGTACTACGTCCCTCAGCCTTCAGCAGATATCGCTCCAGCCCCAACGAATTCGCTGCGGCCGTCGTTTAACACTAAGGGGGAGGAGTTCGTATTGTACCCAACACTTACAACAACAAATTCCACCAGCTAAACCAGAAAGAAGCATAAACAAAAGAAGCGGGGAAATAAACCTAAATGACTAGGAGTAACGACCGGAGCAACAACAACAACTCATAAACACCTGAACTCAATTTAATGTCGAGTTCATTAAACTATTTTGCAATAATGATAGTTAAATTCAGTAAATCATCTTAGTTTGTATTTTTTACTAAAAAGACCTAACTTTGAGTTCATTAAACTATTTTGCAATAATTTTATTTTTGTTAATTAATATAAATTTTCTTGCATTTTTTTACTGAAATGGCCTAATTTTGAGTTCATTAAATTATTTTGCAATAATTTTATTTTGTCAATTATGCATTCTAAATTCAACACGATTTCTGTGCAATTCTTCTTAGTTAAGCATTTTTAATTATTTTGCAATATTTAAGATTCTTATTATTAATTTTAATATATATTTGAGAAGATTGTTAACTTTAAGTTAGTTCTTAATCTTCAGGCTTACAATAAAAATGTATTTTTTTTAACACGTTTTGTCTACCTAACGTAATTCGCGCGCATTTACTGTTGACGCAAGCGTCTGCAACTGCACGAGCAACTGCATTGGTGGAGTTGTTACGTGACACTCTTCCGTTCATCATTTTTTCTTTTTATTTTAATAAAATGCAAACACTTTATTTTTACATTCTAGAATTTTAAGTAGAATGTAATTTTTGATTTGAATAAACAATTAGATTTTAACAACTCAACTGCAGAGGTTATATTTTATTGGCGAAGTCGGTTCAAACGAACCTGCATTAGTATTAAAATTTTTAATAGTAAGAAATAAGGTCTTTGTAATTAATACATTAGTTAAGTGATAAATAAATTTTATTTAATAAATTTAATAAAATTTAATAAGATACTGACTAAACAAATAATATCACTGAATAAGTAAATAGACTTTTGATGAAGTGAAACAAAAATTTAATTTAAGAAGAAAAATTTAAAAACAAATGAAAACACCGGCTAAATAAATGCCGGAGGACAACACAATTGACGGAGAAAATAAACTGTTGAATAATTGTAAAATCTCCAATATGCCGGACAACAAAGAAAAAGGAGAATTTGCTCTGCACAACCTGAATTTTGATGAACCATTTGGCGGAAATATCAACACACTGGCGATATTTATTGAGCACATAGAATCTATTGTCTCAACGATAAGTGGCCTTGAGAATGTAGCTAAACAACTAGTTTTTAACGCAATTCAAATGAAGCTGGTGGGACCTGCAGCAGATCTTTTTAGAAAAGATAATCCTAGCAACTCGAAGACACTAAAATCAGAAATAATAGAGGAATTTAGTGAAAAAAGGTCATTTCAACACAGATACTGGAGTTGGGTAATGTTAAGCTTGCTAATAGTGTTAAGTTATTTTGTGAAACGTTAAACAGTGCTATTTGTAAAATAAAAAAATTGTATAAAGTTAAGTGAAGAAACTGAGACAAGGAAAATATATATAGATTAGAGGTAAACAGACTTATTTTAGAAATTTTCAGGAAAAATTTACCTTACAATTTTGCAGCCATACCTAATGCCACTCCTGTATCGGATTTTAAATCGGCACCCAAAATTTTGAGTATAAAGGAAAGAAATTTCAAAAAGATAGAAGCATTGATGATTATTCGGCCGATACCCCATGTTCGGGGAATGCCCCATTATTCCGATCCATTCTGATGTCAAACAAACACTTCCCAATTTTGCAGCCCCGGACAACAATACCCAAATTATCAAACGGGTAATTTTAATCAAACGAATGCTAACAATTATGTACCATTCGATAAGAGCAATCTTTCACGACAAACTCATTTTAGTGTAAAAAAATAGGTAGCTAGAGGACCTGGATGGAATAATTGAAACCAGTCTAGAATCAGACGATATGACATATTGGACAAGTTGGTGTCTCTACTTCTCAACGATAGACCTAGCCAAGGGTTTCCATGAAATAGAGATGGATGCTGATGACAGAAAAAAACGGCGCTTTCAACGGAAAAAGGCCATGTTGAATTTTTAAGAATGCCCTTTGGGCTTAAAAACGCCCCATCGACCTTTCCAAGATTGATGAATAATGTGATGGGAGACCTTGTAGGGAGGAATTGCCTAGTATATCTTGACGATATTATAAAATTCAGTGCATCTCTGCAGAAGTACATCGAATCGCTGGACAGAGTGCTCAAGTCATTGGCAGAGGCAAATATAAAGATTCAGCGCGACAAGTGCAAGTTTTTGAAACGAGAAGCCAAGTTCTTAGGTCACTTGGTGTCGCCTGAGGGGGTGAACCTTACGAGTACAAATGCCATTATTAAATATACAATATCAAAAACGTAAAAAGAAATAAGACAGTTTTGGGTTTAGGTGGGTTTTACAGAAAGTTCGTTAGAGACTTTGCCCGAATTACCAAGCCTTTGGCATCCTGTTTAAAAAAGGGAAACAAGACAAATTACAATAATAGAGAATTTATTAATGCAGTTGAAACAATAAACATTATGATTATTAGGGAACCAATTCTTTCATACCAGAATTATGACGAAATTTTCACTCTAACTACAGATGCTTCGAATATTGCTCTTGGCGCTGTTTTAAGCCAAGAAGGTAAGCCAATATGTTTCGCAAACAGAACGCTCAATGAACATGAGCTTAATTATTTAACCATTAAACGTGAAATTCTGGCTTTGGTATGGGCAACAAAATATTTCCACCCATACCTATTTGGCAAAAATTTTTTGGTAAATAGTGATCATAAGCCCCTTCAGTGTCTACATAATCTCAAGAAGGCGAACACCAAACTCCAGAGATGGAGAATTTTGACTGCGACATAAAGCATATCCCAGGCAAAGAGAATAATGTTGTCGATGCCCTTTACATAATAAGAATTGATGAATGCAATATGAATGAAAATATTAGCTTTAATATGGCCACCATTCACTCGGCGGAAGAGCATAATGCTAATTATATTCTCATCTTCGAGAGGATATTAAATACATTTAGAAATCAGCTAAGACTTCTTAGTAATGATGCTAACGTGATGGTCAAACAAAAGGTATTTTCAAACACAGTTACAACTATACATTACATAAAATTGAGCTGTGAGGACATTAAAAGTATTACTAAGCAGAATTTGCTGGGGAAAAAATAGGCTTAATAAAATAGATAATACCTTTAAGAGGGCTGAAGTATTAAAAAAAGAGAAGAGAAATAGGGTAACGAATATCTCATTCAAATTAGAATTGCCGGAATGTTTGTCACAGCCATGGTTTTGTTTTGTCTGATGCCTGGACTTGTTGCACGAGCCATTAGGGTTGATAAAATTAAAGATAATTTTGGCTATGTCATTATCAATCAAAAATATATTGCGATTCCTACTGAATATAATAATCAGGTCGTTTAAATTAATACAACCGAACTGCGAATCAAGAGAAACAGCTATTCATTAGGGGACATAAACGAAGTCTTTTTAATGCATTAGAAAGTGTTCTAAAATTCCTTTTTGAAACCCTTTACAGTGAGGATAGGGACACAATAGTAGAATCTATAAATGATATAAGGAACAGAATTGATAACAACGACTTGAATACAAAAACTATCATTGAACACGTAAACGCTGGTTATGCACTTTTTATTGAACTAAGAAATTCAACAAATACCCTTAAAAATTCATTTGTTCCTAAAATTATAGCCGACACTTTTCTTAACAACGTTTAAACCTACTTAGAGCACGTTTAAGATATTCAGATGGGAATACAATTAGCCAAGCTAGGTATCATTAATCCGAAACTTATTGACATTGAAACTTTATCACACTTGAGTGCAGAACAGTTTTTATTAATCAAAACGTCTGTTTGGATTAAAGAGAATTTGGTATATTTTGTGTTGACTGTCCCTCAACATTTAACAGCGTATCATAGATTTAAGATATTGCCAATTCCTGATAACGATAATCAAGAGCTAGTATTAACAGCGTGTCGCAGATTTAGGATATTGCCAATTCCTAATAACGAAATCAAGAGCTAGTACTTAATTTAAATGTAAAGAAAAATGGAAAAAACTTGAGTTGGAAAACCAAAAAAATTAAGCCTTTATATGACTCATATTTGGAGAATTTATTAAATAACGAACTATTTAATTGTACTTTTAAAACAAACGACGAAGCAAGTATATCTTTTGTACCCCCCAATATGGTGTTAACTAAAAACCTGCAAAAAACAACTAAAAACCAGAATTGTAATGACTTAAATATATCAATTATAAGAAAAATTTATTAACTTTTAGTAAGTATAAACTTAAAATTGGATCTTTTGAATCAGAGAGCAAAATACATAACCCGCAAATAAACATTATACCATTTGTAAAAAATTCCAAAAATTTAATTAAAAATAATAAAGGTTATATAACTAATTTGCCGCAATTTTTTTTTAATTTTTTATCGTAGTTAACGAGAAAAATTGGAAACATTTTTTTACATAAGAACTAGACGATTTCAATTTAAAAAATCCAAAATCATTGCATTTTTGTGTTGCTTAGATTTTTTATAGAAAAAATTTTAAGGAACATATAAAAACTTTTAAATTTTGTTTAAGTTAAATATATGTACGTATATGTTTAATCCAAATTTCATATATATTTTAGGCTATATGTTCTAAAAAATCCTAACTGAGCCTCTTGTATATAAGAGGTAAGTAGAATGCGCTTTACAGGCGCACTTTTTTAGAATTCACAGGAAATTTAATTTAAAAAAATAACACATTCATCCTATAGTTGTCAAAAAACAAGCGGTTTCGAAAGTTAAAAGTCAACACGATTTGTATAAAGTTGAGCCGTTGTACTCTTAATTTTAACAATAAATAAAAAAATTGTAACCAGGACAAAATACTATTAACTTAAATAAACGAAAAGCATTGCGTTCATGTGACCGGTATTATGTTGGTGTTTGTTCCATTAAATCAATCATGGCTATATCTATCTTTCTTCTTCCACCACCTGTCTTATCTCTCATCTTTCCATTTCCTAGAGAATGTAGCACGGTTAGTAGAATAACTAAATAGGTATTATTGCCTGAAGTGCTACTTCTCTTTAAAAAAAAGAAAAAAAACTCCCCGTTGTAATACGTTGTACATTGCAACCATCTATTTCAGATGATAAATTAATTTTTGTTCAAAAAGACAAAGAGCATTTAGCAAAAACGAATGTGAATTGAAATACATAACTAAAGGCAGTCTACTGAAAATTTACAACAACTGTATATACAAATATTGGAAGGTTTAAATTGCCATTAAAAAAAAATACGATTTACGTTTTAAAAAACGTTTTGAAAGCGTTTTAAACTGTTTGAGTTTTCGTATTATAAGTTTTGACAATACAAGACGCTCAATTAATCCACACGAACTAAGAATCTGTTTTAATTTCATTGCTTGTTCTCTCAAGCACTCCATTTAAATTTTGTTTTTTTGTTTAGCATGCTGCCACAGTTTTACTGTTAACCCATTTTGTACCAGCAGGTGAAATCTCGACCTAAAACATTTGCTGTTTTTCGTTAAATAATTAAGAAATACGATGTAGTAGAATTAAATTATTTTTTAAAATTTATAATTAAGTTTGTAGTATTGGCTTTCCGACCTGAACTTGTTTACCCTCCCCCCCCCCCTTCCTCTTTCCCCTATTCACCTGGGTGGATATTAAATAGACTAAAAATAGCCTATTATTAAATTAAAATAACTACATACAAAAAAATATAAAAATAAAAAAGTGTTATTGATTTATATAGCTAATTTCATATTCAATTTAGTATACACAAACTAGTTATATAAACTACTCTAGCTTACCACCAGAGAGCTTTGAAAATGGATGGTCGATATCTCGACCCCTGTAGAACTAGCGCACCAAATTAATCGTTTCGAGTATTTTTTATTTTTTTTGATTATTAATTATAAAATATGTATAAGTTAACATCAAAAATATTTATCCATATTTTCTTATGTTTATCTTACCCTTTTAAATTTTTCTTAAGTGTTTTGCACTTGTGGATTCGAAGAACCATTGAATTGTGATAAATTTATTATCATTTTGTAAACCAAATGTCGCAATACATAGAATACGACCACACAAGAAATAGTAAAAATCATGATTACAATTATTTTCATTTTCATAAGTGCCACACAAGTGAAAGCAAAATTATATTGCATTGTTATATCCGTACTAAATTCTATCTTTAGTTGTAAGCATTTTTTGTAAAATTTTAGTTTATAAGATCATTTCTTGAAAATAAAAATTCAGTTCTTAAGTAGCACTCAAATAACAAAGTTTTTTTTAATTTAACTGGCGCCCAACAAAAAATACATATGACCCCCAAGCGGTGTTAATAAATAAAGAATTATAAAATTATTTGGCCCTTTTTTTATTAAATTATTTTCTATTTTATTAAGCTTAGGGTCCTTATATTTTTTTTATTAATATTATATTTCGATATTTCGGTACTTTCTGCGTACCTTCTTTAGGAAACAAAATTAATATTGATATTGAAACAAAATAATTTTAATTTTGTTATTTTCTTTCAATATCAATATTAATTTTGTTTCCTGAAGAAGGTACGCAGAAAGTACCGAAATATCGAAATATAATATTAATAAAAAAAATATAAGGACCCTAAGCTTAATAAAATAGAAAATAATTGAATTATAAAATTTGTAAAATAAAAGAAATAAGTAGATAAAGTATTAATAAATAAAGAATTATAAAATTAGTAAAATAAAGGAAGAATCTCAGAAATGAAACAAAACAACAAAACGTTAATTAATTACTAGTTAATTAACGAAAAACTTAACGAATTTAAGGCCAAAATTGATGAAACAACAACCGTAACTCTATATCAACAACTTTAGTCGCACCCTCTAGGAATCCACAACAAAGAAATAAGAGAACAACTATAACAATACCAACATATTTATTCACACCCTCCAAAAAGCCGCAACAAAAGAAGAAAACAGAAGACAACAATCACAACATCAACAGCTTTAACCGCACTCCAACACAGCAAAAAATGAGAATAATTATTTTTATGTAAGTCATCATAAACAATTATAGCCTTCTGGAAATTTTTAATACAAATTAAGTTATTCAAATATAAGAAATATATAAAAGAAAAATTTGTTCTTTGAAAATAAGATTAACTCAAAAATTATTATAACGTGTGGTATAGCTATTTTGAAACATACAATTAAAATACTCTTTATTTAATTTTGAAACCAAAATAATTTTCAAACCAAATAGAAATTTAAATACAAAGATCAAGAAAACAAAAATTATATTAAGAATATTATTAAATCTAGAAAATAAAAATTAACATTAGAAACTAAAATATAATGTCTAAACCAAATAATTCAATAAGACTTGAACAATCCTCAACCTACCGGATCAAACAGTTCTTTAGTTCTCAAAATCCACCTACGTCTCCTCAAACATATGCTTAATTAGAAGCAACGGTAATTAATCTAGTTGCCCAATTGTGTAGAGAACAGTGCAAGAACTTGATAGGGAATATTTTAGATCCAAAAGCAGATCTAATAGTAGGTGATCAGGAAATTGCAGAACAGAATAGGGATAATCTTTCGATTTAGACAAAGTGCCGGATATTGTTCGTTGTTAAAGAGAATTTTCTGGCAATCACTCTGAGTTTAGTTCTTGAAAAAAAGTGTCGAACGGGTGTTGAATATTTATCAAGCACAAAAAGTACCCCAAAGTACTTCGCAATTTTAAATGTGATTAAGAATAAGATTGGGAGGCAATTTCACGTTGTCTTACATTACACTATGCCGACAAAAGGGACATAGGGATACTAGAATATCAACTGACGACACTTGCTCAGGGAAATTTGTCAGTCCAAGAATTCTATCAAGAAGTTTATTCGCATTTATCATTGATAATAGGCAACACAAACTGTGTGACTATAGGAAGGGAAGCTATGATAGTACTAATACAAACATACAAAGCACTAGATACCTTCATAAGAGTATTAAGAGGCGACCTGTGCATACCTTTGCCTAAAACTTCAAAACCAAAACTTTCGAACTGACTATGCCTTCAATATAGGTCATAGGAACTCACAAACCACTCATAAGAATCAAAATTATAGAACCCCGACAATCGGAAGAAACTTTGCATCACAAACATTCCCTGTAACCCAAAAAGATTATCAACCTCAATATCAAACCTACTACCCAAATCATTTACCAAATGGACCTTTAACACAACAATAGTACGCCCACTACAAAACTTTTAAAAATACAGGGTTATCGCAAAACTTCCAAAAACCACTATAAAATACTTTCCCAACGCCTCCTCCTATACCAACCGCTCCCAAACCATTACCTAAACCAGTACCTATAGAAATTGATCAATCCATTCAAACTAGATGCGTTAATTATATGAATAGATCAAGTAATAATGACAGATTTTCTGAGAAAAGACCACCGGAATTACAAAAACGAAAATTCCAAAAAAAAACTATAACATAGTAACAGACAATGATGTCGATGAAACTGACTACAATAGAGAAATGAACTTGTATGAAACAACAGAAGAACTACAACCTCTTGAGGAATATTGCGATCAGGGTGCTCAGTACGAAGAAGAACGTCAACCAGAGCCCATTAATGAACAGGAACTTTCGGATATTAATTTCTTAGAATAAGTGATTCATCTTTGCCATATTTTGAAGCGAAGACGAGGCGGGAAAAAATTTGAAAATATTAATTGACACTGGATCAAACAAAAACTACATGCAACCATCATTAATTAAGTTAGGCATTCCAAACGAAAAACCATTTTACGCGAACACTGCCCTAGGAAAACTCAAGATATCGCATCATAGTTTCATAAATCTTTTCGGACTTAGATCTATACATCTTAAATTTTTTGCCCTTCTTAATCTTAAATCTTTTCATGCAATATTGGGCAATGATAGCCTCAAACAACTCTTAGCTGTCATCCATACAGACAAGAACTTAATGGTCCTCAGAAACAACATTAAAATTAGATTAAAGCAATATATTTCAGAAAACGTAAATAACATCTCCCAAACCCCAGAAAACATACAACTACGAACGGAAAATATGACAGAGAGACAGAATAAAGGAACTAGTTGCAGAATTTCCAAATCTTTTTGCCGAACCTAACAAACGACTTACTTACACCACGAGAGTTAAGGGCGAAATTAAAACAACTACTGACAATCCTGTCTATTTAAGATGTTACCTATACCGAGCACATCTAAAAGATATGGTCGAATAGCAAATACAGGAACAACTGGAACAAGGAATCATTAGGCCTTCGAAGTCTCCATACAACTCACCAGTTTGGGTTGTACCAAAAAAGATGGACGCCTCGGGACTAAGAAAATATAGAGTCGTTATCGACTACAGGAAGCTTAACAATTTAACCATTCCAGACCGCTATCCTATCTCCGAAATTAATGAAGTGTTGTCTCAATTGGGAGAGAAAAAATTTTTACAGTACTAGATCTTAAAAGCGGATTCATCAGATCCCGTTGAGAGAAAAGGTCATCGAGAAAATTGCATTATCGATTAACAATGGAAAGTATGAGTTTACTCGACTGCCATTTGGGATGAGAAACGCACCCAACGGTAGAGGCGTTTAACAAGATAAGGCCATACTGATTTCGCAGGATGTGATGTTGGCATATCCAAATTTCCACAGGGAATTCCAGCTCACCACAGATGTATCAAACTACGTAATTGGTGCTGTGTTAAAACAAGAGGGGAGACCAATTACGTTTATCTCCCGAGCTTTAAATAACGCTGAGGAGCACTATGCCAAACACAAAAAGGTAATGTTCGCAATAGTGTGGGCTCTGAAAACTTTAAAAAATTATCTTTATGGTGCTGCGCGAATAAGGATATTTGCAGACCATCAACCTCTTGCACACTAAGGCGTTGGAAAGCAACGTTGGAAGAGTATAACTATGAGTATAACTGATGCGTTGTCTAGACCCCCGCAGGAGATATACAATATGAACTCAACAGCAGCAGCACACCATAGCAACCAAAGTTCACCGATTAATTGTATCAAACATACGGAAACACCAATAAATGCGTTTAAAAATCAAATAATTATTGAACCACACAGTACGTCATCTTACGAATTTAAAATTATTTTCCCAACGTACGATAGACACATAATACTAGAACCAGATTTCTCTAGAGAAAAGTTAGAATTAATATTCGAAAATTATCTTAAGCCATCAGTGACAAATTGTGTAAAAACTACAGATGTTATCCTTGGTATGGCACAGGATATATTCTTTGAACGTTTCGAAAAATACAGAGTTCTCTATACAATAAAAATGGTTACTGACATTTGCAGCGAATCAGAACAGAGGTGAAAAGAATAAACGAGCACAATAGAGCCCAAAGAAGTGCTGAAGAGAAAAAGAAACAGCTTTTAGATAAATACTATTTTCCTCAAATGATGACAAAGGTTAAGAGAACAGTAAAGTCATGCAAAATTTGTAAAGAAAACAAATACGACCGACATCCCAATAAGATTTCTATTCAAGAGACCCCAATACCACAGTTTCCCGGACAGATAGTTCATATAGATATTTACATTACTGAAGGAAGATCTGTTTTCACCGCCATAGATAAATTGACTAAATACGCCCAAGCAAAAATTCTAAAGTCAAGAGCGGCAGAGGATGTTAAACAACTTTGCGTGAAATACTTCTGAATTTTAGCATGCCTGAGACGGTTGTTGCGGATAACGAAAGGTCCTTTAATTCGAAATCCATAATATTTATGATGGAGAACCAGTTTAACATGAAAATTTTTCGCATACCTCCATACACTAGCACCGTTAACGGACAGACTGAGAGATTTCACTCTACGTTATCAGAGATAATGAGGTGTTTTAAATCAGAGGGAATTCATGAAAACTTTTCCGAACTGCTGGATAAAACTGTCTTCGAATATAATAACAGAATTCATTCAACAACCGGAAAGAAACCATTTGAGGCCTTCTTCGAGAGAAAATCTTACAGTAAGCCAACAGATCGCGAAAGGGAAATGACACAGATGAGAGAGAAAGCAATTGTCAGATTTGAATTATCATAATAGGAATAAGACGGGCCCAAAGAATTATAACGTAGGAGAAAAAATATTCGTAAAACAAAACAAAAAATTAGGGACAAAACTGTCGAAAAATTACAAACAGGAGATTGTAAAGCAGAATAGAGATACTGTAGTTTTTACTGAATCAGGGAGAATGGTTCACAAATCCAACATTAAAAGTTAAGTTTTTTTTCTCTCTCTCTTCTTTCTTTAGCTTGGTGTTATTGGAAGCCGTTTTAGAGAGGTCAAGATTTTGGATTACACCATTTCACAAATAGTTGCAATTAATGTCGGCTTTGCTAAAATACAGTCAGGTATGGTGAAGATAATTCACGTGGTCGACGTTGAAAATTACGAAACAGTGACTGACAATATCCACTCAACTATAAGGTCAAATATTGGTACAACCCATCCTCTCTACCCCTTTCTCATCATTGAAATAAAAGAAATTAAAAGTCATGTGGAACACCTTAAGCCCAGAAACAAACGATCTGTGAACTTCATCGGTTGCGCATGGAAATTGGTGGCCAGAAATCCAGATCATGATGACTTCAAAATCATAAAACAGAAGATAAATAATGCCCTGGAAAACAATAATAGACAGGTAATAATCAATAGAATGTCTTTAGAAAAAATTTATGAAATAACACAGAAGACCAATGAAATCTTAAAATCTGATAGATCAATAGACTCTCTGGTTGGTAGATTAAAATATAAATTGGAAATAATCAAAGAGGAAGTAATTAATTTACAATATGCCATACATTGGGCGAAAGTAGCAGTTTTTAATTCATTCATTTTATCCAGGTATGAGATGAATAATGTTAGAAATCTTATAAATACTGGTAATAGCACTTACGCGAATATTGAGGAATCTTTTGAGTTTAGCAAAATAAAAATAGCCACAAACCATAGTTCCCTTCTTTACATTGTGAGCATTGCCACAGCCAGAAAGGAAACTTGTAATAATCTCATAGTCGCCCTATAAGGTCAAATCATATTAGTGTTAAGATTGAATTTGAGGATATTGTGAGATGTAACGCGAAAACGTACGGTATTAGAAAGAAATGTGAAAATCATAACAGAGTGATGCGTTGCAAAATTAAAGAAATCGAAGATATTAGTAACTCCAAATTCTTACCTAACTTAATACAAAGTAAACCTTCGAATTGCACAATGATAAATAATAATCATCTACTTAGATTACAAGAAATAGTACCTGGTGCTCTTTTACTGAATCAATTCAATGGGTCAATTCATATTAGCGATGAAACCTACAATTTAAACGGCACTTTTCTCATAAAATTCTCCAACAAAGCGGTAAACGTAAACGGTAGAACTTTTAGTCTAACAAAAGTCACTTTTTCCGACCCTCTGCCTGCAATAAAACAAACAAAGATGGACCACTTTCATATCGAGGAAGCGCTATCTTTGGAATTAGTTAAAAAAATTCATGTTAACAATACCAAAGCAATAGACCTTTTAAATCTTCAAAGCAAGTGGTCCGATGTAATAGGATATTCGGTAATGATCAATATCGTGATCGCTATAGTAATTATCATTTCACGCTTAAATAATGAACATGCACCCAAGGGAAATCACCCTTCTCAAAATAGTAATCAAAGTATCGTGTTGCCACTTCAAAATTTCCCTCAAAATAATAGCGAACTAAGAGGCTATTCAGTTTCAAGAATTAATCAAATTTCTTACTTCTGATTTATCGATCGAGACGATCGTTTCAGAGGGGGAGGAGTTAACATCAAAAATATTTATCGATTTTTTCTTATGTGTATCTTACCCTTTTCAATTTTTCTCAAGTGTTTTGCACTTGTGGATTCGAAGAACCTTTGAATTATCATAAATTTATTGTCATTTTGTAAACTAAATGTCGCAATACATAGAATAAGACCACACAAAAAATAGTAAAAATGATGATTACAATTATTTTCTTTTTCATAACATAAGCATTGTTTATACTTTCTTTAAGTGTCGCAACATGTGAAATTATGCCACACAAGTGAAAGCAAAATTATAATGCATTGTAATATCCGTACTAATATCTATTTTTAGTTATAAGCATTTTTCATTTCTTGAAAATAAAAATTCAGTTCTAAGGTAATGTTATTTATAGTTCTGGAGCCAATTTTATTGGGTTGCTAATATAAAATACAACACTATGCAGATATTCTCTTTATTTTTGACGATGAGGTTGCTCAACATTTGGTGAGTGAGACAAACAAATATGCTGGACAGCATAATGATAATGTATATTTGGTTAGTATGGCCACAATGCGCCAATTCTTTGGGATATTACTATTTTCCAGTTATCATTCCGTTCCAAAAGTGCAAAATTATTGGAGCAATGAACCGACCCTTAGAATTGGTATCATAAACAAGCAATGGCACGTATTAAGTTTCAAAAATTGAAATCATATTTCCATATTACAAATAACGATGAAATCGATAAAAATGCAAACTCGCAAAGGTAAGACCGCTGTTTAATCTTCTGAATACTCGATTTATCCAGTTTGGTGTTTTTGAAACAAATCTTACGATTGCTGAGCAACTGGTATCATTTTTGTTCGTCGTAGCAGCAAGATGTTCATCAGGTAAAAACCAATTCGTTTCGGATATAAACATTGGTGTTTATGTTCGTCAAAACGGTACCTGTTCCAATTCCAGCCATATGCTGGAGCATCGGACAAATATGGTAAACAACTTGGGCTTAGTGCTAGTGTGGTTATGAGTCTAATGCCAGTTTGTGAGCACCCTAGACAACATACCGTTCATTTTGACAACTTTTTCACCGTATACCATTTGCTTTGCGTTCTAAAAGAAAAAGGATTTTGTGCAACTGGCACAATCTACGCAAACAGACTGGCAGGAGCAGGTTTAAAAACAAAATTAACTCGACATGATATGGACTACTCATTTGATCAAGAACATAAGATTGAATTGGTTCGCTGGAGAGACAATGCAGTTTTCACTTTGGCTACAAACTATGATCAGAAGGATCCAGTAAGAAATGTAATGAGATACGATAGACTACAAAAAAAGGATCGCTGTACCCCAAGCCAACGTTGTTGCCAATTACAATAATATGGGCGAAGTTGACGTGCATGATAATGCTGTCGATAACTATCGAATTGGAATCAGAGGCAAGAAGTGATGGTGGCCCCAAAGTGGCCTTGGACAGCGCCAGTGTCAATGTATGGGAATTGCAATGCTTGATTGCTGATAAAAATAATCAGAAGCCCATGTGTCAAATCGATTTTAAGAACTCGATAACTAAGACTCTGTTGTTATCTGTCAAACCGGAAACAAACACCGAATTAACTTCGTCAGATGCCTATACTTGCGCTAAGTGCAACGTAAATTGACATGTAGGTAGTTGCTTCAAGGCCTACCACAAAAATATTAAATATTTTTTTATTCAATAAATGAAAATAAATAAAAATAATACCTTAATACCGCGATCTTTTATTTAACTATAACTTTAGATAACATATCTTAATTAACCCGTTTTCATAATGAGAGTTATTTACCACTTAGTTTATTCAAATCATAACATATCATATTACACAGAAAATTGATTGCTGTAATTATCCCAGCAGTCGAGATCTCGACCAGCAGTTTTCACAGATAATCATCAGAAAGCTATACTTGGCAAATTTCTAACTAGCCATGAAAATTTCATTACGATATTAAAACAGTTATATACCTGTACAAAATGGGTTAAAAAAAGAAATTAATCGTGTTTTTAATTTTTTTGTTGGTTTGCAGGACTGGGGAAAAATAGAAAAACTACATGAAAGAAGTCATTTAAAAATAAAAATATTCTTCTAAATTTCTAATTTATTGCTATGGATATTATATAAAATTTTCAAATTATTTCTCAATAAAAACAAAAGTATAATAAAAAATGTCAATAAAATCCGTAACCTTTGCCGCACATCATTTTATTTGTTTATTCTTTGATATGCGCATCCGGGTCCGAAACCGTAAGGTTGTATATCTAATATAAGCCAATTCAACGTTTAATATAAATCTTTTAAAATTAAATAGTTTGAATAAGAAATACCTACAATGGGTTGCAAATAATATACATAAAATTCAATTGAATTATGTAATTATTTTATCGCCATTGCGATATATGAACAAAGTTGCATTCTTATTTTTATTTCTTATATAATACCTTAACAAATAACAAAGCATTGACTCATTAATTAAAATTGTAGTCTCTTATGCAGATATCTTTGTATGTCATTTTAATGCTTTTCATATTTAAAAATCTATTTCTATTTAAGTTTTCAAATTACAATAGAGAGGGCTTTCTTGTTTGAAAGGTTCCCGAACTCGTTTAAGTTGAACAATTATCTGGCGAAGATTTTGTTGGCTAAACTTAATATATTTCTTAATTCGAAGATTTTTAGTTGTTTACTCAGTTTAATGTTATTTTATTATAAAGTTCTTAAAGTAGACAAGAAAATCATGTAAACAGAAAATAATCTTAAGTTCAATTTAAAAAAAAACATGTTCAATTTCAAAACAATTGAAAAAAAAACAATAACAAAAAAATCACTTTTTGCTTCAAAATCATCTACACATATGTTTAACCTTACAATTACATTCGAAATTTTATATGAAATTTTTAAACAATTTGAAATGAAAATATTTTCGGTTTTCATCCGAATTAGAAACTCTGTAAGAATACCCAATCAAACTATTTAGTCAGATTATCCATTCACGCTTTAAGTTTTTGTGCAATGCTGAAAAAACACTAATAATTATTATTACGTCCGCTAAACTCACAAGAACTGGTTTCCTGGTAGCCCAAAAAATTGCTCACATCATTAAAAAAAAATAAAAATAATTTTTCGAATCGAAGGAGCAGTTTCGGAGATTAAAGAATTCAGAAAAAACACCACTTGTCTATTAGTTTTGCGACTTTTCTTAGGATTAATTAGGAATCTTTATTTTTATTTAGATATACATACTCTATAACCTCAATCTTCTTAACTTTTAAATGAATTTCGCCACTTTATTTTAAAGTAACATTTACAAAATTTGAAGCCCTTACCTAATTTTTGTTACTTACACGTGTTCTAAACGAAAATGACACCAAATTTGAGAGAGAAAACAATTCTTTTTAAAAGGTCCATATTTTAAGTTTAAAATTGTTAAAAGTTTTGTGCAACCAATTATATATAAACAGTTATTTTATAACTGAAGCGCTAGCCACAGTTATGTTATTTTTTGTTATTCAAAATAGTCTTCTTGTATTTATAGGTGCTGTTGCCATGGCTAGTTTGTTAAAGTTATAAATGTTTAAAAACATATGTATTTATATAAGCTGAGAGTGCGTGTTATGCTATATTATGCAAGATTTAGAAACATTTTAATACACTTTGCTCTTATTCCTTTAGATGGATCTTTTTATTTATAAGCCTAATAATTTTTAATACCGTCTTAAAAATAAACATCTGTATGTGTGTAACTTTAAGTTTTCTCTTTCAAAGAACGGAATGAACAAACTCATTCATTTGTTGTTTGTATAGTTGCGAGTTTGAATGTTTGGTTGTTCGTACTTAATAAATGTACGTGTCAGTTAAAAACTATCAAACTGTCTTACAAACTAGGTGTTAATTGAATTCGTTTTGCATAAATTGTTCGGTTCCGTTTTGATGCATTCTTTCTTGATTGCTCATTGATAAGTTCGTAGTTGATGTTGATGTTGGCAACTTAAGCGAGACCACCACCTGTGCGAAGCGCCCTCTTAGATGGCTAACATAATATTGAGGGTCAAATAAAAAGAACTTTTGTATACTACAGTTAAACATGTGTATGCATGTATATACAAATGAACAAATAAGCAATTGCATACGTGTACTTGACTTAGCAAAATTTAGTAGCGTTAAGAAACGATGGATAATAGCGTGTACGAGTTCTGTTCCCTTTACTGATGGTCACATGAATTTCATTCGATAAAAGTTTTGTTGAAATAAATAAAATAAATTGTCAACATGACATGTCAACAGAGATCACTATCAAGAGCTTATGCATTTCTTTGGTGATCATTTTTATTAAATTTTGCTAGTGGTTGGTTGTTGTTTTTTACTTTAGTGAATGCTACCGTTTCTACAAAAGTTTTTCCTTCTTAAATACAGTTAATTGGTTGTACATTTATAAAATTATTTGTTTAACTTTACAAAGAATTTTTTTGTACGAAAGATATATGCGACTTTTTTAGTATCACTTAATCACTTATTTATGTACAACAGTGTATGAATGAAACAAGTATGCACGCACATGAAATATATAAAAAACATATTAAACTATTAAAATAATAAACAGAAGTTTTTTTAATATCATCATTGTCAAGTTGTGAACATTTACGAAGCAAGGATGGATAAGGATGATATTAAAAAATATTATAAATTAATTTATTTTAATCTTCAAAAAATATTTTATAATATTTTCATAAAATGTTTGTTATCTATCTATACATACAATAAAACAGGAAATTTTTATGTTGGAATAGATGATAATCGATATAGCATACAAAACACCTACTTTTGGACTTTTTGTCTGTCTGTAAAAACTGCTGGATGGATTCAAATAAATTTTGTGAAAAGGTCCCTTAGAACCTTGATTCAAATAAAGAACACTTTAAAAAAATATGTCATTTCGTATATAAACTAGAGATAAAAATGCGAAAACACCCGAGAACTTTACAACACATGCTTAAAAACACATATTTCTAAATTTTAATTTTTAGTAAATTAGAAATGATACGCGGGCGAAATCATGGGCACTGCTAGTTAAAAACTAAAATATAAAACACTGCGGGGGAAGCACATCACTACGTATACTTTGCTACTGCTCATATAGCTATATGTAAAGAGATCAGATATATATATTACAGATCAATCATAATGGATAAAGTACTAAGAAACTTCAGAACTTTTTAGTAAATTAAAATAAGAAAGTTTAGAGCAAAGGAAATTTTCTGTCGACCTGTGCAATAAAATGAATGACGTTCAGATATTATTATTACATTTTTCAATATTATTATTACTCTGGACTGAACAGTATTAAGTAGCATTTTTTAAACACATTTCATAAATATTTTACCAGAACAATATCTTCCTTTTTTTATTTTTTTTTCTATTTGTTCATTATCTTCTGCCTTATTACCTTCTAACCTTAATATGAAGTTTTTGCAGGAATATACATATCTAAAAAGGTTGTTTTTTCTTTTCCGCTAAATGTATTCACAACTCCACGTAAAGAATCTTGGAATTTGTTTTTATTTATAGTTTGTACTTTCATGTTAATTTACTTTAATTATGCTAAATTCCTTAGAATGTAAATATTTCATGAAAATTGTATTAATAATAATAATAATAATAATAATAATAATAATAATAATAATAATAACATTAATAATAATAATAATAATAATAATAATAATAATAATAATAATAATAATAATAATAATAATGATAATAATAATAATAATAATAATAATAATAATAATAATAATAATAATAATAATATTAATAATAATAATGTTAATAATAATTGTAATGGTAATAATAATAATGAAATGTATTACTGCGGGGAAAGCATATCATATGACCATTTCGCTATTTCCTATGTAGCTCATCAGTAGATTCTAATTAAACTAAAAATTGTAACTCTTGTAGTAATAAATTATATATTTTAATATTTTTATAAAAAAGAAGAAAAATCTTAATTTACACCATTAGTTTTTTAATTTTTTTAATTCGTTATTATTTGTTGCATTTTTAGTATCACCCGGAAGCATGTTGTAGTGATGTAACCCCTTAAGGAGTAGTGATCTCTGCATTGATGTTGTTATTCTTGAAAGTTTGAAATTGGTATTATTTCTCAGGTGATATGAATGTTTTTCTCCTACATACCTTAGCTGCTCAATTAGGTATTTCAATTTTTTGTATAAAATTTTCTAATTTTTTTTTTTTTACATTGAGCCATTTAAGTGCATTAAGCATTCTTCTATCGGTGTATTTATATATTATTTTTTAATTATGAACGCAATCCTTTATTTTGTAGTTTTTGGATTCTTTTAATTTGTGTTTCTGTGCAGCAAGTATATAAAACTGTTAAGCTAAATTCAAAATGTGGCTTTATCATGGCGTTGTAAATATTAATAGAAGTCATTATAGACACTTTATTACGTATTCATTTAAAGAAATCAATATTTTTTGCCAATTTTTTTTTGGATATAAACTCTATATGTTCATTAAACTTTAATTTGTTATTAATTATAAGTCCAAGGTATTTAATTTACCTGACCTTTTCAATTATTTACCTCAAAAACTATACCATTGTCCATATCTAATTGCATAAGCTTGGTTTTATCTTCATTTCATTTTAAATTATTAAGTTTTAACCATTCATTAACATTATTTATATCATTGTCATAACATTGCTGATCCTTCTGTATATATTAGTGAATTTATCAGCATATAATATTATTTCATTTTTTTAATCCTTTTTGGCATATCGTTTTTATCTGCAATAAATAACAATGCCCCTAATATTGATCCTTGAGGTACACCGTATTCGTTATTTGCATGTCCCGACCTTAAGTTATTCACTTTCACTATTTGTTTTCCATCAGTAAGTATGGTTTAAACTACATTAGTTAATTTTCCCGTAGTCCGTAGTTATAAAGTTTTTGTAATAAAATCTCACGATCAGCTGTCTCGAAAGCTCTTTTGAAGTCATACCATCCTGTTCCGTTTTACATATTTCCATTTGTTAATCACATTGTTTGAAGTTGTTTTACATGAAAACTTTGTTTTTAAATATATTGTTTTTCTCGAAATATTCTTCAAGTTGCTGTTTTACTACATTTTCGATCATTTTTTTTTTTCGTAAGTCTTTAAAGTATTTATTGGCTGATTTTTTTTTACTGGTATTATTAATGATATTTTCTAGCTTTCCGGAAATTTTCCTTCTTCAAACGATTTATTAGTAATGTTTAACAAAATGTTTCCTATGGTGTTCCTATGGCTGCCAAGGGTTTTATAATGCTGCGCTTAACCACAGCACGTTTTGATTCATCTAAGTACTGTTAGGTGCTCAGTTAGAATAATGAGAATACTCTTTTGTTGGTTACAAGAAAGATTCTGATTTTATTCAATAATTCTTACCGCTATTTATAAATTCTATTCATTATTTTCCTTACAATACAATTATTATTTTTTATTATTAAATGTGTGATCGCAAAACTTCAAATCAGCAAATTCAATTTTGTGCAATTTGATTCCTTCCAAATTTTTGACGATACAATATATATGTATGTCAGTGAAATTGATTGGTTAGGTTCTTGAGTATGGGAAAAAAAATATGTTAAGTTCGCACTCTTTATTTTGGAGGAATCAATTGCTTTTTTAAATAGTTGGAATAATGTGACCAACTGTGGATGAGTGTGACCAACACACTACACTATGTATATTTCTTAGCTTTGTAAGGTTTATTGCATGCAGCTTAAATTTGAAATTTATCACAGGTATTTGGTTCGTGTATCGCACTTTTTTAGTCGAATTTTTAATTGAGTTAATAGTCTCTATAAGGTAATTATTAAATTCATTGGCTATTATATGATCTTGCTCATATTCTAATTGATTAAATATCACAGATTATATCACATTTTGTTTTTTATTGATTACTATTTCTTTTAATTTTCTCCACATTTGCTTTTTGGCTTTACTAATAATTTTATTAATAAATTTGTTTTTCTCATTTTAAGTTTTTGTTTCATATTTATTTCTTTTTAGATTGTAATTATTCAAAGCGTCACTTGTGTTCAACATTTTTGCAATATAGTATTTCATACTCCTATCCCTTATAGTTTTTTTTTTTGTAAATTTTTTTATTGTATTTCCGGAATGATTTCTATTTCTCTATTAAATATATTTCTATTAAATATATTAAATATATTTCTTATTACTCTATTAGTGTAGGAACACAACACACGACGGTAACGATATTTTCATACAAATTTGACATAAGTTATCGTTCAACGACAATGCCGCTGAGATAAAATTTATTTTATTTTCTTGTCGGTTTTCATTATTCTCTCACATTTAGTCTCTCACTCTTCTAACAATATTGCCAGAAATATAAGTATTTTAAAAGCATTTGAATTCACAATAATAGCAAAGGCACATTATTTATATAAAAATAGAACAAAATTTAAGGAATAAAAATATTTTAAAAAAACTGATACATGTATGTACGTAAAAGAAAAACATAATTGAAAAGGTCAAAAATATGAAAATAAAATTGATTGAAAAAATAACTGAAAAGGTGAAAAATATGAGCCCATGTCTCATCTTAAGTCAGTCATCATTTATTCTTCGTCCCGCTCTTCAATTTTTGTGAAGGTTTTGAAAAGACCTATTGAATCTCTTACAAGGTTAACCAGTCCAATAGACTCTAATGCCATGGATATGTTAAATGTACTTAATATTCTTTACGTTTAATCGAGTTTTTAATAGAATTTATCTAATTCATTTTAATGTAATAAAATATTTTAACACAATATTTTTGAAAACAAACACAAAGCTGAAATGAAAATAAATATTATTATTGCCGTCAGAGAATCGTCGTTATTTTGTTTACTTACCCTCAGCAACGATAAATCGTTCCGTTACCGTCGTCTGTTGTGTTTCTACACTTATATATATTTTTGTTATATTTAAATATTTTTATTACTTTTTTTTTTGATTAGTTATAATTTTTATTTTTTATTATTATATATATTGCTTAATGATCCGCTTTTTTATTTTCATCGTTGGTTTTGGATATGATGTTCATATTATTTGTTATAACAAAGTCTTTTATTGTTTTTGTATTTTTTGCAATTCTCGTATGTGCAGTAATTATTTGCCTGACTCCATTATCATTTAACGTTGATTGTATTATATTTTTCGTGTATATTGAAATCACCTGCAATAATTATTTCAAGATTTGTTTAAGTTATTAGCTCTGTTACTTCCTCAAATGCATTGCGAAATTCCACTTCACTATAGCTTGGTGATCTATAAACCGCAATTATTATTAAGTTTATATTTTTTTGCTTTATAGTCACACATCCAGTATTTTGAGTTAGCTACTTTTTCATACATTTCTTCAACATTCCATTTTTCTTAATAGTTATAACCCTACCATGTGTTGAATTTGACAATGTCACATAATGTTCATAATTGAACAAATGGTATTCGTGCTCTTCAATATCATTTGTTAATTGGGCAATTATCTCTACTTTATTAAAGTTGTTATATAGTTCTTGAGCATTTGTATATATACCATTGATACATTTTGATTATTATATATTAAAGCTAACCATTCTCATTTTTATTTTTTATTTATTTTGATAAACTGGACATTTTTGTGTAGTGATATGATTCTCATCAAGCCCAAGATTAAATTTTTGATTTGATCTTATACAGTTTATTCATTTAGCTCTAATTTCCTGCTCACATTCTTTTGATTAATGGTTAACATGTCATTTATAATATACTTCTTGGTTTCTGCAGTCTCTAGCTTAATGATTACATTCGTTGCATTTGTAACATATTAATACTTCCGTTTCATCAAATGCTCGAGTTTTTCCACCCAATATTAATATTTTGTGTTGAAATTAATTACGGGTACGATTCGTTATCAATTAAAATTTTTGCGTTGTATTTAATACAATTGTTTCTTTTTATTGCATACGTTCTAATAATTTTTATATTACTATTTTTTATAAATTCATTTTGTTTTTTCATTTTCTTAATTAACTATCCATCAGAATATTTGAATGGCATATCGGTTATTGTACCGCTCATTTCATTATTGCATAAAATTTTTATTTTATATCTTTCACTCATTTCGTTTTGTATGGCTGATTTAATTTTTTCCCTCTCTTCGTTATTTTTACTACGTTTAACTAGACTGCCATTGCTTTTGTTTTCCACATTAGTTATTTTCAGATCAATTGTGTTTCCTTATTATTTAATTCTTCCTTTATTTTTTCAGTTCTTTGTTTTTCTTTCGGTTTTATTATAAGTGGCACTTGTCTATTAATTTTGGCATCAATATTGTCTTTTTTAAGGTTTCTGCAAATGACATTTTGTTTGTTTTTCATTTGTTTCTTTTATTACTTTTGTTATATTATTTAGCATTTTCTTAATACTTTCTTCTATTTTATTACACAAACGCTTGTTTTTATTTTCTCACTTTACTCATTTATAATATCATTAACTTTCTTAATTTCTGATACATTTGGTTCACATATTTTTTGTGCTTTATCTAGTTTTTCCGATTCTCTCTTCATATCGTCTTTCAATTGCTTCAATCAGTTGTTTTATTTCATTTTGTCTTAAAGCACTAGCGTATTCGGTTTTATATTCAATTAAGTTCTGTTTGTTTTTATGTTCCACATGTTGTATAGATAAGATAATCATCGCACATAAATCGCATAACATATTTTTTCTGAGTATTGATCAATTCCAAAGCATTTAATGCAGTATTTCATACTTTTTTTATAAACACCTTCACACTGTATTCCTGATTCACCATGTATTGTATTTTTACATTTGTGACACTCAGCCATAGCTGGGCCAAATATAAAATGTTATTATCCAATAATAATTTAAGGATTTCACTTAATTTTAATGTTTTGTTACAAAGTAGGGTTTATTTAATACATATATCTATATGTTTTTGTTATTTTTAAAGACTTATTTTAGTAGTTTTCTGCGATTTTTTAAAGAGTTTGTTTTTATTATCCATTTTGCTATTGACACTCGCATCAACATACATACATACATATTAACTTAAGCTTATATTCTTTGTTTACACCCACATTTACATACATATTATTTCAGATTTATATTTTTTATTACTTTTATATTGAGTTAAACCATCCAAGTTCTGTATTAATTCTTGTTTAGTAACCATAAATAATTATTGTTGGCGAAACATAAACAAATATTTTTATATAAGCAAAAATGCTGAATTCAGCAATTGCACAAAAACAATCAATTTGAGTCACTTCCAAATTGTGTAAGAAAAGGAAATTCAATTTTTATAAGGAATTTTAGGTGTTTTATTAACATAATTCAACAGTGTTCTTCGGGTCAAAGTGATTGAAGAACAACAAAGGTAAAGAGGATAGTAATTCAGATTTATACGATTCAGTTAATTTATCTTATAGCTGCAACACAAAGGTAATATTGGTGACCCCGTGTTTTCAGTATTTGAGAAAGTTTGAAGGCATCAAACACGCAACATTTGGCCAGATATCCAAAAATCAACACTAAAATATTTGGTAACTGCTGGACATCAACCATTCTAAGAATCAATTCATAGACAAAAAGAAAATCAACAATTAATATTTGATAATCCCGACAACATGCCATCATTGAAGGAGCTTGTGCAGATACCAGATTAGAAATCTATAGAAATAAATCGGAGGCAACAATGAACAATTTGATAAAAATACAGAACGCTACCATATCCAAAATTATTAATACATTGGACGATATGTTATCAATAGGTATTCAGCAAACGAGACAACAGGTAGACATAAGGCTTAAGGAAATCGAATAAAACATGAAAACAACACAGCAGTTGCAGGACAAAGTATGTACAGAAAATATCGAGCTGATAAACATCAATTTCTGACGAAACAAACAGAAATAAAAGAAAAAATTATGCAAATTGAAGAACTTAAAACTAGTTAGACTTCAGAAGCAATCAACGAAACAAAAGATCATCAAGAGAACACCCGCACCATGCTATGACATGTTCAACAAACTGAAAAACAAAATGCCAACCATACAAAAAATGTGGTTCTGAAAAACAAACGTAACAGGTGAAGCCGCAAAACTAATACAAAATCTTCCTCTAACGGAAACCAATTATGAGACGTCCTGGAGTACACTTCAAAACCGCTTCAACAATCGAAGAATTCTAAAAATAATATTAAAAACAAATTGTTAGGCCAGAAAAAAAAATACCGGTAAATCCCTCTGCTGTAGCTATAAAAGGGTTGCACGACACTACGCACGAATCAATTGCAGCACTAAACAATTTAAACATCAATACTTCGACTTTAGATCCAATACTAGTCAACATATGAATCAAAAAAACTAGATCAAGGAACGCATGAGCGACATGAACAGTCCATACAGCTACCTAGATCATTGCGATCCTCAGAAAAACTGTAGGGCTTCCTGGAAATAAGATTTCAGCCACTAGAAGCAGTCACCCGAATCCAAACCACACCAAAAAGTTATGTGTCTGCATCAATCACATCTCAAGAAACCCACTACTGCAAATTATGCAACAAGGAAAATAATCAGTTGTATTATTGCCATTAATTCATATCGAAATTAGTGCCCGAGAGATTTAGATGGATTTAACAACAGCAACTACTCGTATGTGTCAACTATTTCAAATCTAGTCACATAGCAAAACATTGCATTGTGTAATGTAATAAAACATACAAACATACTTTTATATTTATCTAATTACGCACTCTTAATATTACTCTCACTATGTATAATATATATTAATTTTAGAATTGTTTTAATAAAGACAGTTACCTCTTAACTATTGTTAAGTACACATTATGGAGTCAGTAGTGCGATTAACTACTCTTTCGTAACGACTATCGCTTGGTTTAATTGACTTAACAACAAACTTGGCGATTTTTGTATTGAGAAATACTTTTAACGATATTCGTTGTTGCTTAAAACCATTTGTTATAGTTAGAAAGTTGCTCATCGTTAAAAAAGCGACTATAAGTTTTGCATAAACGTAGAATATATATATATATATATATATATATATATGTTCGAACACAAAATAAATATGTAAATAAAATGAATACAGTTTGCTTTCAATTTAATTAAATTAAACATTATTGTTTATTAAGTTTAACTAAGAGCATTTAAACTTTATTTTAAAAATAAATTTTTTGTTAAAAAAATTTACAGTTAAGCATATGTTTTAACTGTATTCAAGTAGAGGTAACCGCAACTCTTCAACCAAAACAATTATTATTCTTTTTCTAACGTCAAACCCCATACATGCATATTAAATAACACGTATTTATTTGTGTAAATTGATACTGAAGAAACAAACACATGCATTTGTCTTGCATTAATTCACATGTTTTCATTCTTCTCTTCCGTGTTTTTCGTTATTTGCTGATGAAGATGCCACTCAATTTCAATTTGTCTTATAATAAAATTAAAAATGTCTATTATCGTTAAAATGAAGTTAGTGAATCACATAATTGTTACTGCAACCAACAGAAAATGACGACTAATATAACAATTGTCGTATTGTTTAAAGTTAGCGAATCCCACTACACACATATAGCCTAACGGTCAATTAAAATAAGAAATTTCAATAAAAATTCAGTGTCTTATAAAATTAAATCAAAATATATAAAAGCAGTAAAAAATAAAAAAAAAAAATTTTCAAAGACAGAGACAATAGAGATAATAAAAGTATAAAATGATACATATAAAAAAGATAACAAAAATGCCGAACAGTCAAGATTTTAGTTTATTAAATGCCACCACAAGTCCAAGCCAATAATTTATGTCAATTGCAACTGCAATTGCACCAATGAGTTCAAGGTCATCACATCTTTCAGCAGAATGGAAAAGATGAAAAAATCAATTTACTATTTTTCTTTGCGCATCTAATCTTGAAGGGCGACATCTTGGTAATGCAGCATTAACATTTTTGATATATTCGAAGTAAAACTGGACACTATTCCCTATATAAGTATAATTAAAAGATTTGATTAATATTTTGTGTCTAAAGTCAACAAGGCTATGGAACGTCATAAATTCCTTCCTCGCAAGCAATTCAGTGAACAAACCATCGATGAATACGTCACAGCATTGAAAAATCTCAGCAGTAGTTATGAATTAGATTTACTTCAAGATGAATTAGTTCGAAATATATTTATATGTGGATTGTCAGCAAAATATACGCCTATAGAAGAAAGATTGCTCAGTGAAGACAATATTGCATTACAAAGGCTATTGAAATTGCTAAAGCTTTTACAATGGCAAAAAAAATTTAAGTCACCTAAACAAAGTCAACAACAACAATTTTATTGGAGCTTTGCGTCATCAGTCTAAAAATTCATCAAAAGTCAGTCTGCCAAATTTAAATAGTCAGCAATCAGCATCAAATTATTCGGCTCATCAATTTCAACAAAAAAGAGCATCATCTAATAAATACTAATATCCAACAGGGCTTTGTACTCGATGTGGTCAGCTACATAGAAACCGTTATCCAACAGATGGTGTTATTTGTCATATATGTAAAAAGGTAAATCACTTTGCAAAAATGTGTCGCAGTAAACAATAGGTCTGTTCATTTACTAAAAATTGTTACGAATTTGTAACAATTGTTACTGGAAAGTGTTCATTAACCCAAAAAGTTTGTAACGAGAAAGTGTAAACAGAGAGTAAAAAATGAGATATAAAAAATATCTTGCAAATTCTTACTGGTAAAATTTTTACTTGCAAGAATTAGCCAAACAGCTGTTTCTTACTTTTGTTTACAAAATACTTTACTTTAAAATGCCTAATAAAAGAAATTTTTGTTACATTGAGGAAAATGAAAGTATTTGACAATTAAAAGAATGTAAAAGTAATATTATTTTGTAATTTTTCTTTAATTTAGATATGGAACTACAAATCAAATTAGTGTAAAATAACAGGAATTTGGTTTAGAATCTTCGAGCTTTGCAGGTGTTTGTATTATTTTATTTATTATTATATTTAAAGTAAACAGGCTAGTGATGACACATTCGGTGCAATGTTTTTTTCGGTACAATTTAAAGAAGAGTTTAAAATTTCTTATGTATAATTGTAAATAAGTTATATACATGTTAAAACTATTTTTAATATAAATATTTTTACTTCTAAGTTACAATAAGAATGTTCATTTGAGCCAACTGTAGAAAAAAATTCTATATGTACATGACGAGATTAAGCATCATAAACGCGTTTGCAAATTACCAAATATTTAAAAGAATAGTTAACACATTTTACATATTTTTGCAATTTAGTTACTTGGAGTACTATTTTCAATTTTTTTCGTGTAGATACCAGTTTACTGGCTTTCAGTGGTCTTTGTTTTATCCATTTTTACACTTTATTACATTTGCTTTAAAAATAGTACTATTTAGTGTGCATATCGTACAGTTTTTAAGTCTCACATATTATTCACGATGCCACAAAATTTTTCTTTGCTAATTTTTGCTAGTAAAGCGTTCATTTACTTTTTTATTGGGGAGAATAATTTTGAAAATTTCTGTTTTACTCTCTCGCTACTAGTTTTTAATAGTAAAGTTACTGAACAGACCTAATAACATAAAGTAGCCGTCATATATGTTAAGCAGATTAATAAGGAAGAAGAAACAAATGATTTTTTTGTAGGTATATTACAAACTAGTAACAATAAGAAAAATATATTTAGGAAAAATGACCAAGAAAAAATTGTATTAAATAAAGAAGTATTTGAGTGGAATATTGAAGGCAAAATTAATAATAAAACGGTTTATTTCCAAATTGATACATAATAATGCTTGAAAGGCTTATACAAATATTTTAACCTTCAGTGGAGAAAGATTGCCTATTATAGGTAGTGTTAATTTAAAAGTTAACTTTGAAAATAATATTTATGATTTAAATTTTTTCATTCTAAGCATGCAATGCAAAAATGTTATATGCCTTTATGCAGTCATAAAAATTAATGTTATAAAGAATTTAAATATTTTATTTGTCGATAAAATTTTTGATAATTATAAATAAAATTTTTCAGGTCTAGGAGAATAAAAATAAATGTGAATTAATCATAAAGTCGGAAGTCACCCCAGTCATCGAACCTCCAAGAAAAATTCCGTTTAGTTTATTCAATCAATTAAAAGTATAACTAAAACGAATGGAAGATCTTAATGGCATTACCAAAGTAATGGGTTAGTTCAATAGTGCTAGTGAAGAAACCAAACGTAAACTTGCGAATTTGTTTAGATCCTCGAAGTTTAAATAAAACAATCTGTAACGACACGTTCTTGCTAGTTGCTCGGGTAGCTTCAGCGGAGTCCAGGGTCGCTAATAACTCTGTTTAAATATCAGCGGTGAACAAAAGACCTATCTTCCTCTTTACGTTATAAATTGTAACTCTTTATTTAGTTAATGGGTGCTGGTGGTAACGCCAACAGTTTGATCCGGTGGTGAGCGGCTCTTTATAGTAACGGGCTGAGAAATCAGCCAAACAATTGTCTCACATGTTCAACTAATGTTGAGAGATCAGCAAGAAGGCTGTCACACACAATATTTGTGTAAAACTAGCTCTTGACAGAGAGCACGAGCAACCGGTTGGAGGTATAACCTCGGCTTGAATTTACTCGTCTCACACGAAAACTAACTTTCGAACAGGCCGTTAATTTTGAAAATGGATATAATTTAAAATTAATAAAGGTGGTTTAAAACTAAGAAAGCAAAAAAAAATTAATAATACAATATATAATATGAAAGAAATTAATTAAATGAAATTAAATTAAATAAAAAGTAATAAAATAAAAGGACAGTTAAGTATCCGGTGGAGGCGAAAACGAAGGCAATGACTTTTGGCGTTACACTGCCTTCCCTCTCTCCTGGTTCCCGCTCAATGCTTCATCTAGACGGTTCGCACCGTTCTCAACCTTGAAATTTTGATACGAAATCTCTGTCTTTCCACTTCTCGCATCATCCGAACCTGCTGGTGAGCCTTCTTGGAATTTGCACCATGAAATATTATTTGCTGCAGTAGCGTCGGAGCTTGTACAACTGAAATTTTATTTGGGCTGAAAAGTATCAATGGAGTCACAGGGTCAAGTGTAGTCCTGACGGTAAAAAGTGCCGGGCTGACTCCTGATACGACAGACGATGGGGATGATATTGTTGCAGATAATGATGGTGATGACAGTATTGTGCGCGACGAGGAAGAGGTTTCGGTCATAGAGGCTGACAAATTTGGCTTTTCAAGACTCACAGTTAGCTGTCCGGTTATTTCCTCAGATGTTGTCTTTCCTGATGACGAAGGTGGATGATGAATACAGCCTTTGTCGTCCAGGCACACACTTAAAAGCCGGTTCAAAAATCCTAGAATTCTAACAAATAACATTATAAACAAATTGTTAGGCCAGCAAAAGATACCGAAAAATCCCTCTGCTACAGCCATAAAAGGATTAAACGACAATACACGCGAATCCATTGCAGCACTAAACAATCTAAACATCAATACTTCGACTTGGGACCCAATACTAGTCAATATATTAATCAAAAAACTAGATCAAGGAATGAATGTGCTGTATGAATAGTCCATACAGCTACCTAGACCATTGCCATCCTTAGAAGAACTATTGGGCTTCATAGAACCAAGATTTCAGCCACTAGAGGCAGTCAGTTTGGACCAAACCACACAAAAAAAAAATGAATCTGCAGCAACCACATCTCAAGAAACCCACTGCTGCAAATTTTGCAGCAATGAATATCAGCAGTTGTATCGTTGCCATTAATTCTTATCGAAATCAGTGCCCGAGCGATTAAAATGGACTTAACAGCAGCAACTATATATTAACTGTTTCAAGCCTAGTCATAAAAGACACAACACAACAGTTAAGCTAATAACACATCAACACAGCCCAGATCCTGTATCCTCATTATCAAACAACGGTCGCACCGTGAGTAAAGCACCTGCAAATTATTGATCAGCATCGTCAACGGTAGCGTCAGCTCATTTTACTGATGCCCGGCTAGGCTACGTCCTACTTGCAACAGCACGCGTAAAAATCACTGCCAATAATCTGGTCGATTATCCATCAAGCCCACAGAAAAATCTTTATGCATTGAAGGTATCGGCTATCAATTACGCAAAACTAATCAACGCGTTAACGTAGATCTTAATTCCACTACGAGCAGTTTCAGTGCAAGACTAGAGGCTTTCATATTTTTCAGCATTATTTTAAATCAATAATCCAAAGAATTCTACTGCACATCCTGGCAAATTTCAGAAAACATTAAATTAGCTGATCCTGAGTTTAACAAACCCAACACCATTGACGTTCTATTAAGCTCTGAATGCTACCATGATCGGATCAGTTCCGGTAAAGTTAACTTATCACCGAAACTATCACTTTAACAAATACAAAGCTAGGTTGGGATATAAGTTGAAAGCTAGAACAAGGCTCTTTTTTTCTCCGCAATACGTGCAGTAAACTGTAAAGGCAGCACAGACACAAACGAGCTCATTGAACGTTTTTGGAAAATTGAGAATATTGAGTCAAATAACACTTTCACTGAGAAAGAAAGGAGATGCGAGACACACTTTATTCAAAGTACAATAAGAATCTCCGAAGGTCAATTCGTAGTACGAATGTAATTTTTTGATGACCCAAGTTATTTAGGTGCCATTAATAAACTTGTATTTTCAAGATTTATGGCTCTGTAGATCAGCAGACCAAAGTATGCAATTAATATATTGACGGAAGGATCCAACTGAAACAATACAAACATACAAGCTCAATACTGTAACTTACGGAACTTCTTCCCCATACTTAACAACAAAATGTCTACAACAATTAGCAGACAAGAACATGGAAAAATACCCATTGGGTGCCAAAAAATTAAGACATGACTTTTATGTCGACGATGAATAGTTAACTCACAACACTTGATACGCAACAATAACTAACTAAATTACTACAAAAGGCTGGATTGAAACTAAGAAAATGGTTCACAAACCATCCTCAGCTACTATCTGGAATTCACCCTCAAGACGTGGAGCTGAATCTAGACTTAGTCAATGAACAAAAATTTTGGGACTAACATGGAATACCAAAGCAGGCATATTCTCTCTTAAGGCAAATATTCAAGAAAACCAAAGGATCATAAAGCGAACTGTTAGATCAGATTTAGCACGAATATTTGATCCATTGGGAATGGCGGGCCTAGTAGTGGTTGCCGCAAAGACGTTCACACAACATCTATGGCAGCGGGAACTATCATGGGCTGATTTATCACCAGAAAGCATTTATGAGTTCCATTCTTCATTCCGTCAAAATTTAAAACTTATAAACAACTCATCTACCAAGAGACATATTTTTGATGGTCAAATTTCAAAATACACATAAATACACACTTTCGTAGATGCGTCAGAAAAGGCTTATGCTACCACAGTATACATGCATTCGACATTAAAGGATGGTCGCATTATAAAGAGATTACTATGTACCAAATCATGAATTGTATCCTTAAAAAATGTTACCTTACCAAGATTAGAGCTATGTTCTGCTATTCTTGGAACAGACCTTACCAAGAAAGTAAAAAGGAAAATACGTTCTGAAAGTACCCCGACATACTTATGGTCGGATTCAGAAATAGTTCTTCACTGGATAACCTCTTCCACATCTTCATTTCGCACACTTATTGCCAATCGGGTGAGCAATATTCAAGAGCAAAAAATAAACTTGCAATAGAAACATGTTGGGTCGAAGCAAAAACCAGCTGATCCCATTTCCAGAGGTTTAAGCCCGAAAATGTTGTAAGATCGTAATCTCTGGTTTGTCGGGCCAATCTTTTTACACTGCAACGAATATCTATGGCCTAAGGAATCCAATAAAACTCAACCACCTCCCTATTCCGAATAATTCAAACTAAACATTGTAACTGATATATCGGCCACTACACCAGGACTGGAAAAGATACTCTATAAAATTAATAATCATGACTCATTCAAGACTCTTCAAAAAGTAGTAGCATATGTACGTCCTTTTATCCAAAATGCTAAGATATCAAAGGCAAACTGGCCAAACTGAGCAAGGCACTCAGCCTTCAAGAACTCACCTCAGCAATAAACATAATAACCAAAACCATTCAAGCCTCAGAATTAAAAACTGAGCTCAAAACACTGAGGAAGAAGCTTGAACTTGAAAAATTAAGTCCAATATGTAGTTTATCTCTCTTTCTGGACGAGAATGATTTAGTACGAGCCGAGGGAAGGCTAGAGGCCTCTAGCCTCTCATACAATGCTAAGCATCCAATACCCCTTCCCTACAACGACCCGATTTCAAAGCTAATAATGAAGATTCTGCACACTGACAACCATCACTGCGGTCCACAATCGTTATTAGCTATCTCGAGGCAGCAGTTTTTGATCATCAAGGGGAAATCTATGGCCTGAAACATTGTTCAAAACTATGTCTGGTGTACAAAATCTAAACCAATGCTAATGCAGCAAATTAAGGGAGACTTAACCGCCAGTAGAGTGACGCCAACAAGGCCATTCATGATATCTGGTGTACACTAGGCCAGTACATGTAGAAATAGTGAGTGACCTTAGTACAGAAGCGTTTATTGGAGCTCTCAAGAGATTCGCTGCTCGCCGAGGACGTTGCCAAACCCTTTACTCGGACAATGCTACAAATTTTATAGAAGCACTTTTTAATCGGAGAGACACTGACGGCTTAAATAGATTCAAGAGCACCTAACCACAGGAACCACTCAGTGCCGAAAAGGTGATACTTTGTCTCCCAACTCAAACACGAATTTTGGAAATGCTAGTCATTGGAATATCTACACCACCTACAAGAAAAACGAAAATAGAAAACGTGATCAGAAAATGCAAGGGAGGGAAACCTTGTTATAATTTTTCAATACTTTCCAATCTTTCACACAATAATCATATCGACTTTTCTGATCCCATTTGTTATGAGCAATGACCCAGGATTGTATTTCGAAGGACTGGGAACCGTAAAATTGATTGGGACTGAATGGGGACTCATGATATACTACGACTTAGCATTAATTTCTTTTGAGCTAAAGGCCTTTCATTCTGGGTTATGCACTCTGCAGCAGTTATGTTTATCCATTAAACACCAATTTACCTGCAACATTTTGCTAAACAATTTTATTCAAATCAAAAATGATTTACTAGAGGAAAAGGAGCTATTCATCACTAGAAGAAGAAAAAGGGGTGCCTTCAATATTGTAGGAAATGTGGCAAGGTCATTATTTTGTATTCTGTACTCAGACTATGCAAATGAAATGTCAGAAACTATTAAAAGATTAAAGGTCGAAACAGAATATCTTTTTCTGTTACTAAAAAACTAAACTATAATTGATTCCACTGTCTACATAATTAAAAAAGATGAGCGTAGCACACAGAAGCAACTAGAGAAAATTTTAAAAAATATTAATGAAGAAGCAAATGCGATAAACAAAGAGAATGAACAAATCACTCAAACACAGCAAATATCACTACTTGCAAACCCATTGTATTTACTAACAGCTTTAAACTTGCCAAGAATAGAAAAGGAGATTATAAACGTATTAACTGATGCTCATCACGGATAATTAGTCTTCTTGTATCTTCCTATCAACTTCGAAGTGAATTAACAATCTCCCAAAACAACGCACACTTTCTATAGAAAATGACAACTTGATACAATTATATAAGCTAATGATGGCCAAGCGAGCAGAATAATGGGTTGAAACTATCTTTGTCGACCAACAATTCTTATAACATTTCAATGTGTGGTTTCAATAATAAGAAATAACGTCTTAATATCAATCGATCCAGAAGTACCATTTCTAGCTGTTAATTTACACAAAGATGAATTTATTCCGTTTTCAACTGACGACGTTACGAGCTATGTATATAATATCTAAGACATATAAAAATATTATAATTTTGACATATGAACACATATGTCAAAATAAGCACATTAGGCTTAAAGGGAATTCAATTGCCAATTCCTGTGAAATGAACATTCTCAATAACCGAAACACAGCTAACTGCAAACTTATCCGGATTACAAACAATGCAACATGGACCCAATTAAAAAATCCTTATGAGTGGATTCTTGCTACTACCATAGAAATAGAAATTTCAGCAGTATGGAATTTCACAACACCTATTAAAAGGCACAGGTATAATTAAAAACAACCTCATTAATATTCAAGGTCACTCTAGCTCTTCGAACAGCGTGCACACGTCATACATGCAAGTTAAACCCATCGACGATATAAGCACGAAGCAAGAAATCAAACGAATACTTAATACTACAAACAGCTAGTTTAAAACTCATCTTAATCAACTATATGATCTCCAAAAACAACTTAATAAGTCACCTATTATACGTATACCAGAGCTAATCAAGTCTAAAAGTCAACATTATCAGATAGTAAGCTATTCCCCACTTTTTATTTCTCTGACTTTGTGGAAACCATTACACTAGTTAAAATATGTTCAAGCCATCACAAAAGGGATAATAAAACCAATCAACCAAGGCCGAATCCAGTTGCATCACCCCGACCTGTTACCATTGACATTATAGACACTGAACCCACATATGTCATTATCGATTAAATGGTCAACGCGGGTGAGAATGATGACACTCGCATCAACATACATACATATTAATTTAAATTAATATTCTTTGTTACATCCATATTTACATACATATTAATTTAGTATTAAGTCAATCGGATTTTTTCCGCCAGTAATTATTATTCTGTTGGCATACCTTTCGGTGAATACCGTCGTAACTGGTTGTTTATTTGTACGTTTGGCGAGCGCTTTCGATGTGAAAACATCATTTTCAAGTTGAGAGATATTGTTAGGTGTTTGTTGCATAGCTAGTGGTGGGCTCAGGTAGTTTTGACCGTTAGGTTGGTGTTTACATAAATGGTATTATTCAGGTAAATTGCTTGATATCTGCCATGTTTATTGAAGGTAAATAATTTTAATATTTCAGTCTTTTAGTATTGGGTTGGTAAGTGTGACTATGTGTGGGTGTTTTCCGCTGTTCGTTAATAATGTCTCCGTCCTGGCAAGTGCCAGGAGAATTATAAACCAGGTCCATATGTGACTATTGGTTAGCAGTTTCTTGTGTTTCAAAAAAAATCATATTTTCGTATATATATTATAAACAAGCCAGCTAAATACGGTCTGAAGATAGTTTTATGTAATTGCGAAACAAAAAACATGCTAAATGCGATGTCTTATTTTGGCAAAGGCTCCAACCCTGGTAATTTACCACTTAAGGAGTTCTTCGTGAAATAGCTCACAAAGCATATAAACATGTCACCATGGACAATTGGTTCATTTTTGTTACGCTAGCTAAATCGATTTCAGAGGCTCCATATAATCTCCTACTAGTGGGCACTTTGCACTCTTATATGAAGGAAATTTCTAAAGAAATGGGTAGTGTCTAAAGGCGTATATACAATACGGCAATGTTTGTCATGACAATAAGCTAACACCACTTTCGTTCAAGCCGAAACCAGGGTAAGTTATTTATCTATCACCTTCTTGTGATGAAGAAGGTACTGTCAACGAAGTATCAGGAAAACCTTATATGATTGAATTTTATAATTAAAGCATAGGGGCGTTGTTTCCTTTGATCAAATGTGCAGTACAATGACTTTTTAACATAGGCGATGGCCTATGTGAATGTTCTTCTAGATGTTAAACATCGTATTTATTAATAGCTACATTATATATGAGCATAACATGTTTGCTGCAAAAAAGCCTTTGTGTGGCAGATATTTTATGAAAAAGTGATTTTATGAAGCCTGTTATGACAGCAAGATTAGCAGCTCCACCAAGATGAATATTGAAAACGTGTTGTCTAAAACCAATGATACAAATGAGATCAATGAATCTGAAAGATTGAAAAAAGAAGCGAAGCATTTTTATGGGTTTTTCATATACAAAACGCAGAATGACTAAGACCATATGTAAAAAGTGCACCAAATATATGTGTGGAGAACACAAAGTTGAACCTTGTATGTAATATAATAATAATAATAATAAAATTTAATATTTATTTAATAATTTTTTAATATACTTTAAGTTTTGTTATTGGTTTGAAGCTTTTGTTTGAGTTTGTGTGTGCGACATTCGAGAGTTTCGATAGTATTTTTTGATGCCATCGATACTATCGATAGTTTTTAATTCTTGGAAAAATGTCAATTGTATATTTTTATTTTTTTTTAATTTAATTTTTATGTATGTCAATGTTTTTAATACACATACAGTCATCGACTATTACTCGTTGCGATCGGACGTTTTTACTCAAAAGTTGAAAATAGAAAAACGTTCTTACATACGGTTGATTTTTCTGTCCTATTGAAAATTTCTAAAAATAAATTTTTCTCAAAAAATTTAATTTTTGTTAGAAATATTTTCTGTCCACGTGTGTTGTTTTGATTTTTCGTGAGAAATTTACATAGCAGATCTATAAAAAAGTGACTTTAAGAAACTCTTTTAACTATGGCTCCTGGGCCACCAGACAAATTCTCCAACAACAGGTTCGCTGTTTTGGGTGACTATGTAGATAATCCAAGCAAAAAACAAAAACTTAATGATTACCCAGAGCTTACAATACCAACCAACAACAATCAAAAAAATAATCCAAAATATGTGTTAATATGTTCAAATGATCCAAAAAAGCCTTTGGCAAACTTTAGCCCTTTCATTATAAAAAAAGGCATAGAAAGTATAAGTTCTGAATTAACTTCTATCACTGCATTACGGGATGGTAACATCTTAATACTTACACAAAACTCACGAGTTGCTGATAAATTTTTAAAATCTAAAACACTCTCTAATGTTTGTTCAATTACATGTAAGCTTCACGACACGTTAAATTCTGTTAAGGGAGTTATATATGCACCCTGTTTAAAGAATGTTGCCGAACAAGAAATAATTGAAGAAATGAAAGACCAAGGAGTTGTTGATGTGTACAAATTTACCAAACCGAGTGAAGATGGTAAATCTCGTTTACCAACTGGAAAAATGATAATTACATTTGATCTCTACCGCTTGCCGGCATCAGTTGATGTGGCATGGTATAAACGCAAAGTCGAACACTACTTCCATAACCCTATGAGATGCAAGAATTGCCAAAAGTTGGGTAATACTAAAAGTCGCTGAGAGGGGAATACCACATGTCCCGCGTGTAGTCTCCCACCTCATGATCCTGCTAACTGTACCCGTACTTTCTGCACAAATTGTTCAGGACAACACTCCTCGGCAGACAATAAATGTCCACGCTATATCCAGATGAAGGAGATTCTTAAAATTAAATCTAAAAGTTATTGCAGCATGGCTGAAGCTCGGCGGAAATACAGGGAATTAAACCCTATAAAAACTTTCCCATTAGTAAATACATACGCATCCACGATCTCCAGCAAAACTACAAACTCATACAACAATTTACCAAATAGCAATGAACCATCATCATCAATTAACACCTTAAGTAAACAATCTACAATAACAGTAAACAAATTTACCATTGATAACAAAATAACTGGATTACCAAATGCATCCGGAACATCAAATGCCAGAGAAACAACACAAAACAAGCCCAATACAACTAAAGCAACAGACAATAATAAAGTACATAAAACAATTACTTCAATCGACAAAAGCACAAAAGTAAATAAAGAAAATCAATTGACAAATTCTGTTACAAACAGTTTTATGTCACCGATCTCACATTTAACTCAATCATTGATCAACGACAATAGTTACTTCATTCCATCTCTCGACAAGCAATTCCTTGAACAGAGTACGATGGAATTCTCTTCAACATAGGTACTATTCAACCCATAACACCACTATATTTTTCAACACCCATTTCCAGTACTGTACATACTTGGTTGCCTGTATATAATTCTGCAAGCATAATGGATTTTGTAATTTTACAGTGGAACATCAACGGCTTTTGTAATAATTACCACAACCTTCAATTAATTTTAAAAGAAATGGATCCTAGTTTTATTTCGTTACAGGAAACCCACTGTCCTTACAACTTTACTCCCATACCACCTAAAAACTTCACCAGCTATTATGTAAACTCATCACACAACACCACTTCTTAGCAAGGGGCTGGGGTGCTCATTAAATCAAACATTCCCCACAGACTGGTTCCAGTAAACTCTGAATATCAAGTTATTGCAGTTGAAATAAATCTTAATATAAAATTCACTATTTTGTCTTTTTACATACCCCCCAATCAAGATATATCTCCCAGCGAAATAACTAATATAATATCCTCATTCAGCACACCATTACTAGTTGTCGGCGACTTCAATGGTTGGAACACTATGTGGGGCTCTACAACCAGTAACAATAGAGGGCTTTTGCTGGAAAATGTAATTAACCAAACTGGATTATGCATATTGAATGATGGGTGCCCAACTCATTTCTCATCCCATAACACCTTTACCAACATTGACGTATCACTCTGCTCGATTAATATTCTTCCGCTGATGACGTGGCTCATCCTGAACGATCTACATGGCAGCGACCATTTTCCAATCAAGATAACTATTAAACTGACTTAAGATAAGAGTTTTCCAATTAAAACGAGTAAGTTCTTACTACACCTTGCTGACTGGGCAAAATATACTAAGAAAGCGGAGAATGAAATGCTAAAACATCAAGAATCATCATCAAGCAACTGTGTCGCAGCCGCTATCACTAAATCCATTCGTGTCGCTGCCAACTTTTACATTCCCCAATCAAAGCAGATAATAAAAAAAGATCGCGTTCCAGTCCCATGGTGGAGTTCTTATCTATCAATCTTGCGAAAAAATAAAATGAAAAGCTGGCAGCACTTTAGGTCCAGTCCAACACAAGAAAACTTATTATTATACAAAAAAAACAATGCTAAATTCCGTAGGGAAGTAAAAATTGCCAAATACTCAAGTTTTGAAAAATTTACAAAATCCATTAACAGAAATACTTCAATTTCCACAATATGGTCAAAAATAAACAGAATTACTCATAGAGGTCCTTCTGCAACTATAACAGCAATAGATACGCCAAGTGGAACATTAACTGATCCATCAAAAATTGCTAATCACTTTGGTATAGTTTGGGCTGAGTATGCATCGGACTCTAACTTTTCACCATTATTTAATGCATCAAAACACTCTATCGACATGGTCATAAACAGCACAGAAGATAAAATAGCGCAGTTATTGGAAGTACCAATAACTTTCCAAGAACTCACCAACTGCTTAAGTAAAGTTAAAGGAACTACACCTGGTCATGACCGCATATCTTATCATATGCTCAAAGCTCTTTCACGTAGCAGCAAGATAATTTTACTTAAATTATACAACACAATATTTGAAAGTGGCGTTATACCTCACTCCTGGAAATTATCTACCGTAGTCCCAATTGCTAAATCCAGTAATCCATCTTCAGTAAACGCCTATCGTCCTATTTCCTTGCTGCCATGTCTTTCTAAGATCATTGAACGAATCGTAGGTACACGGCTTTCATGGTTCTTAGAAAATAAAAATCTTATAGCTAAAGAACAAGTAGCTTTCAAGAGAAATAAGGGATGTGATGATGCACTTCTGCATATAGACTACCACATCACAAAAGCTCTATCTGCCAGGAATCACGTGACTATCCTATCGATTGACTTCGAAAGGGCGTTTGATAGAATTGGTCTCCATGTGATTCTTGATGCTCTAAAATCATGGCGTATTGGACCTAAAATTTTTAATTTCTTCAAATCATTTCTAACTAATAGACGTTTTAAGGTGAAAATCAATGGACTTATGTCAAAAGCCTTTCCTTTGATGAACGGTATTCCTCAAGGATCGCCGCTCTCAGTGGTTCTTTTTCAAATTGCGCTTAACGAAATTAGCAAGATAATAAAGAAAAACAGTTACATAGACCACTGCCTCTACGCTGATGACCTGTATGTCCTTTGTAGTAAAAATGATAACGCTAAAACCAACAGCATCTTACAAAAAATTCTTCAAGATATCAACAATTGGGCTAATTACTCTGGCGCGAAAATTTCTCTACAGAAAACCAAGAAATTTCACGTTTGCAGAAAACACAATTGTAATTCTGACTCCAACTTTGTTAAAATTGATGGAGTAGCAATTCAAAATGTAGATAAACTATGGATTTTGGGAATATTATTCTCTAGAAACTACTATTGGAAAGATCAATTATTACAATTAAAAAACTCAATAATATCTCGTTCAAATATTATACAATACTTATCAACAAAAAGTTTTGTCCATACAAATACCTTAAGTTACCTCACTAAGGTTCTAATATTAACCAAAATTGACTATGGTCTCTTTTTATACGGTAATAGTTGCAAAACTAATATTAATATTATAAAACCTCCTTACCATCGAGCCGCCAGAGCCTGTGTTTATGCATTTAGAACCACCCCAATTGAGAACATTCTGTGCGAGGCTAATCTTCCTTCAATAACTGACAGAATATATGTAGTAAAATCCAGAATCTTGCCCAAACTCCTCAATAGCACAAACTCGGTCTTAGATAAAGACATCTACTCCATCTCCACGGCAGTTAGACCTAAACGCATCAAATCTGCAATATCTCAATCTCTGTCTCTATGCAAAGAGTTTTCTATTCCGCTCACTACAATCAACCTATCACTAGCTATTTACAACAAAAACCATACCCCTCAGAGTGTATTTCTTAATTTGCTTTCGGAACATAAAAATTACTTAAAAAGCAATAACTGGCGATTCATCTACACAGATGGCACCAAATCGCAGAGCAATATACCAGCCTATGCCATAGTAGACGAAGACGGTAAATATCTCGCCCTGGGCATTCTTCCCGAGTATTCATCAGTCTTTACAGCAGAATCATGCGCTGTTTATCAAGCTATATGCCTTATATTAACAGATAAAAAGAAAACTGTAATTTTCACTGACAGCCTTTCTGTTGTAAAATCCATAATAAACCCTTTCAACAGCAGCTGGAATATAATTGTAAAAATAAGGGACACCATAATTGCTAATCAAAATATTATAAAACTATTTTGGGTTCCGAGTCACGTTGGCATTGCAGGTAATGAAAAGGCTGACATTGCTTACGATTAGGTCATACCGCCTTTTCTCATGAATGGCTTCTTAAAAAACAATCTCAAGCACCATCGTGTGCTCGTTGCAACGGCAACCTCAGCGTCAAACACATTTTATTGGAATGCCCAATACTTGCCGAACAAAGACGAAAAATTTTTGGGAACATCTCAGCTCTGAAACTTCTCATGGATCCATCTCCTGACAACATAAATAAAATATATAAATACGTTAAACTTTCAAAGTTGAAAATTTAATTTCTCTTCTCAATACTTTAACTATTGTCTATAAAATATATTCATAGAATTAGCTTATGTATGTTTTTTTTTTTTTTTTTTTTTTTTGTTCATGCTATTTTTATATGTATTCCCAATCAGAGCTGATGGCCATTGTAGCTAATGCTCTTAAATTACATTTAATCTTAGAATTTATTTCTTTTAGATTAAATAAACTAATAATAATAATAATAGTACACATACATGTATATACATTATTAAAATTTAATGGAAAAAATAAAGAAACCAAATATAGTTCTATAGAAAATAACATAGTAAATAAACCAAAGAGCGAACAAAACATATACATTAATGAAAAATAAATTAAAAAGGAATTAAAAGTAAAAAAAAAATTCTTTCAACTATTGTAGTTACCTAAAAAGAATTGATTTAACAAAAGGAAATTACATTTGATTTTAATCTTTTACGAATAATATTTTTAATATATTCACAAAAAACAATTCAATTTTCTTTTGTTTTATAAATTCTAACTAAGCGGTTCTAAAATCAGAAGCACTAGTTTTTGTATAGCGCGAATATGAAAATATTTGCATTTTTGTTAATTTATATTGTAACACAATCCTCACATTTAAAGTAGCACAGTTTAATTTTTTATACCCTTTACCACAAAAAGTGGAAAAAGGGTATATACATATAAGTTTGTCATTCCGGGTGTAATTTCTGCAATATCCATTTCCGACCTCATATAGTATACATATATATTTTGAATCCTTATGCATAGCGAAGTCGATTGAGCGATGTGCGTCTGTGTTAGCGTTGAAATCGAGTTTGCCTCGGCTGTCACTTTTATGTAAAATTATATATATGTATATGCAGTACCAAAATTTTTTTATTTTCTAATTCTCTGTCAACCCAATATTAACTCATAACAATCAATATGATACTGAAGTAGCATCTATAATGTTGTAAGTAAATAAGTAAGAATGAAAAAAATTAAAATTGCATTCGTGCCCGACCGATGATCGGAACAAAGCAAAAACCAATGTACAAGACGAAATTTAGAGAGAACGTTAAAGAAATACTTTAGTTTGTGTGTAAATTTCGTCTAACAAAATTAATATTGATATGATTACCACTCGTATTCTTATTTACAAATTTAGTTGGTTAAATAGATGATGTTTACAATTACACAACAAAAAGTAGATAGATGCAAAGAATGCTGATGAAGGACGTAGCGGTCCAGAAAGTGTAGCATACCATTTTGCTAGCGTCTAATTTTTCTTGTTTTCTTTGGAAAACGTCCACATACATTTGTAAAACTATTTTTTCTTTCTAAAAAAAAAGGTTTTTAGAAATTAAAATAAATGAACTAAAACCAGAACTAATTTTGAATTCAAATTTTATTTTCATAAAAATGGTACAAAAGGATCAAACTACAATTAAAGAAAGGTATTCGTCATAAAACCCACAAAACTATTAGAGAAATTGAACAGAGTAAACAGAAACAAAAAAAAAGTGTTAAAAAGACATAAAGCTACTAATAGTGTCCATAATAAAACGAAATTATGCAAAAGGTGCAAATTGTCCGACCGTGATAAGCTTGAAGCTAATCAGGAACGATCCACTTTTGTCAGCAATTTACAAAAAAAAAAAAAAAACAAGTTATATAAAATAAAAAATGTTAGCGTTAGTGCTGAAACAGTCCGCCAAGTCTTTAGAAGAAATAATTTACAATGAAGGTTTTGCCGCCGAAACCCATTAATATCAGGGAAAAATAAAAAACTGAAATACGCTTTCGCGATTTTTTCGATGCTTTTATTATCTTCTTAGATTATTTTTACAGACGAAACAAAAATAAACCTCTGAAAAACATTCGCTTGGAGAAAACCTTCTATTGAAATTCTAGACAAAAACATTAAAAAAATAGTCAAGTATGGTGGTGGTTCTTTTATGATATGGGGTTATATATATTTAAAGCCGGAGTTGGAGAAATACATTTTATAAATGGAACTATGAACCAAAAGTATTATATAAACATTTTATAAGAATACGTTTGGTAAAGTGCCGAATGCCTAGGCATAAACGATAAATTCGTGTTCTACCAAGACAAGGCTTTTATATGATTGCCCAATAGGAATGAAGAGTCCTCCCCAGTCTCCAAACTTGAATGTTATAGAACATATGCCCACATGCTTATAAAAAAGAGTATCTATGCGGAGGCCAAAATGTACTACCGCATTGAAGGAAGCAGTAACACAAGAGTGGTACAATATTAAACCCAAAGCAAAGGTAAGTCAACCAAGTATCGACAATTTATTTAACAGGAAATAGAAATACGAAGACTGCAATATCCCACTTTAAGTGTAAGCTTCAATTTTAGGAATTGCAATAGTAGTTATAGTACCTATGCAAAACGTAAATTCTCAAAAATAAAATAGGGCCTTTATTTTGCCTTACAAACATGACAACAAAATTTATTCTCTGTGTCCCACTTTAAGCCTGAGAAGCTGTATTGCTAAATTGCTGGAAAGGCGTCATAACAAAAAAAATTTAAAAAACTACGTCAGTCGAGTAGTCTTTAAATTTAACCGCCAGCAAATTTATTTATATGTAAAATCCGTTGATACATAATAATTGTATATTTTATACAAAACTTCAATTCAACTTAAAAAAGACCAACGATGCGGAGATGGTAGAAGCAGCTTGTAATCTTAAATGAGAGAAGCAGAGAAAGTCTCTTGCAGAGAGAAAGATAACATCCAAATGCAATTTTTGTCACAAATTAGGGCACTGGGAAAAATTATATGGTTCGAAAAGAAAACAAAAAACAAAAACAATAAAGTTACAAACACAAGAGCGACGACGAGGTTGCGTTTATTGCTTCAGCATCAGATGTAATATCGGCTCTAGACTTACTTACAGTTTTCAAATTCAGGACGGTTTCTATACATAGCTAGTAATGAAAAATTGTCCATTAAGGGATTCGGTACTATCAAAATTAAAGCTCTTGTTAATGACAAGTGGATCCCTCAGTGCTTACGAACGTTCAATATGTTCCTCAATTGAAACAAAATTTGTTTTCTACCGGTTCGGCTACAATTAAGGGTTTCTCAATGTTGATTGAATCGACTTGTTGTGTTTTAAGAGACAAAGACAAAAATATTGTAGCAACACGTAGTCATGTGGCGAATACAGAAAATTAACAATCTCTCCATCTCCATCTGGCGTCGCAGGCTTGGACACATAAATGCCGAAACAGTTAAAAGTATTTGTAATAAAAGCTTGGCTGATGGAGTTTGTGTGGCAGACAAAAGCAATTTCTTTTGCGAAGACTGCAAAAGGGCAAAATGCATCGGTCTTCTCAAAAGCAAGCAATAAATCATAAAACATCAAAGTGTGAATGTTTCCACATAGACTTGTGTGGTCCAATGAGTGACAATGGCCTTGGTGGAGTTCGATATTTCATGTTGCTAAATAACGAAAGTACATGCTTCAGGTATGTTTACTTTTTAAGAAATAAATAAGATGTATTTGAAAAACTAAAATGTTTCTTTCGGATGGTATGCAACATGACTGGCGAACGGGTGAAATGTGTACGATGCGACAACGGTAAAGATTTTGTCAACAAAGATGTTATTGAATTGTTGTCAAATAATGGAATTATTCTTGAAAAGTTATCAGCGTATACCTCAAAACAAAATGGCTTCATTGAACGAGACAACAGAACCGTCGTGGAGTCGGCACGAACGATACTACTTGCAAGTGGCTTACAAAAATGCTTATGGCCTGAAGCAGTAAGAGCAGCCGTTTATATTCTTACAGAACTGCTTCGGCAAATAGCTTAAGAACGCCGTTCAAAAGTTTGTTTGGAGAAAAGCCAAATTTAAGTCAGATAAAAATTTTCGGTACTAAATGCATGGTCTACAAACCTAAACAACTTGGTAGACATAAATGGGATGATAAGGCGAAAAAATTGTTTCCGGTAAGTTATGAACCTACAGCAAAAAACTTTCATGTGTACAACCCTGAAATAAATATAGTCATTGTAAGCTGTGACGTTGTTTTTAATGAAAATTTTAAGGTACATTTATTTTACTAGGTAATAGTGGCTCTACAACAAATACAACATTTGTAAAAACAACATGGATTTTTATTGTTGCTTTGTGAGTGGAAATGTCAAAAATAGAAAAAGAAAATAAAGAGAATTGGTCTAAAAACAAACGCTCTCTTTGTTCTACATATGCTTGTTGTTAGTGTTTTTTTAAATTCGTAAACAAAAGTAGGAAAATATAAACAACATTTGACATGTCCAACTACAAACCAGCTGGGCGGACGACAGTACCTAGTAAAATAAATGTACCTTGGAAAATTTCTAAAAGTTAAACCTTCTCAAAACTAAGAAAAGAAAGAAACAAATAACGTTAACAATGGACACCAATTATCAAGAATGGATGATACATTCATAAAAAAGGAAGATACGACAACAAAACCTAAAAATTCGCCAGAATCAATTAATAATGAAAGGGAACATTTACGATATACTCTACGAAAGAAAATTATACCCCCGCAGCGTTTTGTGATTGACTACGAGAGCTGTTGCGCAACTTTTTTGGAACCAGAGACATATAATGAAGCCGAACTAGACTCGCTTGAGCAAAACCAAACATGGGAACTGGTAAAAAACCTGATAACAAGAATATTGTTGGATCTAAATGGGTATTTAAAACTAAAGCAAATCCTCAACAAGATCCCATATTTAAAGCGCGATTAGTAGCCAAAGGCTATTCCCAGCGGGCAGATATAGACTTTAAGGAAACATACTCTGCAGTGGTCAGATACGACTCAGTGAGAGCTGCAACGCACAAGCTGTAGTTGAAGACAATGAGATGATTCATCTTGATGTCAAAACAGCCTTTCTGTTTGGTGATCTTAGCGAAGATATATATATAGATATATATATATATATATATATATATATATATATATATATATATATATATATACATGGAAGTTCCAAAAGGTCTAAAAATCGCCCAAAATAAAAATTTAGTTTTTCGTCTGAAATGGACTGAAACAAGCTTCTCGAAATTGGAATAAGAATTTTATTGATTTTCTTAATGATTTTTTAAAATGATCATTTAATATGAAACAATCTACTGGCGATCACTGTGTATTTTATGGAAATATTAAAATTGCAAAAATAATTTTACTCTTAAATGTAGACGACGGGTTAATAATTTCTTCTGACAAATCTGGAATTAAATTTTTCATTAATGAATTGTCAAAACAATTTCGTATTACTTATAGTGAATGTAATTATTATGTTGGACTTAAAATACACAGAGATAGATTGCAAAAATCCATTAAAAAAATCAACAAGCCTATAAAAAGAAAATACTTAAAAAATTTGGCATAGATGAAGCAACTACAATTTCAACACTAACTGTTGCCGAAGAAAATGTCCAATATCCTTTTAGACAAGCTGTTGGCTCCCTGATTTTTGTAGCTATAGTATCTAGACCAGATATGTCGTATGCAGTTGGAGAAGTAAGCAAGTATACTGAAAACCCGAAAAATATTCACGTCAAAGCCTTAAAGCGAACATTTCATTACAGCATTGGGCATAAGTCGAAAACACCACTAAAATTTGAAGGGTATACTGCTGCAGATTTTGCAAGAGACATTGATACAAGAAGATCTACAACTGGCTATATGTTTCTCATCAACGATAGTGCAGTGAAAAAAAAACCAGGGCACTATCTACTACAGAAGCGGAATGTGAAGGCGCAAAAGAAGCTTTATGGCTTCAGCAGTTGTTATTCGACATTGGTTATTTCCAAATACACCTATAACTCTCATTATAAATAACCAAGGCGCACTTCGTCTAATTGGAAATCCTGAGCTACAACATAGTATAAAACATATTGACATAAGAGTGCAGTTCACTAGAGACCTTCAAAACAACAAAATTATTGAATTGAAATATGTCAGTAGTGAGTTACACTATGTCCACACGAGACGAATTTTCATCATAATGTCTGATAAAACGCCGGCAGAACAATTGTCAAATTTATATTAATATCACTTCAAAAGGGTAGACGTTGATGATTTAATATTATGATGAATAATTCTTTATTGGTCATTGTAAAGGCAATTTTTCCAAATATTTCTGTGTAAATATTATTTTTTGAACTTTCGGTTGGTTTTTATATTAATAATATAATAAAAAAATGCCTAAGCTATAATAATTTAAAATTTTATTAAAAAAAATTATATGTCAAAAATAAAATCACATATAAAATGACTTTTTATATCATGATGAATTTATTAGTCTATGAGCTCTGATAACTATATCATAACGATGATATAGTACTAATAAATGAAGTCTACACAGGATGAATTTTCATCATAATATAAATTTGACTTTCATCAAGATATAAATTCATCAGGTGTAGACTCCCTGTTACAGCATGCTGATGTTTTTAAAAAACTTTTGACAAACCAGTTTTTCAAAACCAACTTTGAGCTTTTAGGAATGTTGCAATTGAAATAATGTGAGAAAGTGTTAAAAGGATATATCGTGTGATTGCAACACTTCACTGTAATACTTGTTTTATCTTTTTGCTTTTGTACCTATTTGTACGTGACTACGTGCCGTATTCTGATTGGATGTTATATTCAGCTAGACATATCTTATTTGAAATCTCAGCTAGCACGATATGAAAATCCTCCAAACACCATGAATGCACTTTGGAGCAGAATAACGTTGGATTGGAACAAAATTCCTTTAGGTTTTATTTTGAATTTGTATGAATCGATGCCAAATAGGGTAAAAGAGTTGAAAAAAGCTAAAGGATATTGGACCCGATATTAAACAAGGGTAGATTGCCGCACTTTTGTGCATTGCTGCAAAAGTGAGGCAATTCCATATATTTTTCTTTATTTATCTCGGAAACTTGCTGGATTTTTTTATCAATTCTTTTGTTTCTCTGTTTTACATTTATATAGGTGTATTTAGTTTTGTAAGAAACTTTGTACAGAAGGTAATGATAATAAAGTAATATTTGAAAATTCTCTCTGATATACATTGCCTCATATATGCTCCACAGTGTACGTACATATGTAATGATAACCATTGTTATAAAAGGTTTACAAGTGGCTAAATTTGGATGGTGCATTTTGTATTTCAGAGTCCCGTCGTACCATTTTATTGACTTTGCTTTTAGTAGCCTTTTTTGTCAATAGTATCACTATCGAAAAAAAAATGACGATAATCCGCTTAAAACAAAACTATCGATACTATCGATAGTACCATCGATAGTTTTACAGCTCTACTTTATAATTTAAAATAAAATTATTATATGTTTTCTATGTAATAAAATAAAACATGAATAAGTATGTATGTTAACAAAGACTATCAGTTATTATACAGTACGTTCATAAATAATAGCACATTTGCTAATCTGTAAATTAATAATTCATAAAATTTAAACAGGGCATGCTATAACTTTCATCTCTTTGTGTAAACTTTAATTATATGTTCTCTTTTCAAAATTGAGCTCATATTACACAAAACTCTCAGGAATTACAAATACCGTTATCAAAATTGCTTACATTTATATATTTAGCATATTTAAGCGTTCAAATTGTATAGCACAAATGCAAAAAATTCTTTGTATAAAAAAACTACCGTTTTAAAACAACATATTGCATTCAGTTTTATTAAAAATATTAGTTATAAGCAAAATGCCACGCGGAAAAGTACTTAGCGAATTTGAAAAAGTTCAAATTTTAACATTGACAGAAATTGGTGCGTCGAAAGCTGAAATTGCAATTCAAATCTGCAGAAGTCGAAAGGTTGTTTAAAATTATTTGGCAAATATTGAAAATTATGGCAAAAATAAAAGCAGTGGTAGAAAAAAAAAGTTGAATGAACGCAAGCGCAGTCTTATTCTAAGGACAGCAAGCAACAGTACCAAAAGCTGTAACCAACTTGCTGCATGCGTTTCCAACAAAGTGTGCAAAACGACCATTTGGAATGTTCCAAACTCTTCCAAACATATTCAAAGACAGATAATGAAAAAAGCTCCTCGCCTTTTGAAACGTCATATCAATGCACGTTTGGAGTTTTGCAAAAATAATATGAATACAAATTGGTCAAATGTAAGTTATTTAACACCTTTGAGTTATAACTTGGTTAACTTATTTGTTTCTTTTTAAAGATAATTTTTTCAGATGAAAAAAATTTAATTTAGATGGCCATGACGGCAATAATAGTTACTGGCGTGACTTACGAAAAGAACCCCAATGTTTCTCACGAAGAAACTTTTGTGGTGGTTCTGTTATGATTTGGGGTGCATTTACTGAAGAATGCTGTTTGGAGTTGCAAATCGTACCAACCAAAATAAATAGTGAAAAATATTGTGAATTGCTTAAGTGCAGTTTAATGCCATTTTTACATAATAATATAAATAAGAAATATATTTTCCAGCAAGACAATGCAGCCTGCCATGCCAGCAAATTTACAAAAGAATGGTTAAGCTCAAATAATGTCGATGTTTTGGAATGGCCTCTTTGCTCTCCAGATATGAACCCTATAGAAAACATATTGGGAATTCTCGTCAGGAGAATTTATGCCGGCAATCGTCAATTCATGAGTGTTAATGAACTCAAAAATTCAATTTTCAAGGAATGGGAGGCACTGGATCAGGCTCTTCTGAAAAAATTAACAAGTTCTATGAAAAATAGAATATTTAATTGCATTAAATCGAAAGGTGGTCTAATAAATTATTAAAAGGTTTTCTTTTATTGTTTTTGTTAAATAAATAAATGAAGTTGTTGTTTAGTCTTTGTTATACAAAGAATTTTTTTGCATTTGTGCTATACAATTTGAACGCTTAAATATGCTAAATATATAAATGTAAGCAATTTTGGTAACGGTATTTGTAATTCCTGAGAGTTTTGTGTAAAATGAGCTCAATTTTGAAAAGAGAACATATAATTAAAGTTTACCCAAAGAGATGAAAATTATAGCATGCCCTGTTTAAATTTTATGAATTATTAATTTACAGATTAGCAAATATGCTATTATTTATGAACGTACTGTATAACATAAAAAATGCTTTTTGGTAAATTTGATTACCTTCGTCGATGTGACAACTATTAACGCACTTGAAATATACATTACCATTCCAGGTTAAAAACAAAAATAAAGTTTCTGAACTCGTAAGCAAGTTTTGAATTTGCTTTGTTGTTTGACAGTATGTTACTTGCTGGTGGGGTTCTGTTGTCCAAAAATAATAAAGTTGATTTTTTTAAATCTTTTGTAATTGTGGACGAGCATTAGATAATATTTTTATTTAATATTACTACAAAACGCTTAAAGGTGTGTGGCGTGAAGGCGTGTAGTACACAATTTTAACATTATTTGCTCAAATTTAAAGAAGGTTTCAGTTATTTTTTTAAGAAATATAAAAATTTCTTTACAAATTATATGAATAAATACACTACAAATAAAAATTAATGCAGCAAAAAATAACAGTCTAAGTCATAAAAAGTTCCTATTTTAGATTTTAAGTTTACAACAGTAACTGAACAATTTTAGTTTAACCATTTTAAAAAATTTTTATGTAAAAACTCACAATAAGATTTAAATATCCAATCTACCCTTCAAACAATTTAACGTTTTTACCTAGCAACACATATTATCATATTTTACTTAGTGCTTTTAAAAACTAATTTTCAATCAACCCGAAAACCGAATGTGGTTATCTCTTTATATTTAGATTTTGCAAAAAAGGGAACCTTTTTAGTAAAACTGTATGTTTTTGGTTACAGGAAAGTACCTGAACAAGAAATGTAACAAAAACTTAAAAATAAATATGTTTTCTTTATATTGGTCATATATAACATGAAATGTATTTGAATAAAAAGTTCTATGTTTTATTTTATGAAATAAATTTAGTTTGGCCCCGTAGCTCCAGAGGCACAGAAAAAGCAATTTGAAGAAAAAAATCTTATGTGATAAGTCCTGCTAAACCTAATATTTTTATAATTACTGACGCCTTACATTTTTATAAGAAAATCAAATATTTTATAGCGCAATGGCACAATATGGGTGTAATATGAAAGCTTTTTAGATAAACTATTAGGGTCATTACACAATATGGGTATGATAGGAAAGCTTTTTAGATAAACTATTAGGGTTCTTACAACATTATGTATGTTAAAAAATTGATAGACCTTTAGGAACCAGTTGAATGTGCTTCTTTTTGTATCAAAAATATTCTGTAATGCGTACATATTCATATTATTCCATTCCTTCACAAAGAGTCTTAGATATCACAAAATATTTATAAACACTAGCGATACGTTACTTTACTTTTTCATCCTAAAATTACTTTTTCTACCCCGGACAAACCGTTATTTGTAAAAAAATGTCTCAATAACAAAATTCATTTTATTTTTGGTTTAAAGTGAGGTAGAGGCTACAATATAAAACATATTTATTAAAGATTTATAAAAGGCGTATTAGGCTATTAAAAGCTTATGAATTCCCTTTTGTGGACTTGTGCATATATAAACGCTTACGGTACAATTACGCATTAGACTGTAAAACAATTAAACTAATAAACAATATAAAAAAATTTTTTTCTTTATATACCTTGTGGCAGATCGTAAGAGAATCTAAATTGTACTCTTCTTAATTATATTTCTAAAATATATTTTTAAATATTAGCCTCCGTTAACGATATCTTGTACTGTACATATAGTACAACATTGTAACTGATGTAATCAACACTGTTTATGTTGTGTGCTTAAAATAATAATGTTTATTAGTGCTAGAATAAGAAATTAATTCTATTGGGTAATGACATGCTAAATTAATGTAAAATAAAAAATTTAGTTTAGTTAATAAAAATTGTTACAAGAACTAACACTTTAAATAATAATTAATATATATATATATATATATATATATATATATATATATATATATATATATATATATATATATATATATATATATATATATATATATATATATATATATATATATATATATATATATATATATATATATATATATATCTTTAAAAAATAAAAATCTATTATCTGCTTCGCAATTCGTGCTTACTTTTTGATGTTTTCTGTGTAGAAAAATAACTTGCGAGAAAATCAAAGTTTCAAACTATTACTGCGTGGCCAGTTTGAGTTAACTTACAAACCAATAAGCCTTTTTTGTAAATGTTTATTTCCTAAATAAATGAAAATGATACTGATAAATTTAGCATTCCTTTTAATTTTTTGTTTTAAGAAGATATCTTTTTTAATAAATTTTTATTTGGGGTTTTAATTTTTTCAACTTCAAATGTGGCAAAGCTTACGTATATTTATTTAATAAGAGCAACTTATTTGATAAATTTTTTATGTATGGCAAACAATTCATTAGGTAGGTCCAGTAGCTGTTTTTGACATTAAAACTACCTTACTTTTTACATGTACTTTGATTTAATTCAAAACGATCAAATAGCAACCAAAAACCTTAATAATAATGTTTTCTATTTCTAAAATAATTCTTTTAAAAAACCGACCTTAAAACAGATTTTTTATGTCTGCTTATAACGGTTTAAAAGGGTAACCACATACATGAAATTTCATTAATTATTGGAAAACCCTTTAATTTCCACATCCACTTTTTTAACTTGTTGTTATAGCGGGCTTAGCAATACAGGTTCCTTGTTCAAAAAATTTAGCTATATACATCAAATTGCATTAAATATTGCGATACCTTTCAATTTCAAAAATCAAATTTTATACTTGCTGTTGTAGAGGACCTGGATACTGGATCAATATATATTTCAACGATCTATATAACGATTCAACAGCTTGCCCAAATACATCAGCTAACATCAACTATTATAACATCATTTAATTAGATATTCCAGTAGACGGTTATTATGAACAAGCCTCATAAATAATTTAAAATATAAGAAATTTCAAAATGCTGACAAATTTTTATAGTTATTTGATTCTTAAATTTAGTTGTTAACTGAAAAATTGCTGATAGTAAATTCCTTAATGTAACTTGATCTTTAAAATTATTTTTGTTCATATATGTATTATTTGCATTAAACTGCTGACGATAGATTTCTATTATTTAAAATATTCACACAGGTAAATTCTAGAATGCTTACACTTGAGTTTTAAATTAAGATTTTATGTATAAAAGAAACGGTTAAAGAAGGAAAGAAATAACACAGAGACTAGTAAGCTGTGAACTAGTACTTGTCATAATAAAAATAAGTAGTTTTCCTCATAATTTCCTGCGAATCCTACGGGACCCTCCAGGATAATATAGGAAACTATTAGATAAGATATAACAATTTTTTGGCGCAGCCGGTAAGGGCGCAGTCGCGAGTTTTAACATCATTTAAATTAATAGATAAACTAATTTTGCGTAATCGCGCCGGAAAAAACCTACAATCCTGTTGAAAGAAACGTTAAGCTGATTTACGTGGAAAACAGAAGTTACAACTAAGTTAAAACCTACAAATCGACTAAGGGTCTAAAGCAGCTCCATTCGAATACGCTTTGGAATTTTAAAGAACGCGACAAAGTTTGAAAGAAAAGTGGTAGGATTAACAACGACGTAAAAAAGAGGGCAAATAAAATCAATCATACAATCTACAACAGAATTTCGGTTAAATATATATATATATATATATATATATATATATATATATATATATATATATATATATATATAAAGAAAAATTTATATGGTATGGGAAGCGCTCGCATCGTCTCCAGATATAATTATTTTATACATACAAACGATGTGAACCAACTGGAAAAAATTGTAGGAAACTCCAAGGCAATAATAAAACGACTAGAGAACAGTGACTTTAGCTGAATAGCCAGAGAGAACATCCTGAACATGAAAAAAAAAATACTACATACATTAAGGCCAGAACGCTTTCAACAAGGTATTGTAAACGCGGGTGGCTCTCTACTAAAATTTGTGTGGGGCACCATGGAAGAGGATGACAGAGTAAAGATAGAAGAACATCAACGAATAATTGAAGAGAACAACCACAACCTTATTGAGAATTTAAACAAACAAATACTAAGTCTAAAAGACGTAATAATCTCAGATAGAAAAAAATCGAAGGCAACAACAACAAAGAAATCATGCAGCAGACAATAGTAAATGCGAACTACTAAAACCAGAGGAGGTACGGAAGCTCAACATTGATTTTGAAACACTAAAAGGCATTAAAATAGGACTAGTAAAATCCACAAACAGAGAGAAATTCAGTATAGGATGAAACAACGCAGATTTAAACCATTTAGCAACATCAACACAATAAATATCACCGCAAACAGTCAACAATATGCCAGTAGTGGGACGTAATATAACAGCCATGTTGCATGAAAATAATACTCTGAGATGTTATTTAGAGCCTTTAGAAAAGTAGAAAATAGAAGAAAAAGAAAAATACTAAAGATTATGTATATTACCTACATATACAACATGTTCAAACGGATGGTGTGTGAATTTATTAAAACATCAGCTAATAGAATATTATTTAGTTTCGAATTTTAAGTTCCAATTGGAACCGAAGAAACAACCATCACCAAGCGTGGATGACTTCTGTGAAATACTGAAATATCGGATTCAAAAAGTTATCAGGTAGTTAAAACAACACCTAGTAGAACATTATTTAGTTTCGAATTTGAAGTTCCTATTAAAACTGAAGAAACAACTACCAACAAACATGGATGACTTCAGTAAGATACTCAAATATCAGATTCAAAGAAGTTATCAGATAGTTAAAACAACACCTAGTAGAACATTATTTAGTTTATATCTTTTCTAGCTTAAAAACTACAAGTTTTTTCAATTTAAAAATTCATTTTTTTCAATTTTGTGTATTTTAGCTATAAAACGCCCACTAATCGATTTTAATTTTAAAATTATGTTTAAGCTAACTATATGTGTGTACGTGTAAGCCAATTTCGTATGAAATTGCTCAGTCTTGTAGAAGATAGAGGTCCATCAATTTGACCTATTTTACATCAAAATTTCGATTTTACCCTATATTTCCCATCATCCCAAGGCGAAAGAGAATTAAAAAATAATAAAAAAAAACACCAAGTAAAAAAATTGTCAGTCGCCAATATTTTTCGAGTTACGGGACTCAGAAATTTCTTAAAATATCAATATGTGTACCATTAAAAAGCTTTTGAAGAGCTCTTTAAGGAAAAAAAAAATGATTAACCCAATACGAGCCGACTGCATTTTTAAGTAATATTATACATATATATGTAGTACTTAATTTTTGTACCCTTTACCACAAAAAGTGGAAAAAGGATGTAACTAAGTTTGTCATTTCGTTTGCAATTTCTACAATATTCATTTCTGAACCCATATTTTCCGAGTTACGCCCTCTAAAATTTTCAAATTTCTTAAAATATCAATACGGATGTCATCTTAAAGGTTTTGAAGAGATCTTTAAAAAAATACTTTAGAAATGCTTTTTAGAAATGCCGATGACATTTTTATTAAAATTTTATATAGAACATTTCACCAAAAATATTAAACTTTGCTTAAAAATTTGTTTGAAAAAAATTGTAATTTTTTCTAAAAACTGAAAATTTAAGAAAATAAGCTCTAAATTACCAAAAAATTTTGAAATTTTATTTCAAACCGAAAATGCATAAAAAATAAATAACACTTTCAACAGTTTAAAAGTTTTCTAAAAAACCTATATTCGCAACATAAAAAAAAACATTTACACTATTAAAGTTCAGCTTACTAAGAGCCTTACCTTTCGCGCTTATATATCAATAGATTCTTTAATGAAGGAATGTGCAGAGCAGACGCGAAGGTGATTTATAAGCAATTCAACTTTACTCCAACTATCTTCATTGGCAATATCAAAGATTACCAAAAAATTGGAATTTCATTAACGATTGATATTTAAAAAAAATATTTTTTTGCAATATAAAATTTTAAATTCCATTTAAAAAACACATTTACACTATTGAGTCATTTTTCACTTAAAATTAAGAAAAAAATTCTATTTGCAAATTTGAAATTTAATTTTAAACCGATATATATATACATATATACATGTGGTTATGAATATATGGTGAAGGGGGAGAGAATTTCGGGATTAACGCTCCCGCAGGTGTGGAGAGCGTATCAAAATGGGTGCAAGTGCTCTAAGAAGCCCTGTAACAGGACGAGTGGATACCGCCCCAAATTATGCATCCTACCAAAAAGGTGCCCTCGAGATATGTGTAGTTAAGAGGATGACGTCTCTATGGTTTCCCTAATCAGTAGATGGGGTTTTTAAACCTGTTCGTCGAGGAAAAAATTGATATCCGGCGAAAGGCATTAGGATCAAGTACAATACGATCCTAATTATGACATTTCTGGAAATATTGTATTTTCCTCTAATTTTTATGAATTCAAATTTTAATTACTACCATTTGTATTTTGTAACACCGCCACCAAAAAATAAAGCTTTTCTGGTGTAAAGTCATCATATTCCAATTTTCCACCAGAACGCTTCAGTTGTATTATAATGTCAAAATGTGCTTAGGCAATTTAATTGAAACTCTTCGTTTCAAAAGTAGTGTTGTTAGTTAATTTATTACTAGCAGTTGACAAATCAAGTATTTCTGGGCAAAAGCCTACTTCGAACTCTGATACGTTTTCATGGATATTTGCTTATCTCTAACGTAGCACGAATAATCACGTTGAATAAAGCTTACTAAACGATCTTCCTTTTATCTCTCTTATCTCTTACGTTAGCCAATCGCCGGCTGGAACATTCACGTTAGGTTTCGAAAATCCCAAATTAATCTTGACTCTAACTACCAATAATCACAGCGTTTTTCAAGTCATTATTTTCTGGACCTATAACGTATTATCCCTATTTTTTCTTATAAAAGATTATCTAAATGTATATTGTTATAATTTATTATTGCTTTGCATAGATAAAATATATCTATGTATATCAAGTACATATGTTAACGCAAAAAACGTTGAATGCCCTTATTACAAAATATTTCACAATCATTGAATTGCTGACACAATTGCAGACAAAGTTCTGAGTATTTAATATTGCGAAATAATAACAGCGCGTGTCATTTTGATTACCATGAAAATTAATATTTAGTTTAAAGTTATCGTATGAACATAATTTTATAAGTTCAGTTCTATTTTGAAGATGAAACAATAAAGTGTCAAGTGATTTAAAGTGAATAAATAAAAAGTTGTTTTTGTTAAACAGTTAATTGACAAAAATGTAATTCATACAAGTCTACAACAAACATAACAATAAATTATAACAACAAGCAATTTGTTTGTGTAAAAATCATAAATTGTGTCGAAAAACAGTTTTATTTGTATTTTTTTCTTAAAATGTAGATTAAATTTAATTTCTGTTAACAATAGTAATATAAATTTTAACAAATTGATCTGTTTATATTATGATCAATTCAATTTATAATTATGCAAGAATTTACAAAAAGTGCGTCAAGTGCAACTTGAGACTAAAATATTTATTTTGAAAATTTCGTTTACCACATCTGAGGAAAATATAAACAAATTATATAAAAAAACTAAATGAAATATAACAATAACAAAAAAATTATTTGAAATAGCCACTTTGATTAGAACTATTTGTAACAGAAATATTTTTAATACTGTTGTAGCTATTTTATACACTTACGCCAAGTACATCAAGTACATGCAAGTCTACAAAAAATTCAACATAAAAACAATAACAGGTAATTTGTTTGTGTAAAAGTCATCTAGAGTGTCAAAAAGCAGCTGAAGTAAGTTTATTTATCATAAGGTCGCATTATGTGTGAATGAATGAAGTATGACATAAAAGACAAATTTCAGCTACTAAACAGTAAATAACTCATAACTTATAAGTCTAAATGCAAACAACATATATTTTATATTTAAACTTTTGTTAATTTTTTAATAATGTAAATATGCTATAGCTTTATTTCTTTATCGCTCACAAGCACCTTAGGAAATCTGATTATTTTGTAATAACCCGAGACACTATTAAGATTAATAAAAACTGAAATAAGCGTCGACGTCAGCATTTACTTCACGATACGCCAATTTTATTAAATGCGCTTCTGATTTCGCGATTGTAGTGCCGTTGTACCAGTTAAGCGCGTATAGTAAGAAATAGCCCATTGCATTTCATGCCCAAAAGTTAAATTTATGCCAACTACTCTACAGAGTAACCGAAAAAGTTTATTTGAAAGCTGTGATGGCTATACGCAAGCTCAAGGCTTGTGTGGAAATAATGCCATTCACGATCATCACGGGTCACGAAAATTTAAAAAGCATAATGAGCTTAAAAGATTTCTTGAAAAGAATTTGTAGGTTGTCACAATTTTATGCCTTTAACTTTAAAATTAAGGATCACTAAGCATTAGAAAATATTTGTCGTAGTTATGCCTTCCAGAGTACCACAAAACACCTCATTAGAAGCATATAAAGCGAATCATTTGCTTAATTTTGTTGAAGATATGGGTAGAAAGTATCAAAAAAATGTTGATTATAAGTTCTGATGGAAAAACATAAGTCCTGGCAAATCTTTAGAATATTATGGTTCTCAACGAGTTGAACCAATGCCTTAATAGAAAGAGCGCATACAATTAGTATTTCCGCTCATTGAGGCAAAGCCAAAACCTAAAAGAATTTATTAAAGACCTATGAAGTAAGGGAACAATAAAATGCCAAAAATTGGTAAGGAAGTAGTGACAGGGCGGCTATTCAGAATTTTGAATCATTGATTTTTCTCGCCATTTTTTTCAAATTGGCTTATGTGAGATTGAAGTCTTTTAGAAGCAGCCACAGGGTTGTGGTTAACAGCGAAAACTGGATCGCACGTAAAAGTTTACAAGCGAGTCGCTAGACTCCTGCGCATGTCTGCAGCGATCATTATATAGCAAAATGACAACATGATGCTACTTTGGGGCACTCCAGCTAACATCTGTCTTATGCTGTTATTTTATTATATTAGTTATTTCGCATGTTTTTTTTAATACTACTATGATTTTTCCTAAAGCTAAATTTTTGGTTGGGATTAATTTGATTTGCATCCATATTTGTTTTATGGTCAGTAAGTTTGTTGGAAGCTATAATGTTTCTTGAATGACTTTCTTAGAAATGAAAATTTCTAAATAATTTGTACGCCACGTACAAAAAAAAAACGAAAGATATAATATAGGGGCGAGAAAGCTGATTCTTCCTTTGACAATGAAGTATATCGAAAGAATACAGTACCCAGTAGTTTTGGGAAAATGTAAACGCGCAGTTTTTTCTGAAATTTGTTAAATGTCGAGTCCTTAGGCCGATACGAAACAACGTGTATAAATTAGAAACAGTGCAAGGTAATTTGGATCGGAGTATTTTATTCTATATATACAATAATATTGTAATAATTATGCTAAACAAACTGATATATTAGAATATTGCTAACAGTGTAAGCCTATTTGAATAGCAACAGAATAATCTGAGGGTATGACTTTACTCATAATTTTAGATCTTATATGTTATTTGAAAACCACGCATTTCGTCTTCATTGAAGTTTCCAGGGAAGTAAATCTTTATATGTCCGTACGGCCAACGCAGTACATTAGCGTAATTATAAATATAATTATAATAATGTAAGTAATGTGCACGTACAATACTATATATTAACACAAAAAATATTCCAAAAAATAAATTTTCATATTAAAAATATTCTTGATAAAAATATTTGTTTAAAGCATATCTGGGGTACGAAGAAAGTCATGTTTGAAAATATTGCAAGACTGGTTAAAGATCAGGGTGTTGAAATTTTCTACGGTTTTCTGGAGTAGTTTCCATGCACACTTTTCTTGCCAAGGCCTAATTATTTTACCAGGTAGTATCGTGTAGCAACTGACTATTTTTAGTTTAACTTTGTTATGAGTAGAGCAGCTGTCAAAACAGTATTATTTTATATGCACTGTATTAGAAAAGTTCGAATTTTTAATATTCTTATAAATAGAATTGTAACAAGTTTTAAATCAATTTAAAAAACAAAGTATGTACATTTCAGACCTAGTGGAATTCAATTACAAATCAATTACAATAAAATGTAATGAGTAATTTGATATTTTCAATTACAAATTACAAGTAACTGTAATTATAAATTTAAAAACAAACTAAAAGTAATGATAATTAGGCAATAATCATTACTTGATATTAGACAAAATTTAATTATTCTTAAAAATATTAATTGTAACTAAAAATTTTTCTAAAAACTTCGGAAATGCTTTCAACACTCCCTTAACATCTTCAGCACCAGTTTAACATCTAGGCAGCAAAGCTTAACAGGTAAAAATTTTCAAAAAACGATTTTTTTCAGCAAGTGAAATTCTTCTTTAACTCCGCACTTATTTTAGTATGTTATTTATATATGTACACATCCGCATGATTTATATCTCTCGTTGTATTATGTACTTTACTGTGCTTTTGTTTTTTTACAAAACTCCTACTAAATTTAAATAGAATTATTTTTGAAAGATTTTTAATAGTTTAAAAATCCTTACAATCAGATTCTGCAATTTTCACTCATTAACACAAAAAAAAATTTGTTGGAGATTGGGGTTTTTTTACGACGCAGCCGAAAACTGCATTAAAGCAATATATTTTATAAGGTATAAGTAAAAAATTCGGTGGCTAGTACTGCAAAACATGTTTTAAAATTTTATTATTATTTGTTAGATAAGTAATTGTAAACTATTTATAATTTTAAAGCGCTGTTATGTGCTACATTTACAAAATATATTATTAAATATTCGCTCACTGATTGACCTTAAGTTCTATTTATATTCGGTTTTAATAATTCTAACTGGTTTTTAATATAAGAGTAGTTCAGAATAGAAAAATATTTTCGCCCATATAAATAACAATTACTTCAACAATATTCAAAGAAATACAATAAATACACAATATCTGCTGTCAGAAGGTATGGTTCAAATATTTTATCGCATACTTGGTGAAAACTTGTGCTCATTCCGCAAAGAACAGGGTAAAGAACAAAGTAGTGTTAACAAAATGGTTTTAATACCTGTACATTTTTAAAACAAAATATAATCATTAACTTTTTACAGCAACAGACAAATTCTAATACAATCCTCATGCTAATCACAACCTCAAATACCATTTAATAAACAACGCAATAGCATCGTCTTTGTTATCTCATACCTAAGGCTGTAACATAGAAGGAAAAAGAAAAAATTTCAAGATATTTAAATTCTAGTCGTTTTAACTCGCCTATAAATAGTATTCGTAATTAGGGTGTTTGTTTATATATATGCATAACGTTTGTGTTTTTAACAGTGTTGCTAACGTAATTGTGCAGAGCGGAGCAAATTAAAACGTTGCAATACGCAATTTTAAGAATGACTTGCTTAATTCAGAAGCTTAAGTAGTTTATCGTTTAATAAAATACAATTTTTTTACCAAAAAAAAATTTTGAAATTAAATCAATCGTTGAAACTTTTAATTGATAATTATTTTAAATATATTTCACAGAACATTTACATCTACTTTAAACTATAGCTACATATAATATTATAAAATTATAATAGGGCCTTGTGAATTAAACAAATATATTTTTAACGGAAAGGTAAAAAAAAATAAGTAAATGTAATGCGTTACTGTCTATTTAATGATGTTTATTATGATTTAAGTTGGTTAAATTTTTTATAACATTTTAACTAATTTGTGCCTTAGAATTAACTTATGCTACTCAATATATTTTATATATTCCTCACATGATAAAAATAAATTTCCAATTAATACAACAAGAACACATTTTCGATTAATCAAATGTTAACGTATCACAAAGATAGCGCCGACAAAAGAATAAAGTACAGCAAAAAAAAAAATCTATCAGTCGAATAATAGAAATAATATATAAACAATTATACTTATTGCCACCTATGAATTTTTTCCTAATACAACCACTCTACTTTTAAATTCATGCGATATTATATATACATCTGTTTAAATAACTAATTTGTTTAGTACAACTTTTAACGAAACCGCTGTATACAAAATAATAATTTTCCTGACATTTGCATTCGCTAATAATAAAGGTTTGCTTGTCTCAAACAGAAGGTAACTTAAATACTAAATTAATAAAGCTTACAATACGCCTAATTAACCACAAGACATTTCTATAATTTGTTAAAATAAAGAATTAAGTACACACAACCATATCCATACACACACACATTTTTGATCAAAAAACAATAGAATACGACAATGCACATTGACGGGTTCGGCAACACAAGGTCGTAAATCAGCTATGGCGTGAACAGCTAAATATTTATTAGATTCAAATTAATTGTTTATTATGCGAATATTTATTGTTTCTTTGTCAACGCTATTAAAACGTTACCACTTAATCCAGCACATGAAGCGAGAAATCAAGCTAAAATAACTTTCTAGTAGAAAGACAGCCCACAGTGGCACATATTTTGAGAAGGCGGCCAAAAATCATTTTTGAGGTTACCGATCTTAGTATTTTCTTTATCATTCGAAAGTAAATACCAGTAAACCTCGAGAGGCAAAAATTTAGAACTCTGTTCCAACTATAACACACTGAACAGGGTGATCCAAAATAGACTTTCCGAATATTCTGGTAAAATGAATTTTATTTTAATAAATTCTAATTTTAAAATTACTATAACTTTTTTGTTTTAAAAGATATCAAATCAAAATATTTTTTTAAATGTGCAGTTTCTTAGTTATCAGTGCTAGCAATGATGTTATTAGAAGTTGTTATATTTTTTGCTTAAAAAAGGTTAATTCTAGTCGTCAAACCACATCAAAAAGATATTTCTCTGTGTTATAGCCCAAAATCTGCCCTACACACCTATAGCCCATTATATATGCGCCAGTTTGCGACCTTGTGCACCAGAGCAATTTTTCTGACCAAGGGTCAGGTATTTTGTACAAAAATTATGAATACATACGAATTTAAAAAAAAAAATTCTACAGTTACTTTTAAATTATTATAAAAAGACAATTATTATATATAAAGACAATTTTTTTTCAAATCTCCTTGAAAGATGGCGATTACAACTTTTGAGATGGAATCTAGTAACAATGCACTATATTGTACCCATCACATTTGCAAAATCTAAATATTTAATGAAATTTTGGTTACCCATTAGAGTCGGTAATGGCAAATATATCATACAACAATAAGATCATAAAGAATTATGAATCCAGAATAATAAAAAGGAAGTCTTAAAGAAAATACGTGAATGCACATGTTTATTATAGCATTCTTTCGAATGTAATTTTTTATTATCACATAGGTAAGAAAATGTAAGCTAATTCCTTGCTTAATTAAATAACACAGTTTTGTACACAAAAGATTTGCGCACTGCATGGGATGATCTTTAATGGTTTATAAAATTTTTTATATTGGGAAACAAATCATTCAACACAATTTGCTACCAATAGGAGATCTGTCTGAAGTAACGCAAGAAAAAAGGAATAAAGACTGCAGATTCTTATGCGAACATATCAAAAGAAAAATGTCTAACTGTTGTACTAATAAAGACTTTATCACCACTTTGTTGTCAACTTCAGATCCATATATATATATATATATATATATTCGACAACTATTAGAAGATAAAAATCAATGTTATTTAGAAGAAATTGCTAAAATTGCTTAATGTATCGTGGCTCTTTAATTTGAAAGTATACGTATTTAAGTAAAATAATTAATATTTATTTTATAAATTGTTATAGAAATATTAAAAAATAAAATAAAACTTTAACTAAAGTAGGATTTTTTCATTAAAACTTTTCCTTTTTAAAAAAGTTTTAACGTTTTAAAAAGTTGAAATTTTTTATACCAAAAAGATGTTTAAAAAAACCAACCTTTGGCCCTTTTTGCTTTTAAGCTTAAAAATATTACGGTGGCCTAAATTTGGCGTTCCCTGACAAGATTTAGTTTACAAAACTATTAATAATTATAATTTGTAGCAATAAAAATAGAACATATTTATATGGAAAAAAATTTTTTTAATGTTTTAACACGTGTCTTTTATACCCAACTTCAATTAATATAGTAAAGAATATTAAACCATTCGTAACGTTTTTTCCTGTCGGTCGACTTTTACGCTTTTTACCAAAGTCCCACCTACCAAACAGAAATAACCGCATATCAAAATTCCGATCCAATCAAAATATACGGATTTTTGACCGCCTTTTCGCCAATGTCACTGTGCGGCCCCAAATAAAAAATGTTTAAAGATATACATAGATGTTTTTTAAGCTTCACATATTTAAAAATACAAAGCTGGAGGGTAATATTGTAATCTATCGAAAATGCTGGCTTGTGTATAATGGCATTTTTTTTTTCTAAAGATAAATTAAAAATCAATTTACGAACGAAATCTAAAGCGTTTATACTGGGTTATTTGACAATTAATTTAATTTCAGAAACAGCTGTTCATTTTTATGTTAGTATTATTTTTTCTTTTGCAAAAAAATTTTGTACAAAATGAAAAAAAAAGAAAAACACTTATTTGTAATCAAATTTTAATAGCTTCAAATACTAAAATATCAACAAATAAATTAAAAATGTTAAAGTTCTTGCAGTTTTTATAGTCCATCATTAATATTAATATACATACATCCTTTTATATATATATCAATGTATCTACATACGTGTATTCTTGTAAATAAGTTCATGGTTGCACACAAAGTAGTATTTTACATAAAAACAGCGTTGTCTATCGTAATTTCAAGTTAATTTCGTTGAATTTAGTAAAATAAGTTGATTTGAGCAACTGTAAAGTGTATGCGTAATTACGTAATTTCAAGCTGATTTCGGCCGAAATCACGAAGTGACTTAATTTCGTGGCAGCCTGAACGGGATATTACCTAACAATCACTTAACATCGTCCATGGATATTATAGTATATTTTATAGCATTTTATACAAGAAAAGTGTAATGTTTTTATAAAATCACATTTCAGTTTAAGAACAAAAATTAAAACATGGGCTTAAATCTAGTTTGATTGCTCAGTTTAAAAATAAAAAGCAAAGAAAAAAGAAACAAATTTTGGGACCAACTCTTAGTTTCAGATTTACAGCCTCCAAATTTTCTATGGTACATACGAACCATTTTATAGAGAAGTCGGGATATATGAATATTATAGAAGTGGTGATTAAAATTATAGGAAAATTTATCTCTGATAATCTGGCGCAATCGTTTTCATGAAGAGAAACCGCTAACAAAAAATTTATAAGAAGATACATGTTAACTTTTACTAAGTAAAATAATCAAAATATTAAACATCCAACGGATGCGAAATAAGAGCCACCCACTTCAATGTCCGCAGCATCTGTACTCCTGCTGATGGAGGATCATGACAATATCAATCTCTTTTGGTCGGCCAAATCAAATCTGGAAGCGTTTGTTCACTATCATTAAATGAGGCTATTAGGGTCTCCTTTCGTCCGTTCTCTGTCGACCCGTGAGGGTACGGTTTTTAAGTCGCCCCTCCCTACAATAAAAAGAATAATAAAAATGATAGCACTGTGACCGTGCTCGCAGATATTAAAATCATCCGCAGTCAGATGAAAGTCGAAGGTCTAAATGGCACTGGTGACTCTGACTAATCTGTTAACATTCGTTAAACGCGGCTAACAGGGTCGAATCCCGCATTCACCATAAAATAATTAATAAGGTAACAGTTTCTGTTAATTTTTATATAACTGGACTTCAGACGATAGGACGGTCCCAGTACGGATGAGTCCGACAACTTGTCGGAGCTCAAAAGTTTACATTTTTATGAGACCGATAAAGAGGACTTTTACATAAACGTGTCCAGAATACGAAGTATAAATGCAGATAACGAGACCAAGGACCTGAAAAGTTTAACACGAGACAATTGGACCAGCACCAAAAACTGCAAACACTTTTCGAGTTGTTCATATTTACTGGTCACTTGCGATCCTGCTTTTTTAACTGCCCAGTAGAAGAGTTTAAACTGAAAACACGCTTACTAAGTTCAGCGATATTCAGTTTTTTTAATAACACACTTGTGCAGCCTAATCCTAGTAGGAAATCAAGCGACGAAAACAGGAATGTGAAGCAGGTGAAACCCGTGCCGCTTGGTCGACATGGCTCAATCACGTTCGCAACCTTTTCAAATACAGGTGGCTGCCCTTTCACTTCTAGAGAGTTCTTATTCGTACCAAAGAGTAGTGAAGACTGCGTGGTCAAACCAAGTCTGTAGACAATGACTTTTAGAGACTAGATATATAATGCTTTTTCCATGGTCCACTACTAGTAGCAAAAGGTCACGTAGACGAATCTATCGGTAAGCGGCAAAGTTTTGGTAAGATGCAGTTGCAGCCACGTTAGTGGCAAAATAATCTTTAGGCGGCTTGATGTTCGTTCATAACAGGATTGTTTTTGCGGTGTAACGTACAACTGACGTAAACAAAACTCTGCTCTCTGGTCCAACTATCACCAGAGCTTCCATTTTTTAAGAGGCAGGCCAAAAAGGAAAAATGGAAATCCTGTAAGCATTTCTTCGGTGAATAGGGGAATACCCTTGAAAAAAATTCTCTTCAAGAAACCTGGCACTCCAAGGTTCCTGGTCAAACCTGATAGAAAGTTTACTCAAAGCAGTATGGAAATTCTGAAACTACCTGAAACTCACTTCCCAAACTGTAGGGATAAGGTGGAAGAGTTTCCACTGCTGCAAGCTGCCTAGTTATGGGCAATCCATAAACGTGATTTGATATATTTCGTTATAAATAATGCTAAGGTAACATGGATGATAGGTTTAAGCCCTCCTGACGTTGTTACAGCGATCGAAAATGGCCATGTCTAATATCAATTTTAGGTGTAGTCTGACTGCAGAATGTAGAATGTGACAGTGGTATTCATTTCCAAAGTGGAAGGAATGAACCATCAAATTGCAAAGGACTACAGACCAATTAGTCGATCATAATTTTTATTAATGATTTATTTATTTATTTTGGTACCTTCTGTAGCAAAAGTTTACAAACCGTTATTTTAACATTGTTATAACAATTGCACAATAATCAGGATATAACGCAAACATTGTTACAACTAAAATAAAATTGCAATAAAATTACCAATAAGAATTATACATATTAAATTAATAATACTTAATTATAAGAGGTTAAGACAAATAAATGGATAGAAGGTCATAAAGAGTTTTAATCAGTTATTTCAATCACCTAATTGTAGCTAAGAATAATATTGTAATATTGTACTTCTGCAGGGAACACTATGAATATCTAAAGGGAATGTCTGTGGTAATAGTACTGAACACAGTACTTGTTACGATAGAGGACACTCCGGACGTAGAGGAGTTCGAGTTAGCAGCCTTTTTGGATATAAAGCACACTTTTAATAATGTGAGTATATTCTCGAACTGGACGCCCTAAGGTAGAAGAAGGTGGATCAGAACCGTCATATTTCCACTCTTGTGGAACCTCGTAATTTATGAAATCCTCTTTGTATTGGCCAACGGAGACGTAGAAATCGACGCCTGTACAGACGACGTTGTAATGTTAATCAGGGGGAAATTCCTTTCTAGGATAAGTGAAGTAATGCAATCGGTACTGGGCTTTATATTCGCTTGGGCTGAAGAGAACAGTCTAGGGTTAGATACAGAAAATGCCGATCTGGTCTCTTAACCAGGTTGTAAAAACTTTTGAAGCTTAGGATTCTTAAGATAGTTTGCTTCATCCTGGGGTTATCAGAAGAAGACAAAATTTTTGGTATAATTCTGCACGGGCCTTTATTGAAACTTGAAGTTTTAAATAAAAAGCTTGGTGAAAATGAAATTCTATCTTTAGGAAGAGCACTTATTATTTGCTAGATGAAGCCGGACATTTTTTAATCAGGGGTATAAAAATAGGTGTCTCATATTACTAAGCACAAGCGGACGTTCTGCATGCAACAGAAGGGTAGAAATGTATAGCACAATTCATAGACATTACTTAGGTGAATTATCCTTAATGAACCTCTTACTGGTAAGAATGAAACATCGATGATGTAAAGGTAAGCTATTGCTCGCAAAGTTTTATCTATTAATGAGATTTTTTTTTTTTTTTTGATATATAATCTTTAATGTTTGTAAACAAATATTGAATATTTTAGAAAAAGACCTAATATATCTAATGTATCATAATATAATATATGAATGTTAATTGTTATTCCTTGGGATCCCTTAATCACCAGAGTTATTAGCAGATTGGACATGAAGCAAGTATCATTACCGACGCTTTGTTGTATTTCTGAACCTCCGTTTGCCTCGTTGGTCTTCCAAAATTCGGAAGATAAAATGTATGTTTCTAAAGACAGACTATATGAGTTTTTATAGTAAAACAGCTTCAGTGAACTTAAGTCTTGGTAAACTTATTTGTTTTATTTTTTTGTAAAGGTGCGACTTTAATTTCAGCTTATTAATTGAATTTGCGTATCGAAGATATATTGCTGAGCAATATGCCTCCCCAAGAATTGAATAATTCACAAAGCTTTTCAAGGTTGAATTCCGCCTATAGGTATTTTAATATTTTCCATTTCAGGAAGAACTTTAAAAAACTGGCTTCATTTGCGTAGATAGGCTGGCTTTACAGTCCTCTCTTTCGTTGAGGTAATACTTATGCTTGTATTATTATGGGTAATAAGTAACCCAACTGTTTAAACAGAGTGGCTACTTTTAAAAAATCCTACGTTTTATGATATTTATAGGGGGTTTAATAGTGGTAACCGACTGGCAAAATTCGTTACTCAATACATTCCATCTGATATTTAGGGTGTCTGTAAGCTTGCACCATAAAACTTACAGAAATTTAAATTTATTTTATCTTCTTCCGATTTTCTTTTACTAAATCAGCCGATCATTTTTAACTTGTGGATAAATTTCAGAATGACCTACATGTGTGGCATTCTGTTAATGCTAGACGTTTATGTACATGACTCATGCAATCAAATATAAGCTATAGTTAGAACAATGTTAAGATTAGAATTAAGTCAGTAGTGAACAAATAAAGAATGTATTTTTTGAACCATGAGTTACAACGTTTTTTCATTCAAATAAAAACATTACAGCATAAAAATTTTGGTAATATACATGGTTTATTAAAATAAACCTATTATGAATCATTCAAGATTTCTAAATCAAGGCACGACAGCTTTTAAAACTTCATTTTCAATTTTCGGCGTTAGGCCGCCACTCTCCTCATCGCTGGATATAGATACAGCGAAATCAAACGAAAAAACGATTAGCCTAGCTTACGAGTAGTGGATTGGAGAGATTTAACTCCCTGATCAAGTGATGAGCGTAAGTCAAAGAAAAGAGAAACATAAAGAAGAGAGATTCAAACTCATGGAAGAAAATAAAAAAGAGCTGAAGAGGAATATACGTCTTCGGAAACAGAATATGTGGAGGGACTTCTGCTTTAATGTGAGGGATATATCAGGTTAGGCAGAATTCAGATAATAGTTTCTAGTTTCTGTTCTAGAGAAATATTGTTAGAGGTAAGGGAATGAAACATCGCGGTCGGTAACTCCGGTTCATTTTTCTGGAACCCTGAGATTGGATGACTCATGTACTCCTGTTAGTATTGGGAATAGAGAGAAGATATGCTGATATTAAAAAGGTAATAACAAAATGGTGTCAGAAATGCAATACTATCTTTTTTACCATTTAAGGCGGTTCGAATGGATGAAATTAAGCCCGTCTTACTACGATAGAATATAAACACCTTGCTTGGTAGGATCTGGGAAATACTCATAGCCTGTCAAGCGATGGGATATATCCTGGTGGGTTGGGAGAAAACTAATTTTATCTATTTTCCCAAACCGGGTGAAAGAGATAATTCGAAAGCTAAGTTCTTCAGGTCAGTAAGCTTTACATCTTTTCTTTTAAGGCAATGGAGGGATTGTTGGCTGAATTCCTGGAGAACTATACGCTGATGGTTAGACCAGCATGCGTTTAGTGTGTGCATAGTATTAGTTCTTGAAAAGTATCGAAAATGGGTATAGAATATCCAGTAGTTATTCTAAATACTCAATAATATTTATTCGATTTTTTCCGAATTGTTCTTTTTTGTAGATTATTTGCATAGCAAATATCTGCTTAAATACGGATATATATGTATAAATAAATACTTACTTTTTTCAAACCTTTCCGAAAATTCACACTAATCTCATCAAATATCTGTTATGCCATTATGAGACCAAATATCGTACTTGTATATTAATATAGGCTATTTTAAGCATTTATTATTAGTAGTCGCGCGACCTTCTAGAAACTTTTACCTGAAGGTATACATTATAAAATTTTGCAATTTTTGATTTCAAAAAGAGGATATAAATTAATTTTCAGTATATAACAAACACTGGTATTAAGGATACATTTTTATACTTACGCTATTCGTTAGTGGAACCAGATTCTGCCCAAAACTCAATTAATAAAAACGCAATAATGCATTTTAAGAATGCAGTTTTTACGCACATGTCACAAGTTAAAGATTCGCAACCGGTATACATTAAGAATTACCGCATACCGCAAGCACATAAAAAAGAGATAGACCAACAAGTTCAAAAACGTAGTGATAACATAATTTAACCATCATACTCAAAAAATAATAGTTGAATTTTACTAGATGGAGATGTGTTATTATTTTTTTAGAACAATAAAATAATAATGAAAAATAATAGAAAATAATTTTCTTTTTGACATTTTATGTGTGGATTTCACTAGAGCAGCTTGGAAAAAAGTTCGTTAGATACTAAATCATTTTCCACCAACAGGATGTTCTGAAAAGCATATGCCTTCAAATCTGACAAATGTTTTCCGATTATGTATATGACAGCAATATCTTAAACTGAATTCTGAAAAAGGCAATTTTTTATGAATAAAGGGATATTACCTAATGATCACCAAACACGATGAGATGTCAAACGCTTTGCTGTCTTCTGCAGCTACTACTGGACATTTACAAAAATTTTCAAAACATTCTAGGCATACCACAAAACTTTCAAAGAGAGGAGTGCAGTTCGAATGGACTATAGATTGTAAAAATGCATTTAACTATCTCAAAAAAATACTCGAGAGTCCAAGATGCTGCAATATCCACAATTTAATAAGAAATTTTGCATAATGATATATGCAAGCAAGTACACTTGCTTCAAAGGCATTTACAAAAGGTGAAAATAAAAAAGGTAAAGTAAACATCTCCTCCTCTTCTTCATCCTGATAACATCTACAGAAGTTATGGTATTGAAGATTAAGTCTCCTACCATGGGCAGCGATGACGCAGTGTCCTATCAGTCGACTTACAGTTTACCTACTATCATACTAAAACCATAAAGTCCTCAAAATTTCGCTTGTGACTTCGTCAAACCATTTGACCTGTGCGGCCTAAAAAAGTTCGTGCTGAAATAAAGCCTTACAGCAATTAAGCGGGACTCCCACTAGTAAATCAATCTTCCGGCCCCTCCGATGGATTTGAAACCTAGCGGGTTCGTGTGCAAATCTGTTCCCAGGTATACCACAGTGTGCTGGACCCAAAGTAGTTCCAGGTTTGCGAGACATGTCTTATTAAGAAATATCCGTCATTTTTTTAAATCTGTTAATCGTAAAGATCGATACATTCGATATCCCCTAACTATATCCTGTGGTACTTCATCCAGCTGGCCGCCCTCTTTATGGGTGGAATTTCAACCTAGATTGTGCTACATTGATTTTGTAGCCTAAGTTTTATCCTGATCTGAAATTTAGGATTCAAGATGCCTCGTTAATTTTAGTGTTTGACTTGGATCCGTTCATATGAATATAAAGCACATTACCCTGGCGATCCATATGAATCATCGCGCTCAACGTGCCTGATACAAACACTGCGAGTCCAATGTCAGACGTAAGGATGGGATAACAGTAGTCGGTTTAACCGGGAATAGCCGAGATATATCCCAAGGTAGTCGCACTGCCAAGGTTCAGTCGCTTCCATGCCAAAATTGCATTCAGTCCAACTGCCAAGTCTATAGCCAGTTATATGGTCATAAGATCGGCGGTAGCTAGTGCAACTCGATGGGGTGGTGTGTATAGCACCTGTAACCATCAAAGCTGAAGTACGTAGAATTATGTTTATCTTACTGCAGTTATTTAGCTTGCCTAGTGTGGGCCATTAATCCTACATATTAATGAAGGCTTAGTCAACGTGTTAAAAGGACACTATGCCGGGATTAATACCCTAGTTTTTACTTATAGCCTCTCTGCAAACATAAATGATGAAAGCTCCTTCTTTATTAAAAAGGCTACCAATGCATATTCAATATGCAACCCCTCAAGCGCTAGTAGTGCCGTCGTAACGGTTTTGCCCTTGGCGTGTGCATGTTGAGAGGCGGATGGTTTCTTCCTATAAATTTTTATCCTCAGATGGATGTCGAGCATCCGTTTAAGTGTTTTCAGAAAAAAAAGATATTTTTTATTGGTTTTCAGTTATTTGGCATACAGAATGGAGCCTCCCCTTTCTTGGAAATGGAACCACGGAGCAAAAACCACGATCCCGGAATATATACCCATGAAATATATTATACGTACTTATATCCAATTAGCCATTTCATAACAATGTTCGCATTTTGCTGAAGATCAGCTGGTATAATTCCATCTGAATACGCTGATTTAAACAGATCAAATCTATTTAGGGCTGACATGAATTTCTTTCTATTTATAGGGAAGGGGTTTGATGCCTGTCAAATCAGGATGGCTAAACACTCTGAAAACTAATGTTTATGAGAACCTCTAGGGTCTTGTGTATACTAAAAGTCTAATTGCCACATGGTTTCTTAATTAAACTTGGGACAATGGGCGACACTAATACGTTTTTGTGAAGTTGGTCTCAGGAGAGTCATCCATGCCGCTACAAAAAGATCTTCAGGAATTCTGCTTTGCGTTTTTGTTAATGCGTTTACTGAAATCTCAATGTCTTGCCGATTTTTTATTATCGACGGATTCAATAAAGAGAAGGGATGAGAGAAGGGATCATTGTTACTCCTAGTTTGTTTTTCTTCTATTCCTTTGACATGACGCTATTTACCTAAATAACTCTCTCAAATTCAACATACCTATGATCAAAGAACGAGCGGTCGTTTAAGATTTTAAATGTCCTAATCAAACCTGAGTGTTTAGTACTAGCTTGCGTTACATCAAGAAGCTCCCTTCTATTTACTATAAGGAAATGTGTTCTGCCCAACTTTTACTACATCTAGGTTGCTACAAAAATGAATGAAAGAATCAAACAGCGAGTCATCCCTTGCATTTGAATCCGAGATACCGCATACGCCTTAATTTTTGCTGACGTCCGCTTTAATTATAACCGGCATATTCTCATTGCAATATACAATTATAACCGTGCCAACGTTCGTCTTATAGGCGTAATCACATAGCTTGAAGACATTAAAATTGCTTTTAGATACCATGATCTCACCTGGACTATTCATGTGTATCAGCCGAAAACCTCTTACACCAAAGCCAGGTTATGCCTCGTCGTTTCGAAAATCTTTCCTACATTCCAAGCATTCAGTATGTCCTCTCGGAATGATATCCATAATCTCCTTGGGTTTGAATGGTTTAAAGGGGAATCTCTATAAGAAATATAACGTCAAACCTAGCGGCTTCCTTCAGGCAAGCCGTCACTTGCTTTAGTAGCACAGCCTAACGCTTTTTTGAACAGTTTTAAGTTGAGTTTTTCTCATCCGCGGAAGAATCCTGCGTCATCACACTGAAAGGACCTGAATTGTCCTTGGAAACTTTCCAGAACACTGCTATCAGTTCCCATTTTGCATGGAAGATGCAGCTGCCTGCGTCATTTCTGTCGATGGCAGCGCGTAGAAGGTTGCTTTTCGATACCTCGCAGAAAATTTTGTCCATTGTATACTGGACATTTAGTGGCAGGCTGCTGACTCTGCGCTTCAGCCGCCTCCTCAGCCCTTTGCCGTCTAGGCGCATCTGTGAATACAGAAATGGATTGCTGCAGGCCAGCTAAACAAGATCTGGCATATTTTACAGAGGTATATTCCTTATTCGTAAGCGAATCTACTGACTTTTTTCCTTGACGGTCAATACACTTTTCGCCAACTCGCCGTTTAAAAAAGGCTCTTCTAGCGGGTGGAGCGTGCCTGGAGCTCTTTTGATTTCACCTTTTGTGGCTGGAGGCACAGCTTAAAAACCCAAAGACTTGTTTGTAGCTTACTGGTGAGGCGATGTGAGACATTAGAACCCGAAATTTTTTCTCCTTTCCACTGCTCACAGCCGACATTGACTGTAGCACATTTTTGTGTTTTTACAGTAAGTGAAACAGGGATTTTGTCTTAGCGTCACGAGGCTTTGTAGCATTAGAAGTGTTTGGTGTGTAATCCACATGCACTTTGCTACTTTCTTGTGCATTTCCATTGCATTTGGTTGACTGTTGCTTACCAGAGCCTCCTCCTGCATTTACTATGACACCAGTTCTTTGCAGATTATCCATAAATTCGTCGAGAAGTGCGCAATTATTTAAAGTGAAAAATAAGATTAATTTAGCAAGTTTTCGATTATATACTAAAGATAAATCAAACAGTAAAATATTATAAAATGTAGAATATGTAAAAAAATAAAATTCGTGGAAGTAACCTTTGCTGCAAGAGCTTTTGTCGGGAAGCAAGTATTTGTATGAGTCACTTTGCGTCGTTGTTTGGTTAAAACGGGACGAACTGTGTTATTGCTGTGCCAATGCAAGTGTTATTAGTGTTTAATATTGCATCGTTAGCATATGTATGTTAGTAATAATTAACTTGTTGTTACTGTGATTTTCTAATTTAGAAACTCTGCAAAAAACCGTTTGGTGAACAAGAAGCACGAACTGAGTAAATTTGTTACATTTTAGTAAAAACAAGTGAAGTTTTATAAAAAAAAGCATCTTTTCTACAAAAATCAGAAAAATTGGCCAAACTTCAAACGTCACTTAAGAGAAGTTTTATTTTAAGTCAAAACCTATATAATCTAGGCTCTTCATTATTCACAAAAATGTAAAATGTTTTTAATAAATGGTAAGCAAATGAGTTAAAATAACTTAAATGTAGTCTGGAGAAATTAAACACGACCAATAATGCGACGAAGTCTTTCTTAACAGAAAGCCAAGGTCGAAAATACATGTGTCCTACTAACGCCATATGTCTACATGCTTCCCACCCTAAAGCCTATAACCATTTATACATGACTACACGTTGTAGCGATAGTGTCGCCAACTTAAGTATAGGTATTTTAGCTACAGCCAACGACTTTATACGGCAAATTACCGAGCCAGAGTCTAAAGATAAAATTTGCGTACTAGCGTTCGACGATATGAAAGTTGTGAAAACCTTAAAGTATGACAAGTTGTCACGACACTAGGTCTTCGAAAAAGCTAAAGCAACCACTGTTTTACGAGCTCGACCAAAAAAGTAACCGGAGACATTTTGACAAAATTATCATTGAGCTCCACAACGCAGAGCTCCCAGTTGTTGCAATAGTTTGCGACATGAGACTACTATTCGTAAGTTATGGCATGAATTAGTTGTTTTACTAGAGAGGTTTTTACTTTACTATTATTATTTATACGAACACTACATTTTTTCACTTTTTACATCGACTGCTTTCAACGTGTTTTTAATAATTTATTCATATATTTGGTAAATAAAATTAAAATTCGGTTTTAAGTAAAAAAAAAATAAATAAAATCGGGTTTAAGTTATATGTTCAGTTTGAAAATAATTCGCCACTCATAAAGTTATAGTGTAAATAAATATAAAATAATATGATAATAAGATTAAAGAATTATTTTAAGAAGTAAATATTTTTTTAAACTTTAACTTCATTTCGACGCAAACACTTTATTGAGTATACATTTTACAACTTGGTTTTAATTTTATCTTCCCTTTTGTATTTTACTAATCTTTCAGACAGGCCATGGTTTCTCCAACAGATAAAGTTTTCGCATATGCTGCTGAATCACATATTTTTAAGCTTACAAATGTCAATGCTTTCGAAAATAACGCAGGAATAAGCTCTAGAATAAGCTCTAGAAACTCACAATATTTTTGAGTTCCTGTAATTCTCTTCATCTGTAATAATAACATGACTCTGTTTTTAATTTTTAGCAAAAATATTTTTGTTGTAGAAAATTTAAAATGTTATTATCCATGTGAGAGTAAAAACACTTTGCTTATTTAATTCCAATTATTTATAGAGCAAGCATCTATAAGTCTCGATTTTGCTACAACCTTTTTATATTCTTCACAAATGTTGATGTTTTTCATTTTTTGATTCATCTCTCAGCATTGCCTTTACCTCTTTAAGACCTATATACAACTCTCATTAGTTTTTATCAGGTTTTACCCAGGCTGGTAAAATAATAATTGGTCTATATGATTTTGGATTAAGTAATCGATTCAATCTTCTCTATACTTTTTATTTTGCTCCTTTTAAGATTATTTTAAAATTAAAAAGATCTGAGTTTTTTCCAATATCTTCAAATTGCTCGTTTTTTTATTTTTGGCCTGCGTTCGACATTTACAAAATAAATCTTGTTGCATGTTAGGCAGCAAATTTAATATTTCTATTTAAATCAATAAGAAGAAGATCTTATCTAGTTCTCAGCGATAAGTTTTTCAAGCGCGGGTACTTTTACTTGTTTTGCGTCGTATCCTATTCTTTAAAAAATTATTACACTTTACAAAAACATTATTATAGTGTATTAGTAAAAGGTTTTTTAATTAAACGGTTTATTGCATCATATTTGGATTGATTGTTGCTGCTTATTACCGTATCTGGTAGATATGTTTACGAATCGTTAGATAGTAGGCTAATTAACCCAAGTATTACAGAAATGCATACAGTTACAAATCCAAGCACAGGGTACATCTCAAATCATAAAGGTTCGCAAATATTTGTGCTTGAGGACTTGATAACATTTAACATTACGTAAAAATAGGTACTAAGCTGTATTGGTAGTTGTTTTTTTTTTTTACTTTTTGAAACTTGTTAATAAATTGACAGTGGCCTAGTGAGTTGCAGTTGGATGTTCAGTAATCATTGAGGTCATCTCTAAAATAAAAATAACCTTAAGAATTACTATTAATTAAAATTTCTGAATATATTTATCTAGTGGTAAAACTATTTTTAGTGAAAGGCTATTTGCTTTCTAAAACAGCATTTTAAAGTAACGCAATATTTCAATATAAGGTTTCATACAAAATTAAAAATTCTTAGGAACTCAGATTTAACGTTTTTCGGTGAATTATTATTTAAGTTAATAAATTTTTCATATTTTACGACGTTTTTATGGCGTTTACTTCTAAATAAAAGTGCGATTACTCTTTATTTAAAAAATTAATTTATTTTAATCTCCATTAACAGTAAATGTATAATAGTTACTAGAAAAAGAGTAGAATAAAAAAACATAATAAACTCAAATTATGAGTTTCTTATTTATAAAAGTACATTATCGTTGTGTTCGTCTCCAGTATCGCTCAAAATGAAATCACTGGAAAAGAAATCGTTTGCAACATAAACAATAAAAAGTTTTATAATAAAATAAATGACAGATCACAGCAAATTAAAACGAAACAATAGAAAACATTCATTTAGATTAAATACAGCAATCAAAAGCAAATAATGAAGAGAGAAAATAACAAACAAACAAAAAAACATATTTGTCTTATCTATCTTATTACTAATGAGATAGCAAGTGGCTGAGGTATACCAAGTAATAGAAAGACTCATTCACCATCATCTGTTATAAGAAATCAGAAGCAGAATCTACATCATCCGCACCTTAATTATCAGCATACACCACCATCGGCATTTGTCACCGTCATCTTTATAGTTACTTAAGAACGGGACGACACAAAGAAATAAATATTTTTAATCACCTGACATTAACGTTTAAACACCACAAATTCCAATAAACAGAACAAATCAATTAAATTGTATTTGAATTTTTTAATGCTGAACCGAAAAAAAAGCAAAATAACGCACAGCACTAAATTATATTCAAATTTATACAAAACGAAACCAATTAATTGTCACATATAAATAAAGGTATACTTACTTACATATGTGCATGTGTATGTATGTATACGTGAAACTTTAGCAATTATATATTTGAAGAATTTTTTCTTTTTTTTAGTTTTCAAACAAACGGATTAATATTATATAAGATTACACATATGTATTTCTAACTACCTACTTACAAATCTTAAATATTTCATTAATAGAAATGTATTGATGCCATTATTCACTGTTTTTTTTTTAATGTTATTAAGGCCGCACCATTTTTGTTCAGAGCTATTTAAATATTGGATTAAAGAAAAAATTTTATTTTACTGGATAAATAATAAAATTACATTTGTTTGCTAAGGCGCAATTAAATAAAATGTGTGCATAAGAATTAAATAATATAATTAGTTTAAGTAAAAATATTATAATAACTGAAACAAAGAAAAATTTATTTAAAATATAGGGATAATAATATCTACTGCGTTACATTCAGATACATTTAAAGGTTATATGATGGTTTATTAATTCACTAAACTAGGAAGATAACGATCTTATTACATATACATCATAACGCACTAGGATCATTAAGAACGTCAAGAATAAGTATGTGTCGTAACTACTGTGTGGGGGGCCCAAAATTGAATTACTCCAAAGGGTCTTTCTTTTTGAATCCATCTTTCATCCATCATTTCATCTTTCAAACAAAAATATATTATTCAGATGATATTTGGGCTTTTTAAAGGTTTTTATTTTTAGTAAGAAACTTGTCATTAAGGCAAATTAAATAATGTAATTTTTAAACTAATTTTTTTCTGTGATAAAATCTTTAAACAAAATTTTAAACTTATTGAATAATAAAAAGGTAATGTCTTTTTAAAGTAATATAAATTTAATGACCATTGCAATCTCATCTTTACCTGTTCACGACATACAATAAATACTTTCGACGAATTGGTTTACTTCCAAAGAGTTTTAAAAATCAATGCCAGATCTTTATATATCAGTAAATGCTAGACGCACTTTCTCGCATATAAATAGAACGCAAAATTTCGTTTTAAACAATTATACAGACGTGTTTTATGGCAACTAAAAGAATCAAATGAAGCAATAAAAAGATACCAATTATTGTCAGAGAGAAAACGTTAAAAAATAAAATATATAGCTTACGTGGCATAAAAATTAGGATATAGGATTTTAAAGAATAAAAAGAGATTTTAGTATTAAATAGTATAATAATAAGCAGCATGGATTAAATTGGATGTTCAACACTATGCTGCAGAAAGTGGTAATATTTTAATAAATTTTTAAGGGTAATAACAAAAAAATAAATATATAAAACAAAATGGGTTGGACGTAATTTGTGATAGCATTTTAAACAATATGACAGAAATCCCTAGCAATATTAACCATTCCGTTTTCGAACTGTTTAAGCTTCTCGGTTTTTAAAATTTAATGCATATATATAATGCAATATGATAATATATTACTAAAAAAATAATATATAGAATAAAGCTAATCTTGATTTAAACTTTTTCTGAAAAATAAACAAAGATGCAGAAATGATCCAGAACACAAGAGGTTAGGATAAACAAACAGAAATTGCTAGTCAATTAAAAGATTTACTTATTAAAAGATATTAGCAGGACTTTTGGTACTCTTGTTAAACCAGTTGAATTTAACACTCTTTTTAATATACCTCTATATTAATGACAAATAAAAACTAGTCAATCAATGATTGGAATGTCAATTTATAATGGCAAATCAATTGTAGTAGAATTATTTAAAATTTTATTAATTATAAAAAAGCAAATAAAACTGCTTCTGAAAGATATTTCTTGAGTTTACTTCTTGTATACTTTTGCAAAGCTTTTTATATCTTAATCAAATGTCAAGTGACGTTTTGATACCTCAATCCTTAAAAAAACTTTAACACCTTAAACGGTATCCGAGTTGCTTGACAGGTAGTAAACAAAGGCTATTTACGTAAGTATGTCAAACGTTATTTTTCTCTTTTCTAAACTTCATACAAATATATTTTTGTTTTTAATAACTAAATTCATTGATTAAATTTATTACTAAAGCGTTTAGAAGCGTCAGTTCTCGAAAATTTCTTCTGCAATCTAGTTAAAATATGTACATATCTTACGTAAATAATATCAATTACAATACAAGCTATTAAAAAAAGTTAAGCGTTAGTATAAAAGAAAATACTGTTTAAAATAATATTAAGCGAGTCTGGTGATCTATAAGCGAAAAATATCATCTTTTAATCATATTGAATTATCGCCTAGATATATCAGATTTATACACCGAAGAGGCTTTGATTTTCTAGTCGAAAATTTAGATATTGGGTCCTAACAATAATGAAAGAATTGCTCACATAAAAACGTTTTTCTGATATCAGAGCTAGGTATTGGAATTTTCTGGAGTTTTTTGTTTCCTGGGAAACGGGAAAAAGTTATCGCATTCCCGGGATTTCCTGGTATTTCCAGCAATTCTCGAAGAAAACTAGTTTATCTGATGAAATAATATTAAATAATTTATAGTTTTAATAAAACATAAACAAAAAATAAAAATAATTGTTGTGTAATAGTTTTAACAGTTTAGAAAACTTAAAAACAATTTAGGTGACAAACATATACATATAAGTATGTACTATATAACGAGAGATAAGAAAGATAAAAAAACTCGAAAAAAGTGTGTTTTTACTTATTATTTGAAATACGTGATTTTAGAACTGCTCTTTACAATTCACGTGATATACTTGACATACTGTTACTTGTTTATGTTGCAAAATTTCCAATAACAGAAAAAAACGCTTTCATTTTCTACTGAGGTAGGATTTGTTGTCAACAATGCGTTATAAACATAATTCAAATGTTTCAATTGTTAGTGGCTTCGAATAACTTAAATTTCTTCTTAAACAAATTAAAAACCTTTAGATCTATTTTATATCTTACCACTTCGCCCGCCTATCATTTTTAATTAACTTTAAAAAAAATTAGAAAAATGCATTTATTAACATTTGTTGTTGAGTTCTGTAAACAGTGTTAAAAACTTTCCATCTACATAAATAAAATGTACCAATGGCTGTTCTAGTACCATCATACAGATAAAATTGGGTGACTTCACATTGGTGTCTATAGTTTATCTACGAAATGACATACTTTATGAAGTAACAAGTGTTCTATATTTAACTAAGGTTCTTAAGAACTTCTCACAAAATATTATTCAAATCCATCCAGCAGTTTTTACGTGATGCGAACACAGATAGGCAGACGGACAGACAAAAAGAAAAAAATTCTTAAAATAGGTGTTTAGTTATCCATATCAATCCAAATTTTCAAAAAAATATTTTAAGTACAGATGTATAGATGTAGTAGAATTTACACAAAACGAGGTATTTGAAATTTTTAAATGCCACAACCAAAATATTTAAAAAACTTCCTATTTCCCGGGATTTTAGCCAAAATTTTCCCGGCAAATTGTGGATAGCTTTTCCCGGTTTCTCAAACCCTAATCACAACTCATTATAGCAGCCTTCCGAAAATTATTTTAATGAAATTTAGCGGCAAGTACCCAGAACAAAAAATTTTTTAAGTTTGTTTAAGAGCCTTGTGAGGTACTGTAAAGGCTTTCCAAGGATTGGCATGTTTAAAGCAAGTTTATGATAACCTGTGTCTTATATTTTTTTAACAATACTAGACAATTATTTCATTTGCAAGAGGTAAAAAAACTTTCGCAGTCCGCTTTGAGGAGCATGATTAACACTGTTTCAGCTATCTACCAGAAAATTGCTGGCTCTTGTCCCAAATTTAAAAAATGATGTCTCCAAAAATCTCCAATGTTGTCTCCAAAAAGAAACAATTTAAAATACGCATTTTTATAAAAAAATAAATAAATATTTGTTTTCCTGATTATGCTATACAATGGAGTAGCGAAATATCGAATATATATATATATATATATATATATATATATATATATATATATATATATATATATATATATATATATATATATATATATATATATATATACATATGTTAACAAGGACCTAGTGCTTAAAAATTAAATAAGAAATAATAAAAAAATTCTAATTAATTGTTTAAGTATACGCCTGTATACAAAATGTGGGGAATTGTAATACTTTGAACAGAGTTATATAAGAGTCTATATTATACAGAAATAAAGCAAATATTATTTAATTTTTTTACAAAATTAAAATCGTGCATCCATAATCCAAAAGTATATCGTAAGCTAAAATGAAAACTCATGTTAGTAACCAAAAATTCAAAATTGTTTTTTTTTTTTTTTTTTTTTAATTTAATAGAAGAACAAATTTTGAATATTTTGTTAGTTACATGAGTTTTCATTATAGCTGACGACAAGTTTGTATTTTCGATTTACATGCAAATAATAAAATAAATAAAGTAAAATTAAATACACAAGCCGACAAAAGCGTTTACTAGAATTTATTACTTTAAGAAATATTTTTTTTTCAATTCGCTTTTCGCAATGGTTTTTCTGGAATAGAATTTAAGGTTGAGAAAATATATTTTGTGCTTCATCAAAAATTTTAGATTTTAAGGGCGTCAAGTTCGCCGTGATCTTCTTCAATTCGTTTGTACATATTTCCAGATTTAAAACTTTCTATCATCGCCAACCAAATTTATTCTTGTTTTCAATATTCCAAAATTGTAAATTTTTAAAGAGTTCGTAGTTTGTCATATTTTCGAAGAATCTTATTCTTTTACGGTTAAGTATTCTAAACAATTTTTTTGATTGATTTGGTCTGAAAGTAGTAACAATTGCAATTCTTCACAACATTCTATGCCATCATCTATCTCGGTGATATTCAAATTATTGTTTGCTTAATAAAATCGAATTTTAGTGCAGAGTTCGTTTTGCAATTCCTTAACAAGATATTCGACAGAGTTGGAGATTGATCTAACCGATTTCGAGCTGCATAAATTTAGTTAATGAAAAAAAAGAGACTTTTTTATCCCACACATATTGCTTGTACTTTCTGTTCTAATGGCAATTTAATTATTAAGACATAAACAGAAGTTAGAAAAAAACATATTGCCAAATTGTCGCGTTTGTAAATGAATGACTTTGATCGAAATTTTACTTTTTGGAATCGCCGCATTCGTTATCGAATAACCACTATCGAAATTTGAGATTTGGCATTCGATAACAAGAAATCGATCACACTCGAAATGTCATTTGATAGTTTGTTAGCCTTCGTAAAAATATTTAAATGCTTTTTTTTAAATATACGTAGTTTTTGTTAATTATTTAATTTTATTTTTTAGCATTAAGAAATATAAAAAAGCATTAATTTTTCATTAGGACAAACTTAAAGAAAATAAATGGAAAACAAAAAGAAATAATTGCACAATATATCATAGATCACCCTAGCTTTGCAAAAAATTTAATTTCAAATTGAGGGCAAGGGAAAACGGTGGCAAAAAAGTTATGAGAAGAACTTTCAAACTAATTTAACACGTACGGTCCACCTATAAAAAATGCTTCAGTTTGGCGAAAAGTATGTTTATTTATTTGGTATAATATTCTGTAGCCTCATTATAAAAAGAAACTTTTATTTAACAAGATGTCCTAAAGTAGAACCGATGGTGGAGTATATGAGGAAATGCTTTTATCTCTATCAGAAAAAATTTTTTTTATTTCAAAAGAGTAAAAATAAGTTACGTTTTTTATGGTTTACATACATAATTGTTTATAAACCGCAATGAATTAAAACTTAATATATATATATATATATATATATATATATAATGAAATTAATTTTAATTTTCTCTTAAAGTTAACTATAAATGGTCCCTGATTTTACTTCCAATTTTAGAAAAATTACTGTCATTTGCAAAATCTAGATGTTAATGATTTTTTTCAGCAACAATGTTGCTTCTAGTTGTAGTTTTGGTGGCACTGCTATCGACATATTGCTTTCTAGCTTAAGCTATATCAACACAAATTTAAACGCCTCCTTCGCCAACCTAAATCGCTTTTGAAACCCAAAAACATAGATTTTTAATGCATGTACATGCGTAAATTAATTTAAAAGAACTCAACATTTTCTACTTACGCTGGATCAGAAAATAATTGAGGGTCACTTTTGTTTCGCACTTGTCCTTTGGCACGCGTGACATGATGTTGCTCTTCATCATAAGATGAAGTCAAATAAAATAAAAATAAGGGATCCATTTTCAATAGAAAATAAGTACTTTAATTTAATTTTAAGAAACTTGGGTTTACTTACCTCTATTTTTGGTTTTTTGTTTTTTTATTTTTTTGTTGACATTTTATAAGAATAACATGTTTTTATTCTGGTACAAATAAACAAATCTATTAAACTTTTCAACAAAATTACGATTCGATTGCTGTCGAATGCCACAACCCCGTTTTTTATTCGTCACGAAATTTTATTCGATATGAAAACTTACTCGATTTCGACGATTTGGCCCCTGATAAAGTCTCTGCTGTTATCTCTGCTACGACGAAATGCCCAAATATTCTGTCATTATTTTTACCTCATTTTCGTTCAAATACCGAATGCAAGCTGCTATCCATTTATCTCGATATATCCGTTTACTCATCAATCAGTCATGAGTATTTACCGGCATTAAATACTAACATTTAATATTATCTGTTTTAATAAAACTAGAGCTATAACAACCTTTATTATTTTTTTATATTAAATGTCGGGAATTTTTTATTAAATTAATTAACTAAAAAAGTTTTTTGTGCTATTTTATATTATCCCGATTTTATAATTAAATTACCGACATTGGTTATTGAGGGTGAAAGCACGTCTCGGTGGCCATTGCGCTACCGCTTACTTAGCTCTTCAGGAAACTTCTCACAAACATTTTAAATAAATTAACTATTTTTGTCTAAACAATAAAGTAAAGACAAAAATCAAAATATAAGCAAAAACAACAATAACCAACAATGATTCTATTTTTCTTTTTCCACTGTATACGGCTGACTTTCTTTCGACTCTTCTATACAGTTAAAAGATAATGAAAAATAAAATATCAAAAACACTGCAATAATTTATTTCTATGCACAGGCACTTTGCAAATTATTAATTTATATTAAACAACAGGAATTTTTTATTAAATTAATTAACTTTAAAAAAATCTTTTTTGTGCTATTTTATATTATCCCGATTTTATAATTAAATCACTGACATTGGTTATTGAGGGTGAAGCACGTCTCGATGGCCATTTCGCTACTATTTAGTAGAGATCTGCATGAATGCATTCAAAACGCCTTTTGAATCTTTCGTTTTTTTTTTTTTTTTGTCACGGATTGGTTTGTGCCGAAGGTTTCGAAACGAATGTTACAAATTACGCAGTACAAAAATGAGTTTCGAATCGAATTAAAACATAACATGAATCAAATGTAAAGAATCAGTTTTACTCTAAAAAACAACAAATCATTTTTAATTCTATGAGATGATTTAAATAAGTTAAAAAAAAAACAATGCAATATTCCTATTTTTTTTTTTTTATATAATATTGCTTTTTAGATAAAAATTATTGGTAATAACATTAAAATATATTTTTTAAAGCTTTTATAAAGATATAGAGCTTTTATTTTGCATTTAAAAAAATTAAGTTTTTAATTTTTATTTATGTATAGGGATGTACAAAATACATACATTCATACGAACATACTTACGTACATACATATGTTTGTGCAGATAGTATTTATATTTAAAATATTTTTGATCAAAAACTCTTTCAAATAACGATAACTAGACTGGATACGAGTGCAGTTGCATAAGTTACTTTTAAACTATTTTTGATAGACCGACGCATGAAAGCTTAAACATCTGTTCAGTTTCTGTAATATAAGCAGTAATCTATCTTATAGTCTACGAGGTCAGACCTATAAGGCCTTTCGTAATTATTTTATATAAACGATTCTTGCGAAACTTCGTAATTGTTTGTATTAAGTTCCCTTTACAAAAAAACATTACAATAATTTACACTGTATAAGACGGCAGTTGCATAAGGTATTTTGCATCTACTTTTATTAAATTCTAGCCCGACATAAACACACTCATACATAAAAGCTAAAAAAGACTTTATGTATGTTTATTAAAGTAGACATTTTAAACTGCTTTTTGGAAATTCTGTTGTAAAAACTTTGGCCCATAATGATAGTCAAACACTAAAGTCGGTTTCTTTTAGAAAACACTTTAAGAAAATAACATGTCTTTTTTGATACAATAGTCAAAAATAAAGTATATTTTAAATTTAACCGGCTTTAACTGGGTAACACCTCAAATAAATAAAATGCTTGCACTCCATTTGTACCATAATACAATTAGATAGACTATCCACCTCTGATCAACTGCTGCTTTTTGTTACAAATAAAAAAAATGTTAAAAGTAAAATTTTTTGGTTTAAGAAAAAAACTGAAATTTAAGTAAATTTGTGCAAATTTTCAAAAATAAAAGTAAAAAAAAAATTTTAACATAAAGACATGAAATGTAAGTTTATTTCGTAGCAATCTTTTGATAAAGTCGGTACTAAGTCAATTAAAAACAACTTTAGCTGCTTCTAAATTTAAAACCGTCTTTTACCTTTAAAATATACTTTTGCGTGTCTATAGTACACTTTAAAGAAAAGTTTACTTTTAAACTCGTAGAATATACTTTATTTATGACTATGATTATGGGTCATTATTTTTACAATTTATAATAAAAATAAATAATTTAAATATACAAAAAAGATATTTAAAAATATATTAGGTTTATACTAATATTTAACATTTTGTTATTTAAAACGCATACATACATACATGCATATATTACGTGTAAAATTTACACATTCCAAATAATTTGTATGCTTCCCTCATTACAATGACGAATGAATCACAACGATGGTTTGTGTATTTTTTGTTGACATAACAACATTTTTGACAATTAAACGTTATTTGTTTTGATCTGATTTGGTTTGAAAAAAAAAAAAAAAAAACAAATCGAGTAATGTTATGATTCTCTCTAAAACAGGCAATTTTTGATTCAGTGCACATTTTTATATTTCTCATTCGACTCTTCTTGTTTTACATTTTAACAAGAGAGTATTTGGTGTTAGTGTAATTATTTAGTATGAGTTGAAAACCGAATGTACTCATGCAGATCTCTACTATTTAGTGCTACTTTTAATATGTTAACTCGATTAGACAGTAGTACAGGTAGAAATCAATGCCAATAAATCACGCAAGTGTTACTTATATAAAACCTAAGAATGAAAAATCCCCAAATTCCTCCCCACGAATTTCTGTGTCGCAAATTTATGTTGAAATCCGTAATTTGGGTAGAATTCCCTATCTGGCTACATTGCTATCTACGATTCACTTCTATCTATGGGTGCCAGCAAGGCTATCGCCAGCGCGGTAATTTTTAATGTAGTCGTGATGAGGGTCGTTTCAGCCACTCGATCAAAATGTGAAGAGCGATTTTATTATGATAAGTTTCACTATGGAGTGCCTGTGCAAAGGCTTTAAGTAGAAGATATCCGCATATTTTAGTTGAAAAAGCCTCTAAAACAGTACTGAAGACTGATAGGCCTAAAAATAAAGAAGAAATATTTTTCATGTCAATTTAAAACACAGCAGGACAGCTGTAAGTGCAATATTTGTAGGTCGTTTGAGTATTACGTCTCTAATCGCCATATTTTCAGGCATTCCCGTTTAAAAACGTCTAATTTCGTAACAGATGTACCTGCCCGTACAATTTGTAGTAACACAGTAACATCACACACTTTTGCATCAGCATAGTATTAGTTATGAGCAAAATTAAGATGTGACCACTTTTAGTTCAAGCTAGCATGCATCTATATATATTTCAACCTCTAGTAGGTATAATTTTATTTTGGCTATGGCTTTGGCAAAAGTAAATCGAGGCAATATACATATATTTGTTAAATGTTGTTACTAAGGAAACTCTTAATAAAACTGTGCAGAGAATTTTAAAAAAATTATTATAGTATGTTTCCAAGGCACCTGCTTCGCTCTCTATCTTGCTTCACACTCCAATCATGAGCGAATCTACTTGCTTCGCCATACAAAATTTTGAAAGCGAAGCTGGTAGATTCATATTAAATCTACTTGCGAAGCATGAAAAATTTATGTCTTCTCTAATTTCTATCGCAAGTTTATCTGAACTAGCTGTATAAAATGCCAACAAAAAGAGAAAAACAATGTTTAAAGTGGTGTGTGGATATGTGTAATATAAAAAAAAATTAATTTCATTAAAATTTTAAATGTAATAAATTACAAACAAACAAAATTAAAAAGAAAAATAAAGTTTTTGAACAAATTATTTGAAAGTTATTTCATGTAGCATGTAGCATGTGTCGTGTAAACAGCGTGCTTCGCAATCATGATTTGAAGAGCGAAGCAAGTGCTTCATTTTATCGTGGAAACATACTATTAAGCAGATACAGTCTGATAGCTTTCAAGTGTCACTACATTTCAAAAGTGACCCAAAAAATGGGGTTTATCTTTTGACACAGCTATGCGACGCTTTCTTTCGCTTTAACGAAGGCTTTTAAAATGGTTGAAAATGTGAGAGATGTATAATAATTTTATGAAAGAGTACACTGAACTAGAAGATACGATATAATTACAGACGTAAAACATGTTTTATGTACTTTTCAGAAGATAAAAAAGACCATATTACTCTGCTGCTGATAGGAAAAAAAATAACATAAATAAATAATAATAATTGGTATAATGGTACATTATTCCAGTTAGTGTACACAAAATCCTTTTTCATGGAGAGACATAACGTCTTACATTCTTTCTACAGAACAGCTGTCAGAAAAAGCTCAAGAAGCAGGAAATAAAGACACGAGCAAATTTAGTAATAATGTTTTAGCCATGCATATAAAGACAAATACATTAATATCTCTATGTGTATTATCTGTGTTATTAATGTAATAAAGCAAATATAACTAAAGAAAACGAATATTATTTTGAAATATTATAAAACATAATTTGGCATAATATTAAAAATGATTATCGCCCACTTTTTACCTAAAAATACCCAAAATTTATTGATAGAGCTACTACCTAATAAAAACAAAAGGTGTTTTTATTCACAGGAAAAATGAAAATCTTAATTTAATTGGTTGTATAATTTCTTAAAAGCTGTTACGAAATTTTGCTTTTGGTCCCAAGAGAAACCTTTTTAAATTAACAATTTTTTTAAATTTATATACTGTAGAACCGATTAATTATAAATCGAATAAAAAAAAGCACATTTTTCATAGGTTTGCGTGTGTGACAATAAGAACTGCATTTGTTAATAAGAAGAAATAAAGAAAACAAAACAGCAATAATATGTTTTTCCTTAAGACAGAATAGAGGAGAGTCAGGGACCAGAAAAAGCTAATTTTCAAAAATACAGTTTTTTTTATTTATTTATCAGTCCATTTTATTATTATATATGTACTTTATATAGATAAATTTGACATTTACAATTATATTTTATTCTTTGCCTGTCTGTATTTGCCTCCATATAACAAAAGCAGTGCCCACGACTTCTTCCGCGTATTATTTCTTATTTTAATGTTAGTGTTAAAAATTTTCCATCTAAAAAGTAAAATCTACTGACATTTGTTATAGTTCCGTTATGCCCGTAAAATTTGGAGCTTTTATATTTGTATTTTCATTTGCTCTACCAAACATGTTTACGAAAAAAGAGTATTCTATACTTTAAACAAGGATCTAAGGTACTTTTGACAGTGGCGAGAAATACAAAAACAAACTGAAATAAAAGTCTAGAGCTTCTAAAATATTTATCCAATTTAAAAATGTTAAGTCAGCCTTTGATCCTGATAAAAATAATATGCTCGCTCTAATGTCGAATGAATTATAAGGAAAACTCCTAATTGGTTTAATTCAAAGCCTAATTTAATTGACGATTTATTATATTACGTGAAGTGAAGCATATTTTTGGAGATCGTTCCAGTCGGCTTTCATTAAGTAGACAGTTTGAGCTACGCGAATGTTTTTGTGAGAGATATATTTTGGCTGACAAAGTTAACATCCCGGATGATGAAACTGTCGAATATTCAATCAAAGGTATTCCGGAAAATTCTGAAAACTCAAGCAAAAATGCAGGGTTTCAAAAGTGGTGGTAGCCTTGAATAAAGTAAAATTAAAAAAACGGCCAATTATGCATGCACTGGCAGGCAATATTCGAGAAAATGAGCCAGAGGGTGCACTCAACTAAAATTAATTCGTTTCTACAACTCCAATTCCTTGGACCATATGGCCAGTAAGTGTCGCAAGTCCAAAAAGGAGTCAGGAGCATGTTTTATATGCGATGAAATGGACCATCTTGCTACAGCTTGTCGCAAAAGGAATGATATAGTAGCTAGTAATAGGATTGATAGGAAGTAATGTGTACATCATATCAATGACGATGACAATGAAAATGTGACATTATTTACTATTGATTTTATAAATAGCTTTTTTTTTTGGTTTAATTCTTTAGTAATATTTTGGATACTGGTAGTCCTATTAGTATGGTAAAAGAACAGTTCGTGCCAAGTATATTATAAAGAGAAAATGATCTTACTTTGACTTATTTTGGTTTAAGTAAAAGTCCTCTCACTGTAAAAGAAAATTTTGATATTATAAATAATTTTGAGGGAAAAAAGTTGGGCTTGGTTTCATTTGCTTTTATGTCACAATTTTTTCAATGAAGAATGAAGATTTGATCGTCAATCATCAAGAAGCATCAAATGAGTTCAATAGAAGATTTCAGAAAATATTTTAGGATTGTTATTTTAGCTGGAGCTTAAAATTAATTTGAAAAATGAAAAACAATCATCCGGTCCTCACAAAGGCTCTCATATAACATTCTAACACTCTGTTACGCAAATTTTAAATGAGTGGTTGGGGAAGGCAATTATATTGTATTATTATAGTATATATTATCATGTCAAGATATGCTTCACCAATAGTGTTGGAATGGAAAAAGAATGATGTGTTAAGACTATATAAATTAGCGTGAATTTAATAGAAATACAAGCTTACTGACGATTTATTAGGCAGACTAGTTTTTCTTAACTTTATTGAAAAATGCATTTTTTCACCTGAAAATAAATGATAGATCTATGGAATATACCTCCTTGGTGACTCCTATGCAGCTATATTAGTTTTTTCATCCAGTCTTTTATTGTTCAAACGGGCAACAGATTGTGAAGCGAAATATCATAGCTTTGAACTAAAAACTCAAGCCATCACTTACGCTCTTAATTTGTTTGGAAGGAATCAGGTTCAAGTAATTCACTTTAATTCTTTAACAATGACATTAAACAAAAAGAGAATTAATTCTATCCTAGTGGTTTGAAAACGATTTTTTTGGACAAAATTCGGTATCTTATGAACTACTCAAGATTTCAATTTTATACTTTTACCATCAAAAAATCTCTTTCGCTTAAAAAATTATGCACAATTTTTCATTTTAAAACAATTTTTCTTTCACAACTTTACTATTTAAAAATTTTTATATCCTTCACAACAAAAAATGGAAAATGGGTATATCTAAGTTTTTTATTCCATTTATAATTTCTACAATATAAGGTATAAAAACGTAGTTTTTTATGCTGAGTAAGTTTGTTGAGGTGGTAAATTTGCAACTTTTGCCCTAGGCTTAAGAATATCTTGCTTGTTCCACTTATTCTCCTCAGCTTACTATCTTCAAACTGAAAATGATTTCTTTGCGGCAGAGATTAGATATTTGTGCTTTTTCGTCGTCTTTCGTAAGCAGCACTGATAATTCGTTTCGCTTAGCGTGTTATATTATTATATCCATCACCACAAAAAGTGGAAAAAGGGTATATCTAAGTTTGTCATTCCGTTTGTAATTTCTACAATATCAATTTCCGACCCCATAAAGTGTATATATTCTGAGTCCTTATAAATAGCGAAGTTGATTGTGTTTGTGATTGTGTTTGTGATTGATTGTGATCGTGTTAGTGTTGAATTCAAATTTGCCAAGGCTAGTTTCGAAGGAGTTGCTACTGAAAATTAGCATTATCAGTATATGTTCGTCGAGGCAGTGGGCTAAACACTACGCCTGCCTCTTATTTTTCCATATCATTTGGAACAATGAAGTAACTCCAATTAAGAACAAAATATATAGTGCGTAGAGAATAAGAAAATAGGAAAATAACATTGATTGAAAAATTTTGCGCTCGACCGTATTTATATTTGAAGGAATCAAGCACGATTAAAGTAAATTATTATAAAAAAGATTCCGAATAATACATTTTCATTAAATCTTTCAAATACATATGAATGGTTTCCAAAGGAAACCCTTATGTAGAAAAATGGAAGAAAAATTAAAAATAGTTACTGAATGTGTGCTGGGTTTTTTGTATATAAAACCTGTTGAGTTTTTATTGTTTTTTTGCTCTTCCGCAGTAAAACATTTCATTTTGTAGTTTTAAATAATAAATATTTCATGAAAATATCATGAAATATTTATATTTAAAGAATTCAAGCACGATTAAAGTAAATTATTTTTAAATAATTTTAAAAATTGAAAACATAAAAATTTTAAATCTTGTAAAATTAAATTTTAAAACCAATATTTTAATTATGTGGCAAGGCAAATTATTTTGCAGGTGGCCTTAATAGCCCAGCTAATTTTTGTTTATGTTCGACGTTGTTGTCGAAATTTTAAAATAATGTCAAAAATAAGAAATTTTCAAATTGAAATTGTAAAAAATTGTAAATTTAAAAAAATTAAATTTCAAAACTAAAATATGAAATTGCTGCATATACAGCAGAAAGAAACCAACTGGATACAACTTCGTTTAAAGTACCAAATAATGATAGAATGATAAATTAAATTCGACTTCCTTTTGTTATAGTCAGCTTTTTCTGGCATCAACGTGGTGCTCTACAACGGCGAAAATTAAGGAATTCGCCATTGCAACCACCTAGTAATTGCATCGCCTTGATATGAGGTATTGTTACATATGCAGGAGAATGAAACTAACCATGTACTACAACTTCATTAAAAGTACTAAATGCTGATAGAAAGAAAAATTTAATTCAGTTTTCCTTTGTTTAGTCAGCTATTTTTGAAACCAACGTGGTGTCCTGGAACAACAAAATAATATTAGGCTTTAGTAGCCATGTGACTACCTAGTATTTAATTCGGTTTGCATAGTATTTCAAATTTCTATTACGTCTTAAAAACTAATGTTCCATTTTTGCAGGTACTAAATAAAGGAAATAACTTCTGTGCCCTCAACATTTCAAAGATTTTACCAAGTTATAAACTTTTAAATGTAAAGGCCCAACTATAATGTGCATATACTAGCTTATGCTAACTTATACAACTGTGCAAATACATATAAATCAAATGTGGTAAACTATAACGTACTTGAGAGAACTTTTCGTCAAGTTTCGTCAAATGTCATTTGCTTATGCAATGTACGAAACTGATCGCACATTCCGTACAGAAACAGCTGATTGCGCTTGGTGTATACATACTTAAATTGATAAAGAAAAAATTGCAATGGAGAGCGACAGTGAAAAAGGATTTTTTTTAATTTAATAGAAAAAGTAGAAAAAAGAAGGGTGTATATGAGTAAAAATGATGCGTTTTTATTATAACAATTCGCTATAATTTTTTTTATTGCTTTCAAATTAAATCAGTGACACCGTTGTATCTTTTGGTACTTTTGGCCAAAAATACATAAAAAAACATGCCATTTTTTGGATTTTGTTGAAAACTAGTAAAAGAAAGTACATTTATTTAAATCAATGCTATTAAATATATATAATATATTTTTTCGATGCCTTTTTTTTTACAAGTTTTATTTATTTAAAAATATGTATATTTTTGGGAAAGTACGATTTAAACTTGAATGTGCAACTGTGGCAAATTAGTTTTTAAATTTATGTAAGTACATTGTAGCCACATAAAAATCTTTAAAGAATTACCTAAGCATTTGACAGGCTTTTCGTTGGGTTTTTGACATAAGCTCAAGCTAGTTTATGCACATTATAGTTGGGCCTTAAGACATACATATGTAGATTAGGTATTTGTGGCACAAATATAAACAATTAATAATATGTTTTTTGTTTTCACTATAGAATAATTCTGAAATCCGATGATTTTCAAGTAAACAAAAAAAAAAATATATAAAAGGCAAATTAAAAAGAAAAATAGCAATTGTGTATTAAAATACAATAAATTACAAATAAATAAATTCAAACCTTTTGATGTTTAATATAAATAAAAAGTCTGTAGTTTTTATTGTTGTGGTAGGTTATTTAAAAGGTTGTAATAAAAGAATAGCAGTAAATTTTAGTGTTTTAGTAGGTTAAACTTTGTTAAAAAAACAAATACAGAAATAGTAATTACTGAAGTTTTGTTTCACATATTTTGTTAGTGATAAAACCAACATTCTAAAATAATTGAAAATTACATTTGATTTAAATGAAAAGTGCTTATTTATTTAAATTTACCTTCATAATATTTTTCCCCTTATGCAGTTAAGTTTTTCAAAAAACTTGTCTCTAATATTTGATATTTTTTTAAATCTGGGTACTAACCACTTTCCAGAGATGGAGCTATTTGGTCTTAGAAAGGGTACCTCCCACCTGCAAAAAAAATGGTGCCCTAATCTGCGTGAGTTGTAAGAATTTTAAAATCTACATTTTTGATTTTTCGAAGCCCTAGTCCAGTTTTTTCAAAATATATGGTACAATTTCCAGCACTATTTTTTAATTTCTTATCTTATTTAGCGAGCAAAGTTTTCAATATTTTTTAAAAATTTAAAAATTATATCTTAACTAAATTAGGAATTATACGATTTTTGACCTTAAAATTTCAAAATTATTGCATTTTTGAGTATGTTAGTCTAAGAAAAACTTTATTATAAATAGAAAAACTTAAAATTTTTGTTTAAACTAATAACATTTGTGTATTTTTAAACCGAATTTCGTATAAAACATATCATTCGTGTAGAAAAAGTCCTTCAATTTGACCTATTATATATTGAAATTATGATTTTAACCTATATGCTCCAAAATCCCAAAGCTGTGATCGGAAAAGAAAGACTGCTGTGAAAAAGCTATATGAAAGTATTTCATGAACCCTAGTCAATATATGGACTTCATTTGTCCTTATTTTCAGAATTGTGGGTTTCTTTCATCTTAATGTTGGCGATATTCTTCCATTTGACCATTTTGTAGGTATTGACTAAGCCTTTCTGACAAAAACTGAAGAAGAAATTGCAGGTGCAAGGCACTTAACTTTAAGACCATGTAGCGACAACGCTGGAAAGTGGATGGTTACCAGCTTTAAAACTTAAGCTCGAATAATTGCTCACATGAAATTTTAGTTCAATCGGCATAGCCGTGTACAAAGCTGAGTTATTTCCAAGGTATTTTGATTATTCTAATATTTAACGATATCAGAGCTGTTGATTTTCCGTGATTGAAGTATTTTTGTTTAATATATTTTATTCTTACCAAAGGAATAGCAATTACTTTTACTTCCTTCTTAACTAGTGGAAAATGAGAATACTTTCACGGTTAAAATGTATCGACACATACATAAACTTACATCAACTTTTAGATCAGCCTTTAATAAATAATATTATTTATTTATAGTTCTTATTATACTAGAGCGGACATTCTCTAATTTTCAAGTGTTAATGTGTAACGGTTCAAAAAATAGAGCCTATAGGTCAATTATGGGAACACCGATTAATTTTTAAGTTCCAATTGTTAACTTGTTCTGATAGCGGACTTAGCAATACAGGTTGCTTTCAAGTTGCAGCAGTCTGTCAATCACGATTCAAATGTTTTAAATTACATCAATTACTAGGACACCCTCAGGCGTGATGTTTTGCCCGTTGCCTCGAAGGACAAGGGCCGATCTTGTTGATTTTCAATAGCAACATTTTCGGAACTATTTCTAATCGATTAGTACATTAAAATTTTTTCGGACTTATCTAATGCCATGGCAAAGTTGATTTCAACACGAACACGGATAAACAGACGGACATCGTTTACTCGACTATGCATAAGAAATCAGAATATATACCTTATGGAGTCGGATAGGGATATTGTTGAATTTTCAAACGGAATGATAGATATACCCTTTTTCTAATTGTACTGAAGGGTATAAAAACCCGTTATATAAACAACAATTTTAGTGCCTAAAGTTTCATTCATGAAAATTTACATTTATATTGTTTGATATTTTATCTACGCTACACACAGAAAAAAGACTGGTAAAAATTGCATCGATATGTCGAAGATTCAATTAGGAATATAATAATTTGATTTTAATTATTAATAAATTACAATTAAATTAATAAATTACAATCTTGACTTATTTTTTATATTAAAAGCTAAAATGTTGGTTGTAATACATTTTAAAATAGTTAACCTGACCGATTTGTATCTTTACTAAAATCTATTCTATTAATTGGAAGATGCAACTAAACTTATTCAACACATTACTACTGAAAACCGAATTTTGGTAGTTAGAATTATAAAAATCAATTGTATCTTCTAAAATAGAAAAATTTTTGACGTACTAAAAAAAATTTGTACACATTATACAAAAAATCAACAATATTTTAGTTTAAAAGAACAAAGATTTTTTCAAAGTGGTGAAAAGTTGTATGGTGGTAAGTTTAAAATTATCTCACAAAGCCATATGTAAATAAAAGAAATTTAAAAATGTTTAATACTTTTCACAGAGGCAAGACTTGCGGTATAGGATGGCAAGTTAAAGAAACTATATGAAAAAGGGTATCTTGATTTCAAAGAAGGAGTTGGTTTAAATAAATGATTCAAATCATGAAATTTATGATATAAAATCTTATCACTGTAATTTATTTTTTTTAATAAAAATAAATATTAAAAAATTATATTGTTTTATTTAATTCACAATAATATTCTAAAGTCACCCAAGAATCATTTAAAAAAATATTTGTGAGTGCCATACTCATTCAGTTATTACAACCGAATTCAAGATAATACACACAACCGACAAAATTCGACTGGCAACGAATTCGGTTCTCCCAACGAATTTCTTTTCTCCATGTAGGCCATTATATGAGCTAGAAATTTTAAATTTAAATACGGCAATCCGTCAGACATAGTTTTGAAAATTCTGCTATTGAAAAACAGCAAGATTGGTCCATGTTCTTCGAGGCAGCAGGCAAAACATCACGCCTGTCTCTAACTTTTCCGTATCTTTTAGAACAAATGAGGTTTAGTGAAGCAACTCCAATCAAGAAAGCCGATATACGGAGTATAGAGAATTAAAAAATAAGAAATAAAAATCAAATGGAAAAAAACTTGCTCATATTTTCCGACTTAGGGGCCTCTGAAATTTTCACAGAAAAGTACGATCGCGCATTCTACTTTTGTGATATTAATATGAGTATCATTTAGAAGCTTTGGAAGAGATATTTTACGAAATACTAAAATTTTTAAAATATGCCTTATCAAATAAGAGCCGATGGCATTTTTATTTAAAATTATATAAAGTACTTATTTATTTTTTTTTTTAATTTTCTGCCACTCCAATATAATTTTTTTTTTTATTGCAGTTACTTAATCATACTAGATTTACATATACGGTGAAGGGCACATAAGAATCGGCTTAGCCGAATATTACACTGTTACTTTTTTGTCTTATTCAGTTATGTCGAGCATCCTTTTAACAATTACCATAGCTTTTAAAACTAATCCCATTTTTGTCCTCATATTTTAAATTTGCGTTTTGTTAACCGTAATTGATTGAGGAAAATTGGTGATGATATTGATAATTGAATAGCCATTACCGAAGTACTTCTAAAATTTCGTGTTGCTGATTGATTAACAATATCAATATTAGATTATAATAAGCGGGTGGCACGCATGCAGCGAGTTTAATTGGGGGCCATAGGGCTCATGCTTATACCGCGAAAAACAAGCACCTACCAGCAAATTTGATCAAGCCGATTAGAATCGCATCCCTCAAATAATTTTAGGCTCAAATATTTGAGAAAAGTTGTTAAGCTTACTATTCATCCTCCTCAAGCTTTTGCAAGTCTCGCAACAAAAGATTCCCACAAGCGATTTGAAGTTTCTTCCCTGAAGACAAGTAGGCCTTTTCCTGTCGTTATTTAGTAAGGACCAAAATATTATGAAGGACTTACAGTTAGTTATTGAAAGCACTTGAGAACCGTTTTCTTCAGCGCCTCTTTTCGGGAGTCTTATTATCCCGCAATACATCTAACGCGGATGCTACCCATTTGATCTTCTTAGGATTTGCGTCTAGTGCCGAGTCTAAGAGTTCACTTATCAAGAACTGGAATTTCATACTGTACAACGTCATCTGCATATTTTCCATTTAATCTATTTTAATAGCCACGATCACTGGGGTAACAGAAATACTATGAATATTATCCCTGTTTAGCCATTTCTTACTCACCAAACCAATATTAACATCACAAAACTCTTTAGTTTTTGTCGTAATTTTCTTTAAGTTTCACATTATAATCTTGAAGTTCGTGTTTATGACAGAAATTTCAAAAATAAAATGGTAACACGAAATCGACCAACTTTAGTTTTATAATTTTTTAAGGTTTATATCTCAAGTTTCTCTAAAGGAAAGAGGTCATTCAACATCTAAATATATAATATAACTATAACAAATCATTTCTGTACGTGAAATATATTTTAAAATTGTGTTGTTGGTGTAGATAATAAAAGATATAGAATACGAAACGCCTATTTGGAATTTCATCTGTCTGTGTGCGCATCACGCAAAAACTACAGGATGAATTTTATTAAATTATTTGATGAAGTTACTTAGAACCTTGGTTTAAATATCAAAACCGTTTTCTTCGTAAACAAAATATTTTTTTTTTGTAGAGAAAGCAAAATTACAAATGTGAATGCTTTTAATTTTATGGGTGTAAAAGTACTAAAACAGTTGTCAGCATAATTTATTTTTGTAGAATTTTCCATCTATAAAAATAAAATGCGCTAACAACTGGTTTTATAACATTTTAGCGATTAAATTAGGTGACTATGTTTGAATCTATATTTGCTCTACGAAATAATAAAACAAAAAGTGTTTTATACTTAAACCAAGGTTCTAAGGGACCTCCACACAAAAGTTTATTTAAATCCATACAGCCGTTTTTACGTGATGCGAACACAGACAGACAGAAAGACAAACGAAAATTCCAAAAATATGTGCTTTTTATCCCATATCGATTACAATCTACACCAACATCAAAATTTTCAAAAAATATTTCATGTACAAAAATAACCCCGGTACTGTTTTATTATATGTATAGGCAAAAACTTAACAATTAAGTTATAATCGCTATGACTTTCACTTTTAATTTATTTAGTAACTTTTAAATGCTGTAGTTTGAGAAACTTTTATTTTGTTTTTGATTGAAGATTATCATCACCTTGATTCTCCAACCCGAAAGTATACACCAAACTCTCTTCTTGAGTATTAACACAGCTCTAATAACAACGCTAAAAGAAATCAAGACTAGAAACAAAACATGCTTGATGAAAAATTCATGGAACTTAGTGTTATTGGCAATATAAATGAACGTGTAATTAAAATTTCAAATTGTCGCTGATAACAAAACAAAATTTTAAAACACAGAAACATTGCAATAAAATTATTTAAATATTAGTTGTCTAATATTTACAGAATAAAATTTTTTTTAAATATTCTGAAAATTTATAAAGATATGTATACAGCCTTTAACACCATGTTCGAGTCGAATTTATCAATGAGCTGTATGATTTCAACAAATTATTTTTTCCTTACTATTTTATAAACAAATTTAACCTAAATTTTATTATAAGCGAATGAACAGATAATATAACAAACCGCGTATTCTCTAAGAGGAAATCTAGATTAAGTTTTTGCTATATAAAAGAACAAAAAATCAACAACAGGATGAATAAATTTCCTTTTACCTTTGAAAATTGTGGAATTGATACTCGAATGTTTTTGAGAATTGATTGAGCCGAACCACCTCAGATTCTTTATTTAGTTTAAACATTTATTTATTTTGATTTTGTGATAGAATTTTTCATTGAGGTTGCGTAGGGATTGTCGGAACATTCTGTGAAGACTCAAATATTACGTAAACTTGAGCAACCTTTAAATCTGTATTTTTTCTGTGTAGTAAATTGAATCGAACGTGAGTTTACGTGAGTTTTTTTTGGAGAACAATGGATTTCATTAATCCATTGGCAAGTAACATCCGATATTTCTTTTTATTTCGGTTAGGCTCTAAAAATGTTAAATTAAGTCAATAAAGAAGTCCGCAAACAATAGAAACAAAGTGTTTTGTTTTTTTATTTAAAGGGACCTTGGACTGGACTGAGCTTAACCATGCTTAAGGCCCGAAGTAATCAGAGGTAGTTCACATTGGCACCCTAGCAGGGACCTAGGTTCGCACATCCTGGGTTAACACCCTTCGTAGGAATGAGTTATAGAGGTACTTAGAGTAGTTTGGTGTCGATGCCAGTGGCACTGTGAAAGAAATGAGAAAGAGATTTTTCACATTTATTAGCAGTAGGCCTGGATAAAAAGTACTCGCCAAGCTCGAGAAGCGCAGTTAGCAACGCAGGTGTTCAACACTCACTCTAGGCATAAGTATTAAACTGGACATATCCATCCAATCATTTACGTCTTCTAAAGTAGGACAACAGGCAGCCACACGTTACCTATTGTGCCCACAAAAGGTGACAAATAACAAACCACACAAGTCGAACCACAAAACGTTAAACAAACTAACTGCAAAACTAATAATATATGGGCTGATTTTTTTTCAAATTTAACTTATCCTGTAGAAATGATATAGTGCGGAATTGGTCATTCTGCTATGATAATAGCAATGCCGGAGCTGTTGAAGGACAAAGCTCTTATGTGGTTCCAAAACAACAACCGTCAGTGCCAAACTTCGAACGCACGTTGCGATGATTTTCTGAAGTATTTTCTGATCTCGTTACTTTGAAAGACTTAAAGATGATATTCGACGCATGCAGCATTGCAGAATCTGATGGGGCATGCGGGTATATGCTGGTGCGGCATGTAGATCGAATTTTCTGCCACCGTCTCGTAGATTTCAAAATGAATATTCGGAGAAAGGATTTTAACTCTCTAGGTGAACTTTTTACATGGCCGAAGGTTTTGAGGTTATCCGAGAAAACTACCTAGACGTAAGTCGAAAACACCGTGATAAACGCCAACCGTAGCGTACAGAGGACCAAGCGAGCCAATTTTTTCCACTATAGAAACCGCCCCAATTAACCCTTTAGCGGCCTCCCGGGGGCGTGGCCAAAATGGTCATGATTATCGATTCTGCAAGACCCTAGTACGCAGTACTTTTGGCAGTTCGGCAAAAAAGAAGTGAGGATTCGAGAATGCTGCAGAAAGAATTCGGGAAATTCGGAGCGGAATTACGCTGCTTGCCCAGGTTTATCCTACGACGGAAGGCTACCATCGCAAGGAGTTTTATGAGCGAGGGTATAGCTAAAGAGTTTCGCAAGGACGCGAAGGTAACACGATTGTATAATGGGATCAGTTTGGCAAATGAGTTGATGGTAGAGATTAGGGAAGCCATTTAATTGGAGGTGCAATCGTAAGGTAAGAGAGACATGCCAGAGATTAAAACTATGCCCCAGATACTCGATAAAGTTCTGCTTTTTTTTTACCTATGGAATGTTAATTGCGATGAAGTGACCAAATGGTCAAGTTTACGTCTATTACTTTCAAGGAAATGAAAGCGATAGACGAGCAAAATCCCGGGGTTACCAATAATGACAAATCTCGCGATGATGAGGTAGTTAATGCATTTCTGGAATAAGAGCTGGAAAGTTCCAAGGACATCAAAGGACCTACAGCTCTGTCGGAGCATAAAATGGTTCTTACAAATAACCGACCGATACGGCAGAGATACGTACAGCACAACCCTGGCTTGCAGGGGCCTTAGGACGTCTGTCGCACATATAAGCGATAAGTACTATTGGCCAAGAATGGTAAGCGATATAAAAGTATGTGTCAGGAGGTATAACAAATGTCAGCAATACAAGCCAAAAGCTCCCGCCAGGGCGAATGCTGACTCATATCGCAGGGGACTAGATGCAAACGCGGAAACTTAATTCTACTAGTGTTTACCAAAAAATTATCGAAATTTTCAAAGTTAGTGCCATTACGCAAGGCAACGAGTTAAGCATTACGAAAAGGATTTTGTGAATGAATAAATTTTTATGTGCCAAGAATGCTTATTATTGATAACGGATCACACTATACCAACAAAATATTTCAAGAGTATTTGACCTGCTTTTAGCTCGTGTAAGATGTGTTTTATAAAAGCTCCGCATAACTAAAGCATTCAACGTTTAATAAACAAAAGATTAAGTTTTGGGACTTATCATTCTGTAGAAATATAGTATCTGTGCCTTATGTGCTAGTGTGCAAAGTTGAAGTGCAGTGTCTGTTACTAAATTTTGTGTTAAACTTTTTATATATTTCACTTGGCATTATACCATTAAAATAAAACATAAGATTTATTAGAACAGCTGTTCACTTAATTGTAGCTAAATAAATTTAGTAAAACAACAGGCTGGCCACAAGTGTGAAAGATTAAACTAAACTTTCAATAGAGCTTTATTCTGGAGCTTTTATAGTACCTAAGCTTTTGCTCTAATTAAAGTTTCTGAGTTCAACTGTATTTAAAGTAATATTTGTGCATACCTTACTTTATTAATATATAAATTAACTTTTTGGTATAATAATAAGCCCATTAATATGTCTAACATGAGTACCCGCCAAACTGCTAAGAGAACAGCTTCTAAAGCAGACCTCGACAGTTGTGATTGCCAAACAATGCTAAACTCGGACTCACAGACGTATGGCTGGAAATGGTTGAACAAAAAATTGACCGAACAAAATTGTTACGTGGAAGACCAACTGGCAAAGTTTGAAAATCGTGTATTTGAAAGTGAGAAAAGAATAACATCCGTGTTGAAGTCACTAATACAAGATACTGAAAATCAAATTTTCAATGAACTGGATAAGCGTTACTGCGAGTTTCGTGAAGAGCTGTCTGACGTTACAGAGCGCGTAAACAAGCTCGAAACTGTAGCTACGCAAGTTATAGCATTAAAAAATGAGTTATCGCAGCTCACTCCCTCGTAGCATGTGACCTGTGCATAAATGCTGTTCCCTTTGTGGACGGCAAAAATCTCCACAACGTTTTTGATTCCATCTGTAAGGAGATAAATATACAAAAACCGCCCTTACAAACCATTTATCGGCTTCAAAATAACCAAAAACATAATGATGCGTATGCGGCCATAATTGTAAAATTAACCACACCTTATGAAAAAAATTTCTTCTTGAAATCGTTGAATGGATATAAAAAGGAGAAGAAATCAAACCTTAAACTGACAATTCTCGGGTTTATTCCAACGTCTGCTAACCAAAATGTATTCCTCTACGTTCATGAAAGTCTCACCAATGATAATTTTAAAATATTTCGTGAAGCAGTCCGCTTGAAAAAACAAAATGTTTTACAATCTTCATATTCTTACCGAGGCTTGGTGTGTATCAAACGTCTTTCTTCCGATAAGCCTACCTGCATCGAATACATAGATGGACTTAAAAACCTATTTCCCAGCTATGGAAATGACTGTGCTCAACCCGTCGTGGTGGATGGTAGCGTTAGTAAATGTGTTTGTTGTACATACCTATGCTTTTTTCTATGTTCAAATATTAAATTCTTCATTTGTATACATTTATATCATCATGTTATTAGATTTAATTGTCAAGTCGCTAATATTTCATTGTAAAATTTTTTTTCCAAAATCAAAACACTTTTTGCTGTAAATACGTACAACGTTGTCTGTTTATATCACAACTTCATCTTTAAAACTAATGGATGATTATTTATCTAGTGGAATTTCCCAAGACGTACCTTTTAACATGGTTAGAATCCTAGCTAAACAAAAGGAAGGTTTACAAATATGCCATATAAATGCACAAAGCCTAATGAACAAGTTAGATGAATTTGAATTAATTTTCGAGAACTCTTTGGTTGATATTGTGTGTGTCTGAAACATGGTTTCACGCTTCCACCCCAAACAAACTTATTGGCCTTGGCGGGTACAACGTGTTCAGATCTGACAGGAAATGATGACGCAGATGAAATTGAATTCATTTTGTTGGAAATCTACTCTTCCCATGATGATAGATTACTTGTAGCTTGCGCCTATACACCCAGTCGCCACGTTGCAACTACTAAATTCACTTCTCTGCTGGAAAACTTAACAATGCCTTATAATTACATAATTATTAGTGGTGGTTTCAACTCCAATCTACTCAAAGAACCATGTTTAGTAGATGATATGGGAAATCTGGGTCTCACACCAATCAATTTAACCTCACCTACTCATTTTACAGCTAATTTCAGCACGCTACTTGATAACTATTTCCTGTGTGATCCTTCAAAAGTTTTGCTATATGACCAAATACCAGCCCCTTGCTTCTCGAAACATGATCTAATATTTATGTCTTACAACTTTGCAAGATCTATCGTTTAATTATAGAGATTTCCGCAATTTAAATTATAATGTACTATTTGATAAATGTTTGCAGATAGATTGGGAAAATGTATACTATATGAGTTCTGCAGATGAACAATTGGCACTTATTGATAAGAATATTCTTCAACTTTACGACGAGACCGTTCCCATTGTTAGGAAAGATGGCATGACAAGGAGCAAGCCACGGTTGGCAACCCATATCAAAAAAGCCATCAATTAAACAGATTTAGCATACCCAAGGTGGAAACGTTTTAAGATACTAGAGTTGCATGTTGCTTTTCGTGCGGCTAGAAATAAAGTGAATAACTTAATAAAATCCGCAAAATGCAGATACTACAGTAATAGATTTAGCTTAGCAATTGGGTCTCAGAAAACATAGAGACCCATACGCGAAATCGGTATTGGAAATATTCGAACGGGCAAATGCTCATCTAATAATCCAGACAAGTTAAACGAACTATTCACTAACGTACCTGCAGTGCCAGAAAAAAGCATAATCTCCCCAATAAAGAGCAGTATACCTCTAGCCTACAGAAATTATACAGTAACGTCAGGAACGTTTTATCTCTCCTGTGTTATTCAAACTGATGTATTTTATGCTTTTAGAGCTGTGAAATCTACTGCTGTTGGATATGATAATATTCATCCAAAGTTTATAAAAACCATCCTACCCATCTTGCTGCCATACATCAAACACTTTTTTAACACCATTATTACCACCAGCCAATTTCCTTTAAAGTGGAAACATACGAAAATTATTCCAGTCCCCAAATCTACTAATAATTATCGTCCCATTGCGATTCTGTGTTATCTTTCAAAAGTATTTGAAAAACTTTTGCAGACACAGATCAGAAAATTTATATACGAAAATAACTTGATGTTCGATAAGCAATCTGGTTTTCGCCCTAATCATAGCTGCATCACCTCACTCATTGATGTCACTGAAAACCTACGCCGCGAGCTTTGTGCTGGAAAGATCAATTTTCTTATTCTTCAGGATCACTCTAAAGCTTCCGACACTGTCAACCACACTATACTGTGTGACAAGCTTAAACATTTTCATAAATTCTCGTACACTTCCACAAAACTTCTATCATCGTATTTAACGGATCGGACCCAATCAGTTTTTCTCAATGGTATATATTCTAAGCCGCTGCCACTCAAAAGGGGAGTACCTCAAGGATCTCTTTTTGGACCACTACTCTTTTAATTATATGCTAACGATTTATATCTGCAACCGTCGCACTGCTTGATCCACATGTATGCAGATGCTGTACAATTATATTGTAGTTGCCCCACAGTTCCATTCATGAGAATACTCATGGACAACAGACAACGGCATCTGCCTGAATCCTCAAAAACGGAAATGTTTAATTATTCATAAAAGAAAGCATACACCAAACATTCCTGTTGAAATTAAAATTAACAATGAGAAAATTGCCGTGGTTCATTCGGCTAAAAATCTTGGTGTGATCTTTAACAATAACCTCAGCTGGGTTAATCACGTACAAGCACTTGTAACTCAAACCTATTTGTAGCTCAGAACTCTGTGGATACCTAAGTTATATACTCCATTGGAGATAATAATTTTACTTGCTAAGGCAAACCTGATACCGAGACTTTTATATGACTGCGAGCTTTTTGCCAACTGTGACTCAGTAAGCAAAGCTAAACTAAATGTCCTATTCAACAATATCATAAGATATGTTTGAAATTTGCATATTCGTGAACATATATCACCATATTCTAAACGACTGCTTGGAGTATCTTTTGGGGACTATCTAAAGATTAGAGTTATTTTATTTTTACACAAGATCATTTATTCTCAGCAGTTTAAATACTTATTTAACCTTATTAAGATCTTCCAGACTGTGAGAATGGCAGTTCATGATAAATGCCTTACGTCTTTGGAATGTAATTCCACACTCTCAGCAATTAAACAGCAACGCTATGCATTTCAGAATATTTCTAATCAAATTTTTTAATAGCGGTTAAAAATACGTTAATTTTAATTTTATATTGTTTCAGTTTAATTCTCATTGTAATTGTATTTTTATTTTTATGTATTTTTTATTTGCATTTTTGTATTTTTTTTTTCTCTATTCTGTGTTTTTATAACTCTGTACCTAAATTTTCCTCAACTTATTTTTTTGTTATCATATACACATACATAACTATAAGACTTGTCTTGTTGTGTATGAAACCGATGAATAAATAAATAAAGAGATAAAATAAATGAAATAAAGAGATTGGCCTGCACCAGCAGCTTATAGCACTGTACACGCCACAAGAAAATTCCACTAAGATGATCAACCGTAAAAAACTTGATGCTGGATGGACGTAGAGCAGAAATTCAAAAGAAAAGGCAGAATTGTTAACGCAAATCCTTGAAATCGTAAAAAAATCTCTTCAAAGCAGCCAAAGAACAAGCGCGGTGCTACAGCTTGCATCGCAGAAGATGGAGACCTAAGATGGGCGATCTAATTTGTGTAAAAGGTCACTATTTGTCAACAAGCTCGCTCCAAAATTCTAAAAAAAAGTCAAATAAAAACAATGTTATCTGTGTTTATACGGGTTAAAGGGAAACAACACTATGTCTTGTAGTCCAGCGGTAAATCCAAGTAAATAAAATAGAAGTTTCTACTCTTTTTGAAAAATAAACGTGTAACGAAGAAATTCGTCCCCTTTCTACGTTCATATTTATGTAATTAATTATACACTATTCCTTCTTGTATAATTTACTTCTAGAAATATGTTAACTTATGCATAAGAGGTAAATTCATTTCGTAAACAAATAACAATATTAATGGTCCGTGTGGTTGTTGTAACAACTTGTGTGTGAATATCAACCAACATGCATACACCGGCCATCAACAATAAAATAGTATCATCACACGTAGTATACTGTATAATTCTCATTTGCTTTATTTATAAATAAGTATAAGTAAGCAAGATTTTTAAACACAGGGGGAGAGAAAGATTGCGATCCCTATGGGACTTACACTCGCAAGTTTCCTGTAAGACTTGAAGATTATATTTAGATAATCGGAAAGCCAACTGGGGTTACTCTGATAGAGCCAGTTGATAAATTTCTGACTATTTGTCAGAAATTACCATAAATTCCTCACAGCGGCTTCGGCTGACTGTTCTCACAGCGGTTTCGACTGACTGTTCTCACAGCGGCTTCGGCTGACTGTTCTCACAGCGGTTTCGACTGACTGTTCTCACAGCGGCTTCGGCTGACTGTTCTCACAGCGGTTTCGACTGACTGTTCTCACAGCGGTTTCGACTGACTGTTCTCACAGCGGCTTCGGCTGACTGTTCTCACAGCGGCTTCGGCTGACTGTTCTCACAGCGGCTTCGGCTGACTGTTCGATTAACTTTTGTAGTATTGTAGAGCATAGTTTTAAGAAACATTGTACGTATTTAAACCTGTTATCATCTGCACCTGCGCATCGATCCAGTTTACCCGAACCTGTTATCATACGAACCTGCGTATCGATCCAGCACACCTGAACCCGTTTTATCCGCAGCTGCGCATCGATCTACCAGATCCGTACCCGTTATCATCCGAAGCTGCGCATCGATCCAGCAGATCCGAACTACCGAATCAGTTTCATCCGAACGTATTATTACTCAAACGTATAACCAACCGACCCGTGGAACCCGAATCAGCATCAACCGCCCGTTGTCCTCCGAACGTATTATCATCCGAACTTGTGCGCAATCCAAAGCCGAACTGCTCCAATCTTTAGTTAGTCGATTATAATAATGATTTTCGTATTGAATTTATTGTATTTAAGAAGAACTTAATAAAAGTAAGAATCTCTATTAAACCCAAAGAAGGGAAAATTTCTGTGTTATCACTTAAGGTTTGTGGACCCGTAAGTAGAACCCTGGACACGACTGAGCGACCTCAGCCGACGAATAAAACCACGTTACAAATGGCGCCCGAGCAGGGACCCGATTCCAAATCGCAATGCGGGAAAACTTCAACCACTGCTAACGAGGGAGAATCGGGCCAACAATACGAAAAGCATCAACACGATAATCTGCCGACAAACCAAACGCTGCAAAAAGATTCGGTCGGATGGATTTATATGCTACGAAAGGAACAGCTAATCGAACAGTGCCGAAACGCCGGCATAGCTACGTCCGGGTTTACTGTAGAGTACCTACGAAAGCAGCTTTCGGAGAACTTACGATCAAAACAGCTTCGCACTTCGACGGAAAATCTGCTTCGGAAACTAGGAAATGAGATTGAAAGTGCTGAAAAACACGTAGTAACCGAGGCGGAAGTCTTAGTACTTATACCTACGAAACCAACTTACAGCCCCGAGATCATAACGATCATCCAAAAATGGAATCTATCTTATTCTGGAGAAACTGATCTCATGGAATTCCTCGAACGAATGGAAGAGTTAGCCGAAAGTTACCAAATTACTTGTGACCACCTACTCCCAGGGTTGCTTAGTGTCCTGCGGGGAAATGCTCTTAAGTAGTATAGGGTGAAACGGGAAGACATCAAAACCTGGGAAGTCTTCCGGCTAGAGATCGGAAAGTTTTTCCTCCCAACTCGCCACCTTTCCCAGTTGGAACAAACTTTCTACAACCGCAGACAGAATAATCGGGAACGAGCAAAGGATTATATTCTAACAATGCTCACGCTCGCTCGGCAGCATCCTCACCTCCGAAAGCAAAATCATCTTGAACGTATTTATGATGGCCGACGAACCGAGTATAGGCACTATATCCGAAGAGTTGACTTCGCTTGTTTAGAGGAGTTGGTTTCACTTGCCGATGAGTACGAGGCGCTGAGACGAGAGGAACGTCCTCAAACATCTCACATGTTATCCGAGTCGAATTACTGCCGCTCCACATGGTGCTGGAGATGTAAGAAACCAGGTCACAAGAGACAAACGTGTAAATTCCCATATAGAGTTTTTTGTTCACATTGTGGACGCGATGGGATCCTCACGCGGCTTTGTCGATGTAAGGAGTCAGTTAAGCCCGAGTGTGTCATAAGAGCCAACTATGATCGATACTACATAGAGGTGGAAATGTTCGGCAGGAGAACGGAAGCTCTAATTGACACAGGAGCATCTCGTACATATATCGATAGGTCGCTTGAACAGCACTTGTTAAACAAAGGTATCCGCCCCAGTAGCACTCAGGGCGTAGTACAAATGGCGGATCAGTCACTGGCCCCTTGCCTAGCTGTGTTTCCTATTATCCTAAAGTATAAAGATAATAATGTCCAACTACAGGCGTCGGTGATTAATACACTCGCTGAACCGATGATACTTGGCATAGACTTTCTGACCGCTTTAAACTTCGAGCTACGACTTAATAATGAGGTTCTTACGAGATCTCAACGAAGAACCAACACCGGATGCCTTCATGCAATTACCAGTAGAGAATTTCTGACAGAGGAAGAAAATCAAAATCTGAGATCCCTTTTAGAAATTCACAAAGCCAGGTTTGAAAAAGTAAAAGGGGGTGTGCTCAATTACACAGCATGAGATCCGCCTTCGAAATTCAAACCCAATTAAGCAGAGGTACATGCCGAGAAATCCAGCCATGATGGCGATCATTAACGAAGAGGTAGATACACTGCTTGCGGAAGGTCGCATCGAGCCATCGAAGAGTCCATATAGCTCACCTATAGTTCTCGTAAGGAAAAAATTAGGTGGATGGAGAATGTGTATCGACTACCGACAGCTCAATGCCATCACGGAAGCCGACGCATATCCACTACCACAAATTAACGCGATATTAGACCAGCTAAGAGAAGCAAAATTTATATCATCGTTGGATCTAAAAAACGGATACTGGCAAATACCTCTTACCCCGGCATCAAAACCATACACCGCGTTTACGGTTCCTGGGCGTGGCTTATTCCAATGGAAAGTCATGCCATTTGGATTACATTCAACACCCGCCACGTTCCAACGCACTCTTGACATAATTATTGGAACTGACCTATATCCCCTAGTTTTCGTCTACATCGATGATATAATTATTCTCGGGAGAACGTTTGAGGAACATTTAAGGACCCTAGGCACCGTGTTTAATCGCCTGCAGCAAGCACAGATGCTAGTAAACTTCGACAAATGTGAGTTCGTGCGCACTAGTATACGGTACCTAGGCCACATGGTTACTCCCGAAGGCATTTACACTGATCCTGACAAGATAAGGGCTATAAAGGAATTACCAGCACCCACTACTTTAAAAGAGCTAAGACGTATCCTCGGAGTTGCGTCGTGGTACCGTCGCTTTGTGCCAAATTTTTCACAGATCGTCGCTCCCTTAAACCGGCTGCTTAAGAAGGGCGAAAAATGGAGTTGGGGCTCATCACAGAAAGAGGCATTCGATAACGTAAAGCTGGCTCTTACCAGTGCCCCCGTACTCGGCTGCCCTCAGTTTGAACATCCCTTCTTTCTACAAACGGATGCTAGTCGAGAAGGTCTAGGTGTAGTGCTCTTCCAACGTCATGCGGATAGAGAATGTGTGATTGCTTATGCTAGCCGTACGCTTACAGAGCTAGAAAGGAAATACTCTACAACAGAGCAAGAGTGTTTGGCCATTTTATATGGCGTTCGAAAGATGAGGCCATACCTGGAGGGATATCATTTTACGGTCATCACTGATCACCATTCACTGAAATGGCTTCATTCTCTACAAAACCCCTCGGGCCGTCTCGCACGGTGGTCCCTAGAACTTCAACAGTATGATTTCAGCATCGAATACCGGAAAGGAAGCCTTAACATCGTTGCAGACACCCTTTCCCGCGCCCCACTCTCCGATGTAGATAACGGAGTTATCATGACTGTGGCGACTGTAGGCTGGTATGAACGCATGGCCAAACTTGTTAGGATGAACAACCAGAAATACCCAGATTTCCAACTTGTCCAAGATTGACTCTTTAAACATATACCTCGCCGGTCTACCATGGATACGAAACCAGAATGGAAGATGTGTATCCCCGAAAACGAACGTTGCCGAATCCTGAAAGAAACTCACGATTCACCGACGGCAGGTCATCTAGGTATATATAAAACAGTAAGGAGAGCCAAGGAGAAGTATTACTGGCCAGGACTGTATAGAGACGTAATACGGTATGTACGATCTTGTGATTTATGTGCAAGATACAAAACCGAACAACGACAGACTGCTGGACAAATGAGCACAATGCAGTGTAAAAGGCCTTGGGAAATTGTGGCGGCAGACTTCGTCGGACCACTGCCTCGGTCGACCACTGGCCACACCTCTTTACTTGTTATGATAGATGTTTTTAGTAAATGGGTTGAACTTATTCCTACGCGGCAGGCAACAGCCAAGGATGTGGTAAAAGCTCTTCGCGAACGTATTATTTTCCGTTTTGGCTCTCCAAGGGTTTTCCTGTCCGATAACGGAGTCCAGTTTACGAGTCGCAACGTTCAAGAACTATTAAATAACTGCGGTATTCAGCACTGCACGACCGCCCCATACTCTCCTCACGAAAACCCAACGGAAAGGATGAACAAAACAATTAAAACAATGATAGCACAATATACCGGCCCGGATCATCGTCACTGGGATCAATACTTACCGGAGATTGCTTTTGCGATTAACACAGCCGTTAGTGAAACAACGACATTCACCCCTGCGGAAATCATTTATGGCAAAAATCCCAATAGCCCAAACCAGTTGAGACAGGAAAATTTTTGCCCCACCGAGGAATCCATTTTTAAGGACGCTAAGGAATTATACTCCGAGGTAGAAAAACGCAAGAAGGAAGGCAGTGCCCGACAGGCAAAATACTATAATCTGCGAAGAAGGCAGTGGAAGCCCATAATCGGAGAAAAGGTTTGGAAGAGGGAACGTCACCTGTCCTCGGCAGTCAACAAGTTCGCACAGAAACTGTCTGAAAAGTACAGCGGACCATACGTTATAAGTCGGTGTATCGCATCTAATATTTACGAACTCCTCGACAGCCAAGAGAAAAAGATACGAGCGAATATTCAGGATTTAAAGCGATACGTAATAAGGCCCTCCCAAACAAAGTAAGCATTTCATTAAATCCCGGCACCAAACCCAGAGAAAAAAAAAAAAAAAAAAAAAGAAAGTCTCATTCAGATAATAATTAAAATTAAATAAAGTAAACGGAAAAAAGTATAAAAGGACAGTATTCACCGAAGAAAAGCATTAGTCTTCATCAGCCTACGTGACTAGCAAGATGGAGAGAAAACGCACCATGCCTCGGAAAGTGTGCTTCAAAGCTGAAAAACCTCAACCGTACACACCCCCTCCGGAGGCTCGACCACGTATCGTGTCCAACATCCTGGTCCGACCACCGCAGGAGCCACCCCCACCCCTTGCTTATATAAGAACACCACCGCAGCAAGCCAACATCCAGGGAGGAGCTTAACAACTGGACGGACCAACAACCTCAACAGCAACTCTACGGAACAAGCAAGAAGAGGATAGAGCCCTCAAAAGGCCGACAACGGTGCAAAAGCAGCGGGAAGACAAACACCGCCGGTTAAGCGAGAAGGCGGTTTTCAGTGGCATACAAGTTATCAAGCCCAAAAAATACTCGAAGCATCAGCAGTACCTTATTAAGCGACCTCAGCTGCCAGCCGTCAAAGTAACCATCCTGAACAAGGAGCTCGCCAGGATAAAATGCCAAGGGTACACGAGAATTGTGAAGATGGTCGACTGAGTACCCATTATTTAGTTTTCCGGATAAAAGCTGTAGGACAGCAATCCTTTTTTTTTTTTGACATTCTGTTTTTCCTGTATTTATATATAAAAAAAAAAAAAAATAAAAAAAAAAAATAATAATAATAAAAAAAAAATAAAAATCGAAATAATAAATAAGAAATAAAAATGAAAAAGAAAAAAATATATCTTATTCATAATAAAATAAGACAGAACTATTACTTAGAAGTAGTATATAAGCCGATAGAGCATCGCTCTCGTAAGTAGAGGGGGAATGTAACGAAGAAATTCGTCCCCTTTCTACGTTCATATTTATGTAATTAATTATACACTATTCCTTCTTGTATAATTTACTTCTAGAAATATGTTAACTTATGCATAAGAGGTAAATTCATTTCGTAAACAAATAACAATATTAATGGTCCGTGTGGTTGTTGTAACAACTTGTGTGTGAATATCAACCAACATGCATACACCGGCCATCAACAATAAAATAGTAGCATCACACGTAGTATACTGTATAATTCTCATTTGCTTTATTTATAAATAAGTATAAGTAAGCAAGATTTTTAAACACAGGGGGAGAGAAAGATTGCGATCCCTATGGGACTTACACTCGCAAGTTTCCTGTAAGACTTGAAGATTATATTTAGATAATCGGAAAGCCAACTGGGGTTACTCTGATAGAGCCAGTTGATAAATTTCTGACTATTTGTCAGAAATTACCATAAATTCCTCACAGCGGCTTCGGCTGACTGTTCTCACAGCGGTTTCGACTGACTGTTCTCACAGCGTCTTCGGCTGACTGTTCTCACAGCGGTTTCGACTGACTGTTCTCACAGCGGCTTCGGCTGACTGTTCTCACAGCGTTTTCGGCTGACTGTTCTCACAGCGGCTTCGGCTGACTGTTCTCACAGCGGTTTCGACTGACTGTTCTCACAGCGGTTTCGACTGACTGTTCTCACAGCGGCTTCGGCTGACTGTTCTCACAGCGGCTTCGGCTGACTGTTCTCACAGCGGCTTCGGCTGACTGTTCTCACAGCGGCTTCGGCTGACTGTTCGATTAACTTTTGTAGTATTGTAGAGCATAGTTTTAAGAAACATTGTACGTATTTAAACCTGTTATCATCTGCACCTGCGCATCGATCCAGTTTACCCGAACCTGTTATCATACGAACCTGCGTATCGATCCAGCACACCTGAACCCGTTTTATCCGCAGCTGCGCATCGATCTACCAGATCCGTACCCGTTATTATCCGAAGCTGCGCATCGATCCAGCAGATCCGAACTACTGAATCAGTTTCATCCGAACGTATTATTACCCAAACGTATAACCAACCGACCCGTGGAACCCGAATCAGCATCAACCGCCCGTTGTCCTCCGAACGTATTATCATCCGAACTTGTGCGCAATCCAAAGCCGAACTGCTCCAATCTTTAGTTAGTCGATTATAATAATGATTTTCGTATTGAATTTATTGTATTTAAGAAGAACTTAATAAAAGTAAGAATCTCTATTAAACCCAAAGAAGGGAAAATTTCTGTGTTATCACTTAAGCTTTGTGGACCCGTAAGTAGAACCCTGGACACGACTGAGCGACCTCAGCCGACGAATAAAACCACGTTACAAACGTTCTAAAACTTACTTAACATTTTATTTTTTCTTTTAGGTATAACTACAAAGATATATATGTAGGTACTTGTGTAATTATTTTTATATGTTCTTAATTTTAGGTGATGGATAAGGTAAGTAAATAAGTAATTAATTATTTAGCTCTAATTGTAAGTATTTATTTAAGGGTAATTTTCACAAACTATAAATTTATTTTAAATTTATTTCTTTTTTTATACAGGTTTAAGGTAAGTATTTTTTTTTTTTTTATTATATTTACTTGTATTCTTAATAGCAATCTATATTAGAGAGTGAATATTTTATTATTGTTGATTAATTTTGATTGTAAAACACACAAGCGCTTAAAATTCACGACCGTATTTATTCTTTTTTTATGTTCGGGTAGTATATTTTTTATTTGAGTTGAAGTGAGTTGCAGTTCAGCAATTATTGGTGCATTGTTTTGTCAGTGCTGAAACTTCTGTTTACTGCGTGAACATTCTCCCCGCCATGATAAGCCTAGAATTAAAAGAAATGGACTTTAGTAGATTTCCAAAATAAAGGCGTAATATAACGGTATGCGATAAGTAGCAACAAATACTTAGGGTTTGTGGCAAAGGGTTAGCCAGAGTAAGATCCCATGATAAGCCAACCAAGGGACGAATCCTGGGCCATAAGGGAGCCACCGTCAATACGCAGTATGTTGGGTTTTAGGATTCTACTATACAAATCTCCACCTTGTTCGATTTCGGCTGAATCAGCAGTGAAAAAGTTGGGATCTGCTAGCGCAAGATTCTCGAACTTCTCTTTTAATGACTCCTTAATGGGTGTCGAGTATGGGTTTTTCGGCAACTCTCTTACTACCAAGAGATATATGCCGTATTTGGTTGACGACGACATATTTAGGGCAATGGTCAGTTTTGTATACTTTCTGCCATCTACTTTAAACGTTTCCGACTTATATTTTTCCGTAAAGGAGTTGGCAATACGAGAACACGTGGAACTCAAATTCAATATAGCCCGTAAGGAAATACTTCCATCCTCTGTCATCGCATAGACCTCTGCTGTGGGTATAAGTACTTTATGTAAAGAGGATGGTAATCCAATTGCATTGGTGGTATATGCTTGCGTTGGTTTCTCTTTCGCTGGTCTAGAAGTGGTTAATTCCTTTAAAATCCTGTGATGCCCATATAGAACGGTGTGGTGCTTTAGACCACAAATACGGCAACGCGCTTGATTTGTGCAATTCTCCAACAGATAATTTCTAGCCAGACAGTTTGAGCTGTAGTGAAGTTGCAGAATTTTGGAATATTTCTGCTCTACACTCAAATTAATAAACTTCTTGCACGAGACAATACGATGGTCAGCCTTACACAACCCGCACCCAACATATTTTTTGTTGTTTTTGTTTCGCGAATGATTCTGATTTTGACGCCTTATAGCCTTTGGTGTTGTTTTAGAAACGGGCTTTGTATACCGATCCTTGTTGGTTCTATTTCCATTTTCCATTGCCTATATGAATGAAATTTTATTTAATGAGTAATGAAAATAATTGTTAGTGTGTTAGGGTTGAGTATAAGTGAAGTGTAGTGAGTTAAAAAGTAGAAGCATTATTTTAATTAGTAAAATAGGTTAATAAGTATTGGGTAAGTGTATGATCTTAATGTGTGAATAGTAGTATTAGACTAACTAGCGGGTAGCACGACAACTTTTGTTATAGGACGAGTCAAAATTCCTGTCGCAGTTCGGAGTTCTACGACTCGAAGTCTTCATTCGGAACCGGGAAAAGTTTTAATAACTCGACCCATCAACCACTCATTTAGTGGCAAATTGTCCTGTCTAATAACAACCAAATCATCGACTGTAATTTCTCTTCTAGGGTATTTCCACTTAAATCTTTTATGTAATTCTTTGAGATATTCTTCTTGCCATCTTCTACAGAAATAGTGATGTTGAATTCTCAATTTTTGCCATCTGTTTGCCAAAGAAATGTTTCCATTACTAAAATTGGGTTCAGCAGGTGTAAGCAAAGGTAAACCTATCAAAAAATGACCCGGGGTTAATGGGTTTAAGTCCTGAGGATTTTCGCTTGATGGACTGAGTGGTCTCGAGTGTAGACATCCTTCTATCCTGGCTAGTAGGGTAAATAGCTCCTCAAAAGTGTGTTTTGTGGTCGCAGACTTCTTAAGATGGTTTTTAAAACTTTTAGCACCAGCTTCCCGCAAGCCTCCCATGTGTGGAGCTCCAAGTGGAATCAAATGCAACACCAAATTTTGAAAACTATTTGCAGCAATACCCGTGCATTTGAGTTGTTTTAAGAACTCCTGCTGCTCTTTCTTGAGCAACTGAATTGCGCCAACACAATAAGAGCCGAAGTCCGAGTATATGGCAGCACGGCATCCCAGCCTCGAAAAAAACCGGGCGAAAGCAGCCATGAAGGCTTGAGTAGATAGGTCGGATGTTGGCTCTAAATGAATTGCCTTTGTTGCAAAGCACACAAAAACACAAACGTAACCTTTGGTTACTTTACATGATCGGGAAGCATACCTTTTTTATGTCAAACGGTGCAGCGAAGTCTATTCCAGCGTTACAGAAGGGTCTTGACAATTGGGTACGTTTTGGTGGTAAAGCAGCCATTATTTTGGTAGTTTTATGCTGCTTATATCTTGTACACTGAGTATAATTGTTAATAACATGTCGAATTAGATTTTTTAGCTTTGGAATCCAGAAACCTGATCTAATAAGACGTAGTATAACCTGATTTCCTCCGTGTAAGCTAATTAAATGAACATGTTCTGTTAACAACTTAGCAAAACAGCTCCTGTAGGGTATAATTATTGGATGTTTTTCATCATATGATAAACAACTGGCTTTTGCTAAGCGACCATTTGCACGTATTATGCTTTTTGTGTCTATAAAGGGTGTTAGGGTAATAAGTGTACTTTTTGCGGGTATCTGAGTTTTATTCTTTAAAGAAGCCATTTCTTCTGGGTAGTATAAAGTCTAACATAAAACAATAAGTTTGTACTTTGTTGAGTTTATCTCTTCTGCTTCAAGTTGAATGCTTCGGTGTTTAAGTAAGATTTGCAGTCTAGATCTGGTTTCAGAATTTAGTCCCTGATCAGAGACTACTGTCTGATGGCGATTCAACTTACTGCGGGTAGAAGAGGTACGATCACAGAAGCGATAAACATATGACAAGACTCTAAGAGCTCGAGACCATTTAGAAAAATCTTTAAGAATGTCTACTTGGGTTGTTACTGTGTTTGCGTAGCTTTGAACAGTTTCAGCTTGAGTTACAAAGAGTTGTGTCGTATTTGGCCAATTGGCAGCAGATTTAGATAACCATGTGGGGCCATTTCACCATAAACTATTGCCCATAAGTTCAACCGCTGTACATCCGCGGCTTGCCAAATCAGCTGGATTTTCATGGGATTTCACATGTCTCCAGTTTTCCACTCCAATGGTGTCCGCAATAGTCGCAACACGATTGGCTACAAAGGTTTTCCATGTCTTTGGGTGTTTGTTTAACCATGCTAAAACAATTGTAGAATCTGTCCAAAAAAATATTTTATGTTGAGTTAAGTTCATCTGGGTGAGTATATTGTGCGCCATATTTGCTAGTAACACTGCACCACTCAATTCTAAGTTGGGTATAGATAAGACTTTAAGCGGTGCAACTCGCGTTTTCGCAAATAATAGACTAACTGAGTTTTGGCCAATACTTGTAGTAACTCGTGCGTACAAAACTGCTGAGTAAGCTTTTTCTGATGCATCAGAAAAGCCATGGAATTCAATTCTAGATGACGGTGTAAAATGAATCCAACGTGAAATTCGAATTTTATTTATATCATCATAAAGTTCCAAAAACTTCTGCCACCTTGTTACTGTTAGTGGCTTTAGACATTCATCCCAGTCTGTGTTGTCCTGCCATATTTGTTGCATGATAATCTTCGCAGAGACAACTATTGGAGCTAACCAGCCTGCCGGGTCAAAAAGACGGGCAATGTCAGACAAGACTGTTCGCTTTGTGTAAGATTTTTTCTTCTCAATGTTGGGTACATTAAAAAATAACAAATCTTCTTTTGCATTCCATCGAATGCCCAGTGTTTTGGCATTATTCGACTCTGATAGGGTGGGTAAATGAACATCGAGTAAATGGTCTTCGGGTAGGGTGTTCAAAAGATCTGGTGAAGTTGAAATCCACTTTCTTAACGGAAATCCTGCAGATTCTAACACTGTGATCATTTCCTCTATGGCGAATTTGGCATCTTCAGCAGTATGAGCACCATATAGATCATCGTCGACATACATATTATTGCTTAATATGTGGGAAACAATTGGTTGGGTAATTTTAACTTCTTTAGCTACTTCAAGAAGAGTTCTAATTGCTAGATAGGGTGCGCAATTAACTCAAAACGTTACCGTTTTAAGTTCGTAGTCCTTTATGGGTTCATTAACGCTTTTACGAAATAGTATTCGCTGCAACGGGGTGTGGGTAGCATTCAGTAAGATCTGCCGGTACATTTTTGTAATGTCAGCATTAAAAACGATCTGATAAAAGCGCCATTTAATAATGAGCATGACTAAGTCTTGCTGTAGTGTAGGACCAGTGTATAAAGCATCATTTAAGCTGTTGCCGTTCGAGGTTTTACTAGATGCATTAAATACAACTCGCACTTTTTCGTAACACGATCGGGCTTGACAACAGCATGATGGGGTAGATAATAATAACCCGTTGAAGAATCTATTCTTGTAGTACGCTATCATTATCTTCTTTTAGTTCAGGTTTTTTAAGTGACATCTTCTCATTTCTTAAATATTGCGCCATCGCTACATAGCGGGTGTTTCCTAATTCGAGTGGAGGGGTACGAAAAGGAAGATCGACCCGGTAACGACCACATAAAGCTTCTTCAACGGACTTAATGGGTATTCGTGGTATTTCTTTAATTTCCCAAAATCTGGTTAAGCACTTATTAAGACTTACGGCATTGAAATATGACACATATGTTTGAGTCTTATGAAACTCTTCACCCGGTCCAGTCAAGATCCAACCAAATTCAGTATCTTAAGCAATAAGTGTGTGGAGAACATTTTTTCTGACACTAGGTCTTAAGATTTGTGGATAGAAATTACTTCCTATAATGAAGTCGAAAGGCCTACTTTCATAAAAGTTAGGATCTGCTAACTGAAAATTTTTTAATTCAGAAAAAGTATTTGGGCTTATACTTTGGGTGGGTAGGGTTCGGGTAAGGGTTTTTATTACTATCGCTTGAATTTCTAAACTAAAATCTTTTTGGGTATTGGACCTCAGAGTTACATAACACATTTTGTTTGATCGAGCCGAAACAATTTCATTCAAACCAGATATTTCCGCTATAATGGGTTTTGTGGGTAGCCTTAATTTTCGTCTAAACTGATCAGAAATAAACGAGAAATCAGAGGCTGGGTCTATAAGAGCACGTGCTGGGAATAAAGAACCATGAACTTCAACATTCAGCACTGCTGTTCCTAAAAGCTTCTTCCGATCATCTAATGATGATGCCGATTGCTCGGTTAAAGTTGAAAACGCTTGAGCTGTACTCTGCGGTGATGTTGTGATAAGTTCTTCTGGTTTTGAATTGGAATTCAATGTGGGTTTGTAAAGAAGCGTATTGTGTCGACATCCACAATATCTACATGTAAAGGTACTCGTACATTCTTTGACGCTATGAGAAATAGCTAAGCAGTTATAACAGCAGCCGTTATTTTGAATAAATTTTATCATCTCACTTTCTCCTATTTAAGTAAATGAAGGACACTCTCTCAGTGTGTGTTTTACTTTACAAAGTTTGTATATTGAGCCATTTGGTCTATTTATGCTTTGGGTTTGGGTAGAATATGAGTGTTTCTGTTCGGGTTGTGGCTTTCTCACGAGCCTCCTTTTTCAATTCATGGGTAACGTTATTGACAAAAATGTTGCCTTTTCGTTCATTTTTATACTTTGGCTCTGAAAACTGTTTATTTCTAGGGTAAGGGTAAGGGTTCTTAATATCATTTACTGATTCTTATTTGTTAAAAATACGTCCATATCAACCCATGAGGGTACATTGGAACTGTTTATTAGACTTCTCTCGAAATCTTCTAGGGTTTCTTTGGGTAATTTCGATAAACAGAGATAAACGAATATTGGATCCCAATTATCCGTATCTATTTCCAGCGTATTGAGATTAGAAATACAACTATTTATTTTTCTTTGCAACTTACGAATAGCTATACCGCACTGGACATTAACTGAGGATAAATTAAATAGTGTTTTGGGTTGCGCATTTATTTGCATTTGTTTATTTTCGTATTGAGCAGTTATTGTGTCCATGCTAAATCGAAACCATCGTTTGTTAAGAGCAAACTATCAACTATTTCTTTGGCCTCTCCCCAAGTTTTTTGTCTTAAGTAAAACAATTTCTCTACTCAACTTAGGCGAGAGTTATCACCATAAACGGCTTTGAACATATCTCTAAAAGAAGTCCAACACTTATAATCGCCATTAAATTCTTGTATATCACACGGTGGCACACTAAAAGATGAATTAGCCGTATACTGGGTAGCAGAAGTAGAAGAGATTTTTCAACTGCTTCTTTTTGGGTTGCCTCTGCAAGTGCTTCCTCTATAGCGATAATTCGTGATCTGTAAAGGGATTTAGCTTTCATAAACTCCCGGGTAATGTCATCAAGGTCAATCATAAGTACTTTCTCTGGGTCATCTAAGTATTCAGATTCTCGAATTGAAACCAGCGGCCAAAGTTTTTAATGAGGACATTTTTAAAGTAAATGTAGTAGTAAACCTCAATTAAAATTAGAGTAAATGGTTAAAAAAATTATAAATAATTGATCTTGGTAATGTATACCAGCAAATAAATTTCCTGTTGTTTATACTTTTCACTATTAACTATATCGCGCTATTTAAAAAGCGTCAATATGATATTTCTGACACACTAGAAAAACCAGATAACAAATAATTTTCAATTTGGGTTAATGTGGGTGTTTGTGTAAAATAGCTCTGGTTTTCTACTTAAATGTGTCCAAACGTGAATAAAACTTAATAACTTCACTCAAAATTATTATTTCGAAATTTTAGTAAGTTATAAACAATTCAACTAACGACTTTGCTGGGGTGTAGGGTGTTACCTTTTAAAATATATATGTATGTGTGTATGTAATTTTTTACTTGTTGATTCCTCTTTATGCTTTATTCTCGCTTTGAGTTGATCAACAAAATTATTTGTTTTTGTTTATTATTGTAAAGTAGACGTATTTTGTGTGTTTTATATGGAAGTAATATTTTATTTATTTTAAGTATATACAGTGTGGCTTAATTTAATGTTTAAGGTAGTTAATTTAGATATGTGTTTAATATTTTGCTTTTATGTAAACAAATTTATATTTTGTATTTGTTTTTTTTACTTTTATCAATAAATTTAAAATTAAAATTATTGAAAATTTTGTATTTCACTGTCACTTGTTTCGTTATATTTGCAAAATTAATTTGAGGTTTTATTTACCATTTTTGCTGTTTATTGCTGTTTTGCTTAAATGTTTTAATTACAAAAATTAAGGGTGGGTTTTCTGTAATTTTTAATTTTAAAGCAGTTCTTCACTTAATTGTTTTTTACAAAATTATTTTCACTTTTGAACTTTTGGTGGACTGTATGTACATATATATATATATACATATATATATATACATATATATATATACATATATATATACATATATATATTTATTTTTTTAAAGGCTCAAAAGGACCAATGTTTATACGGGTTAAAGGGAAACAACACTATGTCTTGTAGTCCAGCGGTAAATCCAAGTAAATAAAACAGAAGTTTCTAGTCTTTTTGAAAAATAAACGTTATAAAACTTACATAAGTTTATTAACCTTTTATGTTTCCTTTTAGGTATAATTACAAAGATATATATTTAGGTACATGTGTAATTATTTTTAAATGTTTTTAATTTTAGGTGATGGATAAGGTAAGTAAATAAGTAATTAATTATTAAGCTTTAATTGCAGGTAATTATTTAAGGGTAATTTTCACAAACTATTAATTAATTTTAAATTTATTTCTTTTTTGTTTTTTTTTATACAGGTTTAAGGTAAGTATTTTTTTTTATTATATTTACTTGTATTCTTAATAGCAATCTATATTAGAGAGTGAATATTTTATTATTGTTGATTAATTTTGATTGTAAAACACACAAGCGCTTAAAATTCACGACCGTATTTATTCTTTTTTATTTGAGTTGAAGTGAGTTGCAGTTCAGCTATTATTGGGGCATTGTTTTGTCAGTGCTGGAACTTCTGTTCACTGCGTGAACAATTTACACTGACAGCCGTTGGGTTTTGATGCTGCCAGACAAACAAAAACTTCACAATAATAACTATTTACGAGTAACAATTACTAATTCAGCTAAAAGAAAAGGTTAAACTTTTGTGGGTATCCAGCCATACTGGAATAACCGGCAATGAAGCTGCCGACAAAGTAGCAAAGGCTGTTTACTTACGCGCTTCTCAGTTGTTTTTACCACAATCTAAAAATTTTATAACTAGAGAAGGAATAAATAGATTAAGCTTTGCAAAAGAAATGGAGTAGTTATAATCATCTTTACAAAACAAAAAAAATTTCAAATACCTGGCATAAAAACAGATGTTTTACAAGGCTCCCACTTACACACACGAGGCTTACCCACGAGTATTTAATATCCCAGGATCCCCAACCACAATGTTCTTTCTGCAATAACTCAACGTTTACAATATTTCATCTTATCTGTGAATGCTAATCTCTTACAAACATTATTGATCATTAAGCATTACCATCCAAGGAAAATATTGTTGTAATATTCGATAACTTGCAAACTATTAATATACATAAACATATTTTAAACACAATCATCCACTATCGTCATATATGTATATCATATGCTCAGTAATAAAAAAAAACATATCTTAATTGTTGTTGTTTGAATCTGCAAGACATCACGTTTTTTTCTGTCGCTTCCACCGTAGATCACGTTCACCGCATCGGGTGACACCACCACTCCGATAACATCCATTTGACTATTAGACTGTAACACGCACAACTCATGGACTGCAAATTCAAAAAAAGTTAATATTTAAGCCCAGTCACATTATTTATATTTAGGAAAAATACTTACGTAAGCAACTCCATTCTTCTTGGTAGGTTTTTTTCAAGAGTGTGGGGTTAGGGTTGGGTTTAAACCTATAAGTCGCCTCGCGTCCACTGAGTTTTAACCTGTGGTGTTTTCTTTAATACAGCAAAATTAAATCAAGACAAAGTGTAATAAATATATAATTTATTTATAGGATGTTGGGCACGTCACGTACTTACTGCAGTTCCTGCACCAAATCGTGAGTACATTATATTCGTCTAGAAGTCAAGAAGAAAGCTCAAAAACAACAAGAAAATCTCTTCAATTCTCTTAATAAAGCATTTAATTTGTTTCTTTAAATTAAAACTTCTGTTTTTTTTATATACATTTTTCCTTTGAATAAAAAATATAATTTTTTATTAAATTTATATCATTATTATACCCTTCACCACAAAACGTGGAAAAAGGGTATAACTTTGCCATTGCGTTTGTAAATTCTACAATATCCATTTTCGACCCCATAATATATATATATATATATATATATATATATATATATATATATATATATATATATATATATATATATATATATATATATATATATATATATATATAATTTTATATAAAGAAAACTATAAAACAACCTAAAAAAGCTTTCATTTAAAAAATAAATTCCATCATTTGAAAAAAAATACAAAACCAACACAACATTAAAGTAACGTCATAATACAAATTAAACCCAAAACTTAATAAACATAAAAATGAATATATTAATTCAAGAACAGCACTTAGGTTATTTTTGTAATTAAAGATTAAGCCTCGAAATCATAGTAGTACTTTAAAACGTTTGAGTAAAGTAAAAATAAAATTCATTTAAGAACATATATTAATTATTGAATCAAAACTCTTACACTCATTATTGTCTCTTGTATCCCTGCTAAGATACATTTCGTTTATATTAAGCCTAGTTTAATAAGTATGCTAAACAAAGATCCAAAAGAGCCTGATGGAAAATTTTCTGTGGTAACATAAAAAGCTCGTCCGAAACTAAAAGGCTACTCAGGATTCTTAGGACGTCCCCGAGAGCTATTGAGCGTATTCAGAGACCGGACGGTCAAGGGACGGGCTCTGTAATCAATACCTTAGAGACGCTGCTCGATACTCATTTCCCTGGTAGTAAGGGGATTAGCGAAGTGACAGGAACTAAAAATTCCGCGTCGGTTTTCCCATCCACTTTCCAGGCGACCAATGCTCATATATAATGGGCTATAATGTCGTTTGATGCCTTCAAGTCACCCGGAATTGACAATATTATCCCAGCGGACATGCAACATGCCATTGACTTCATAAAACCATGACTACTGCGGGTCTACAATGCTTGGCTGGAAAATACTTACATTCCGGAAAGTTGGCGTGTGGCCCGAGTTGTTTTCATCCCTAAGGCGGGAAAGACATCTCATATTAAACCCAAGGACTTTAGGCCAATTAGCCTGTCGTCCTTCTTACTTAAAACGCTGGAAAGGATTCTCGATCTTTAGATCAGAAACTCTATAAATCCCGCGATTATCTCAAGCTCGCAGCACGCCTACACGAAAGGGAAACCTTTGGAAACGGCGCTGCACGTGTTAACATCCGATGTTGAAAAGTCCCTTTCAAATAAGGAAATTGCGCTTGCAGTGTATCTTGACATAGAAGGAGCTTTGAATAACGTCTGCCCCAACGCCGTTATAAAGGCCCTCTTGAATCTTGATCTTAACGCAAATCTGGTGGGATTCACTGAGCTACTACTAATGACACGTATCATCACGTCCACTCTGGAAAATGATCACGTGGAAAGGGTAGTGAAAAGAGGCTCTCCGCAAGGTGGTGTGTTATCACCCCTCGTCTGAAATCTGGCAGTCAATACGCTGCTACGGCGACTGGACCAAACGGGTAATAGGGTGATAGCTTATGCTGGTGACATTGCTATCACGTTCTCGAAAAAATACCTAACAACACTTACAGAACGGGTGAACGATTCGCTCAATGTTCTGTCTCAATGGTGCATTGAATTTGATCTCGATGTTAACCCCAGCAAAACGGAGGTTATACTCTTCACACGGAGATACAAAGTTCCGATTTTTACTGCACCTAAGGTAAACGGTACTGTGCTCAGTGTAAGTAAAAGTATGAAATACCTTGGGGTGATACTTGAACCCAAACTTCAATGGAAGGCGAACATTGCCGAAAGAACTCGGAAGGCGACCAGCGCGCTCTACCTCTGCCAGAGAGCTATAGGACCAAGATGAGGACTTTAACCTCGAATCACCTCCTGGCTCTATAAGGCAGTAATCAAAAGCCTCTTGATAAAGTTAGGAGAACAGCCGCCATTTTGATTACTGGGGCCCTCCGAACTACTTCGATAAAGGCTCTGTATGCCGTTTTCCACTGGTTATCCACCAAATTCCTGGAGTTGCAACAGGCCAAATGCTGTGCAGCCTGACTTAATGCCCTCTCACGCTGGCTTAGGCCGGACATAGGTCACTCCAAGATTATCGTTCGGGATGTGCCCATACCATCAATGGTGGACTACATCCCTTCTACACCTGCTCTGGACCACGGGTTTCAGATCCATATTTCAAGTAGGGATGAATGGGTCTGTAACGAAGTGGTTGTGAGCAATACTGTTGACATCTACACCGATGGCTCGAAACTGGACGACAGGGTCGGTTGCTGAATCTTCTCCAATAGCCTTGGACTGAGACTCTCCTTTAGACTCCCTGACTACTGCAGCGTCTTTCAAGGCGAGGTAATGGCCATTCTGAAAATATCCGAAATAGTGCTTAGCGGCAAACTGTTTGGCCTTGCCATCCGGATATTTTTTCCGACAGTCAGGCGGCACTCAGGCCGCTTCCTAGTATCTAAGCTAGTCCTGAGATATCGCTCATTACTAAACACACTATCGGAGCGATAACAGATTGACCTGTTTTGGGTCCCTGGTCACAGGCATATCCTGGGATACTGTGAGGCCGATGATCTGGCCAAACAGAGCACATTGCTTCCTAGCGTCTCCTTGCTACCCGACGTTGGAATTCCTCTGGCAATGGTTAAAATGGCCATAAAGAACCACAACCTCAATTTTGCTCGAAAATTATGGGTGGAGGAAAGCTCCTGTTGTATCTATAGACAACTGTGGACTACTTACTGGTCACTGTCTAACCGGCTGGCATGCTGAAAGACTGGGTCTGCCCTCGAATGATTTCTGTCGCAGCTGTGACTCGGAGGATGAGGAGGAGACCGTACTGCACCTCCTGTGCCACTACCCATCCCCGGCTCCATGAAGATTTAGAATTCTGGGCTCTCTGTTCTTCTCTATAGGGGACATAGCGCCGTCTTCCTTGTGGTATCACAACGGGCCATTCGATTGTACCCAAGTTAGCTTCATCGTGAGAGGCTGCCACTCCTAACTAACTAACTAACTAAGCCTAGTTAGTATGTCTGCCGAAGGAATTATTGTGCTACATTATTAATTATATGTTATTAACATTCATAAATTACATTACTACTACAAAAAGTTCTTTCGACTCAAGTATTACTTGTTGGCAAAATCGTAAACGTTGGGTCAGAATTTGTGTAGGCTTCACGGTACTTTATTATTAAAATGTTGAGTGTAATTTATGAAAGGAATCTCTCCCCGCTATGTTTCATAAATACGAAGTGCGTTATTAGGGTCTTTAAAAAATTCTTGAACTGCATAAAGTTTACTTTGAAAGACAGAGTTACAGCATTTTGAATTTGAAAATTAACAACAAAATTTAAAAATACATATGTTTTTGGAAGACGGTCAAGCGTTTTTTATGTAGTTTTTATAAATAGAAAGCATTTAAATCAGTTTTCTTCAATTTAGTTTGAAATTCTGTGCCAAAATAAATGTTATCCATATTTAAAACCGAATTTTGTAAATGCTTTTCCGCGTAAAATTTTTTTATTACTTTATCTCTGTTTTCTGTAGTAGCTAAAATATTAGACTTAAATAATTTTCTTGCAAATGTGAGAATTGGGTTTTGATGCATAATTCCTGCATATAGTCCACCAATCCATACTAAAGCCGGTAATCTTATTTATAATTATATTTATGATCTCTATTTCTTTCGTTATACAATTCGAGCAAGTTTTTTAGCTTGTTTTTCGATTTCAACTGTTGATTACAAAAATAAATTGTACTATAACTTCATCCATAAATTCAAAAACTAGTATATATTTATGTTTATACAACGCAGATTAAAAATATTGAAATCAAGGCCAATACACCAACATTTTCAAAACGACCTAATTTTTTTAATTGCAATGTTATAATACAGAAATTCTAGCCAAAAAAAAAACCGACTTCAAAACAGACAAACTTAAAATAATTTTTCTTAAGGACGGTAATTATAGATTAATTATATTATATTCGAAAAAGATTGCGTCAAGTTTTTTTATATGTCGTAGAACAAAATATGAATGTAGATTAAACAAGAAAATTCAGTAGTTATGTGGTCACCCTTTATTTTTTAACCTTTTTATTGCTGGCACAGACAACAAAATGGGTTTAAATTCTAAGCGTTAGTCTATATCTGTTAAAAAGATTTGCCATATACATCAACAACAACCATCCTTTAATTTATAATTTTAAATATTTGTACTTGATATTATACTTGGTATAATAATGGACATTCTGCCTAACTTTCAAGAGTTTGTAACGGTTTCAAAGATAGGGTCATAAAGGTCAAATAGCGTCAGTTAAGGGTCACCCTTTAATTTTTGATTTCAGGTTCATTATTTGTTATATATTACTAAGTAATAAAGATTCTGTGCAAATTTCAATCAACTGTCTACAACTTTTCAACAGTTTGGTCATATACATTGAATAGCAGCAACTATTGTAACACCCTATAATATATAATTTAGAATATTTATACTTCTTAAAATAACAGACAAAGTAGTAGACATTCTGTTTAATTTTAAAGTGTTTGTATATAAAGGTTTAAATGATAGGTAAATTTACTTTTAACACCCTTTAATTTATAAATTCTTGTTGCTATAGCAGATGTAGCAATACAGGTACTTTGTAAATTCAGCTGTCCGCCTATAACGGTCCAAAAGCTTGGCCACATACATCAACTATTAGGATAACCTTTAATATCCAAATACAAATTTTATACTTGTTTTTGTAGCGAACTTATCAATAAAGGTTCTTTGTTAATTTTAACTATCTGGAAATAGCAGGTCAAAAGATTGTCCACAAACATCAAATTGCATTAACTACTGGGGCACCCTATCCAATTTTTAACCGTTGATCTATAATGATTCAAAGGATAGGCGCATATAACTCTATTTACGTCACCTATGGGGACACCGTTTACTTTTATCATTTATTTTTGTATTACTTTTTGATATTTGTTACAGTAACACGCATTATATTATATTATATTATATTATATTATATTATATTATATTATATTATATTATATTATATTATATTATATTATATTATATTATATTATATTATATTATATTATATTATATTATATTATATTATATTATATTATATTATATTATATTATATTATATTATATTATATTATATTATATTATATTATATTATATTATATTATATTATATTATATTATATTATATTATATTATATTATATTATATTATATTATATTATATTATATTATATTATATTATATTATATTATATTATATTATATTATATTATATTATATTATATTATATTATATTATATTATATTATATTATATTATATTATATTATATTATATTATATTATATTATATTATATTATATTATATTATATTATATTATATTATATTATATTATATTATATTATATTATATTATATTATATTATATTATATTATATTATATTATAATTATATTATATTATATTTATATTATATTATATTATATTATATTATATTATATTATATTATATTATATTATATTATATTATATTATATTATATTATATTATATTATATTATATTATATTATATTATATTATATTATATTATATTATATTATATTATATTATATTATATTATATTATATTATATTATATTATATTATATTATATTATATTATATTATATTATATTATATTATATTATATTATATTATATTATATTATATTATATTATATTATATTATATTATATTATATTATATTATATTATATTATATTATATTATATTATATTATATTATATTATATTATATTATATTATATTATATTATATTATATTATATTATATTATATTATATTATATTATATTATATTATATTATATTATATTATATTATATTATATTATATTATATTATATTATATTATATTATATTATATTATATTATATTATATTATATTATATTATATTATATTATATTATATTATATTATATTATATTATATTATATTATATTATATTATATTATATTATATTATATTATATTATATTATATTATATTATATTATATTATATTATATTATATTATATTATATTATATTATATTATATTATATTATATTATATTATATTGTATTATATTATATTATATTATATTATATTATATTATATTATATTATATTATATTATATTATATTATATTATATTATATTATATTATATTCGATCTTCTGTATGCCATAGTTTAAGCACATTTGTTTAAGTGCTAGTGTAACGAAACTTTCTTCATTATTAATCATGAGTCGTTTGCACTCTTAAAAATTTTGATAATTCTTTCTTCGATTTTATCTTCTATTTTTGCTTTCGTTTATTTATCTTTGGCGACCATGTATTTGGAGAATTTATATATAGTTACAAGCTACGTGTTATTATCATTAAAGTAAATATCCGCATGTATGCATTCTCTTAAATGTGTTTGTATTTCTGATTTTCGGAGAAGCTCATTATTTGGGTTGCTCTCATAATTTCCAAATAAACATGCAAAACTTTGATTATTAAATTGCTAGCTATCTTTTTTATGGTTGGCCTATAATATTTTCTAAAAATATCTTTTGTTATGTTAATGTAACTTCTATGAGCTCTTAAATATGCTTCTTCTACAATTCGAAGTTTACTATTTCTATCAATTACATCCTTTAATTTTTTTGGTGTATGTACAAAATTAGTACCTATAAATCTTTTTTTAATTATAACTTTGTTTTGGTACAAATCTTCTACATTCATGTGTATAGCTACGATTCGGTTTGGGGTTATTATCTTTTTTTATTTAACTTTTCAGGCCAATACTGTTTGAAAATTAATAGTGTGGCGTACTTTATCAGGAAAAATATTTCGCGTTTTTGTTGTGGTGAAATTTGGGCTAAGAGTTCTAATTGTATATATGTATTAAATGGCTATGTAACAGTTTTTATTATATTACTTGCCGAACTTTCGGCTGTGTGTTCCGTGTCTAAAGAAGTCCTCTGTTAAAGGTTTCCGACGTTTTAACTTAGAATTAGGATTTTTTCGGAGATAGCATGTGTTAGTGATTGATCATCTGTAAAAATGGTAAATGGCTTGATTGGCCGCTGTGAAAATAATGTCAGTTTTATATAAAAGAGGTCCTTAATTGGATCTAGTAAGATTCTGAGAGAGATTACAGACGCTAAATAGTCATTGTGGGAAGCAGGGTTTGACGGAACCTGCAAGAACGTATTCAAGGAAGCTTAGAACAAACCCGAAACCGCAGATGGGTAAAAACCCAAACTATTTTACTTACATTTGACTAAGACCAAGAGGGTTTGCCTGTTTTGGTCATACAGATAAAACAAACTTGGAGACGTCAACTATGAGCGTAAATTTTTTTTGAATAAATTAAGAATAAAAATTTTTGTACCGCACTGGGTTAAGTAAATACAATTTTGTAGATGTTAAATGTCAACTCTTATTTTTGTTTGATTATATTTAAAGGAACAACAAAAAAACTATTTGAAAAAAAAAACTAAAATAATTTTTTGTATGATATAACATCTCTAAGCAACTTAAACACAGTGGGACTTCAAACCTTCTTTTAAACAGTTTTTTGGAGAAACAAGTTTAAAGTTTGAGCATCTTTTCTTTTCGACCTATAGAGGATTTTGAATCTTTACATGTACAGAAATCTTTATCCATATCAATTATACATTTATTTTCTGCCAAATTCACTACAATTTTAGAACTATAACTCATGTTCATGAAGACGAACACGATAACAATTTTTAAGTAGAAGTTATCATTATAGAGTAGAGTTTCTACAGTTCCAGTTCCTACCTGGTTTTTCTAAGTCAAGCACCTATCAAGAGGGCATTATTCTCTGCTTTAAGTTACTTTAAGTTACTTTTTTTATTTTTGCTCATTTACTCTTTTTATTCGTTTCTTTGAGATATATGGTGCTGCAAATATTTGGATGCTGTATGAAGTATTTTTTAAATAATTAGAAAGGCTGTCTAATCATGCTAGTTGGCATATGAGATACTGCAGAATTTCATTGGCTGAGGCAAACATAAAAAATCTGCTTCTTTACGAGCGAACTTTTGACCAGCAAAGAGCTATAACAGTTTTTCGACAACGTTTTTGTCACTTTAAATAATAACTTTTAATGCCATACTATACCAAACGTTGATTAAAAGGTACATTGTTTGTAACTCTTCCCCTCGAAATCTTTTTTTAACACGTTGTAATGATGATGAAAATGCAACACTAATTTATACAGAACGGGTATATTTTAAAAAAGAAAAAATGAATACCGATAAAGATTTTTAAGATAGCGGCTTCATCGATGTTTCGATTAAATTAGCAATAGTTAATTTGTTCAAGCTTTACGTTAAATGGATGCATAAATTTTATATTTATCTCTTGTCAAAACATAACACAACACACAAAGGGATATTTCTTATGTTTTTTCGTTTGTAAATACTTATTGGAAACTAACATAGTGCGATTGTTTTTTAAACTAACACAAACCATAAATCAACACACATTGGGAAAAAAAACAAAAACCGCCTAATTGTACAGGTGTGTTCGAAAGCTTAAAATTTTCTAAATATTTAATTTATATTTTCATTATATTAAAAGTGCTACTCTATCTGAAATGTTCTAACTTTTAACAAACTTTCCACATAATTAAAACACAAGTAGGCTACGATAAATCAAAAACTATAAACTTAGACTAATTTATATACGGATTTAGTTAAATAGCATTTCAATTTAAGTATTTAAATACATTTTCAGTTTTTCAGTCATCTGTGATCGTTCTTATTTAACTATTACAAAAATATGACAGCGTTACGAAATATCAAAATAACTATCAATAGTTTGCAAAAAACAGCTGCTAACACACAATATGAAATGCAAATTTTGTTAAAAATATGTAAAAGATATTAAAAAATGTCCGCGACACCTATGTACTCAGCACCTAAACTTAATTTATTTATATTTAACTTTTTTATAACTTAAAACTATTTTAATGAAGAAATAAATGCAAGACATAAAGTTTTGTTTCATCAATAGCTAAAATGTTTGTTTACCTTTCTCTTGTTTTGCGCAACAACAAAAACATTGTAATAACCATTTTGTAAAACTGCATTATTTAAATGAACTTTAAATGAGCATGATTGGTAATTTAAGTTTCATTTAAGTTGCATTTAAGTGTATAATGAAAAACTAAAAATCGTATTTAAATAAAACTTAAAGAAAATGACATTTAAATGCGAAGTCAAAAACTGACCTTTAGAGTTTAAATACTTTGTCAAATTTAAGAAATGAATTTCATAAATAGTTAAATTTTTTGGGATCTCAACAAAATCAAAATTAAAATAAGAAATTGGTATAGTTTGATGAATACACATAAAGTATTGAATGCGCCAGCACTAGTGTTAATACTATTTTTTAAACACAAAATATATGTATATTGCGATTATTTTATAATGTCCCACTGTGTGAAAAAAGATGCTAAGACCTGTATGGCAAAAATTAATGCACATCTGGATTTTCACATTTTATTACGATTTAACCTAATAGTTTAGATGTGTATTTTGTCAAATATGCGTAGGATTTCTTTTACTCTTAGATATTCGTATATGTAATTGTAACATAATTTAATATATGCATTTGGATAAAATTGATACTCTTTGGTAGTAAAAATATCCTTGTGCTATAATTTATTATTTTTTTTTTAATACATATGACGTTGCTCGTTTTAACTTTAGCTAAAATCTAAACATAATTCACAGCATTTAATGCAAATTTCGTTCTTTTTTCATACTTTACTTTAGCTAAAGACAAATCTTTAACTAGTCAATCCTGCTCAATATATTTTGCACGCTGCTCCAAAATCGCCTTTTTTGGCCAAGTTCGAAAATCACATCAAATTTATGAGACTAACAAGCTTTTGGTGTGCCTAAAGTCAGTTGAAAATGTATTGTTTTTGACTGACTTATCTAGTACAGTTTTATCGTTAAAATAAATTTAATTGCGTTGACATAAAAATTCAAGAATATGCTTTATTCAATAGTTTTTACGTATTAGGTGAAAAAAGAATGAAATACATCCTAAGAATCTTAGCGAAATACCATTTTTAAGTATTATTTTTCAATATTATAAAAAAGCGACTAGAAGTATTTTTAGAAAAATAACCTTTCACCAAAGTTTCTTAAAAATATTAATTTACTTTAATTGTGCTTGATTCCTTCAAATATAAATATTTCATGATATTCTCATGAAATATTTATTATTATGTATTACTGTGGGTAAAGCATATCCATATGGCCATTTCACTACTGCTCATATAGCTCATCAGTGGATTTTACCCAAATTTTGTAAAGAAAACCTCAAAGTCTTATACTAAAAGCCAAATTAATTAAATGAGAACTCCATTGAATCAATAAGGCAAAAAAGACCATAAATAACTCAAAAATTTTTATTACAAAAACACAGTAACCATTGAGTAACTATTTTAATTTTTTCTTTCATTTTTCTACATAAGGGTTGCCATCGGAAACCATTCATATGCATTTGAAAGATTTAATGAAAAAATAAAAATAAAAATTGTAAACAATTTTTATAATTACGAAACTTGCACATACAAATACTTAACAAGAAAATTTATTATTTGGAATCTTTATTATATTAATTTACTTTAATTGTGCTTGATTTCTTCAAATATAAATATTTCATGATATTCTCATGAAATATTTATTATTATGTATTACTGTGGGGAAAGCATATCCATATGGCCATTTCACTACTGCTCATATAGCTCATCAGTGGATTTTACCCAAATTTTGTAAAGAAAACCTCAAAGTCTTATACCAAAAGCCAAATTAATTAAATGAGAACTCCATTGAATCAATAAGGCAAAAAAGGCCATAAATAACTCAAAAATTTTTATTACAAAAACACAGTAACCATTGAGTAGCTATTTTTATTTTTATTTTTATTGTAATCAACCGCTTTAGATTGTATTTTCAAATTCATACATATATTTCACGATTTCGGCATGAAGACGTTAGTTTTTAATTTTCATTTCTAATTTATTAAACACTAGGTCAGATTTTAAAATAAAATATTGTTTTTATTTTTTATTCGTAGTTGAAAAAAAAAATAATATAAATATTTTTTGTTTCCAATAGTGTGGTAAAATATGGAAAAAACAAAAAACATTATTTTAAAAAACTTACCTAGAGGGCCCAATAAGTTAGAAAAAAATTTTGTATTTTGAGTAGTATCTGACTGCACTTTTAATTTTGTCACATATTATGGTTATTTAAAGATCAATATCAACAAGGTTTCGATTTATTTCATTCTTGGTTTGGAAGGTCACGAGCTGATTTCCTTTAAATGGTAAAAATTATTCTACTTAAAATAGATTTTATAAATCTCGATAATTCATCACATTTATGTCCATGTCATCAGTTCGATTTTAAATCCTTATTGCTAATTTGAAAATAAACAGTGATTGTAAATTTGCTATCAACTGTGTTTTTCACCCTCTGTTTATTCAATTTTAAGAATTCGTGCTACAGCAGGTTCCTTCGAAAATTTTCTATCCGATTAAGTGTTAACAGGAACCTAAACTTTCTTCTTTGACTTCAATGAAAATTTAAACCATTTTCAATTTTAAGTTACGTTACTATTTCTCGGCCTACATCGATTCTATGTAATACTAAAAGATAAAAAAATTTAATTAATATTTATTTTTGGCTTAAGTTTATTTTTAATTTCTAAAAACCTTTTAATTTTAGAAAGAAAAAATAATTTACAAATGTGTGCGGACGTTTTCCAAAGACTACAAGAAAATTAGACACTAGCAAAATAAAATGCGTCATTTTCTGGAACTTAAGCAAAAAATATATTTTAATTCATTTATATCAATAGTTCAAAACCTAATTTCATAAAAAAATTTAAAATTTATCAATACTTTTAAAGATTTAAAAAATCATAATTTGTAAACGAAGCAAAATTTCATAAAAATATTGAAAAAAACTACATAAAAATTAAAATAGTATAAAAAAAAATTATTAAAATTAAACGACCAGGGTATTAAATTAATAACATTTTAAAAATATCGCGCTATTATCCGGATCAAAATTGTTAAATTCACCTATACAGATTATTGGGAATGAAAGCACGTCTCACAGTGTTTTGATCCCATATAACGATGTGACAAAAATAGTAGGAGTTGTCTCGAGTGTTGTTATATGGTATACTACCATAAAAAAACTTAATTAAGAAAAATTTACTTTATTGAACAAATCGGACAAAGGACATCCCTACCAAAAACTATATTTTCAATATTGGTTATGTACTGCACAAAAAAAGTATAAATCCATAGGTGTTTCACATCCCATGCTAGGAACTTGTTTCAAAGTTTTTATTATGGTTGAAGCAAGGGTTCTGGGTCCTACCATATGTCCTTTATCGTAAAATACGTTAACTCCTACCGAAGTTATCCGATTTTCAGTAAATTTGGTATGACGTTTATTATATATTAAGCAAATATTTGTTCTAAAATAGATTTTAACTTATTTATGAATACAGAAAAAATTGCCAAAGAAAAATTAATGAAAAAGAGTTTATAAAGTTTTAGACAACAAGGTGAAAGTACAATATTACAACTTTTCTCTCTCCTTTAAAATTCTCTTAAATTTACATAAAACAAAATAGCAGTATAATTTTTGTTCGAGCATTATCATTTTTCACAAAGAAAAAATAAATACAAAAAAATGTATTTTTCGAAAAACAAATAATAAAAAGTCACAGAATATTTTAATATTGAACATATTTAAATTTTAAAGTTATACCAAAGGTATAAAAAGCGTTTTTATGGTACTTACTCACAAATACCATATCTAACTTCGAAAACAGCTAACGCCATTGAATTCAGCGTCCTGGAAATTTTGCGACGAGCATAGCATTTAGAACTGCTTAATCTATCATTGTATTTTATAATAAACATTAAGAGTTTTATTCTCAGAATTACAAAAATACGTATCTAAGTTTCCAATTTCGCTTTGAATGTTTCCGATCTAATTACATCAGGATTCTCTTTAGTAAATATTACTTTTATAAGTCTACATTACCTCCAAAATGAATGTCTATCGTTTTGCCATATCACTTTTTCATCTGCCCCGTTTAGCAAACGTAAAGGGACAAACAAGGCAGCAAATAAAAATTCATCAGTAGCATTTTCGTTTTCAAACGTTTGCTTGTAAAGGCTATGACCACTACTGCCGTCAAATGCCCATTTGCATTCTTGAATTAGTTCATCTTTAGTACCAAAATCATACTTATTCAAAATACTATAAGCTGTTCGGTGTAATATTGTTTGCAGGGGAACTTCCATTAAGGTTTCTGTTACATGAATATCATCCGAGATAAATCTTTTTTTAGCGCTAAAATTAAATAATATGACGGAAAAAAATCTTCGTGAATAGAATTCACAGCTTTTCTCATCATATTATATTGCCTAACAGAGAAATTCATGTCAATATATAGAGTTAAGGCTTGCTCAACAGATAAATTCTTTACTATTATTGCGTTCGTAAATTTCTTCTTATTCGCGAGTGTTTGGTGTATTTACAGCTGAATTTTAAAAGTGTAAAATTTAATTTCTGTACGTCAGTATTTTATAATACTCTTTGTAAACGATTTTCCACAAATTGTGTAACTTTAAGTATCAAAGTAGTTATTTTATGTTGCTTTAACTCCAGCCACTGATTGAAGGGTTCTTGACACTAAAAAAACATCTTTTATTCTTATTTATTTATTAAAGTTTATCTCTGCCGTAAAATCCTAGCTTTATGTTACAAATAAATATTTGCTAACGGTACTTTACTTATGACCAATAATCATCAGTGGTGTAATTCTAAACAAATAACAGATTTGCATTTATAAAACATTTTTAGTGACCGTTATGAAAAAAAATGGAATTTGGCTACTATAATGAAACGCAAGATATTCTTTAATATTTTATTTTGCACACAATCTCTAATTTTGAGCTGAAATAACTCAATAATTTCTAAACAATGTTCATTCAAATTTTAAAAATAATCTAATCACAGTGTTTTATCTTAAAAAACACCTAAAAAGTGTTGAATTTTTACATAAATTTTAAAAATTTTTGGCTAAATTCGTAACAGTGTGCGTCTTGATGGCATTTTTAAAATTTAATTATTTAATTAAATTTTCCCGCGGGCAATTGCATAATATAGTGTTTTGTGATATTTTATAAAATTTTCCATCATCTTTTAACTGTAAAAAAGTGATCCGTATACAGTAGATAAAAAAAATAATATTATTTTTTTGATTATTGTTGTTTTTGAGTTTATGTAAAAGTAATTGTGTACTATATGTATATTGTGATTTTGAAAACAAACCTTCATAGAGATTTTATTTTATAAGTCAGCATCAACACAATTTCTTCCTGAATGCGACCATGAAAATTTACTATATTTTCCAGATTTGAAGTAGAAATTTTTATAGAAGTCTTTTTATTAAAACATTTTAATGTTAAGTTTTCAACAACTTTTTAATTTTAATTGACAATTTTCTAATTTTTTTATGCGAGTACTGTTTATAAGTATTCTATTACCTTTTTTAAAACTCCCAACATATAGTTTTTTAACAGATTGTTTACAACCGCAATTCAATCACGTTTAAAATTTCCTCTTAGCCACTTTGTGTAAATCATTTTGGCTTTCAATTAATATTTTCGCCCGGTTTTATTTTCTGTGGGAATTTTTACAAACACAATTACTTATTACATTTCTTTTCATATCCAAAATGACTGAATTATTATAAGATTTTACTGGGTTTACAATTATGAAATTACTTCTTAGTCACTTTAAATGAAACATATTCTTTTCAATGTAAAAACTAATATTTTTTCCATATTTACCTGCTTTTTTTTAATCTGTGGTCAAATCCATTACGTATCTATGTATTTAAACTCAATAAGCAGCAATTTTAAATACAATGATGTAATATTTTAAGCATTTGTTAACATTTTCTTTACATTAATTTATTTTAAATGATTTATTTTTACTTAAAAAAAATAATAATAATAAAACGAATTTTTGAAATACTGACAGATTTTATCTGTCCGCATATACGGTTCTAAGATATGCAACATAAATCAAACTACATTAACTATTAAGACACCCTTATATTCCATCTCCAAACTTAATGCTGGTTAAAGCACACTTAGCACTACAACTCCTCTTTAATTTCAACCGTTTGTATACAACTGTTCAACAGTTTAGAAATATACATCAAATAACAACAACTGTAGCGGCACCCTTTTATTTCCAACATAAATTATATACTTGCTGTTGTTGTAGACTTAGCTATTAGGTTCTTTGTAAATTTTAACCGTCTGTCTATAACGTTTCAATAGTTTATCCATATAAATTAAATTACATCAACTATTGTAACAGCCTTTAATTTTTAATTTAAAATTTTTATACTTCTTATTATACCAAACAAAGAGTTGGCCATTCTTGTCTAATTTTAAAGTGTTTTTAAATAATGGTTTAAAAGATACGGCCATATTGGTCAAGTTACGTCAATTATAGAAATAGTCTTTAATTTCTAAATTCAAATTACATCAAATTAATTTCCAAATTAGAGTTTTTACTTGTTATAGCGGAGTTAGCAATGCAGGTTCTTTGTAAATTTTAAGCGTCTGTATACAACTGTTCAAAAGTATGGTCATATATAAAAAATAAAATTAACTATTAATTAACCCTTTAATTTATAATTTTATTATTAATACTTGTTACTACTATGGACATAGCAATCGACATTCGTACAATTTGCAAGCGTTTGTCTATAACGGTTTAAAAGATAAGGCCATATAGGTCAATTTACTCTACCAATGGGAAAACCCTTATGTATTAGATTTAATTTTGTATTAGTCTTTGCCATTGATGGCTATAGTATTAGTAGTAGCAGTTCTTAAAGTTTTTAAAGTGTTCCCTTTAAAGTTCCTAATACAGGTCTAAAATTTGTATGTTGTATTGCATTGTATTATGGACTGTTTTTCAGACTGGACTAATCTGCAATCATCACCTTTCATATATAAAAAAAAAACTTCAAAATCGATCCAGAAATGAAGGCACAAATAAAAAAAAAACATTCAGTAGAATTGATAACTTCCTTCTTTTTTGAATTCGGTTATAAAAAAAGAAACACTATTTAAAATTTTGCCCCTCTAAATTAATTGCAAGGTATATAAAAAATATATACAACTTTATATAAACATATATATATATATATATATATATATATATATATGTATAATAAGCTCTGTTAGGTCACCGGATTACACACCTTATTATATTTAATACTAAATATTGTTCCAATAATTATTTCATTATTTGATTGTATTAATTTCTTGTAACTTTGATTAGCTTGTTTGCTCATTTGACTCCATAAGGCTCATATTCAATATTTAATAAACATTAATAAATTTTTTAATAATTATTAAACTCAGTTAAATGAATTTGTTGCTGTTAAAAAGAATGCTATGCAACTTTATTTTTTGTACACTAAATTTTCTTCATTGTTCCTTTATTCTAAGCGCATATGCAAAGAACGGAGCAGAAAAAGGAGCAATTAAATGCGCAAAGCTCATGCGCTTTTATTTTCTTAGCGCTGCTCTTTGCGCAAGAGGGAATAACTTGATTGTCAGGTGCTTTACGCATTAAACAAAAGGAGCGGCACAACTTTGTAAGACCAGTTTTTTAAGATTTAACCAAATGTGCATTTAAAGCAATCTTTATATAAAATGTAATCCTTCTTTGGGAAAATAATTGTTAAAACTTTGTTTTAATACCTACACTTATAAGTGCGTACCAGAGTTGTAAACGAATTTTGTATATACACACATATGCATGTATTTAAGTTAACTATGAATTCGAAAATATTGAAAGCAAGATAATAATATTTCAATATAGTTTTGTTACGCATCTTTTGGTGTTTTGTTTTTTAAAATCGAATGAGTCGCTCTTGAAATGGGCTGAAATATTTCTGCGTACCTGCCTTACTTTAAGGGAAAATTTTGCAACGCCCATCGAAAAAAAACTCTACGTCATGGAAAAAACCGGAAACGGACTTGAGTTAAGCACATCAAAAACAATATAGCCCATATATTTTAATTTTAGGGAGAGCCAAAATTATTTTTTGCAGAGAAGTGTAATTAAAATTTCATTTCGTTCTTTAAACTTGCTATTGTCGGCAATCTAGAGTTTGCTTCTCAGTAAACTGCCAAACATATTTCTTAAAACATTTACATAGAAAAAATTATGCTAAAAAACTTAATAAGTGTTATGTAGTTATTTAATGGTTTTTTATCAGCAGAACTCATTATTCTTCATTTAAATGTTTAACAGGTCGAAAAAACCCAGAATACGCAGTACCTAAGAAAGCCAAAATAGTGTAACAGGTAAAAATATAAACTAGTCCTGGAAATAATAGCTTGTTCTGGCTGCCACGCAATTAAGTAATTTCAAACTGAAATTACGAACGAAATCTAAAGTGTTTATACTGAGTTATTTGACACTTTAGTTAATTTCAGAGACAGCTGTTCGTTTTTATGTTAGTATTATTTTGTTCTTTTGCATTCATATTTTGTACAAAAGAAAAAAAATCAAATTGGAAGTTATCAATAATAAAATATCGAAAAATAATTTTAAAACGTTTAAGTTCTTACAGTTTTTTAAATCCTTCATTAAATGTTATTATACATACATGTTTGTATACATAAGTGTATTCTTGTCAGTAAGTTCATAGTTGTACACAAAGTAGTATTTTACACAAAAACAGCGTTGTCTATCGTAATTTCAAGTTAATTTCGCTGATATTAGGTAAAATAAGTTGATTTGTTCAACTGTAAAATAAATGCTTATTTACGTAATTTCAAGTTGATTTCAGCCGAAATTACGAAATGACTTAATTTCGTGGCAGCCTGAACGGGCTTTAAGATTTTTAGTCTTTAATTTAAGCTTTCATTAAAGTTAATCTCTCAGTCAAGTGACATCTAAGCAGATATTAGTAGGCTTATATGGAAAATTCATTTAATAGTGTTAAAAAAACAAAACAAAATTCAATGTTCTGAGTGCACTCTATTAATTTTTGGGACGAACACGTAATATTAAGTATTATTATTTAAATGTTCATAAAAAGGAATATATTCAAAAGATTTGTCAACAATCAATGAAAAAAACAAAATAAAGAAACACAGCCAAAAAAATTGCGTATAAAAAATCCTTTTAGAAATGTTTATAAAAGTAAGTTCTTAAAGAGTTGTGTTGGCTTAGTGACATCGCTAAGTGCAGAGAAATTGTAAAGACACTTTCGTTGGAATTCCCCCTTCCAGTATTGACTGCACCGTAAAAATCGAATAGAATCAGGATTTTTACAAGTTTTACCATCAACTTTGAAATAAGGAAATAAAACTATTCATTCGAATTTCATTAAAAGATTTACTGCTACATTGGGACCCCTAGCTTAATGCACTTTGCAATTGCTATATATCCTTGGTGATATTTAGAGTCTAGTTGAATTGCGAAATCGAGCTCGAAGACCGTTGTAAGTAAATCTGTTCGACAAAGACCTTCCTACAGCCTTAGAAGCTTGCAAAACAGTGCTTTTAGGTAATGATGCAGTGGTTGCAAGATTTTGTCTTGATCCACTCTTTAATTACAAGAGTTATGTTCTTTTATCTGAGGACATATATAAATTCATACATACAAATAAAAATTTTCAGTTATTTTGTCGAATGCAGGTAATGCTTGTCTAGAAAAACAGAATAAAAAAAGCTTAAATGATGCAGTGTATTTTATATTTTTTAGAAGAATGAATAAACGGTGCAGCTTATCTTTTTTCTATTTAGCTTTGCGTCTTAAGTAGGGTTTGAAAATTCCTGGGAAAATGTGGATAGATTTTGGTTAAATTTCCGGGATATGGAAAGTTTAAAATCATCAGCACTTAAAAAAAATATACTGATTGGTTTTCAAATATTTTGGTTGTGATATTTAAAAATTTTTAAATATCTCATTTCGTGTGAATTCAACTACTTCTATACACTTGTACATAAATTATATTTTGAAAATTTTGATGTTAGTGTAAATAGTAATCGATATGAAATACAAAACACCTATTTTAGAATTTTTGTCTGGCTGTCTGTCTGTGCTCGTATCACGTAAAAACTGCTGACTGGATCACTTAAAACCTTTATTCATGCATAGAATACATTTTATTTCATAAAAATTTGTCATTTCGTAGAGAAACTAGAGATACCAATGTGTAGTCCCCCAATTTTATCGGTATAATGGTACTAGAACAGTAGTCAGTACATTTTATTTTTGTAGATGAAAAAGTTTTAACACTGTTTACAGAACTCCATAACAAATGTTTAAAAACACATTTTCCTAAATTTTGATTTCAAGGTTACTAGAAATGATACGCGAATGAAGTCGTTGGCACTGCTAGTATAATATAAAACACAACAAAAGGTTACTAATCTGTTAAGGCAACAATTTAAGTTATTCGAATCCACTAAGTGAATGTGGTTTTTTATTTTGTTGGAAATCTTACAACGAAAACAAGCAACAGTATGTCTAGTAAATTGTTAAAAGTAGTTTTAAAATCATATGATTAATAATATATTTTTTCAGTATTTTTATCTTTGTAATATTTCGTTATATAGTACAAATGTACATATGTATGTCTTGTCACTTCTTTTAGTTTTATAAACTGTTAAAACTATTATTTAACAATTATGTTTATTGTTTGTTTATGTTTTGAATAGAATTTTTTAATATAATTATTATTAATTAATTAATATTATTCCCAAACCCTTGTCTTAAGCAATTTAAAAAAATTTGTAAAGAAAAGTTGAAAAAATATTAATTTTTGGAAAATGAGAAAATGGATTTTATTCTAGGAAAAAGAACGCAATACTTTTCATTATAAGGACTTCAAAATCTAAAGAGAATTTTCAGTTGTCCAGCACAGTATAAAACGGTTTCGCCTCGAAAACGGGGAAAAAAGCCTTATTGTTGAACTCTACACTTAAACATGACAGAGGCAGGGTGATGTAATGGGTTTACATGTCGTATGCATATATATATATATATATATATATATATATATATATATATATATATATATATATATATATATATATATATAAAGCTTATAATTATGATTCGGTGTTTAATCCTTAAAATTACAAAAATCTTATATATTGACGTTATTTTTCATCGCCTCTTTCACAATTGCGAAAGTAAACTACTTTTTCTGACTCACCAGGATAAGTTCTCTCTTGCTCATTATGCTTGCGTTCGCTATTATGAAATCGGCCATTAACCTAAGTTAATTATTTATAGATATATTTTATGTATATGTGAATTCCGTTTAAGAAAAAAACTTTTTTTAGATTGTTATAAACGATAAAAGAAATAAATTACCTGAGCAATATTTTTATATATAAATTAACATTTAATAATAGTATTTAATAGCATTATTTAATAATGACGACAATTGGCATTAAACGACAAGCAATTTGGAGAAAAAGCTAAAAAACTAGCAAACTGTCGCAGACGCGAATAGAAAAAACACGAATATCACAGTATGTAGAGTTGCGATCATCTCTTTTTTATATGTTTAATATATGTATATATGTATATGTATATATATATATGCATATATGTTTTTTTTTAATGAAGCCTATTTCACTCCTAGACGGTAACATGTGAAGCATACCCCCATGAAATTTCCTCGACGTTCTTCCCGAACATACATACCACCCATATCCTTTCAATAACATGCGCTTCAATCGGTACAACTATCTTAAGGGTGCCCCAATAGACATGAAATGAATTACCGAGTCCTAATATTTTTCGATTCCAACAATATTTTTAGAACGTACTTACTCTCTCTTCAACATTTGGGGGAGTTCCCATTAAATTTCTTTATTTCTGAACGTTTTAATTTGATAAATAATTAGTCGGAAACATTTGTACATCTGAAGAAATAGTTTTTGTCTTATATTTCTGAAATAAACATTGTAGAAAAATAAAGCCGCCTAGGCCAACAAATACATTACGCAGAAATCGAAGTATCCTAAAGAATAAAAGTAAACTGCAAACTATAAAAAGTTTTTACTTGAGTTTTGATTACGCTAACGAATCAGCCATCCAGTCTGCACAATAATTAGTGTAAATAAGTATTTCTACAAATATAACCGTAAATAAACATTATCGTTCTCATCTTAGTCTTGCTTTCAGCTTTATATTTTATCACCGGTGATGATTTATTATAAAGGAATTGTTTTTATTAACGTAAGAACCTATTATGTTTATAGGCATATTTTTATTTGTGCTGCAAAATAAGAACTCGTTTCTGAGACGCTAAGTAAAATGATGGACATAACTATGGCTCTGTACATCTCTGTACTCAAATGTATTTTATTTACCTAAACGGTTTTGTTTTATTGTGTGGGACAAATCAAAGTCGACGCCATGGTATTGTAGGCAGCGCACAGTGCTTTGTTATATTAACAAAATTATTAAAAATAACTATATCTTGTATTGTAACGAAAGTTATAGTGTTCGACAGCTTACACTTTAATTAAAATCTATTAGCTCATATTGACGGCACAAGAGTGCAAGAAATCAGGTAATTATGTACTTTAGTTTATAAAAAAAAAACCTAGTTTTCATACTTTTTTAAAACAGCTGCACACATTTAAACTTTTGAAGGAGAAATCAATACTTGTTTTTTGCTAATATTTTGTTGTAGTGACTTCTCATTGCAAATAAAAAGTCATATTATTTAAATTAAAATTGAAATAAATTTTAAGTTTGATGGAATTTTAAATAAAGAAGAAAAAACGGCAAACGTCGCAAAAAATCCACGATCGAAAAAGTGCCGAAGAACAAAATACTGAAATTATTTCTTTTTTTCGCTGCAAGGGCTCTGAAGTTTCAAACTAGGTAATTTTTTTTTTTTGCATCACAAAAATAAATGCTAAAAGCTTATGTTTTGCCACAAGAAGTAAAAATTGGACTTTTATATAAAAAATATATGTAAACTTTAATAATAGACAAAGTTAAGTCTGGATATTGCAACTGTAATGACGGAAATACTGCACGCCGTTTTCATTCAAATAACGCTGTAGCTGCAGAAAATATTGGTATTCAGAAGAAACTTATGAACAGTTCTGTTTTATAGAAAGAGCAATACCATGCCAAAAAACATAAAATCTATCAAACACCTTCTAACAATTTATTTAACCCATTATAATTGGTATTACATGTCTGTTGTATTCACGGATGTGATATGATAAAATATTTTAATTTGCCAATAGTATAAATGATTTACAAGTCCTTTCTGAAATTCAAGTAATAATGAGATGAAAAAATCATTCAAGAATGGTTGTCGGAAGAAGCGATTGAAGCAAATCAACAAAATGTAAGAAAAGTACGGTACACTCATATTAGAAAAACTGCTCACGAATATGGATTTTTTGACTCATTAATTAATACCCTCAGATCCACTTATGTCTTTAATGAGAAATATTAAGATAAAAAATAATAAGTGGATTAAAATTGATTTTACACTTAAGTTCATTTTTTATGTTTATTAAAAAAAATTTTTAGGAAAAAAAACCAAAAAAATTTAGTACTACATATATATAATTTTACATAAAATGCCTTCAAATTTTAATGGGTTCAGCATTTTTAAAAAAATTTAGTATTTTCTTAAATATCTCTTAAAATGCTTTAAAATAATACCCATATCGATATTTTTAAAAGTTTGAAAATTGCAGAGGCTCGTAAATCGGAAAATATAGGCGGGCGCCAATTTTTTTATTGTTTTAAATGATGTGAAAAAAATAGAGATAGGCGTGGTGCTTTGCCTGTTGTCTCGAAGGATATGGAGTTGATATTATATATTAAATTAAAATTGATTTTTGGCTTAAGTATATTTTAATACCATTTACCACAAAAAGTGGAAAAAGGGTAAAACTAGTTTTGTCATTCCGTTTGCAATTTCTACAATATTCATTTCCAACTCCATAAAGTATATATATTCTGACTTCTTATGCATAGCGAAGTCAATTGAGCGATGTCCGTCCATCCGTCCGTGTTAGTATTGAAATCAAGTTTGCCGAGGCACTAGATCAGCTAGAAAAATTTTAAATACGCCAATCGGTCAAACACACTATGAAAGAGGTGCTATTTGTAGTCAGCAAGATCGGTCCATGTCAATCGAGGCATTGGGCAAAACACGACGCCTACCTGTAATTTTCTATATCATTTTGAACAATGAAGTAACTCCAACCAAAAAAAAACATATATATATAAGGCGATAGAGAAATAAAACATTAGAAAAAAAACATCAAGTGAAAAAATTGGCGTTCGCTTATATTTTCCGATATCTTTTAAAGATATCTTTGCGGAAATACTAATTTTTTTTTAAAACGCTAACCCATTTAAAGCCGATGGCATATTTATGTATTTTTTTTTTTTTAATTTTCAAATTCTCTGTCACCTCTACATTTGTTTTTTTTTTTTTTTGATTGGAGTTACTTCACTAAATAGTGAAGGGTATATGCGATTTGGCATAGCCGAATATAGCGCTCTTGTTTTTGTGTTCTTTGGAATATGTCCGCATTAATTTGTAAATAATTTTTCTTTCGAAAAAATTTTTAGAAATTAAAATAATATAATAAAACATTTGTTTTTCCTGATGATGCTACACAAAGGAGTAGCGAAATATTGAAAAAATAATAATAAAAGATAAAGACCTTGTGTTTTATAAATAAATTAAAATATAAAAAAATTAGTTTAATTCGAAAATCAATTTTAATTAATTTATAATAGCTACAGTTAAACTCCAGAGTTGATTAAGAAATTTAACTAAAAGACGCAAGACACAGCGATTGTTCGTTCACACTTAACACATAACAATCAACAGGACTTCGTCTAACTAACTTAATATTGACTAAATTAGTTGGTTAAATGGACAATGTTTACAATGTACACAACCTAAGGTAGATCGATGAGAAGAATATTGATGAAGGTTGTATCGATACAGAAAATGCAGTATTACATTCTGCCAGTGTCTTAACTGTTTTTAGTTTTCTTTGGAAAATGTCCATATATGTACATTTGTAAATAACTTTTTTTTTCGAAAAATTTCTAAGAAATTAAAATAAAAAATGAACTTAAGCCGAAAATCAATTTCAATTCATTTATAATATCCACAGTTCAATTCCTAATTTCATAAAAAATTAGATGAAAATTGATTTAGATTTTGAAGACAACTCTAACTATATACAAATCGAAAGTGTCGCAAATGATTTCTGTACCCGTTAAAGTGCGCGTGAACGTTCGTTTGTAAAATCTTTTTAATCATGACTATGGCTGATAGTGATCTTAACTCGATATTTACAAGTATACCAAGATTTATAAATTTTCTATTAAGGACATTTGACAGGATCAAGAGTCCATTTTGAAGAGCGAGTATGAAGTGTTTATCAAAGTTATGTTTTTAAATTTTTGTTGTTGAATAACATAGCAAACATAAAAACATAAACTTTTGGAAACATGGGTAGGCGTGTCTTTGCTCTGATTTAAAAAACACACAAAAATTTTTTTTCATTAGGCCCTGCAAAGTTTGAAAAGTCTGTCTCAACTCCACTCAAATATAGGCGGCCGTCAACTTAACTCCTTATATTTTTGTCTCATCGTTATATGAAAACAAAGCACTGTGCAGCGCGACAAGAACTTTTCTTATTTTAATTACTTTTATTTAATATAGTGTTGTAGTTGTTGTAATAGCAACATTGTTAAATTAGTGTATAGTCTTGTGTTTCTTGCCAGTAACAATCTGAATTATGCATTATAACCTGCACAAGGAATGGAAAATTCAGTACCATTGTTTTTGTTCAGTCGATTTTAGATACGGAAAATACACAAGTGACCCCATCAAAAAACGGACAACAAATATGAAAAAGTCTTTTTATTAATACTACATTATGTTGTAGCCTCTGCTTTTAGTTTGAATGGTATAAAAAATGGTCAATTTCTCCATTTAGTTACTTGAACCTATATAAATAACACAAATTGTACAAATCTATACATATAATGAAAAACTGACCCCGTTACTTCTGTACATGAAATATTTTTTTTAAAATTTTGATGTTGGTGTAGATAGTAATCAATATAGAATACAAACCACTTATTTTTAGAATATATGTGTGTCTGTCTGTCTGTGTTACAGATGAACGATATTTCAATACCCGTGATCTAATCACTGTGATTAAAAAACTTACTGGTCACTACAGTAATTGAGTTTATCAAGTAACAGTTCCGCGAAAAAAGTTATTCTACATTTGCATACATACAAATTTAAATTTCATTTTACTTTGTGGAGATAAATATTAGTACTTTTTCATATGTCAAAGCAGCTTATTTAATGTGTAACTTTTTCTGGCTTCTTCGCTATTCTTTTTTTTATACTTCTCTCAAAAACTGCTAGATGGATTTATATACAATTTGCTAAGGAGGTTGCTTAGAAACTCGGTTCAAATATAGAATACTTTTTATTTCATAAAAATATGTAATTTTGTTGAGAAACTAGAGAAATGTGAAAGCACCCAATTTTACCGGTATAATGGTACTAGAACAGTTGTCCGTACGTTTTATTTTTGTAGATGGAAAATGGTTTACTCTGTTTACAGAACTCTACATCAAAATTTACAAAACACATTTGTCTAAATTTTAATTTTAAGAAAATTAGATATGGTACGCGGGAGAAGTCGTGGGCACTGCTAGTTATAGATAAATTCTAAAAGCTCCCACTTCCTATTCCTCACATTTTTATATAAACCAAGCTTTTCACTGCTTAGAAATAATGATAAATTATTCATGTTAGGTAACCTTAATTATTTAGTATTTAAGCAACTTAAAAAAAGTACCCAGTAAAAAATAATGGATGAGATTCTTAGATAAGGGCATTTTATTTACATCCAAAAAAGCTAATATACATTATGTAGGTTTTGTAAGCTAGATTATAAATGTTTTTTTAATAACATGTTGATCTACTTCTTAGATTTACATATTTCCTTGCATAACGACAACATTTTTGAATAAAACTTAAGTTTTTTTTTCAGTATTTAAAAAGCGGATAAGAAGTAGTTAAATGCTGTTAAAAATCAACGACATGCCTTTAATGACATGACTATTCCTATTCACCCGAATTTGCACCACTTCATCAGTAGTTGATGCCGTGTTTTCATTGGATTTTATTTCTCACATTTTTTACTGGATAGGTTATCAATTCGACTGAATGTTACTTTTTTATATAATTTGGTGTGCATGGCCATACCTTTAAACATTTGTGGACAGACGATTGAAATTTAAAACAACCCTGTATTGCTAACTCCGCTATAATAGCAAGTATAAAATTTAGATTTGGAAATTAAAGGGTGTCTCAACAGTTGATGTTATTTTACTTGTAAAAGGCACCTGCATTGCTAAGCCTGCTATATCCACAAATTCGAATTCAGAAATTATGGGGAGCTTCCATTATGGAGGTATATCGAATTAAATAGGTCTATCTTTTGAACCGTTATAGATAAACACTTGCAAACTGAACAGAATGTCGATCGATATGACCGTTATAGTAACAAGTATTAATATTCAAATTTATTAATTAAAGGGTGCCCGAATAATTGATGTATATTGATGTACGTGGCTATACCTTTGATCCGTTATAGACAGAACGCTAAAACTTAAAAGAAACCTGTGTTACTAAGTCCGCTACACTAAAAAGTTTATAATTTTAATTAAGAAATTAAAGGGTGTCCCCAAAATTAATGTAATTTTACCATATGGCCTTATTTTTTAACCGACTTATGAAAACACTAGAGAATTATGCAGAATGTCCACTACTTAGTTTGGTAATTATATCTTAAAGAATAAATGGGTTTACAAGAGTTCATGTAATCGGAAATTTACAAAGAACCTGATTGCTAAGTCTACTACTATAGCAAGTACATATGTATTTTGAATTTATAAATCAAAGGGTGGCCCTACAGTTACCGTAATTTAATGTAAATTACCAAACTGTTGAACAAGTATAAAAGTTGAAGATGAAACATGAAGTTGTCTCAATAGTTAATGTAATTTGATGCACGTGGCTATACTCTTGAACTGTTATAGACAGACATATGTATAAAATCTGTTTTAAAGTCGATTTTTTTTTTTTTTTGCTAGAATTATTAGGTTATTTATTAAGTTCTTGGATAGGTATTTATTGAAATTTTTAAACAAACGCAACAAACATACATGCAACTTCTTAATTATTTTGTATATCAAAAACTTCATTCTGTTTGTAAAGATATTTCATATAAAAATTTATAGTTTCCATGCCTGGTTATACACGTTTATGGAGCATCGCAAATTTCGTTTTGTTTGACTTGCCACCGACCAGTCGAAGATTAAACATTTGCATACACGAACAAATTACCAGCGACATTAATTAAAATTCACTCGTTAAGTTTTGCTGAAGAAAAATCAATAAATAAACTACTTTGTTGTTCATACATTTATGGACGCAGATACATAAATCTTCAAAATAAGCTTGACAGAATGTACCAACTATTGAAAAATATGTGAATGGTTTTTTGTTTAAACTTGATCGTAACCTAAAGTATGAGCATTAATGGGCATTTAAATTATTTTAATGTCGCCAGAATGTTCGTCGTTGGAAGTTTATGTCGTTTAACCTATTCTGGGTTTAAGAAAGCAAACACAATATAGCAATTTATACATTATTAATAAGCGTTAAGAAATTATTGAATGTCTACATACATAAATAGTGTAACCACATTAAATTATAGAATGTCAACAAGAACAAGTAAAAAAAGAAATTTGACTTGCATTAGAAGGATAATATTAGCAATAACTCAATTTGGTCTTAACTCGACTGTAGATGTTATTGCTTGTGGACACAGATATGTAAATCTAGTTTAGTGAAGTAACTCCAATCAAAAAAAAAAAAAAAAAAAAAAAAATATTGGAGTGACACAGAATAAAAAAAATAAAAAAAAACTAAGTCTCATATAGAACTTTACATAAAAATGTCATCGGCTTTTACTGGGTTAAGCATTTTAAAGAAATTTTTAAATTTCCTAAAAGATCTCTTCAAAAGCTTTTAAATAATACGCATTCTGGAATTTTAAAGAACATAGTGCACAATCCCAGTTTTCTACGAAAAGTTCAGAGGCCCATAACTCGGGCGGGTGCCAATTTTTCACCGGATGTGTAGTTCTTGTTTTTTAATTGTTTATCGCCCCAGATATTTGTTTTTTTTTTTGATTGGCTACTTCAATGTTCCAAATGATATGTAAAAATTAAAGGCAGGCGTGGAGTTTTGTTGTAAGTGTTTAGTGTACTCTAGAGAAACTTCAGTTATATATATTTTTTCAATAAAATCGTTGCTAAAGTTGAGTTTATCAACTCTTTAAAGTGACCGCATAAGAACGAACTTCGCTCACTTAGTTCAAAAGCTCACATAGTGAGCTTAATCAATTGAACAAATCTAGTTAATCTGTTTAGCTCAATTGCTTTTAGTTCAAGTGTTCATGCAGTGAGCTTTAAACAGTTAAGCGAATCCAGTTTACAAGATCTTTAGCGTTCTGTTTTTATTTTACATTGTTTTGCTTCTGTAATAAATTTATCAGAAATTAAAAACAAATATTATTGAAAAATTGTGCAATTGAAAAACAATTTTAAGATAAAGTGTATGCACTTTTATCTGACGTAATTTTTTGTTAAAATTAAAAAGAATATTGATTTGTAACAATAGGTCTGTTTCTTTACTTTTTGGGTAAAGTTCGTGAAAATGAGAACAAGTATTATTTTCTCTCATAAAAAGACAAAATTGTATAAAAGTACGGGAACACAAAATTTAAATTTTAAACACAAAATAAAAAGTCAAAGTAATTAAACTGTTTCAATTAAAAAAATCAATTTCAAAAAAATATAAAAAAACCTAAGAGAAACAGTCGTTACAAATTTGTTGCGTTGATAAGCTCTCAAAGAAGCATATGTGGGACTTTCTGAAAATTTTGCGGATAAATTTAAATATAATTCTCTCGATATGCGAAAGTGTTGTTTGAATTCTTTGTCCTTATATGATGGAACAATTTATTATAATTTTTTGCCAGCTAGGGGTTGATCCCTGGATTTTCATAAATCAATTAGAATTTACTTTTTTGGCTTTGGTTCATTTTTTAATTCAATTTTTACAAACAAAAATTATTTTTCAAATGCATGCGGACGTTTTCGAAGGAAACCAAGACAAATTAAACGCTAGCAAATAATATTTGGAATGCTTTTCCTCTTTTGGCATTCAAAAATTTAAAAAAGATCAAACAAAAATAAGGTCTAGGATGTCGTCACTAGAATCGCTTGAACTCTCTGCCAAATCTACAACAATGCTTTTGAACTCCTTCTCATTTATCATTACAAATTATCTTTTATATTAGAATAACTATGCCACCCCTTTTTAAATATTGCTAACGATTTTTTTATTTTATTTTGTTTATGGTTTACAGCTGTTTCACATATATAAATAAATTGCACAAAGAAAAACTTTGGGCTGTTTCGTGCTAGAAGAAGAAGAACTTTATTCTCTGAAGGCCGCTCTAATTTACCCAATTTTTAAGTACGGGAACGCTTTTCGTGTAAATTGGGATCCCACGGGATCCCAAAGTAGGGTAAAAAACAGACCTAATATATATTTTATGCTTAACTTATACCAAAATAAATTTCAAGGTTTCACTCATTTTAGTTTTATTATTGTTTTAGTATGAATATTGATGAACTAGAAAAGGCGCTCGGTAACTGAGCTTAAAGAGTTCAGGTTTAACTCAGCGCATAGTTCAATATAGTTACGTCGTTTACAAAAAGGTCGAATTTTAGGCCATATTAAATACGGAATTATAAGGTTTTGCAAAATATTTTTTTTTTTGTTTGCTTGGTTAGTAATTGTAAAATAATTATATAAAAACATTTTTTGCATATGATAGGTTTATGTATATATCTTTTGTAGCCGAACGACAATTTTTTTAATGCAGGATGACAATTTTTAAGGTTTTCAAAGTTTTTTTTATTGTTTAAAGGTTGTTTTTACTTCAATCTTTGTTTACTTCAAAGAAACAAAGACTATTTATGAAATATTATATTTCTTATTAAATAACCTTTGTTAGTATATTTTTAATTGTGATTATTGTTTCAAGTATATGGTCACACTATAAATGAACGCAAAAACCAAAAATTGATTGACAATTGATTGTCGTGTTTGCAGAGTTACAATCGATGAATTTATTTAAGGGACAATAACAACCTAAATACTCAACGTATCTGACAGAATGTATTGCTTGTAAGATACAACGAATTGTAAAAGTACAGCACTGGCTATACAGAATAATTGGTTTGTTAAAGGCGAAATAGCTTCTGTTATTTCGCGCGACACAGTTAAGCTGGTATAAAAAAGTAAATGCTGACTATGATAGAAAATTGCAGAAAAAGAACCTAAAAGACGAATTGTTTGCCAAGCCTTTAACGTTTATAGAAATTTTGATGCCTTTTGAGGTTATAGTAAATTCCAATTTGCCGATCTTGTTTTTTTATGCTGTGCGTAAAGTAACTGTACCTTTGCAGCTTAAATTAAATTAAACAAAAATTTTAGTCGTTTTGTATTTTAGATTTTATTTATGTTTTAAAAAGACTGTTATTAAGTTATAAGAAAAAATAATTTTTGCGTAATTATAATAATATTGAAATAAAATATCTATGTATACGAGAAGACATGAAGGAGATTGAGATATAATATTTAAGAAAAGGGATGTGCCTTTGATACTTTAAAAAGAAAGAAAAAAATATTAAAGGAAATTACGTATAGATACAAAGAAGCAGGCTTATGTAACATAGTCAGATATTATGTTAATCTTTTGTTGAGTCTTAACAAAACTTTGGTTATAAAAATCGTTGTTTAAGCATATAATTGCACATTAACAATTGCGTTTGAATGGTAAAGTAGCACCAATATATCGTCTGCAGAAACAATCGATCTGTTAGCGGTCATGTTTTATCAGTTGGATGGCCGTTTTACCCTGTTGATTAACTTCAGATCTGGAGGCGGGTGAATAAAGATTTGCATCTGCGTCGTTTGAATCATCATGCACATTTATTTCTTCCTCTTCAGAGTCAGAGCCATTCACCGATACGGGCTTTAAAGTATCATCGATTGGTAGCGATACAGTATGTTTATCATGATCAGTTGTTGACAGGGACGCAGCTACTGCATATTGCCGCGCCAAACCTAAAGCAAATGCGGCTGCTGACGGTGTGTTAACTAAGGAGCGAAACGCACTGTGTTCGCCGCCCATTGAAAGTCCAGGAGATGTTGTAACGGATGATGAAGTGATTGCAATCGCAGCTGCTAATTGCTGATGTTGCTCATTAGCTAATGCACCAAAAGTTGAAACGGAAATTGGTAACGCAGATGAAGAAGCAGAATGATTTTTGGAGAATTGTTGATGTTGATGGTAATGATTGAGAAGTAACGCCGCCGCCGCTGACTGTGGATCAGTATGGTGCGCATGAATGTCACTCATGTGGGTAGGCAAAGCAGTCGTGGGCGTTGATTGGCCGGCAAAGTGAACATGCGGTAAAGCAATGTCCGAAGATGCTTGTAGTGCAGAATTTGGTGACTGTTGCACATTGGTTACGGGAGGATCATTAGGACATGTCGACGCATTACTATTTGTACTAGGTGTGGGAGACGAAGATGTAGGATTACTGCATGTTTCCATTGATTGTTGTGAATATTGAACACCAGACGTATTGTTTGTTGGACTGGAACGTCTTTTCAAAAGGTTCATACGTTGGTGTCGACGCCATTTAGCTCTTCTATTTGAAAACCATACCTGTGTTTTTAAAAAGTAAAATGAATGAAAAATTAAATCTATGAAATGTAAGATCATGAGTATTTATATTTTGTAAAGGTGTGTTTAGACTGCGTGTATAATTCATATGGAATGTCAAAAATGCTATCCATATGTAATTTCGTGTGTACGTCAAAATTAGTTATCAACATACGGTTTATAATTTTCGTGTTCACATGTTACGTACATATGACAACCTCTTGTCGTTGAAAAGAAAACTTAAATACTAAAAACAGTGATATCAACTATTTAACTTTTTGCGATAACTATTTAGAATTTTACGATTTAAGTTTAAGCACAAAACTGTCTTTTCTTATAAAAATTGCTATAATATTTATACGAGGTCCGCACTTAGGTACTTGGCTAAATTCGTTTAAAAGAACAAGAGCTCCAAACTACTCTTTACACACTTTCATTGCTTCTTTATTAAAGTGAATGCGCAAAGAGCGCAGTAGAAAAAAATAGCGATAAAATGCGCATAGCGCATGCTTTTTTGTTTTTTTTTTTAGCTCTGCTCTTTGCGAAAGAGCAACGAATTTGATTATCAGGCTCTTTGCGCAGCTCATCGAGCAAAAAGTGTGGCGCTTTGCAATTTTTTTACGTCAAAAGGGGTTTGTTTGAATTCGTTGCAAAAACAATTTTGTAAGACAATTTTTTTAAGATTTAAGATCTTAATACGAGATATTACCCTTTCTTGAGAAAATTATGTATAAATCTTTATTACAATACATACACTTATAAAAAGCAGAGGTGTACGCGAATAATTTATATACACATGTATTTTAGTTTATTATGATACAGAAAATATTAAATACACAAAAAATTAATTGAACTAAAAATATTATTAACACGGCCTGCATATAATTAATATGATGATATTTAAAATTACATGTCTTTTTTATGTCATTTTTTAAAGTTTCGATTTTAGACAATCTCCCAGAATTGAAAACTTATGCTTAAAAGAAATCAAATAAGTGTTGTGTAGGTATTTAACACATTTATGTATGTACGTACGTGTGTAGGTAGATAAAAGGATACTTAGAAACAAAACTTGTAAAATTATGCTTTCATAGCAAAAATAAAAAATCCATTTGTTTAAAAATAATGTTTTTGTTGTCGGCGTACATGCCTATTTATGTATTTTATTTACTTAAGGCCGGGGCACATAAAATCCATCATACGTTAAACTTTTACAAATTCATTTGACAAGTCACTTAAAATACGTGTTTTCTTATGAGTGTTGTCACAATCAATTCGTGTCCGTCAACGCAAAGTAAAAAGTTGGTCAATTTTTGACTTATGTTGAATATTTTGACAACTATCCTTCTTTGTTTTCTTTTAACTCTTGCTGTGTTTCAATTGTGTTTTTTGATTTTATTAAAACAATTTTGGTGGGAAACAATAAAATACAAATTTAATTAAATTAGCAAGTGAAAAAAATACAAATTAAATTTAAAAGTAAGTAAAAATAGAGAGCACACTTTGATTTAATATTCATCAGCAAAGTACTCATTGTGCCAACCTCATCCGTAAATATCTTGACTTTGGTTGAATACGTCAAAGCTTGACGTATGACGGATTCTATGTGCCCCGGCCTTTAATGATTTTCATACCACTGTAAAAGAGCAATGCGCTTTTGGCTCTTTTTGCTCGTTCCGCAAAAAAGGCGCAGATTGAAAAATGCGCAATTTCTGCGCTGCTCTTTTCTATGCGCAGAGCAAAAATATTTGCGCAGAGCAAGGGCAACACCAAGTAAACGCTGCCATTTGCGTAAACAGCAAAAAAGAGGGAAAGGATTTGCGCTGCACCTCGTTTTTTCCGACCCTGGCCTTAATAAAGCAAATGACATACAATTCTTGCTCATCATAAGTATGCAAGTGTTATTGATAAGTTGTTAAACACAAAAAACTTCCATTAAAGAAAGGATTGTTGTAAACAATTTCATTTTTAGGATGTTTTCTGATATATAAAAAACATAAGAACAAGGTACATTTATTTTACTAGGTATTATCGTCCGCCCAGCTGGTTTGTAGTTGGATATGTCAAAAGTTGTTTATATTTTACAACTTTTGTTTACGAATTTCAAAAAACACCAACAACAAGCATATGCAGAACAAAGAGAGCGTTTATTTTTAGAGCAATTATCTTTTATTTTCTCTTCCTATTTTTGACATTTCCACTCACAAAGCAACAAAAAAATGCCATGTTGTTTTTACAAATGTTGTATTTGTTATAGAGCCGCTAATACCTAGTAAAATAAATGTACCTTGCATAGGAAGCTAAAAAAATTAAACTTCTGAAAAACCAACACATGATTATTAAAAACCGAAAAAGCTTATTATATCCAAGAAACCTTCTTTTTATTTGTTAAAAATATTTACATGTTAACTTATTATTTTTTTTTTTTTTCCTTTACTTTATTTGTATGTATAAATACTTAAAAATAATGGTTAAATACTGGTCGCACCAAAAAACGTGATCATGATTTTTGAAGTACTTTTACACTAAAAAAATTAAAAGGAGGTAATAAGGGCAATAATTCAAATTTCAATTCATTTTTTACTGTATACTTTAGCGCTGAGTTTGGTTGACGTGGTTGTCGTATTCGTAGAAATGCCTATATATAACTGCTTAGCCGATTATAATAACAAAAGTTAAAAAAATATTTTTTTTAGAAATCTATCTTTTATCGTCTTAATATTTTGAGTGCAAATTTTAAAAGTTAAAGTTATCATCGCTGAAAACATCTGTTGTCATAAGGTTTTACATATCAAGTAGAGCGTGCTCTAAATACAATACTAACACATGTTATAACACATATGAAAATAACATATGTTATGTTTCATGAGGTTTACACTATGTGTGTTCATTTACATATATAAATTCTGATATTCTGTATGTCTTGTACACATAATGTAAACATACCTTAACAAAAGTTTTTTTGCTATTAACAATTTTAAATAAAATATTTCCTAACCTGGACTCTAGCTTCGCTCAGAGAAGTGCGACTGGACAAGCGCTCCCTTGTACTTACGCATGGATAATGACTCTTATCGAATTCTTTCTCCAACTCTTCCAATTGTTCGGGTGTAAACGTTGTACGGTTCCGCCGGAATTTAGGCTCATCGTCATCATCTAGATAATCTGAGTCTATGTGGTGTGTATCATCTGGAGATTCCAGAGTATCATGACTACCGGAACTTGGTGAAATTGCGCGAATTGTACTTGAGTGGTTAGTGTTAATAGCTAATGATGTATGACCTGAAGCTGTTACTGTTGAAATGGTGGGCCCACCCATAGATGGGGCCCAAAAATGTTGAGGAGCCGCCGATGGTGAGGCCACAGCTGCTGCTGCAGCGGGATGCCAAGAAAATCCAGCATATGGATGGGGAGGATATAAACCATAAGCTGCTGTACGGGCAAACTCACTTGCAACTCTCTCGGCAGCACGATTTCTAAGTATACGATTGATTGAAGACACGGAAGGAGCTGTGGCGTTTGTGCAAACACCTGCAAATTAGAGATGAAAGTTATAGCCAAAGCCTATTAATTTAGAAAATAAGAAAAATGAAAACAATTTTCTGTTTTGTCTTTTAAGTTAAAAAAGAAAAGCAATCATTAGAATAATCCAATCAATGAAATTAAACGGCTACATATTTATAGGCGAAGATTTCCATACAAGAACTAAGCATCATTTTTAATTTATATGCGTATGCGTAATATGGCCACTAGTACTGATTACGTACATACATATGTACATATGTAATTGGATGATGCCAACAAATCAACCGCGATCAATCACTTTACCAAATGAACAAATAAGAGATTAAAGATTCCGATAACCAAAAGTTACTTGTGTACAAAGCGCTCATTTGTTTGAAGTGTGGGAACTTCTTAAAAAATCTTTAAATTGTTCCTCTACGTTCAATATAAATTTTAACACAGAAATAAACGTATTGTTTTTTATATGTTCTCATACACACATATATTTGTATTTATATATTTGAGAAAACTTACCTTCTGATATTAATCTTTCGCGTATTTCCCAGGCAAATATTGTTGGGTTTTCGCGTTTGTATTGCTCAATTTTTGAAACAACGGTTGGCGTCGCTACTTTTGGCTTGGAGCCACCAATTAAACCAGGTGGTCGTAAAGAACCTAAAAATAAAAAAAACGAAATTAAATTAGCAGAAATAAACGAAGTCAAGAGAACAGCAAAAATTTTTTATTTGTTGGTTGCCGTTACGTTATTATTATTATTATTATTATTATTATTATTATTATTATTATTATTATTATTATTATTATAATTATTATTGTTATTTATATTCTTATTATACCTTTCACCGCAAAAAGTGGAACTAAGGTATACCTAAGTTTATTATTCCGTTTGTAATTTTTACAATGTCCATTTCCGACCATAGATAGTGTATATATTCTGAGTCCTGAGTCTGTCTGTGTTGAAATCAACTTTGCCAAGACACTAATTGAGCTAAATAAAATTAAAGTATGCCAATCGATTAGACATAGTTTCAAAATAGTTGCTATTGAAAATCAGCAAGATCGGACCATGTCCCTCGACGCAATCGACTAAACACCACGCCTGCCTCTAATTTTTTCCATATCATTTGGAACAAGGAAGTAAATCTCGTCAAAAAAAAAAATAAATATATGGGGCGATAGAGAATTAAAAAATAAAAAAATCAAGCTAAAAAGTTGGCGCTCGTCCATAGTTCCGAGTTATGGTCTACTGAAATTTTCAAAAAAAGTTAAAAAAAAAGTCAATATGGTCAATAAGGGTATCATTTAAAAACTAATAAAATGATCATTCAGGAAATACTAAAATTTTTTAAAAGTGTTTAACCCATTAAGAGCCATTATGAAAAATTATTTAATAATACTTTAATTTGTTTTCTTATTTTTTAAATCTCTGTTACCGCAATATTTGTTTTTTTGATAGGACTTACATCACTAAACTAGATTTACATATCTGCAGCCACAAGCAATAACAGCTTAACCTGTTTTTTGAAAGTTTTCAACAGCAGTTTTAATTTTAATATTGCTGCTTTAAATCATAGAATATCGACTTAAGCTGTTTATATTTTAAGGTAAAAAATACTCAGTTTTCAAGCTACAAAGATGAAGTTTGACTTGTATTACAGATTGGAGTATTAGAATAATATATACATATTAGCAATAACTCAGTTTCTTCCTAACTCGACTTTAGCTGTTATTGCTTGTGTACACAGATATATGGTGAAGAGTATATATGTTAAAATTATTACTATTATATTCTGCTTTCAATAAAATTTTTATTAATGGAAACGCGTAACTTGCCAAAAGGTAGACAGAAATAAGTAATAAATAAAAAACATATTTATAAATATAAGAAGCTCAGACGCAACTTTTATAAAAACTTTTTGAAGTAAATAATACTTAAGTTATAATTCAATATAGCTGTTATAGGTATCAATTATTCTGGTTCTATCATATATATTTCTGGAAAAATAAACTATCAGGGCTGTATATTTGAACTAACACAAGAAATAAAATAAAATGAAATTACAGAAAATATGAACACTAAGTTTAAAATAAGAAAAGTAATCAAAACGGAGCTTTGGGATATTATTACTGCAGTTATAATCATTCCTCATCAACGATCAATGAAGGAAATGAAGGTTGGTTAGTCGAAAGAAAAACACATGACAGAAACCTTGTAAATCCATTACATGGCGGGTGGTGAAATGAAATAACATAAACAGATTGCGTATTTTTAGACAGTTCGCGTCGAAAATGTAGCTTTTTGAACCGGCGCAAGAGATGCTTTACTCTATCTGATCTTCCCACTATCTATGTCATCTTTTATCAGACTGAACACGAAGTACAAATCTAATATATATATATATATATATATATATATTATATATTATCTTATTATTAGCAGAGATATTGAGCTTGAATTTTGTAAATTTTTGCTTGTACAAGTGCTAAAGTTTATGTGCCACAAGCACCACATAATGCAGAGTCATCAATTGCTGAAGATTGTGATGAATTTGAATCGGCTTAGGAATTTTTTTTGCACACCCTATATATTAAAATCACTTTTCCTCAAATATAGTTGAAACGCGTAGTTGAAAAGATGCACAAACGGTTGAACAAGAGCTTCTTCAATAATACCCCAAAGGTGTACCTTAACCTAAACGGATTACCTTTAAAGAAGCTATGTCAAGGCCAGATAGCATAAATTGTTTGTAAGCTATGTCATATTATTATGTATATGCATGAGAAACAAACATGGAGATTTGGAAAACTGCAAGGGATCTTCTTTAAAATAAGGAAAAGATTTTGATCACTTTTTTTGCTCTAATTTAATAACAATACAATAATGCCAGAATGAAGATTTTACCCTAATAATATAAAAATTTTTAATCGAATTAAGTTTTGAAGATCTTTTTCCCATAATTAAGATTTTTTTTATTTAATTGTTTGACATCTACTATATCATCTTCCTGTTAAAATTTATTAAACATATTTACCTATGTGAAACAATTTTATTGTATCACTGCCGCTAATGGATAAATATGTAAATAATGATGACGAGTACCAGTAATATATTTGTAAAAAGTAATATTTCCCATACAGAACTTAATTGACTTTTACAATGAGGTCGGTAAACAAATAACAAAACAGTTTGACTTTAACGACACAACCTTAAAAAAGCTTTCTTATATTGGCCCTTAAGACGTTATTAATAAAAAAGTTTCTTCACTAGTGAATCTAATAAAACTTTTTCCAAATTTAATTGAAGACAGTGAGATACAAATTTAGATGATGAATTTAGGGAACTCCACCATACGAATTTAATAAATACTTCAAGAATTTAGAAAATGTTACAGTGTAAGAGTTTTGACACACAATGTCAAATATTTCTAGAGCGGATAGTGAGTTAATGTTTTCAACTTTGTGAAATTCGCAAACAATTTGATATGTCTCCTCTGTACATTTACAAACGTTCTACAGATATTTTCAAAAGTAAAAAGAATAAACAATTTTGAAGACTTTTTTTCCTAAATTAAGATAAATGAAGACTTTTCAATGAAAATTTTTGGCACCAATGTAACAATATTTGCTACATTGAGAAGAGCTGTTAATCTGTGATCTGTAAAAATATATTGCAATTTAAATTTAACAGCTTTGTAGTTAATCATAGTGGAAATAATAGATCATTACCTTGAAAAATCTTAAGTGAAATACATTGATATGTTAGATATGTACATATACAAAGAAATTAACTATAACTAATATGCCTTAATTATCCAAAAGTTAAAAGAAAAAAGAGAAATGGTTCTACCAGGAAATATATGGAAATATTTGTGTGTAGGGAAGAAAACATATTTTTCTTAACTGCAATGAAAATTTGTATGGTGTCAGCTTAAATTGTTAGTTGTTAAGAGCTTTCGGCATTTACCTAGTTTGAGAAAGCCTTTGAGACTGTTATTTTTTAAAATATAAGAACGATAACAATCTACTTTACTGAAAACAGGTGGATCATATCGAGCATACTTTGAAGACTAAGAGACGTAGACTGAAAATGTTTTATAAATTTCTGGAAAAAGCCGAATATCTTCGAAACAAGAAAAGTAGAGGTTATTTAAAAGTAAAAAATTACACACAATAAGAGATACTTATAAAATTGAGCACAACAGGTAAAGCTTTAACATCTTTTAATGTTGGATCTCCAATAGTAGCTAGTAGAAGTTAAAATGATAATGAAAGCCTGTTCTGTATCCATTAAACCGTAACAGACACGTTCAACAACAAATATTTGGCCCTATTTTTTATTTGAATCGAATTCAAAATGTTCGGAATTTCCAAGGCATTGTTGTTACGGTTACACATAAATATAGCAAAAGGCCCAGTGGCTGAAATTCGACCGAAATTTTGTAATTTTGTCATCTTGATAACTTTTTCTTTAATTTAAACAGCTTTTAATTCTATAGCGCTAATCAAACTTTATTTTGATTTTTTTATAAAATGCATATGTTGGTCGCATTTTTGAGTATTGATAATTTTTAAATTTAAATTATTTCTTTTTTGTGTAATCTGAATTAAACTATGATTGTTGCATAGTTTTTCTTTTTTTGAAACACTTTTTATACCTCCTCCCCTTAATATGGCAAATAACGTACTTTAAAATTTTAAACTGATAAACTTCCCGCCTCGATCTTGTTCATCCTTTAGCTATCAGAAAGGGTGTGACTTACCTGTCAATCGTATTTTTGGGATTTCCAATGTGTTTTACACTTTTAACATTAGTTGCTTAAAGACTCTGACCCTTCGTCTTCACTAGCATTCTAATTGAACAATACATGTAAATAATGCCGGCAGAACAACAGCAATAATTTTTGCATGTTCTTGTATATGACTTAAACGTGTTGATGTCGATGTTCTGTCTGAGCGCAATTTTTTATTTTTTTTATCGTTCGGGTTGTTTCAAAGTTTTTAACAAGGAAGAGAGTGTTCGCTCTGTTGATCAATCATACTAAAAGTCATATTTGGCGGCGAACATCATTGCTCAGACAGATGTTCGTCCAACTATGTTTGCACATGAACGAAACATGAACTTAGAGAGTCTACATTAGCTGAATTCATGTGAGACATTATGTTCATAACAACTTGATGGCCAGTGGAGGCGTAGGGTGAATTATTAAACATAGTAGCGCGGCTAAGAGCGTAATTTTTTATTTTGAAATAGATCTATAAAGGTAAGGTTCATAATTAGACTCTTATGTTTTTACATGGTGAATCAGATGCTTACAACTGAGAAATTTACCCAAGCCATATCGCCAATCTATCAAAATATTTATTTCATTTCATTCCAAGTTTTGTTAAATATGTTTTTAACATACATATTTTATTTAAACAAAAAAACAACGAAATTTAGACAAAAAGACATTTTTCGAAAAAAACAGTAACATAATTTTTATTTTAATTTTCAAAATAACTTTATTAAAAAAATTAATTCGAAAACCATACATCTTTTAATGTTGGATCTCCAATAGTAGCTAGTAGAAGTTAAAATGATAATGAAAGCCTGTTCTGTATCCATTAAACCGTAACAGACACGTTCAACAACAAATATTTGGCCCTATTTTTTATTTGAATCGAATTCAAAATGTTCGGAATTTCCAAGGCATTGTTGTTACGGTTACACATAAATATAGCAAAAGGCCCAGTGGCTGAAATTCGACCGAAATTTTGTAATTTTGTCATCTTGATAACTTTTTCTTTAATTTAAACAGCTTTTAATTCTATAGCGCTAATCAAACTTTATTTTGATTTTTTTATAAAATGCATATGTTGGTCGCATTTTTGAGTATTGATAATTTTTAAATTTAAATTATTTCTTTTTTGTGTAATCTGAATTAAACTATGATTGTTGCATAGTTTTTCTTTTTTTGAAACACTTTTTATACCTCCTCCCCTTAATATGGCAAATAACGTACTTTAAAATTTTAAACTGATAAACTTCCCGCCTCGATCTTGTTCATCCTTTAGCTATCAGAAAGGGTGTGACTTACCTGTCAATCGTATTTTTGGGATTTCCAATGTGTTTTACACTTTTAACATTAGTTGCTTAAAGACTCTGACCCTTCGTCTTCACTAGCATTCTAATTGAACAATACATGTAAATAATGCCGGCAGAACAACAGCAATAATTTTTGCATGTTCTTGTATATGACTTAAACGTGTTGATGTCGATGTTCTGTCTGAGCGCAATTTTTTATTTTTTTTATCGTTCGGGTTGTTTCAAAGTTTTTAACAAGGAAGAGAGTGTTCGCTCTGTTGATCAATCATACTAAAAGTCATATTTGGCGGCGAACATCATTGCTCAGACAGATGTTCGTCCAACTATGTTTGCACATGAACGAAACATGAACTTAGAGAGTCTACATTAGCTGAATTCATGTGAGACATTATGTTCATAACAACTTGATGGCCAGTGGAGGCGTAGGGTGAATTATTAAACATAGTAGCGCGGCTAAGAGCGTAATTTTTTATTTTGAAATAGATCTATAAAGGTAAGGTTCATAATTAGACTCTTATGTTTTTACATGGTGAATCAGATGCTTACAACTGAGAAATTTACCCAAGCCATATCGCCAATCTATCAAAATATTTATTTCATTTCATTCCAAGTTTTGTTAAATATGTTTTTAACATACATATTTTATTTAAACAAAAAAACAACGAAATTTAGACAAAAAGACATTTTTCGAAAAAAACAGTAACATAATTTTTATTTTAATTTTCAAAATAACTTTATTAAAAAAATTAATTCGAAAACCATACATCTTTTAATGTTGGATCTCCAATAGTAGCTAGTAGAAGTTAAAATGATAATGAAAGCCTGTTCTGTATCCATTAAACCGTAACAGACACGTTCAACAACAAATATTTGGCCCTATTTTTTATTTGAATCGAATTCAAAATGTTCGGAATTTCCAAGGCATTGTTGTTACGGTTACACATAAATATAGCAAAAGGCCCAGTGGCTGAAATTCGACCGAAATTTTGTAATTTTGTCATCTTGATAACTTTTTCTTTAATTTAAACAGCTTTTAATTCTATAGCGCTAATCAAACTTTATTTTGATTTTTTTATAAAATGCATATGTTGGTCGCATTTTTGAGTATTGATAATTTTTAAATTTAAATTATTTCTTTTTTGTGTAATCTGAATTAAACTATGATTGTTGCATAGTTTTTCTTTTTTTGAAACACTTTTTATACCTCCTCCCCTTAATATGGCAAATAACGTACTTTAAAATTTTAAACTGATAAACTTCCCGCCTCGATCTTGTTCATCCTTTAGCTATCAGAAAGGGTGTGACTTACCTGTCAATCGTATTTTTGGGATTTCCAATGTGTTTTACACTTTTAACATTAGTTGCTTAAAGACTCTGACCCTTCGTCTTCACTAGCATTCTAATTGAACAATACATGTAAATAATGCCGGCAGAACAACAGCAATAATTTTTGCATGTTCTTGTATATGACTTAAACGTGTTGATGTCGATGTTCTGTCTGAGCGCAATTTTTTATTTTTTTTATCGTTCGGGTTGTTTCAAAGTTTTTAACAAGGAAGAGAGTGTTCGCTCTGTTGATCAATCATACTAAAAGTCATATTTGGCGGCGAACATCATTGCTCAGACAGATGTTCGTCCAACTATGTTTGCACATGAACGAAACATGAACTTAGAGAGTCTACATTAGCTGAATTCATGTGAGACATTATGTTCATAACAACTTGATGGCCAGTGGAGGCGTAGGGTGAATTATTAAACATAGTAGCGCGGCTAAGAGCGTAATTTTTTATTTTGAAATAGATCTATAAAGGTAAGGTTCATAATTAGACTCTTATGTTTTTACATGGTGAATCAGATGCTTACAACTGAGAAATTTACCCAAGCCATATCGCCAATCTATCAAAATATTTATTTCATTTCATTCCAAGTTTTGTTAAATATGTTTTTAACATACATATTTTATTTAAACAAAAAAACAACGAAATTTAGACAAAAAGACATTTTTCGAAAAAAACAGTAACATAATTTTTATTTTAATTTTCAAAATAACTTTATTAAAAAAATTAATTCGAAAACCATACAGTTTTTTGTTAAAACACATGTGTGTTTGTATTTCTGTGAAAGAAGAATTGCAAAAAATGGGTTATTTAAAAAAAATATATTAAAAAGTGTTGTTCCCTTTTAATAAACATTTGATTTTTAATATTTTCCGAAAGCATTTAGAATATTTATTCGCTTAAGCAACTTGCTTATAGAACATACTCCGCATAAATTTTAAAAACAATTTTTACAGTCATTTGATGTTTACCTCACCAAGTAACTGGCATATTTGGCAACAGAAATTTTCAAGCTGTACGCCATGTTTTGAAAGGCCAAAGGCATTCTTTATCATGGTGATGTTTTTATATAATGATAACAGAATGACTATTAGCTCTGCACTTTAAGGCATTTTTTTCTGAACGCGTCAAAATTTATTTGAATGTGAAACGTTTTTTAATTTATAAAAAGAGGTGACAAAAAATGTTGTAAATTCAATTTAACTAGTCAGGCATTTGAGGACAAATTTTTTTACCTTCTTTTTATTTTTATTTTATTATCCTTTTTTTACACACTCAGTCCAGCAAGAAACAATGAATTAGTCTTGCATCCATACACTTTACTAATTATGCCTTGATGGTTACATTGTTTAAACAAAAATACATATATATTTTCTACTAGGAGTTAATTCGCCTTGATTAAGACTATACAAAAAATTCTAAAACGATTTGCCTCTGGGTGAGCCAGGCTACTTATAATTAGCCATATTACTTATATTAGCCATATTACTTTCATGTTGAAATGAGGAGAGTCCTTTTAAGGATATATCACGAACTCCTTTCGGAATTGAAATTAGTCCGTAGTTACTATTCCGGTCGGAATGGTTTTAGTTTCTGAAGGTTCCATTCAGTTTCAGTTATTGATCTACATTTTTTTTAATTGTTTTGCTCTTTTAGTGCCTTTTCGTCCATTTAGTGTGGCAATATTAAATAAAATAAATCCTTTTAATATTTATTTAGTATTTAGAAAAACTTAAATTATTTTATTATACTTTTCTTTTTGATATTCTATACAATAACGTTTATGATTAAAGTCTTCAAAAAATCTTATATTAAAATTAAAATATTTTCAAACCGAAAGATTTTCTTGTTTAACGTTTTCTAAAGAACCAGAATGCGGAATTAGTTCTACTTCCGAACGGAATTTAGCTCTGTGAAATGACTAGTAATATCTTTCAAGTAATACATATAATAAAACTGTAAGGGGATCATTTCTGTACATAAAATATTTTTTCAAAATATTGTTGTTGGTGTAGATAGTGATCGATATGAAACACAAAACGCCTACTTTTTGAATTTTTGTCTGTATGTCCGCCTGTGTTCGCATTATGTAAAAACTACTAGATGGATTTAAAGAAAATTTTGTAAGCAAGTCCCTTAGAACCTTGGTTGAAATATAAAATACTTTGTTTTTTTTTTAAATAAGTCATTTCGCAGAGAAAATAGATTTACAAATGTGAAAGTACCCTATTTTACCGCTTTAATGCTACTTAAACAGTTGTCTGCACATATAATTTTTGCAGATAGAAAGTTTATAACACTGGTTACAGAACTCTACAATAAATATTTAAAAACACATTTTCCCAAATTCGATTGTAAGAAAATTAGAAATGACACGCTGAGAAAGTCATGGGCACTGCTAGTAAATAATATTTAAAGTCATTCTAATTGACAATGAAACAAATTTTTACTGCGTTTTTTAACTTCCAAAAATATAAAAAAATATTTAGCTTTATATATATTTTCTTCACAACCGTCTGCATAGAGAATTACTGTTTAAATTTAAAAATTTTGAGAAAAATGTGAAATCTTGATAATTAAAATATTTGGACAAATAACGAAAAAAAAATTAATTAATTTTAATTCTGAAAAAATATTAAAAATAAAATAATAGTCCACAGCTGTGCAAGATTTAAATCTGATGTTAAATATGTTTGACTTAGAGCATTGTTCATGGAGTTTCTTGTAAACCTCAAAAAGATGTTGGTCAGATCCTAATATGAAAAATAAAGGTAATGCGACAGAAAACATTTTAGAAGCTCTTTTTAATTGGTTTCCACGTCTTATTGTTCCAGAAAGGATATTTTTCTATTTGTTACTTTTCCTTTTTTCTAGGTATTGCACAATTCTCACTGACTTCAAAGCTGTTCTTTGCTTTTTGTGGATCTGCTGCCAAGTAGATGGCAATAAACTCTGGTACGTATGATCTAGGAAAGCCTATAGACTGTTAATAATAAAACTGTTTAACCATGCAATTTGTCATTAAAATTTTTCAAAAATCTATTTAATGTCTATAAGATAGATTTTTAAATGCCTATTGGTCAGTTTTTGTGTTGTCTACATTGTTAACATTGTTGAAAAAAAAAAACATTTAGCTTGCTGCAATTAATCGAATAATCTTTATTCACAATAAACTTCTATATGATACACCATGACGAACAATTACAAACCAAATTAACAAAGCACACATTTTGATTAATGAATTGCCGACAGTCTCACCGTGGTTGCAATAGAATATTTACGCAAAGCGCAAACCGTTCTCAATGTTTGGAGTGGAGTAGTCGATATCGAGTTTTGTACTTTGTTTTTCAATTTTTTTTTTCAATTTTCAAATTCATTTTTATTTACAGTTTTTATTTACATATTTACAATTTTTTCGAGATTTTGTCACTAGATATTACAACGAATTATATAAAGAATCATAAACATTGATATATTTTATTTATTATTTAATAATATTTAAAGGAAAAGTAGGAAAACCTTTATCTGATAAAAAATAGCCAAATATAGTTAGAAAATATACATGTAAATAATTATATTACCTCAAGTTTTGTACCTTGTTACCTCTATTGTTCTTGTTACCTCTTTTGTTTGTTACAAAATATATTAATTGTAAGCGAGGAGCCAACGATAGTAATAGGGATGATAATAACAGTACTACTCCTGCCTCAAGTTTAACGTTTAAAGTGTACTCTATCTTAAAGCACAAATGCTTATTTATTTGCAATATGTTTACATAAACGCAAGAATATACATAAATGCAATTTTATTTCTCTCGCAAAAGATACATAAGATGATCGTATATGAACCAACAAAAAATAAAATAACTAATTCGCGGTCTCACCAAAGGAACGAATAATAAATAATTATCAGAGTTGGTATTTGTGTATACGAGTAGGTATATTTATTTATTAATTTTTTATTGTAAAACAAATGAGAGTGTTGCATGAAAAGCTAATACTAAACGTGTGATATTTCTACTTTACCAATGAAACTCTGACACGTTTGTATGAATGCACTCGTATTTTATACTCTATAAAGTTAAAAGCTTTTTGCCACATACAGAGTGTTGCCAGTTTTTAAGCTTTCACGCCAAACTGCTTGTCGGTTTCGTTAATAAATAAATGTATTTCTTTAATGAAAGCTTAAACCTCGAAGTCAAAAGGGTATATTAAAATATTTTAATGAAAATTAAATATAAATATACATATCAGTTATAGAATTGAAAACTTTGATACTTTTTCAATAAGTCTCAATAAACATTCTTTATTAAATATTTTTATATTTATAAATATAATAACTTATGAAAACTAACAACATAATAAGAACGACCATCGAACTCGTATAGGAGTTTAAGGAATTCATAATAAAAATGTTGAGTATATATTATAAAAGAAAGTTTTCTCCAATCTGTTTTATAAGCATCAAAAGCGCCACTAGGAATCCAGAATCTTTTAAACTGTAAGATACAGAGTTACACATCTTCAAAATTGCATATAGACTTGAAAGATAGACATGTTTTCTGGAAGCTGGTAAGGCATTTACTTTAGTAACTTTCTTTTAAAATTAACGTTTTGGTCATATTTAAGTCCAATATCTATGTACGAAATCTTTTAATTTTTTATTAATTCTTTGCTATTTTTCATGTTAAATAAACTATAAGGCTTGAAAATTGGTTTCCTTACGACGTAAGAATTGCAGTATAAAGGTTTTATGCATACCTTCCGCATCTATATAATCAGATTGGCAGTCCAAATTTACCTGTAAACTTGAATTATAATTTAATTAATGGAAACCACATATTATATTTTTTTTACGATGCCTTTCTTCGTATAGCTTCTTTATCATTTCAAATTTACTTTACAAATAAACATTTAATAAAATGTTACCGCAGAATAATATTAAGAAGAATAAAAAAAAAATAACGCCAATTATTTTAAATATTGCAACGTATCCACATTCTAAAATTTTCATCGCCAAAAAGGATTTTTCATCGCCACGTTTGGAGGGAAGTCGCAATAACTGACAACACTGTACATACAAAATGTCTGCTTATAGATGTATGTTGTTAAAATACTTGTTGCCAGTCATTCACACAGCCTGTTAAGACAATTTATGCATACAAACATATGTAGGAATGTTAGTGTGTATAAGTAAAAGTATTTTAACGTAACGCAAATAAATTATCAACTTTGACAATCAAAATACATAAACTTTTTTACTTTATTTTGGCCACTTCCGTACAAAAGATAAGATAATTTCTAGTTTCCTTTTGTTGTTTAATTTTGTTTTAGTCCATTAAATTTTACCTCTCCTTTTTTATTATTTTTCTACAACTTTATACGTTAACCGATAAACTCTTTAATAATCGAATTAATAACAATTGTAGAACGAAGAAACTAAAGAAAAAATATAATAACAAAAATAATGATAATAATAATAATAATAATAATAATAATAATAATAATAATAAATAAATAAATAAAACACTTCATCTTCTCCATTCGTGTTGAATCGTATACTCCCTTCAACGTGGTTAAAGTTTTTACTACTTGAAAAAATTATAAATTTGTCACTTTACTTTAGAAAAGAATACTAGTTAACAAATGTTAGCACTACTGAAATAAAGTTTTTGTATATTACTTATTATTGCTTTTACATTTTACTAACAATGTCTATTATTCTAAGAAATGCCTGAAAGCTATTTAAAATTCGTGTTGTTTTTAATTTTATAAATACACGAAACCGTGAAATATTTTTGGTGCTTTTGTAAATTAATATTTTACATTTATTTTTTTATTTATTTATTATGCCTTACAATCGCAACTTTCTACTGATGAGCTATATGAGCAGTAGCGAAATGGCCATATAGATATGCTTTCCCCACAGTAATACATATCTTTTTTTTAATTAAAATAACAAATATTTTATGAGAATATCATGAAATGTTTATATTTGAAGGAATCAAGCACAATTAAAGTGAATTATTATAAAAATAATTCCAAATAATAAATTCTCTTGTTTTATTTACAAAATTATGTTGTATTTTTTTTAGAAAATGTAGTTACTGATATCAATTTATTAATATTGTTATGAAAAGACTCGAACTGCCTTTTTAATACATATCCACCCTTTCCGTCACATTATTTTCCTATAATATACGAGACATTTATAAATACCAAAAGATTTTTTATTAGGAAAAACTTTTTGTGTACATATCATTTTATTTTGTTCAGTGCACCTTGCACACATTCGCTTTTGGAGAATAAACAAAACAGCATAATAATGCAAGCCAAATCACTTATAAGGAGGTACCGATAGTGACTTCGTTTATTTCGCCGCTAGCCCCAATGTCAAACTAAATATAAAAAAATAGTACACAGATTTTTTATACCTATATGGAGTTTACAAGTTGTGCTCAGTGTAGCCAGATAAGGGGATTTATCCCCAAATTGGTGATTTCAACATAAGTTTGATGACAGAAATTCATGGGGAGGGATTCGGGAATTTTTCATTCTTAGCTTTTTTCCTTATCGACACTTGTTTGATTTACAGGCATTAAATTTAATATTTTGAATATTATTCTATCTGTACTACTGTCTAGTCGAGTTAACATCTTAAAAGCATCACGATATAAACTTTTATGTATAGGCAATTGATAATGGTTCAAATATTTTTGTACGCAAATTACAACTAAACATTTCAGTATAATACCAACTGTTTTCTTTTGTAAAATATTTTCAAAAAGTGTACAAAGTAATGACAATCCCATAAAGACTTAAAATGCATAAGGCAAAAATGTTAGGCAATAATAAAAGTTGTTATAGCGCCTGCTGCATTAACATAGTTAATTTTTAATGTTAATGGCATGCCTGTAAACACTCCTGATTGAGGAGTCATCGGATGTATCGAGTTAAATGGATGGCAGTTTACAATCGGTATTTAAACAAAAAAAGCTGAAAACAATCACAGAGTTTTTTTGTCATTTTACTTGAAGGAAAGGTAACAGCGGAGGCAATATCAGTTTTTTAATGAACATGGGTTTAGGTCTTAATAATTTACCTGCCATTAGACCAGACGGCAAAAAAGTCTCTTTATGTTTTCCTTAAAAGGAAAAATAGTTCTATTAAATTAATTAAATGCGTTTGCCATTCACTCAACTTATGTAGCTCGGAACTGGCAAAATCAATCCCCAACTCTGTCAAATTTCTTGTTAAGGAATTGTACTCTCAATTAAATTTGGTATTGATAAAGCAAACACCGACATGGATATTGAAATATAATGCTCTTAAGCATTACAATTGTTACCAAATTGATTGTAACGAAAATTGTTCAGAACACTTAATCGTACTAGCGAAAGAAAAGCTTAAAAGATTCCCAGAAAATATGACAAACCTCGAACACCGCAAGAATTCGCAAGTTAAGAGTATTTAAGCCATTAATAAATAAATTTCATTACGTGTATAGAATTTAAAAAATATCCATAGACTCAAAAGTTTAGAAATAAGATATATTTGTGCATGAACACTACGAAAACCAAACTGAGGAATACGGTACAGAATTAGTTGTTGGAATTAGTGATGAAAATAAAATATGCTATTATAAGTTTGAAGTGGCTGAAGCAATGACAAGTCTTAATCTAAAAATATGTAAAAAAGACTTGAACAAAAGGTACAAATTCATTCACATATATCTATATAAAAAAATATATATTGTCTCAGCATAATTCAATTCTAATTCAGAAAAACTATTATAAAAATGTGAATTGAATAAAATATTTCTTAAAGTATTAAATCTGCTAAACAAATTGAATTGACTTGTTTTTGACACATGTGGTCAGCTAACTAATAAAACATTAAAATTTTTTTTCTATTGAATTTCATGCTTTAAACGAAGATATATTTCCCTAAATTAAAAAAAAAAAAAAAAAAAACAATTTTAAATAATTGTTAGTTACATGTTTTTACACCCTTCACCACAAAAATTGGAAAAAGGGTATATAACTAAGTTTGTCATTCCGTTTGTACTTTCTACAATATCCATTTCCGACCCCATAAAGTATACATATTCTGACTTCTTATGCATAGCAAAGTCGATTGAGCTATGTCCGTCCGTGATAGTTTTGAAATCAAGTTTGCCGATGCACTAGATCAGCTAGAAAAAATTTAAATACGCCAATCGATCAGACATAGTGTCATAAGAGATGCTATTGGAAATCAGCATACAGTACTTTTCGTTTATAGTCCATTCCGCTTAAAGGCCAAAAACGGATGTAAGCCAAAACAGTCCTATTCACTTGCAGGTTTTTTCGAATTTCATACAAATTATTTGTTCTTAAGTCCACTTCGCCTATAGTCCATTTTCGTTTAAAGGCCAAATTTTCTTTGCATGCATAGCTAATATTGCTTAGAAAAAAACTTTCATATAGTCCACCCTGTTTTTTTAATACTTTTTTTAAACAAACTGGCAACCTTTTTATTTAGATTTCTGGCAACTTTTTATTACAATAAGCTTTTAAAGCATTTGAATTACAATAAATAATAATATGTAAAGGTTTTTGTTTAACCTATTAATTTTATTTAAATCAATATTTGCTTATATTTTAAATAAACTTTTATTTTGTTAAAAAAATGGTTTTATTAAAAAAATTCCATACTTTGTATATAGTCCAAAATGTGTATTATATCTGGATTCAATTATAGTCCATAAAGTGGAATAAAAAGAAATTTGGTTATAGTCCTGATTCCCTTATAGTCCACAAAAATTGTGCAACTGTAGTGGTAGACTATAAGTGAAAACTGCTGTAATAGATCCATGTCTTCGTGGCAGCGGGCAAAACACACGCTTACCTCAAATTTTTTCACATCATATGAAACAATGAAGTAACTCCAAAAAAAAAAAAAAAAAAAAACAAATATGTAGGCCGATAGAGAATTAAAAAATAAGAAAAAAATATCAAGTAAAAAAATTGGCGCCCGCCAATATTTGCCGAGTTACAAGCCTCTGAAATTTTAATATTTTTTGAAGAGATCTTTAAGGAAATACTAAATTTTTATAACGCTTAGGCCATTAAGTGCCTATGTCATTTTTATGTAAAATTATCTGTATGTAGGACTTAAATATTATTGTTCTTATTTTTTAATTCTCTGTCACCCCAATATTTGTTTTTTTTTTTTATTGGAGATACTTCACTAAACAAAATTTGAGGGCTATTTTTATGTATGTATACGAAAACAATAAATTAAAAAGTTGTTTTTTTGTTTTTATTAAAGATGCATATTTTAAATTGTTTCTTTTTGGGACAAAATAAGGATTTTGTTTAGAAACTGAGTCAAATTGGGGATAAGCGACAGAATTTTTCTGGCAACACTGGTTGTGCTACCGGCGAAAATCAATGAATAATCCATCGCTTATAATTGTTTCGCCTTGTAATTATATGTGTGCCCTAGGCGCAGTGGCGGCCTTAGGGGTGGCGAGCAGGGCAATCGCCCGGGGCCTCGCTCTTGCAAGGGCCTCGCACAACAACCCGAGTAGAAAAAAATTTATATTTAAACTTTATTTTATCCTTAGCTTTTAGTTATAATAATGAAATTTATTTTGTTAATCCATAGTAAAGTATTTTTTAATATTAATAAGTGCCTTATTAAACTTCTCATTAAGATTTATTCAGTGTCACATTCGTATAAAAAGTAAGATTAACGATATCAAAAGTAATTAATTTATCAGTGATTAAAAATATTTTTTGTAATTTTAATATAAAGCATATTTGACAAATTCACTACTATTTGAATCTCGCGCCTCGAGAGTTAGAAAACGCACTTGAAAGCGTAGCTTTGGGTGCGCTCGAAAATAGCTATGGCTTTGAAACCGCTGCGCGCGCAGTTTTAAAAAAATCGCAGATGCACTGAAAATTTATTAGCAAGAATTTATAAACAAGAATACAACCAGAGAAGGCTTAAGTTAGGCAAATACTTCTCAAAAAAATTTAATGACAGTTTGTGAAGAATACTTTGTAATTTTTACTACTTGTCATTTTGATTGAATTCTAAGGACTTCTTGTTAAGTTAACAATTGTGTTTAAATAAAAGCTATTTTTTTTTAATCAAAATTGCGTTTTTGTAATGTATTTGTAAAGTATATTTTTATATTTGTAAAAGTTATTAAATTTCAATTTTAAAAAGAAATACACAAATTGTATATTAAAAAAAAAAAACCCATGTAAATAATGTAAGAATACGTGTTTTTTATTTTCACCAACATCTGCCAACAGCAGTGTCCAGGACCACCAACATCCAAACAGAGACGGAAAGTTACCTAAAGGTCTTATAAAGTTTGCTATTTTTCAAACTTTTTCTTGACTTTTTTTAGGATTTTTATTTAAAATTTTTTAAAAAAAATCAAAAAACCACTTTAAAATTTTAAAAATTCAAATTAAAACTCTAAAAAAAAGTCAAGAAAAAGTTGGAAAAATGCTTAATCAAGCCCTTAAAACAACAAAAAAAAGGTTACTCGCTTAATATTGTATTTATTATATAACTTTGATAGTTCGTTTTGTTCATTTTTATTGTTTGTATAAAATTCAAATCAAGTTTAATAACTTTCAACGATCTGGTAAGAAATTGATCTATTGTAAACTTGCCTTGTTTAAAATTAAAACAATTTCCTAATTTCTTCAGAAATATTGCTAAAAACATTTTGAATTAAAAATATTAATAAGTGGAATACTGTTACATGCATAAGCATTTATCAACTACTAAGTAAGCTTTGTTTATTTATTTATTTGGAACGTGGAAACTTAAACATTATTTTAACAACTTCTGTCAACTCTACTTGTGCGTAGAGTCATGGCTACACTATTTTCGAACGCATTCGTTATTACCTTCATTTTGTTTATTTTAATTTGGGGAATTCCCGTGTTTCATTTCGTTCCTCAACTCTTGTCATCTTACACTTATTTTGTTAATAGTTCTATGTGTTACATAATCGTTTGCATGGTACATACTCGTATCTTTCAGTAAGTAAATACAAATTAAATGATATTAAGTTTAAGTGAATCTAACGTTACTAACATATTATTTCTGAATTAGTTTTATGTGCAAAACAAGATTTGTAAAATGAGTTCTTGTGATCGTGATGCCGGTAGAAAATTTGAGTCGGGTAGTTCCAAGAGGAAACGAGCTATCAAAAGAATGCAGGTAGAAGAAAATCTACGTGGGTCTTTATATAAATATATAAAAAGTGGTGATCAAGAAACCTCATTAACTGAAAATGACATATTATTGCACGCTAACCCTAACCCAGGTGAAACTATGTCTTCAACGTCGTCATGGGGCCACTGCCACCTAGTAACAACAGCGAGAATAATAATTCAATAGCATTATTGTCTCCTACACTACCGTTGCCGCCGTCAACAATATCCAGCGAAGAATACGTGTCTAAGTCTATGTCGTCATCCATTGCTGGCAGAGTTGAAAATTTGAATCCTCAAAATGACTGGGTCATTTGTGGCCATTAACAATTACTGATGTAGACCGAACTGAGATTGTATTAAAAGGTCCAATCCGGGCTAAAGTTGATATTTTCCCCGTAAATGATAATGGACGACGGTTTAGCGAATATCATTACAGTAAAATATTAGCTAATGGTGAAAAACTTGACAGACGCTGGATGATTTATTCACAAACAAAGGATGCCATTTACTGCTTTCCATGTCGGATGTTCGGACCAGAAAATACAAAAATTGGTTCCAGTGAAGGAGTGTGTGATTGGAAACACTTAGGTGATTACCTTAAGTCTCACGAATCAAGCCGACTGCACAAAGATTGTATGTTGAAATTGTTAAATTTAGAACACGGGTTAAAAAGTTGTGCCACTATTGACTCTTTAGCCCAGACTCAAATTGAACAAGAAAGGCAGCGTTGGAGAGACATTTTAGAAAGACAGCTTGCAATTGTAAATTTTTTAGCATCTCACAATTTGGCCTTCAGAGGTCATAGAGAGAAATTAATAACTGACTCAGATTCAAGTGAGACTAGTGGCAACTTTATAGATTTAGTAATGTTGCGACTTCATTTAAAACAAGTAACAGACAAGACGATTAATGACACCTATCTCGGGAAAAATATTCAAAATGAGCTTATACAACTAATGGCAAGTCACGTGAAGACTAGAATTGTTGACAAGATAATAAAGAATAAATATTACTCGATTATTCTTGATTGTACTCGTGACGTTTCTCGTGTTGAGCAGCTGTCAATTATTATAAGATTTGTTAATACAAATACAGCTGACATTGAAGAACATTTTATTGGCTTCTTAGCCGTCGAAAAAACTACAGCTGAGAGTTTGACTAATTATATAATCACAGAGCTAGAGCAACTGGGTATATCATGGCAAAACTGCAGAGGCCAAGGGTATGACAATGGTGCTAATATGCGGGGAGAAAAAAGTGGTGTCCAGAAACGTATACTTGAAATTAATCCACTTGCTTATTTTTTACCTTGTGGAAGTCACAGCTGGAATCTCATCCTAGAAGATGCAGCATCGTCTTGTGTTCAAGCTAAATCTTTTTTTGGTTTGCTACAAAGGCTGTACACTTTGTTTTCCGGCTCGAGTCAGAGGTGGGCTGTTTTAAAATCACATGTAAAATCCTTATCGCTAAAACCACTTTCCGAAACTAGATGGGAATGCAGGGTAGAATCAGTGAAGGCTGTTAAGTACCAACTAAGCGATATATGTGATGCTTTAAATGAGTTAGCAGAAAATACAACAGATTGTCAGTTGGATAGTGAATGCCGTTCCATAGAAAAGGAAATAACTACCTACGAATTTGTAGTTTCTCTCGTCGTATGGTATGACATTCTTACAAAGATAAATATTATAAGTAAAATCTGGCAGAGCGAAAAAATGCACCTAGATGTGGCTATACAACACCTAGACGCATTCACACTTTGGCTTGATAATTATCGGGAAAATGGTTTCCAATCATCCTTGGCAGCAGCGAGAGAAATAGCTGAGGAAAATGATATTGACAGAAAGTTTAGAACCGTGAGAAAGAGACGTAAAAGAAGGAATTTTAATTATGAAGGGGAAGATGAAGTTCTTGAATTGCCTGCGGAAGAGATTTTTAAAATAAACTTTTTTTATGTCATTGTCGACAATGTGCGCGCAAGCTGCCAACCAAAATTTAAGGCACTAAAACGTCATGAGAGCATATTTGGTTTCCTGTATAATATAAAAAGGTTAAAGGAATTTAGTGATAGTGAAATTTTAAAGCAATGCAGCGACTTGCAAATATCTTTAACAGTAGGAGAAACATCCGATATTGATGGACATGAATTGTATGAAGAACTAAATATGTTTATCCGTGTATATGAAGGAAACGACGACATTATCTCGGTTCTTAAATATATAATAGAAAAAAATTTAAGTGAAGTCGATCCCAATATCGAAGTTATCCTCAGAATTATTGCCACCACACCTGTGACAGTTGCGTCTGCAGAAAGAAGCTTTTCAAGGTTAAAAATTATTAAAACATATTTGAGGAATTCGATGACACAAGAGCGGCTTTCAGCCCTTGCTATTTCAATTGAAAATGACTTAGCTCATTCCTTAGATTATTGTGCTTTAATTAAAGACTTTAGTCTTAGAAAAAGCCACAAACCTCATTTTTAAATCCTATCTTTTTAAGGCATTTATGTTTCTTAGTTTATCGTCATTAATAAATTGTCATCTTTGTTAACTTTAATAAATCTTCCAATATAATATTTTAAAACTCTAAATTTATTTATTTATAACTTTTTTATTTCTCGTCAATTATCAGAAATTCCTACTTTCAATTTTCATACTTTGCACAAGGGACAGGGGCCTCTAAAAGATCTGCTGCCCGGAGCCTCGCAATGGTTAAGGCCGCCGCTGCCTAGGCGTTTTAATTACTAAGCTAGTAACCAAGGTGAATCAATTACCAAGTGGCAGCGTTTTGTCTGCGTAAATCATTTTCTTCGAGAAAAAGTTTGAGATTCTAAAAAGAAAACAAATACAAAAAACAGGTACAAGATACGTATTTATTGTTCTTGCAGTGTTCTTGAGAAAACCAAAAAGAGGCCAACCCGCGGGAACATTTACATATATCAAACAAATACCAAAAGCATATGACAAATTTCGATTTAGGGCGTGTTCTATTTTTATATGACAAAGCATGCGACTTTCAGACGTAATTTGCATGTACGTTTAAACGCGAAATATTAAGCCATATGCAAAAATAACTACTTTGAAATACATAAGGAATTACCTACGGATTTTTAAACTGACAAGTCATATGTAAAAAAACATTTCGCCTAAAGGCAGTTTAAAGGATGCAATAACGGAAGCTTGGAGTTCAATTTCGCTAAATCACTTATAGTCATTATACAAGTCGATGCCAAATCGCACTTTTGAGGTTATTTGTAAAAATGGTAGCAGTACTCATTACTAATTAAAATCTAGAAGATAATAACTTTCATTTTTATAACCTTAAATTTAAAAATTTATTAATGTTTGCTTATTTTTTAAATGTTCTTCATTCAAGTGACATACAAAAGAGTACCACAGAAATTCATGTCTTTAAATAAATGCATAAATTTGGTATAATAAAAAAGTGTATATTTTTATTTCTTCACAAAACTTAAACCAACACCTTGGAATTTGGTTGGGCAAAAAAATATTTTTTCTGAACTTTATGAGATATACATTATTAAATTAAAAAATTGTGATTCCTTTTTCTAGTGGCCGGCTGTTTAATTTCGAAAGAGGTCCTATTGAAATTTAGCAATAAATGGTGCTAATACATCTAAATACACGAGTGCCTCGTATTTCCTACGTGTTTCAGATTTAATGTGCTTTTTTGTGGGCTATTTCTATTTTTAATTTGTTTTATTGAAATTCTAAATTTCATTAAAAAAAAACTATACATTTCCAGGTAATTAGAATATTCCTAAACATTCTTATCAAAAATATAGGGCTTTGGTAAAAACATGTGTTAAAATACGATGAACGACCATCGTTTGTTTCCTATTATTTGTATTAAACACTGTTAGTGGGCACCTCTTGGACCACAGTGGCCACACAAAAATACTTTAGAGTGGATATTAAATCTAACGATATAACCATTGAAACCAAAGAAAGGGTCAAAATGCACCAAGTACCAATGGTTTACTTTAGGCTACCTATTTTCTGTTAAGTGCTCTTATATGCAAAAAATGGCAGGAAACCCAGGTGGCGTCTATAGGCGCAGAGCAGGCCACAAGGTGACAAATAAACAACTCAAGCTCATCCCAAATATCTTTAATATATTAATAAGTGTAATATTCGTGCAACAAAATTTTTAATTTAGGAAAATAAATACACAGTTCTTTCGGTGATTTGGCACAGCTGAATATAGCATTTACTAGTTTCCGTTATTGTTAATTTTTGCTTCATGGTATTGAAAACTGGTAATTAATTCACTTGATACAATCAATTTGAATATCTCTTAAAAATCAAAATATCGCCGTAATATTACAATATTTCCTAGAAAATTTAAACTTAATTAAAAAATTTGTTTTGTATCAAACTTCTTTTTGGGCAAAACACAATACTCGTAATGAAGTGTTAAATTCATAAAAACTCCAAAAGTACAAGAAAAACTAAAAGCTTTCTAATAAAACATGTCAAAATAGCCTAACTTTCGTAAAAATAAAACAAAATCAGCTATTGATTTTTAATATCCTTTACCACAAAAAATGAAAAAAGGGTATATCTGCGTTTGTCATTCCGTTTGTAATTTCTACAATGTCTTTTTCCGATCCCATAAGTCGATTGAGCAATGTCTGTCTATCCGTCCGTATTAGTGTTGAAATCAACTTTGCCAAGGCACTAGATGAGCTAGAGAGAATCTAAATACGCCAATCGATTAGACTTAGTATCGCAAGATCGGTCCATGTCATTCGTTGCATCGGGCAAAATACCACGCTTACCTCTAATTATTCTATATCATTTGGAGCAATGAGGTAACTCCAATCAAATACATGGGGCATTAAAGAATTAAAAAAAAGAAAAAAACATAAGGTGAAAAAAGTGATTCTCACCTATTTTTTCTGATTTACTCTGAAATGTCTAAATTTTTTTAAATATCAATGTGGGTATCATTTTCAAGCTTTTAAAACAACACCAATAAATAATTAGAAATCTATATTTTATGATTGTTTTTAAATATACAAAATGTACTTAATTATTTTGCTTATTAATGTTATTGTTTATAAAACTATTGACAATTTATCTTGTAAGGCAGAAATTTGTTTGTCACCAATGCAATCGTATTTAAAACACATTTTTTGGATGGCAATCCCTGGTTTTGATAAACTTAAACTCTATATTTATGTGTATGCGTATGTAAATTGAAAAAAATGTATGTACTCAATTGCGTACAAACTCTCACTATTTTATGAAGTTAAAAGCTTTTTGTTTAAAACCACTACGTTGTTAATACCAAATTAAAAAAAATTATTAATTAATTAATTTTATGTATTTTAAGGTACAAATAAATTCATTTTTATAAACTCTTCATATAAGCATCAATTTTGGATAGCCACTACTTCATGTTCAGTTATAAAACTATTTTTAAACACCTAATACATACATGCAAACAAATAAAGTTAGACACATTAGTGGTGACTACTTTAGGATATAATAAAGTAATGTAATAAATTTGTTTTTAAACTTACCCAAGAGCTTTGATACCGCACCCTGTTGTGTAAGCATATGTTGCGCTATATCGTAGCCCCGCAAACCACTGAAGCGTGAAAGTTCTAGTATTCGTTGCTGAGATACCAAGGCACTTAGGGTGGTTGGTGATGGTTGCGTATTGGCTCCGCCCGCAAACAAAGCAGCTCCCGGTGGCATTTGCCCAGAAGAAACTAAACCCACTGAAAATACAAACAATAATAAGTTTAGAAATTTACATGCGAATGAATTAAACTGAACAGCATGAATGAAGTTCATAGCAATACAAGCAATAGTTATTAAATCAAAATAACACAAACAAACAATAACTAATAGTTTAAATAATTATTGAATGATAACTTATTCCGGCAGAAAAATTAAAATAGGCCTTTATATATTATGTATTATTATTAAAATGTATTTCTTAAAGTAGGGGTGTCTAGTACTTAAGGCCAAAGAAACTTCACAAGAGGATTCTTATCAGCAAAACATTTTAGGTTTTTTTTTGTACGGCCCTGTGTAGCTTGATTGTACGAAAATCAAACGAATAACGGCTTGCGGCTGAGACCGTAAACATTGGCTGTATATTACGTACAGCCTCCTCCAAAGGCTATAAACATATCTCTTAAAGCGCGGTGTTGCGGAAAACTAAGTTAAAAATTGGTGAAGCCTTGCCATAACTGCGGAGGTAAACTAAAGATATACAGCAACAAAGTTATTAAAACTAAAGCTTATGATGTTTGAGCCTAAAAATTTTAGGAGAAACATCCGGGTAAACACGGACAACCAATCGGTGTCTTTACTTCAAGTAAATGATATTTTACGATTATTACAAGTTATTTTGTGCTTTTGGCATTCTTCTTTTTTAGTTGAACCTTAAAAATTGTATACATATGTGTGTGTAATTGCAAACGCTTTATAGGACCCGTAAGAGCCTTAATTTCTAAATGTTATTTAGTTTTTTCACTCTTATTTGACATAATGAAGTATAATAAGTTAAAACCTAATCTTTAAAAACTTAAGAATATTTTTTAAACCTCTAAAACATTACGAAAGGAACCCAGAGGGTATGAACGAAAGTATTGATTTAAGCCTTTATTATAGTGAAAGAAGTGTCTTAAATTTTTAAAACTATCAGGGTGAATATATTTAACGAGGAAATTTTTCAAGTTAAAAAATATAATAGAATACTAAAAAAGGTAAGAAGAATAACAAGCTATTTTTTTTTAAACTTAAATAGGAAAGATTCTAGATTTAAAATTAAAATTAAGAACACTAAAATAAAGCAACTGGTTATCCTGTCGCACAATACAGACTAGCTTTAGAATGAATTTGAAATTACTTAACATCTAATTACTTGACCATTATGATCTTAACCGTATCCAGAAAATAATGTGATACTAGTATTTTTTAACTGTTATATTCCAAATTTTAATATTATTCTTGATTTATAAACGTTTGTACAGAGATCATGAGATTTTTGTAATTATCGAAAAAACAATTACAAGTTTTTATTTTGAATGAAATATTATTTAAATTCCAAATTATTGTAATTTTTTAAATCTGTTTCTTCACAATTATACAATTTACTTATTTTTTAAAGTTGAGGATTTTAAGGATTTATTCCATTTGATGGTTTATCTACAAATACATCTAATAAAACAGTAACGGTGTCATGTCTATACATTAAATTTTTTTTTTTAATGTTGATGTTGATAATAATCGATATAAAACACATATTTTTTAATTTTTGTCTGTCTGTCTCTGTGTTCGCAAAACGTAAAAATTGCTGGATGGAGGTTCCTTAGAACCTTGGTTCAAATATAGAATACTTTCTTTTTGCATAAAAATATGTCATTTTGTAGAAAAGCTAGAGAAATGTGAAAGCACCCAATTTTAGCGGAATAACGGTACTAGAACAGTTGTCAGTACATTTTATTTTTGTAGATGGAAAATTTTTCACACTGTTTACAGAACTCTACAACTAATGTTTAAAATAGTACGAGAATGAAGTCTCAAATTGGTTGAAGAGTGGCCGAAATTAATTTTTTTCGTGTTCGCCGATTTGGATAATTTTTTGGTATTTTATTATCAGATATGTGAATATTACGATTTCGTAATATTAGGCTGATATACTTATTATTTGTTTGGACAGACACGCTAGATATGTTGCATGCAAGTTTACTGTATATTCAATCTTTTGGTACAATCACAGTAAACTTATAATTTTACTTTGTTGTATATTTTTATTATTGAAAATTTTCAGAGATAAGACTTGCATTAAAAAAAATTGTAAAGAGTGCCATATAAAAAATTTCGTATAACAAAATATAAACAACATCAAAATTTCAATGTTCATTAAATACAGTGGACTGCATCTTTTTAGCGCTGTGGAGTGCTGATAAACGAAATATGTCAAATTACAGCTTCAAGTCTCAGCTTAAAGTTAAAATAAAATTCAGCTGCTCTTACCTGCTCCTTTCCGAAAAAACAATAAAAACTATAGAGTGTTAAAATAACAAAACTTTAGTTTTCGTTCATGCATGTTGTTGTTGCCATAATTCTTTACTGTTTAAAAGTATTACATAATGTAATATACATACTAGTGAATAGCTGAAATTCAGAAGGGATTAAAGTTTTCACTGGGCATAAATGTGGACGCAGTGAAGCAAGGTATGGGCACAACAAACGATGGCAATACGGCAAGAAGGTTTTTCGAAAATCCATTCAAAACTGCAGACTTAATTGACATTAAAGAAAAGTTAATAAATAGATTTAAAATTATTTTGACTGCAATATATTGTAATGCAGCGATCGACACTAACAAATTTAATACATATTGCATGATTATTCCCAAGTTGTTTGCTGATCTCTATGGCTAATACAACGTGCCTGTAACTGTGCATAAGATTCTAGTGCATGGAAGCAAAATTATAGCAGAAGCTATTCTGTTAATAGATATGTCTTTGTCTATAGGCCCTTATTTAATAGTTTTTTTTTTATTTTTTAGATATTAATTGATTATTTGTATAAGGTATGCTGTCCGAGGAAGCGAGGAATGAAGGCTATAGAGCCCATAAATTACATCATCCATGAAGAATTGGACGTGCAGCCACTAATGAAGACGTAATGCATAATATTTTATTGTCTTCAGACCCATTTATAAATACATTTCGATCAAAAGTGCAAATCAGAAAATTGGAGTACGATATGTTTAAATTACTTATTCATGTTTTTTTCTGTTGGAGATGAGCGTTAAGGTTTGCGGATCAGGTACAGTCCCGCACAAAACTATTGGCACAGCAACCATACTCAGCTTTATCATTATTTTAATGCCATTTAAAAACAAAATTATTCGAAAAAAGCTGTATTCTTAATACGCTATATAGTGTTCGAACTAAAAGCAATGTTTTTTTCTTTTTATATATGGCAAAAATACTTTTTATAACTTTTTTAGAAAAAAGGGAAAAATTTTGCCGAACAAATGTTTTGGCACACATAGGCGGCATTTTGATTTATGGTTTGATTACGGGCAACCTTTTGGAAATCTGGCAGCGCTGTTCAGCAAATATTTTTTTATATCTATACCATAAATCTTAATTTTTCCGTTATATCTTTTACATTGACGTTTTGCTTAAAAAAATTCAAAAAAATTATTTGTGAATACTAAAATGAGTTCAAAACAAAAAGAAACCACTGAATCTCAGCGAAAAATAATACTACATCTTCAGAGTCAAGGCAAGTCATACGCTAAGATAGGTGAAATAATGGAACGAAGTCGTTTTACAGTTCGCAGTATTATAAATCGTTTTAAAGGAGAGACAAGCTACAATAGTGCTAATCGAACAGGCCGTCCTAGAGCTTTAACTAATCGTGAGAGCAAGACAATAGTGCGAAAAATAAAGTAAAACCCCAAAAAAAACATCGACCGAACTTGCCGCAAAAGTATTAGAAGAATTTGGCAAGAATATTCATCCCATGACTGTTCGCAGAGTCCTGCATGAGGCTAATTATACTTCAAGAGTTAAAAGGCGTAAAACACTTGTTTCTTCAATTAATCAAAAGAAGCGATTATACTATGCGAAAGAATTTAAAAGCAAACCTATTAGTTTTTGGGATAATGTACTATTCTCGGATGAGAGTAAATTTAACATTTTTCGTTCTGATGGCCGGATTAATGTTTGGAGAAAGCCCAATACAGCTTACGAAAAACAAAATCTTGCTCCTACAGTTAAATACGGTGGAGGTAGTCTAATGGTTTGGGGCTGTATGTCGTCTGAAGGTGTCGGTGAATAGGTTTTTATAGAAGGTATTATGGACAAATGCGTTTATTTAAATTTACTCAAAGAAAATGTAAAAAAAAGTGCCGAAAATTTAAATTTGTCAACATCATTTACATTCAAACATGACATGACCCCAAACACTCAGCTCATGACGTGCGTATGTGGTTAGCATTCAATGTTGCACATGTTCTACCGCATCCTCCACAGTCTCTAGATCTCAATCCAATTGAGCATTTGTGGGAGGAGCTTGACAGAAGGGTAAAAAAGCGGTCAGTTTCAAATAAAATTCAATTGCAACAAACGTTAAAGGAAGAGTGGCTAAAAATTGGGAAAGAAACCACAAAAAATTAATGCTTTCTATACCAAGGCGTCTTAACGAAGTTATAAAGCAAAAAGGCTTGCCCACTTAGTATTAAGAGTGGAAAATTTTATAAAAATGTTAGATTATTTAGTATTAATTTGTTAATTAAAAATGTGCTATAAATGATGTGCCAATACTTTTGTGCGATAGAATCGTCGTGTTTTTATGTTAAATGCGTTATATAATGAATTAATAAAAAAAACATTGATTTACAACAACTTAAATGAGGTTCTTTAGTAGATAACTTAACTGAAAGGATATTAATTGTTATCTTTAAAAAATTTAAAACGCCATAAACCAGGTAAAAATTAAAAAACGCTTGCTGTGCCAATAATTTTGTGCGGGACTGTATATATTTTCAGGAGCCCATTCTACAATTATATTTATTTTTTTTTTTAATTGAGTCGATGCCTTAAAAATCAAGGGAGTCATGCCACTTTTTCAACACAAGTTTTTTGGAAAGTGGGCGGATATTTTTCAAATTTCATATGATTCATAATGATTCTGAGTATTTTAAAATGCTATGTTCCAAAAAACAATGCCGTAGGTCAAAATTTAAATTTCACTTTGTATGTGCAAATTTCATTGTCCTGCAAAAACTTTTTCTATTTTTGGCCGCTTGTTCTATGAACTTCAACTAATGTGAATCGTGGGCACTGCTAGGTTAATATAATTTAACATGCAAAACAAACATATTTTGGCAAAGCAATTTTAATGCAAAAGGTTCAGAAAAAAACACCCACTGTATGCCAATCGTGTACATAAACGTAAACAGAAACAGCTCAAAGAAACATACACTTATTTTTTATGTTGCTGAACACAGATATATCTTTCTGTTATTTTTTAATATTTGGCTGCTAACCAACAAGTGTTCGCAAAAAAAAAACATGTATCGTGTCCGGAATATTAAACATGTGCAACATGTGTTTAAAGTTCGCGTAAGGTTAACAAACACGTGATTGATGTACGATACACACAATTAATTGCATATTATATTAAACACTTGGCGCTACAACGACAATTACATGACATTATTATTATGTATACTACACAAAATAAAACTCTAACTTGTTAATGTTGTTTAAACAATAAAATATTTAATACAAGGTGTATCTTTACAACCGTAAGTGAAAATCTTAAAATTTTTTATATGATAAAATATTTTTAAGGCTACAAAAACGAATGCTAAAAACAGTAACAAAGCTAAAGACGGATTAATAATAACTGTTTTTTTCCATTTTGTACAAAATTTTAATGCAAAAGAATCAAATAATACTAATATAAAGAAGAACAGCTGTTTCTGAAATTAACTCAAATGTCAAATAACCCAGTATAAACTTTAGACTTCGTTCGTAATTTCAGTTTGAAATATCGTAATTTCGTGGCAGCCTGAACGGGCTATAAGCAGTAGCGGATTTAGGACTGGCCCATCTCAGGCACTCTTTGAAGTGCCGCCCTTTTTAATTATAAGTCACATATAATTACTAACAGTCTTTTGTCCACTGCAGTGTAATTCAATTATTAAATATTGTTTATTATTTTCGTCCAAAAAATTTATAAAATTTTACACATAATTGGGGTGTTTTAAATAATCTTTTATTTCAAATTTTCTGTTTTTTTAATTAGAAATTTCTAAACTTTTTGAGTTTTATATAAAATTAAATATGGTATCTTAAAATAAAATGAAATAATTCATGTGTTTGTGTACCGATAAAACACAAAAGAAACGGGTTTAAATATAATATTAATACTATGAATACTATTTTTCAAAAATTAGCAAAGTTTTTTATCAACGCTTATTTTATTAATTTAGTCTTTCGGGATTTTTCTCTGGCAAAGCCTTCAATTAAATCTTCATAATCAGTTTCATCCACCAATTGCGCTTCAATAGACAATAATGCAAGAGCATTAAGTCTATCTTAGCCCATACTTGCCCGTAGATAGTTTTTTACTCTTTTCAGGGTTGAAAAAGATCTTTCTGCTGAACAGTTTGTAGCGGGGATACTCAGAAAAATTCGCAAAGCTACGTATACATTGGGGTAAATATCTTGAAGATTCCGTATATGTAATATATATAGAATATACTTTGTGCAGAACGCACATCTTCAGTATTCGCCAATGAATCTTTGAGTTGATAATGTAAATGAATGCATTCATATGCTAATGTTTCTTCTAGATCAACAGGATACTTTTCCACAAGTTTATGTGCTTGTTGTATTATTTCATTTGTATCTATTTCTGATAAATTATTAAACAAATTAAAGTTTTCAAAAAGTTTTACGTATGCATTTTTACGTTCCGATAACCGTACACTCAGAGTATCCAAAATGGGATAATAAATATTTGTACGAAAATGTTTCTGTCCAGAAATTGGTCCTCTTTCATTCGTGATTCATCTGAATGAAGTTTCCTAATTTTTCTACAACGAGAATTGTAACGATTAATAATCTTAAACTCCAGATAGCAATTTAGCTTTTTCTTCAAATTCAGAAAATTGTTTATTACTAATATACTGCAGAAATGAGGCAAGGGAATCATAAATTTGGATTACAGATGATAAATCAGCTTGGGACCCCTGAAGTTTCTTACTGGCAGCATTAAAACGATTTAAAATTACATTCCACACATTAACCAGGATAGCTGTTTCCAGATGTTGTAATTTTCGTTGCAATCCAAGAGCTTTAGATCGCGTGGTTGGTTTCTCGTCCTCGTTTTCTGTATTAAAATCTAATGCTTCAATTATTGCAGACCACCCTTTTTCTAAAGCATTACATGCGTCATGTCGTGCTGACCAGCGAGTTTGAGAGAGGTTTTTGAGTCTTAAATTTCTCCGCTGCACCAAGATCTCCCAACGATGTGTAGATATTGTAAAAAAATTATAAAGTTCTTGTAAAGTGTAAAAAAAATCGACTGCTTCGGGTACAGATTCAGCCGCACAAGTACCTACTAAGTTTAAAGAGTGGGCAGCGCAAGACACGTATTCTGCTAAAGGATTAATTGCCTTAAATCTCGCCTGAAGTTCAGAATATATACCTGACATATTACTTGCATTATCATAACGGCAATTCATTATGTCTAAACCATTTTTTTCTAAAGAGTTTAACACAACATTTTCAATATCTTTGGCTTTAAGACCAGTATTTGGTAAAAATTCTAAAAATCTTTCAAGGATTTCACCATTTTCGCGTACATATCTAATAATTATAGCAAGCTGATCGACATGTGCAATATCAGGTGTAGAATCTACAATGACACCAAAATACTTAGCCGATCGTACTTCACTAGAAATGCGTTGTAATACTTTATCCCGAATCAAGATTATAATCTGTTCATAAATTGTTTTAGATAAGTAGGAGGTCTTTCCACTACCGCGATGTGCATAAGATTTTAAATGCTCAGATAAAATGGATCGAACTCGGCAAGAAGTTCCACTGTTCCTAAGAAATTTCCATTTTGGAGATTTCCTATTTGTTCTGAATGTCCAAGAAATGGCAGTCCTCTTTTTGCGAGTGATTTAACAATATGAAATTTCTTCATCGAGTTGTTTTATTAGACGTTGATTCACACGGCCTTGAACTACTGCACGAGTTTTAAATGATAAACATTAGTTTTATGAAAGTCTGAATTTTCATGGGCTTTAACCCGTTCATTCGAGTTTTTCCAGTCAGTAAACCCTTCGCCCGTAAAATCATTAATTTCCCCACTTTTACCAAATAACAAACAAGGCACACAAAATACAGACCCTTTAGTTTCTGAATAAACCGCTGAATTTCTCCGTTTTTTTAACGTTCGTTGAAACAAGTTTTTTGGAACAATACCTTGTTTTATCACTGTAAACTCTTTTTGAATTTTTTAAATTTGTAATATTATTTTGCGGTATACCGTTTATACTTATATAATCTCGCGTTTCTTCATTAAAATTCCACAAAGAGGGATCACTATTATTAGCCTTTTGAGCATCAGCTCCAATCAATTTTTCATTTAATATGTTCATTGAAGGAATGTATTTCTTCAATATCTTGTGCGGAAATTTTTTTCTAATACCTGCTAGACAAAATATTATTTCTTACAAACACAATTTTTTTACTTACATTAAATGTGAATTTAATCGAAAAAATGATTAAATACTTACAGTCCACCCTAAATACGGGCGATAGGCACGACGTAATTTAGCGTCTAGTTTTTACGCTGTAATGAGTAACTTAAATACGAGCGCCAACGTTGTGAAACGAACAGTATTGTTTACTTATCTTATTTGCTAAAAACCACAAAATTAAAATAGTTAAGAGAGATAAAATCGCGAAATTGACCTTAAAGTAGCTGTAATGTCATTACTGTTGGAAATACTTTTGTATATACCACAAAAAAAAAAAACAATAACAACACTTCTTTTGCAGCCAACTTCACTTTTTACGCGCGTCAAAATTGGATTTTTCAATTGTTCAACGTTAACGTCGCGCTATTTGGGTTGGTCTCATACATTTTGTATGGGCATGAGAATTTTTGACAGTTAAATAACGTCTTACGCTCATATTTAGGGTGGACTGTTACTGAAGATGAACATGATGGTTGTTGGTCATTATTTAAAGATGTCGTCAAACAAGTTGTCAAAAAATTAGATATTTTTGGAGTTTTTTTTAGTAAATTATCCACATTTGCAGTTTTTTCTGCCTTTTTTTTACGATATTCAGCACCGCTGAGTTTTTTTCTATAGGCACTCATTTTAAAAATGAAACAAACACGAAAATTTGAAACTTGTGTACTTATGTGAACAGTTCATATGTATGAACATAAATGAACCACGCACAGGTTAAATAAATAACACAGTCACTTGTTTGTTCTATTTTCATAGATTACTATTAAAAAGGGGAATCACATTGACATTCTTTTACACCTTTAAAAAAGTAATGTAAATTTTACTATTTTAGCGATCAATCTAGCGATTTTAAAGCAGTCGACAACGTAATTTTAGCTACATATGCGGGATTTAGACGGCAACTTTTTTGATAACTTTTTTCGTATTTTTTATTTCTTGTTTCTTTTCCTTTTATTCTTTTGTTTGACTTTTTTATTCTTTCTTTTGAATTTTGTTTGACTTTTAATTAAATTACTAAATATAATTTACAAAAATCGTATTCCTTTAAAGCATATTTTATTTTATTTTACCATTAAATTTTGGCGCCCTTTATATTATGCCGCCCTAGGCCCTGGCCTCATGGGCCTAGGCATAAATCCACCACTGGCTATAAGAGAAAAAGTGCGAAATTACGGAGTTCCAATTTTAATTTTTTTATTAGCTTTAGCTCTTAGAATAAAGTACACATATAAAAGACATGGCTATCACTTTTCTCTAAAATAAGTTTCTACTTGCATAAAAATTTTAGTAATTCAATTAACTGTTGCAAATAAAAAGGACAAATATCATAATAATTCATTAGCAGTTACGACGAATAATCAAAAAATTTATATAAAAAATAACACTATTTCATATAAATTTCTATTTTAAGTGGCGAAACTTTCAGCTATTTTATTTTGTTACTAAGATATTATAAAAAAGAGAACTCTTAAAAGTTTAGATCTTATCTTGGTCAGCAGTTCGCACTTCAATATTCTGACTAAATTTTAAAATGTGTTGAAAAACAATTTTCTTTCAATACTTCAATATGTAAATATTGAACGGTTTTATTTATTTTTCGCACATAGGGTGAAGTTTTGTGCATATGGGTTAAATTGGGTTATTTGGTGTTAAATGGGATGTATTTACGAGAACGTGTTATATTGTGATAGTTAAAGATTGCGTTATTTGACATACTTGGAATGATATCGGAAGAGTTTTAAAACTCGGAAAATGAGATATTGTTATTTTCGATTTGAGAAGATGGCGAATGCGATACATTATTAAGAGTTTCATAAGTCTCGACACTTTTTTTGTTTGCCGAGCACGTGTTTGTGTAGCAATCAAATTTTAAACAAGAAGATCATTTTCCGATATACCGAAACTTATATACCCTTCACGATACAAATTGTAAGTTTTGCTTGTGCTTTTTATCCTATCAACTTTAGTTTGTATTCCCGCAGGTGGAGTTTACTATTTAGTACTAAGTATTAAGCACTTAGGAACAGGAATAAAGATCTCTTCTAAGTACTAACAATTAAGATAACAACCTGCAGAAATACAAACGGATATTGAAAAAAGAGAGAACCAATTTGAGACAGGCGTGGCTTTTGCCAGCTATCTCGACGAAATTGGACCGATCTTTCTGATTTTCAATAACAAAATTTTTAAAACTATGTCTGATCATTTGGCGTATTAATCTTGTTATTGACTTGGCAAAGTTGATTTTAAAACGAACACGGACAGAAAGACGGACATCACTCAATCGGCTTCGCTGTGCATAAGAACTCAGAATATAAACACTTTATGGGGTTGGATATGGATGTTTTACAAATTACAAACTTATATATATATATATATATATATATATATATATATATATATATATCCTTTTTCTACCTGTGGTGAGGGGTATAAAAATAACACAAACATATGTATATGCATGTGTGTTCGGCAACATACAGTATTTAGAGACACACATAATTGATATATAAAAAAAAAGACATGTGTATGTTGCTTCAGAACAGTACATTGTGTGTGTTTTCTGAACCCTGAAGTTAAATTATTTTGAACAAATTGAGAAAGAGCAAGTGCAAAATCTAAGCAACCTTCATCATGGAAAACAGTGGAAAATTCATAATTTTGATGCGTTAATATTAATTTTCATCTTTCTATAGTTTGTGATTAAACTCTAATAAGAAAATATAGTAAATACATCTTTTACACAAACAAAAATTATCCGGACATGCGCCAGTCCGATCACTCCAATAATTCGGGAAAAAAATTTAATTTAAGAATAAATTCGAAGATTTCAGTCTTTTACTCGCATGTTTTGCTATTCATACTTTAATTTACATGTTGCACTATTATTACTTCAGTTTTGGTTCAGTTTATTCAATAATTACATAAAGTAACAATTTTTTTACTCTTTTTTTATTAATAAATTAACTAATTTTTTAGCTTAGAGAGTCCTTTATTAATTTAAAAGAATTGCAAATATTTTTAAATTAATAAAGGAAATCTTAAAAATTAGTTAATTTATCAATAATTACATATTTTAATAATTTTATTTAATAACTTAATTTAGTTATTTGTTTCTAAAAAAAACAATAGCAAAATGCATGAATGTACGTGCAATTTAGTTTACTCGGATTATTTTAATATTTTTTCTGTTATATTCCGGAAAACTATACATATCCGGATTGTAGAAGCTGTAATTTATTTCAACTCTAAGCATTTGACTTGCCTGAAATTCCGTTTATATTTTATTTACGAATTTAAACCAACTAAGCACAAATCCAAGAAATCAGCTGTTTGGTCGAGTTTTCGAAAAATGAAATCCATTCTAATAAAAACTTCAAATACCAGAAATTGCAGAACAGCTGTTTAAGTGATTTTAAAATAGTTTGTTATTTAAAATTACATGATTTTCAGAACAGGAATCTATATTTGTTCAATTCACAATACCATAAATCGTATATTGTGCAAATATAACCAGAGTAGTTGTGAACACGCTGTTTATATGGCTAAGTTTTTAGAAACGACACGATTTTAAAAGTAATAATAATTCATAATCGTGCTCTTCATACGGAGTCATTGACTTATTACTAAGTTTTAGCACATTGTAATTTAAATATTAAATATGATTTCATAGAAAATTAAAGAAAGAACGTCTAAAGACGCTCAAAAAAGCTTCCTAAAAAATTAAAAAAAATATTTACAGAAATTTGAGTAGTAAAACCCAAATTAGCAATTGGTTTTAAGTGTACATACTTAGAAGTGCTTAACAATAGTAGTCTTAATAATTAACTTTTTTACATTAACAATTTTATTAATACTTACACTGTAAAAATTAACAAATTTGTTCCTTAAAAAATAGTTTCATAGAATTTTTTTATACGAATAGGAGTCGTTTTTCTATTTGTTGCGAAAAAAGTGATTTTTTCCTGGCAACATGGCAGAACTTTAAAGGCAAAAGCGGATAAAAATTCGCACCAAGTTTACAATGTTAAAGAAAATTAATTTAAACAGAACAAAAATAATGCAAGCTCTGTGCTTGCTTTACTACCATCGGACATTTACTATTTGAAAAGGTCATAAAATAAATAAAGCTCTTTAAAACCCAGTGTGACTAACGATAAAACAAGGATCTTTTATTAAAACTTTATCTATAACCGTAGAAGAAAGTGATACTTGTGAATTACTTTGTAAACTTTAATTGGACAATTGTACAAATGGTGCTGTGTCAATGTCTGCTTCTGGATCAGGTTACTTGAAGATACAAAGAAAAATAATTAAAACATATTTGCATCGAACTATGTAATCCATCGGCAAGCATTTCTTTAAGAATGTTACGCGATTAATTCAAAAATGCTTTATGGACGCCTAGATAAGTAGCCAATTTTTGTTAAAACCAATACCTTCAGAATCAAAACTTTTTAAGCCTTCTGTAATGCAGAACAGCGCAAATTAATATTTAATTGAGATCTGTTGGCTTTCTGAAGGTAAGAATCTATATCAGAAATTTTTTTTAACTTGCTTGATTTTCTACACAATCCATGCAATGTAGTTACTTATAGCATTTACAATGATTTATAATCATAAGTAATAAACCTCAAAAACAGTTAGTGTACCAGGCTTATTTGCAATCTATAATAGTTTAACATTTTTGTCTGGGATATAACAAAACCTATCCGTTTATTAAAAATAAAGCATAAAGACTTCTAGAATAATTTTTTTTCTACTATTTATGGGAAGTGTTATAATTGAATTTTATTATTGACATAATTATACTCGTAGCCTATAGTACATAGTACTACATAATAGAGAGAACTTAATAATAAGAGATCTTAATAACTAAAAGAATTTTAATTATAAATACATATCATTCCTCGCAACTTAAATTAATTCACTCCCCTCTAACATCTTCTTCTTCTATACCATACTACGCGTAACAACCCTTCTATCTTCTTCATCACTCAAGCTCTTCTTTTCCACAGCCTCACATTTGTCTGACGGTACTAATATAATATCCCTACTCTGAATAGAATAGCTTCGTATATGATCCGTGTGCGCTTGCCTCAACACGCCATTAATCAACACCATATACCTACAGCTACTCAGTTTCTTAATGACCTTTCCCTTCACCCATTCATTCCTGTACCATACCTCTTCCCCCTCCTTAAATAATAATTTTCCTTTAACTACACTGTTTGACTGACTCCGAATTTTCCCAAATGTTGAATCTGATTTATTAAAAGTTAAAGTTCTGAGTAAGGTTCGGGGTTTGTGTTAAAAAATCATATCTGCTAGAGTTAGACCAGTTGAAAAAGTCGGAGTTGTTCGATACTTTAATAAAAATCATCATGAAAAATCATTAAAAAAAATCATTTATGAAATTTCTTTATAGTAAATATTATAGCAAGTGCCTCTCTGTGTAATTGCGAGTAGTTAAGTTCGACCGCACTCAACGTATTGGAAGCAAACATTACTGGATGTTCCACACCATTTATAATGTGGGATAACATACCCCCACTCCATATGGACTAGCATCTGCTGAGATAATAACTGGCACTCACTGTGTTGTTTTTTTCCATATCCACGACACATTTTCTTTTCTTAGATCATACAAACATTGAAGTTCACTTGACAGGCTAGGAATACATTTATTATAGTAATTAATCATTCTCAGATAAGATTTTAACTGAGTTTTATTACACGGCTCAGGTGCACTGACAACGGCATCAACTTTTTGTGCACTTGGTTTTATACTAGTTTCATTAATTCTGTAACCCAAATAATCAATTTCTGATTTAAAAAACTCACATTTGTCCAGATTCACTTTAACATTATATTGCAATAACCTATCCAAGACTGTAGTTAAGTTGTTTTTACAATCATCCTCAGAGTTCCCACCTTTAAAAATGTCATCAAAATAGACTTGTACGTTTTCGATACCACTTAATATTTGGTCAATTATAGAACAAAATATTTGAGGCGCTGTCTTAAGACCGCAAACTAGCCTAGTAAATTGGAAAAGACCAATATGCGTATTAATAGTCAGAAGCTCTCTCGAACGCTCAGAAACAGCAACTTGTAAATAGGCGCTCGTTAAATCAAGTTTAGTAAACATTTTCCATCCTGCCATTGAAGCCAATATATCATCTATACGTGGTATTGCACTATGCTCCATTTCCACAAACTTATTAACTGTTCTTTGGCAATTCACACATAATCTAATTGATCCATCCCCCTTGCTAACAATTACAATCGGACTGGCCCAATTACTTCTGGTCACTGGAACTAACACACCCTCATCACATAAATTTTGAATTTCGCGTTCCACTTTAGATCTTAATCCATAAGGTACAGTGTTGGCTTTACGAAAAATTGGATATGAGTCTTTATTCAACACTATTTCCGCTTTAAAATTCTTTATAACAGAATTATTTGATTTAGTCAAAATCGCATAATACTTTTCGAAAAACTTCATTTTATTAGATATTAATTTAGAATCAATCATTGATACGTTTCAATTACCATAATTCATCATTATAGGGCTTAATTCAGAATCATTCATAGTTTTATCAACATTACTACCATATTCAAAATCAGTAAAAAAAACTTCTTCCATCCACTAAAAATTTGGTCTAACCAATTTCTTCCTAACAATGGGCCAAAATATGCATCAATATTCAAAACAATTACTTTTAGATAAAATTTCAAATTCTTAAATTTTACATTAACCATAAATTCATCAAGAGTTTTAACACTTTCCCCAGAAATTAATCCATAAAATTTTCCCCCATTTGTCAACTTAACATTTACAAAATATTTATAATACTCATCCCTATGAATTACAGTAACTACCGCCCCTGAATCGATTTCAAACTCAATATTTTTGTCTTTAATACATAGCTCAATTTTAAGAGACTTATTCTTAAGAGAAGATATATTATTTATACAATTAAAACTACTTTGTTCATCTTCCGACTCTTCCTTTAAGCTCTTTAATTTCAGTTGATTCCTTCTCTCTTTACAAAATCTTTGTATATGGCCTTGCTTACCACAGTAGAAACAAACAATATTTTATAAGAATTTTGTTTTCCGTTTTTTGCTGCCCACGCTTTTTTATTGTAAGTATTATCTGGATTATTTGCTACTGCACTGGTTTGCTTGGTCGTCTCTCTTTGTTGTTCTATAGTTTATATTCCTCACAACGTTAAGTTCCACATGTTCTTCTTCGTCTTTAATCATCTTCACGTTTGTTGTTGTTAATTCGACTGCATTTGCTAATTCTATTGCCATTTCAAATTTCTCAAGATTACATTCACTTAGCAATTTTTGTTGTATTTTCCCGTCTCCGACTCCACAAACAAACTGAATAAGCAATGCCTTGTTTAAAAATTCACCAAATTCAAAAGAGTGCGCTTGTTGCTTTAGCTCAGTAACAAAATCTGACAATTCTTGGCCCACAGTTCTATATGTTTTAAAAAATTTGTAACACTCAGCACTAATATTTCGTTTCGGTTTCAAATGTGTTTTTAATTTGTTCACCAATTCAACGTATGTAAATTCATTCTCTGTAGACTTGTGCCATATAATTCAATTTTTAGTTCAAAGTTTGAAAATGAACTAGTTCAAAATTTAGTTCAAAGGCTCTCTTTAGTTCAAATGTCTCTTAGTTCAACTTCTAGTTCAAACGCTTACTTTAGTTCAAAGCTCTTTTAGTTCAAATATTCTTTTTAAACTATGATGGCAATAAAACTGTAGCATTGCCATAACGAATGTTAAATTAAATGCGTGGCGGCACTAATTTCATCTCGGAAATAGTCAATAAGAAAAAAAAAGATATGGATTCTAGTTTATCTTGTCTGGTAGTTCAAAAACAAAGTATAGTTCAAAAATGAACTAGGTTTACTTAAAAGTATGAACTAGTTTACTTAGTTCAATCGATGGAATCGTTTAAATAAACTAGTTTGTTTATGAACTACACAAGTCCAATTCTCTGTTTTAGGAGTTGTTAAGGCAACAATAATTTTGTATAACTCTGCACCACCAAAACTGCATAAAAATCCAGTCTTCTCTGTGTCATTAATCGAGTTTAATTTAAAAAGATGCTCTAATCTTCTGACATATAAATCAAAATCCTCCCCTAATAAAAAGGGATAAGCAGTACCGATAAATTTTGCCATTTGTTCTTTATTCACTGCATTGTCTTTTTCCTCTTTAACCATTTGTTTATTTTTACACTCGTCGCCAATGTTATAATTGAAACCAGCGTGGTTGAGTTCAACTTAAAGACTAGTTTTATTGTTGACATAATTATACTCGTAGCCTATAGTACATAGTACTACATAATAGAGAGAACTTAATAAAAAGAGATCTTAATAACTAAAAGAATTTTAATTATAAATACATATCAGGAAGAAATCTTTTTTTTTTCCTTAAATATATAAAAAGAAATTTCTCTCAATCTAAAAAATCTGGTAAAAGCAATAAGCTGTTACTTGCAAAGCTATAAAAACAATATTCATTTCAGATGTATATATGTAAACACATATGTATGTACATATATTTCAAATTTTCTTCTATTCTATAGTATTTTGCCTGTACAAACTCTCTTGCAAATTATCAAATTATAATTGGTATTTCTAAGTTCGTAGTTTTTAATTACGTTTTCAAACATAAATTATTATATGAAACCTTTTGATCATTTTTTTAGGTATCGGAAGTACAAAACTGTTTAAAAAAATAACTTTATTTGCCTTTTTGTACCCTTCACCACAAAAAGTGGAAAAAGGATATAACTAAGTTTATCATTCCGTTTGTAATTTGTACAATATCCATTTCCGACCCTATAAAGAATATATATTTAGACTTCTTATGCATAGCGAAGTCAATTGAGCGATGTCCGTCTGTTGCCGAGGCACTAGATCAGCCAGTGAAAATTTAAGTACGCCAATCGATCAGACAAAATGTCGAAAGAAGTGCTAGTGGAAATTAGTATGATCGGTCCATGTCTTTCGAAACAATGAAGTAACTCCAATAAAAAAAAAAACAATAGATAGAGAATTAATAAATTAAAAAACAGCAAGTGAAAAAAGTGACGCTCGCCCATATTTTCCGAGTTAAGGGTGTCTGAAATTTTCAATTTTTTTTAAATATCAATTTAAGTTTAATTTTAACGTTTTGTAAAAGATCTTCAAGGAAATACTAAAATTTTCAAAAATGATTCACCCATTAAGAGCCGATGGCATTTTTATGTAAAATTATATATGTGTAGTACTTAAATTTTTTTCTCATGTTTTAATTCTCTGTCACCCCAGTATGTGCTTTTTTAAGATTTACATAAATGGTGAAGATTCGGCACAGCCGAATGTAGCACTCTTACTTGTTTATTTATATATATATATATATATACACTTTGCTACACTTCGAAACGAAATAGTTCTAATTTAAAGTAACTTAATTATTAAAACGTATTGTGAAAATAATTAAAATAGTAATTAAATAAAACTCATTGTGAAAGTGAATAAATTGTCTTTCGAAGTCCTTATTAATAACACGGCGCCGTTGGTAGCGCCTTAACTTAAATTTTTTTAGTTTAAATCTAGCTAGGGAACTTATATATATATATATATATATATATATATATATATATATATAATTATGTGCATGAACTTTCAATTCAATTATTCTTAAAATTTAAGTTCTCGAATAACACTTTATTATCTTTTTATAATAATCTTTTCAATGACATTGTAAGAGCGTGGGCGAATTCAAAATAAGTTAAGGAGGTTATAGTTTCTTCACCTCTCTCTCTCTCCTTTGGGAAAAAATTTGGCAATCGACGTTGAATTCGTAGTGTTTTCTGTTTTTGTCAAATAGTTTCTTGTTGTAATCATGTGATTTCATGGAATTTTTAAATGCTATTTTTCTATCTCTTATCCATTGTTCCTGTTCTATATCCTGTTTAAGTTAATCCGGTAGGATTGAAACATCTGTACCCTATAGCAAGTATTTTGGTGCATATCCAGTAACTGTATGTTCTGTTTTATTATATTTTTGTACACACTCTTGTGCTATACTAGTCCATGCTTTTCTGTTGTTTTTTTTCGTTTATTTTACATCGGATTTTATTAACTAGGGTTCGACTTAGTCTTTCATTCAGGCCATTGGAAAAAGGTGAATCCACAGCCGCAAAAATCATATTTATGTTATTTTTTTTCCTAGAAATTCTTTGAATTCTTTGGAATTAATTCCAGGATATTGGTCTGCCAAGATCATACCAACATCATTGTCTTCAGTAAAATTTTTTATTTGTCCTATAAAATCATTTGCAGTTTGCGATTTTTATGTTAGAATGTATGCATACCTTGTAAAGTGGTCGATTAGAAGGTGTAAGTATCTCTTTGTAGAACGGAAACCTCCAAATCCACCAATCGTGTCCAATGAAATTATTTCAAATGGCGTCGTGGCAGGCCCTAAGTGTGACATTAGACCTAATTTATTTTGACCTCTTGTTTTGTTTTTTATACATGTTTCGCATTTTTGCATATAGTTTTTATATTTTTTGTTAGATTTTTCGCTGCAAAAAATGGTGTTATTTTTTTGTAATTGTTTTACTCCAATGTGACACCAATTTTCGTATGTTTTTCTTATTAAATTTAAACTAAATTTTTCTGATAAAATAATTTTTTTTCTGTCTTATTTGTAGTAGACATTATTTTTCTGTATCAGTTCATTTGTTTTAGAGTTTAAATATTGATTTGTTCGTTGATCTTGTAAAATATCTTTTAATTCTATTAAATTTACAATTTTCAGTTGTTCATTTTTGTTTTCATAAGACTCTAATACTGGATTCCTACTCATGCAATCAGCTTCGACATTATTTTTCCTTGGCGTATATTTAACTTGGAAATCGTATTGTGATAGATAAAAAGTAAGTGAGGGCGCATAGTTCCTCATCTGTTCGAGACTTTATGTTTAAATTTTCTAACGGTTTATGATCTGTGAATATAAGAAATTTTTTCCTATAAGCCAATATTGCCAGTACTGAACTACTTCTTTTATTGCTTAACATTCTAAATAGACGGCTTTTTCCTTTTTTTGCTTCATTTAATTTCTTTGAGAAGTACGCCACAGCTTTTTCATTTCCATTTAGATGTGGCTGCTTCAGTACAGCACCAACACCTTTTATCGATGCATCTGTGTAAATATGTATAGTTAGGTTATTATCAAAAATTTCTAAAATAGGTTCCGAGATCAAAAGTTCTCTAATTTTTTCAAAAGATTCTTGACATCCTTTATTCCAGATAAAGTTTTGTCCTTTTCTCAAAAGATTATGCAAAGGTTCCAAAATAATTGCTCTTCTTGGTATATATTCCTTATTAAAATTTGTTTAACCAAAAATTGCCTAACATTTTTTCGTGTTTTTGGTGTTGGGAAGTTTTTTATAGCAATTAGGTGGTCCTTTACTGGTTTTATTGTATTATTTTCTATAACGTGCCCCAAATATTTTGCAGAATTTTTTGCAAACGAACATTTTGAAAATTTTAATCTAAAACCTTCTTTTTTTAATGCATCCATTACTAGCGTTAGGTGTTTTATATTTTCAGTAAAAGATTTGAAAAATTGTAATAGATCATCTATATAACTTACTGCGAAACTCGTGAGATTATATTTTCTCAAAATGTTACTAATAATTCTGTGGAATATGGCTGGTGCCGTCTTCAATCCAAATTGAAGACATGTCCATTGAAAGTGACCTTCCTGAGTTACAAATGCTGTCTTTCTTCTATCCTCAATTCTTAGAGGTATCGACTAAATTGCAGAATTTGTGTCCAACGCAGAGAAGAATTTGCAATTCCGTGTTTTTACTATTAAGTCGTCTATTAGAGAGAATGGTTGTGCTTGAGGGACTACTATTTTATTAAGTTCCCTAAAGTCTATACACAGTCTTGATTTTTTCCCTCCGTGTTTTTTAAACGCCAACGTTACTGGTGCAGCAAATGGACTGTATGATTCTTCAATGAGTTTCTCGTTCAGTAGTTTCGCAATCTGTTTTTCTATTTCTTTTTTATCATCTATGCTGCATTTATATGGTCTTTTACTGCAATATCTGTCAACCGTTAAATCAATTCGGGCTTCATAATCTTGTACATTTCCTATATCGTATTTGTCCTTGGCAAAAATCGATGCATAATTTCCAATCATTTTTTTTATTTCATTTTTTTTTTTTTGCTGAAAGCTTAGATGATTTATTTCTATTTCAAATGTTTTTTTATTTATATGTTCATTAAAGTTTATAATACCTTGATTTTGGTTTTCGTGGGGATAAATATTCATATGAACTTTTTCTTTTTGTTCTATTGGATCAGGTAATATTTGTTTTATTGTCAAATACTTGAAGTGTTCATTTCTATATACGAAAACATCCACTTTTTCTTCAATATCAAAAAATTTTTACAATGATTGTAACTATACCATCTGTTTCATTGACACCATCAATCGTTCTTAAATTTGCTTGTTTTTTAAATTTAATTTTTCTCGTTGTATACTTATTATTTTAGAATTTAATACAGAAACATTAGATCCTGTATCATAAATTCTGCGTATTTCCAATGTACCATTTAATAATAATTTGAGTTCGATCAATGGTGTAGTTTCTAGTTTTTTTTTTATTTGTATCAGTTAGTTGTACTTCTAATATTGAACTATTGATATTTTGTCCCTCTTCTTCTTAATTTCTAAACCAACATGAATTTTCAGGATGGTATCGTATACTTTGTTTTTTTTCCGTACAAATTTTGCACGGCTTTTTTTTCAAATTTTTCTTTTGTGTGTTGATTCTTTCATTTTTTTTATTTTCAAAATTTTTCTTATTGGCTAAGTGTTCCAATTTTCCAATTTCGTTGAATAAGTCCTCAGTTTCTCTTAAAGATTCTCTATCAATTCTCTCTGCTACAATGCACAGTGGGGCAGAATCAAAATATTTTGGAAATAATTCAGCCATTTGAAAACGGCTAGGCCGATTGATTCAAAATTTGGCACGAGCATAGTAGAGGAGTACTTGAGCTTAAGTTTTAAAGGTGGTTACCCTCCACTTTCCAGGGATGGCGCTATGTGGTCTCAAAGTTGGACACCTCGCTCCTGAAAATTTTTCTAACGTTTGGCATTTCTTCAATTTTTGTCTGATTTTTAAATATTTTAAATGGTCTTAAAGCTCTCGTAAATACCTACAAAACAGTGCTTTAAACTGCATGTTTATGTTTAAAAATGATCGAGTTATAAGCATTTTCAAATTAAAATTTTTGATTTTTTCCATACCCTGGTCCAGTTTTTACGAAATATTGGGTACAATTTGCAGCAAATTTGTTTGAGTTTATTACCGTAGATAGCAAACAAAATTTAAGATTTTCTGAAAAAAATTTGAAAGTAATATCTTTTCTGGCTTCAAAATTATACGATTTTTAATTTAAAAAATCCAAAATTATTGCATTTTTGTGTATTTTAGCCTAAAATGGGACACTAATCTAATTTTTTAGATAGAAAAAAATTTTCTTAAGGAATATATAAAATTTTTTTATTTTTATTAAAGCTAACTATATGTGTGTACGTTTAAACCAAATTTCGTATAAAACTGATCATTCTTGTAGAAGATGTAAGTCTTTCAACTTGACCTATTTTACATCGAAATTTTGACTTTACCCCATATTTTCTAAAATCCCAAAGCTGGGATCGGAAAAAGAAGAATACTATAAAAAAGCTATATATACTCAAAATTGTTTAAAAAAGTATTTCGTGAGCCCTAGTCCATATGTGGACTTTATGGGCAAAAGAGTAAAAAATTGCAATTTTGGGATTTTTCGTCTTTATTTTGGGAATTATGGGATTTCCTTTAGCTTAATGTTGCAGATTTTTTTACCGTTTGATTTTGTTTAACAAACTACATATGCACAGAAAATTTTATCTGATTTGCTTAACTAATAAAAGTTTTATAGCATATTTAATATTTTTACTTTTCCCAAATTGGACCGTTTTTACCATAATTTTTCGAAATTTTCGGAGCTCAGCAACGAATATTAAAATTTTGTTCCATTTTTTTTATTTTTTTTATGCATGTGAATAAAGATGACGCAATTTCCTATTAAATAAAAAAAAGATTCACCTCAATATCATTCTTACGTGCAAAACTATGCGTTCTTAAATATGAGTGTTTCAATATGTGTCTCACTTTTATACATTTATGTTACGGAAGTAAAAATTTTCATGCCTGTGTAAAAAATTGTGTAAAAAAACAATTATACCTGAAAAAAGGGTTAAAAATGTAAGGGTTAAAAATAATGGTGCAGGTGTTCGTTTTAGGATGACCTATGACTAATTATGTCTTACCTAAGTGCCTTTTTTGATTTTAAGCTAGCTGCTCTTCTTCTTTAGGTACCCAACTGTTCGATGACCTGAACACGCATATAAATATTTGCATAAATACAATAGATATCATATTTAAAAAAAAAACATCATGCCGTTCACATTGAAGTTTGAGACATTGTGTTCTTTTTTGTGGACTGATGCTACAAAAGGACTTGATAGAATTAAGGCCATGAAAAAATTTATTAAGGCTACATACAACTGCAGACTTGATGTCATTGGTACTGCAAAACTGGAAAAATTTTTAAAATTATTTGATCAAAAAATGAAATCAGTTCGCGGAAACAAAAATAAGTTTAAAGTAAAGTATCTTACTTGGATGGATACTGTTGCGAAATTCTCAACATACATCGCATTATGTGGAGCTCCCTGCAAATCTTATGATGACTTATGTTCGAAGTCTAAGAAAAAAAGGTTAACCGAAAAACTTTCTTCAGTTTCAAAAGATGAAGTTTCCGATACGTTTAAAGAATTGCTAAAAAAAGAAAATCAGCCTTCCGAGGCAGTGCACATCGCCAATATTCTTCCCAGCGCATCTCCAAAACGGTTGAAACGAATTGTTAACAGCATACCTACTCCGACATCGCAGTCAAATTTTACGAAGGAAGAAGCTATTGCTCTGATGTTGGAAATGAAAATAAGCCGAAATAAGTACCAAATTTTGAGAAAAGCTTTACTTAAAAAAGGACATGCAATATTACCATCATATAAGTCTATTCAAGAAAAAAAGAAAGCGATTATGCCATCTCCAATAACAGTTGATGAAACGAAAGCTTCTATGGGACTATCTTCTTCGCTAGAAAATACGGCGTCACGGATTATTTCAGATTTTTCTACTGACCAACTAGAAAAGGTTAAAAACTGCGATGTAGTACTAATGTGTAAGGGGGGATGTGATGGAATATCAGCCCTTCCTGAGTACAAACAAAAACATACAATAGATTTTAAGAGCATATTCATGGCATCCTTAGTACCACTAAGAATTCGTTCATACTCACTGGTTGCATCTTCATCAGTACGTGCAAACACTTTTGAAGATATATGGAAAAACACAACCCCAGGATCCAAAAATTTTTGTAGGCCTATTTGTTTTGAGTATGTAAAGGAATCAAATACTACGACAAAAAAATTAGTCGAGCATATCAAAGACGAAATAAGATCATTGGAACCAATATCTATAAATATAAAAGAATACTGTGTTAACATATCCTTTCAACTTAGTTTAACAATGATTGATGGAAAAGTTAGTAACGCTATAACTAACACATCTTCTTATTGGAAATGTTCCATATGTGATCAGAAGAAGTCAGAATTCTCAGATAAAAAAAAACCAACGTAGTCAACGAAGAAGTTCTATCTTTCGGAATATCCCCCCTTCATGCTAGAATAAGATTTTTGGAGCATTTTCTGCATATTGCATACGACTTAAAATACAGAAGTACGACAGAAAATTTAATAACAAAAAAAAAAAAAAAAAAAAAACAATAAACAATGATGAACTAAAAGCTCTAAGAGCTTCTGAGAAAAGTAGAATCCAAGAAGAGTTTAGAGTACAAACGGGGTTAATAATTGATAAGCCTCTTCGTAGTGGAGGAAAGACTAACGACGGAAATACTGCAAGAAATTTTTTTGGGGATTTTGAAACTACTTCAAACATAACTGGAATTGACAAAGTGTTGGTTAGAATGGTTAACGTAGTTTTAATGGCAATTAATAGCAAATTAATTCTTTTCGCTTTGGAGAATATACAGCAAAAATATCTCAGCTACTCGTTTCCCTATATCCATGGAGGGATATGACGCCCACAGTAAATAAAATATTATGTCATGGTAAAACAATTATAGAATCGAATATTCTTCCTCTTGGGGAATTAACAGAAGAAGCCCAAGAAGTAAGAAACTGCGATTTCAAGTACATTCAAATATTCAGTTCTCGAAAATGTTCTAGGCAGTCACAAAACGAAGACATTTTCTATAGCCTATTGTTATCTTCTGATCCTGTACTCTCATCAATGAGAAAACGTTGGATTAATTATGAGGCTTCTTCACCTTCTAACAAAACAGAATTAAAGGATTTACTTTATCTTTTAGACATGCATAATGATATGACAGATTATTTTATAGAAAATAAATAATAATTTTAAGGAAATAAAAAATACTTTTTACGACTTTTCGTAAATAAAAATTAACAGCAAATTTTATTTTTTATCTGATGTTTTTTATAATGATTATTAATTTAAGATATGCCTCTTGGTTATCCTCTATTCAGGTATAATTGTTTTTTTACACAATTTTTTAAACAGGCATGAAAATTTTTACTTCCGTAACATAAATGTATAAAAGTGAGACACATATTGAAACACTCATATTTAAGAACGCATAGTTTTGCACGTAAGAATGATATTGAGGTGAATCTTTTTTTTATTTAATAGAAAATTGCGTCATCTTTATTCACATGCATAACAAAAATAAAAAATGGAACAAAATTTTAATATTCGTTGCTGAGCTCCGAAAATTTCGAAAAATTATGGTAAAAACGGTCCAATTTGAGAAAAGTAAAAATATTAAATATGCTATAAAACTTTTATTAATTAAGCAAATCAGATTCTGTGCATATGTAGTTTGTTAACTAAAATCAAACGGTAAAAAAAATCTGCAACATTAAGCTAAAGGAAATCCCATAATTCCCAAAATAAAGACGAAAAATCCCAAAATTGCAATTTTTTACTCTTTTGCCCATAAAGTCCACATATGGACTAGGGCTCACGAAATACTTTTTTAAACAATTTGGAGTAGATATAGCTTTTTTATAGTATTCTTCTTTTTCCGATCCCAGCTTTGGGATTTTAGAAATTATGGGGTAAAATCAAAATTTCGATGTAAAATAGGTCAAGTTGAAAGACTTACATCTTCTACAAGAATGATCAGTTTTATACGAAATTTGGTTTAAACGTACACACATATAGTTAGCTTTAATAAAAATAAAAAATTTTTATATATTCCTTAAGAAAATTTTTTTCTATCTAAAAAATTAGATTAGTGTCCCATTTTAGGCTAAAATACACAAAAATGCAATAATTTTGGATTTTTTAAATTAAAAATCGTATAATTTTGAAGCCAGAAAAGATATTACTTTCAAATTTTTTTCAGAAAATCTTAAATTTTGTTTGCTATCTACGGTAATAAACTCAAACAAATTTGCTGCAAATTGTACCCAATATTTCGAAAAAACTGGACCAGGGTATGGAAAAAATCAAAAATTTTAATTTGAAAATGCTTATAACTCGATCATTTTTAAACATAAACATGCAGTTTAAAGCACTGTTTTGTAGGTATTTATGAGAGCTTTAAGACCATTTAAAATATTTAAAAATCAGACAAAAATTGAAGAAATGCCAAACGTTAGAAAAATTTTCAGGAGCGAGGTGTCCAACTTTGAGACCACATAGCGCCATCCCTGGAAAGTGGAGGGTAACCACCTTTAAAACTTAAGCTCAAGTACTCCTCTACTATGCTCGTGCCAAATTTTGAATCAATCGGCCTAGCCGTTTTCAAATGGCTGAATTATTTCCAAAATATTTTGATTCTGCTCCACTGTGCAATGTTGGGAAGACCTGCTGCGATCAAATCTATTAATGTTCCTTTATCAATTGTTCTTCTTATCTCGAGTAGAAGTTTTTCTTTTTTGACAGCATAGTCGAGTAAGGATCCTGACAGGTATTTAAATGAATGGGCATATCTAATTCCGGACCAACCCTTATTTGCGTATGTTTCAATAAAATTAGTTTTCCAATCTGAGTTAATTGTAGATTTCATGAGCATGCAACTATACCAATCCAAGTGAGATTTCTCTAGGAAAAATTTTAAAACCTCAATTATTTCTTTATTTTCATTTATTATGAAGCGTTCACATTCTTTTTCGAACTCATTTATCCATTGAGCAACGTTGGAGTGCTTACTAGAAAACTTTTCTGCAAATTTGTTGAGATTTCTTCTAATAATTTTCCTAGTATTTGAGTTAATTTATCTTCGCTGATAGTATCACCCATTGCGGATTTATTATTTTCCTCTTCTTCTAAGAAGTAATCATTAAATTGTAAATTTTCTTCTTCATCCAAATAGACATCTTTTAATTCTTTTGATATATTTATCCAGATTTTTCTTGCAGCAAGTCTTTTTTTAGAGTATTTTTCATTTTATTAAAAGTCTGTCTTTTATCAATTCTGTATGTAGATTCGTTGGTTGATATTCATCTGGGACGATAAACGTGCGGTCATCTGCCGTACCTATTGAGGTTAGGCAGAGTAAATTTATTTTCCCGTCTTGTGAACCTCTCACCTTAAAATCAAACCGTTACCTCTTCATGTGTTTTTACTAAACAGAATTGTCGTTTTATAATAATCTTTTAATTATGTGCAGGAACTTTCCAATTAAAATAAACAATTTGTGTTGCCATTTACATTATTCTTCAACAATTAATTTGCCAAAGAAACAACAATTAATGTTTATTATTCTTAAAATTTAAGTTCCCAAATAACAATTTAGTAACTTTTTATAATAATCTTTTCAATGGCGTTGTATAAAATATGAATAGTTTTGCTACTGAAAAACGTGTTTTCAAAATAAATATAATGAGCGAAATGAGCGAAATTCCTACGCTTTTAAGAGTGTGGGCGAATTCAAAATAAGTTAAAGAGGGTATAGTTTCTTTACATATATATACAGCAATATTCTAAATGGCGAGGAGAAGTTTAATATGTTTTAATGGGTTTTTTTGTTAAGCTTTAGGAACAAATATTTAGGAACTTAGCCCTTTATTTTACTATTACTTACTTATGAAAAACTTGAATCGTATTCGACAGCAATTAACTTCTTATTGACAGCTTGCATTTGTACAAAGTTTAATTATAAAAAACTGTAGTAGGCATAAATAGTTGTTTTGAAAAGTATGTGTCAAAATACTTAAGCAAATTAAGTTTGACTTGAATGCAGAGAAGCTTATAATAACTTCGCGTTGGCTTCACACCGAAAACAGGATATTATTGGAATTGTATTGAATGTGATTATTGTAAGGCTCCAGTCTGTGAGGATTTAAAAATTTTAAATCGTTAACAATTGGTCAATCAGTGATTACGTTATATATCTCCAAAAAATCACTGTTCCACCATATAAGACTAAATAGACTCAAGAATTTTAGGAAACTACTAGCATATGTTTTAAAGTGCATTGCCCTCGAAAACTTTGAGGGACATTTTCTGATAACCTAAGTGAAAACCTAAAAACGGTTTCAGTGGTATAATTGGTTAACAGTAGCAAAGTGCAGAATATTGCATTTCTATCGCATATTTTAATTAAATTTTTTTATATCAAAATATGCCCTATAAAGACGTGTTTTTTAATTTAAGCTGAGGAAAATATTTTACAGCCAAAATTCTGTCTCTTTTTATCTTTATCTTAAATTGCTATGTATAAGGCAAACTAAAATGTCGAAAAGATTTCGTTTTGTAATTCAAAAGACCCATTTTTAAATGCAGTCCGTAGTTCAGTTGGCTGCTAAATTGTAGAAGTGTATAACTTGTCATTGTTGAAAAGTTATAAAAAGGGAGTTACTTTTGAGTCAATCTAGAGAACGTATCGTTATTATCGTTTAAATTAAGCGCTGTATAACCAAACCTAAATTAGTGAATAAAGCGCAATCTATTTGTTAAAATTCTCATGTACATACAAATTACATGAAGCAAACCATAATAGCGCAGCTTAAACGCTTAGCAATTGGAAAATCTCATTAGTGCATTAGAAAGTGAAGTTGGCTACTTCTTTGTTTGTTTTTTGTTGTTGAAGAGTAATGACAGTTCAGTTATTTTAGGGCAATCTAGAGTGGTATATATTTTTTATTTGTATACAGTAAGTTTTATAAAATGAAATGAAGCTCTTATTTAGGTATGTCAATTCAGCGCAAAAGCTATGGTTTTGTCTGCTACTCTTATCGTTGTAAACGCTAATTTAATTGAATAATAATAATTTTTTCTGTTTTTTTAGAAGCAAGTCGAATATTGAGTGATTGTAAATTTATTGAAGGATTCCTACCCTACATTGTTGCCACTATTCAAGCTTTCTCCCAAACTTTATACCGAATGTCGGCAAATATCACTAACATAAACAAATATGTAATATTAGTTAAAAAATAGTTTTATTTTATCAATAAAAATATTGTAAGATTAAAAGTTCTTTTTAAAATTCTAAAGAGATAGGTTTTTACATAAAAATGGAATTTATTTGTAAAAGATACATAGTTTTAATATAACATTAATATAACATTAAAAAGAAACAATTTAATTAAAAAAAGGTCACTCTTATTTTTTATATCCCTTATGGAGAAAATTTCTTTTTTATTGCAATTTAACCTTAGCAGAATTCATTACAGAAAAAGTTTTTTCAACACAAGCATTCTTTGTGAGAACTCTTAGTGGTAAATTCCAGCAGTATCGTGGCATTCGCAAATTTAAGGCCAGAACGTGTTTAAAATTTTTGGTACTTGAGTTTGATTTATAAAACGAAATTTTTCCACTTTGTTTAATTAACTCCTAGTGCGCAAAGGAAATAAGCTATGTATATACATTTGTAGTAAACTTGAAAAATATAAAATAAAGCGCCAGAATTTTTATCCCTTTTATAAATTATAAAAATATCGCAAGTATTGCAATTCTGTTATTTTAAAAAAGGAAAATTTTCTAAAGGAATTTTTTATCGCCGCGTTTGGCAGTAAATAACTAACTGTACTGGTGCCATAAAATGCAGATGTCAGCTTTTCAAATTAAAAACTATTAACAAAAGTAAATTAAAAACAAACTTGCTTTTTCGGTTTGCTTGTGTGTTTTATATTTTATTTCCAGAAAAACAAAAATTGTTTTTCCTTAAAATGTTTCTACAGATTCTATAACTAAAGAGTAGAATTAATTTAACATATTAATAATTCAAACGCAAATTTCTGTTTCAAGCGTTTTCAAGAGGTATTCCGATATACAGTGGCACACAAAAATCTACATACCCCCAAAAAACTGCATTTTATGTAAAGCTTAAAATTTTTTATTAATAATGTTTATACCCTATTATTCGTTATAAAAATAAAACTTTTTAAACCATATGATTTTTAAGGAAATATTTATTAACAAATTTAAAAAATCTGTTTTTTTTATACACAGAAAAGTATACATACTCCCACTGTTGGTCAATGGTACTTTTCCAATTAAAGAACTTACACATGTTTTGCCATTACGTTGAAATGGGTAATTTCTCTCAGTTAATAATTGCAAGGCTTTGCAACCAGTCGTTCTTAATTTTGGCAGCCATGTGTCCAAAAGTTAAAGAAATAAGCTTAGATATTAGAAATCTCATTGTTCAGCATCAAGAGAATGAAAAATCGTTGTGCGAAATTTCTGAAATTGTAGATCAAGAAGTGGCCGACCGCCAAAAATAACTTAACGTATAAAACGGCACATATTGAATGAAATTGACAAAAACCCGAGGACAACGGCTGCAAAAGACATGGAAACAATGTTGATTGCCACTGTGCATCTAGAAACACTACGTGGTGTATTGAAAAGTGGAGGTTTTCATTGCCGAGTACCTCGGAGAAAACCAATCATAAGTGATATTAATAAAACCAAGCGAATGGAGTTTGCTAAAAACCATAAAAATGATGATGAAAACTTTTGGAAAACGTTGTTTTTAGTGAGGAAAGTAAATTTAACATATTCGGATTTAAGGGAAAACAAATAGTTTGGCGCAAAAAGAATGAAGAGCTGGAACATAAAAACTTGATGCCCACAGTAAAACACGGAGGCGGTTCCATTATGATTTGGGGATGTATGTCGGCGGTTGGGGTTGGAAATTTAATTCTTATTAAGACAGCAGTGGATTGATTTATGTATTTAAACGTTTTAAAAAATAATTTGAAGGAGTCAGCATCCAAAATAGGGCTGTCTGGAAGTTGGTACTTTTTACAAGATAACGACCCAAAGCGCACTGCGGCCATCAGAAGGAATGGCTGTTGTACAATGTGCCTAAACAACTGCACTTTTTTCCCCAGTTGCTTGACCTAAACCCCACTGAAAATTTATGGGATGAGTTAGATCCCAAGATAAGAAAAACTGTGATAAGGAATAAACAGGACCTAAGAATGGTACAAAATTTCTTCGAAAACTACCGGTAAACTGGTATATTATATGAAAAATCTCTTAAATGCAGTGTAAGAAACTAAAGAAGGTTCAACAAAATATTAAAATATCAATATTTCTCACGAACTCAAACAGTAAACTTCGGAGTATGTACACTTTTCTGTGTTTTAAAAACTGACTTTTTTAATTTTTTAATAAATATTTCTATTTTTCATTTAGTTAAAAAAAAGTTTTATTTTTTATAACGAATGACAGGGTGTAAATATTGTTGATAAAAAATTTTAAGTCCTTTTCTCATTGCATGTCAAAGACAAAATTAAATCATTAAATTGAAAAACTAAAGTTCTCAATAAAAATCAAAACTATGTATAATCAGCTTCCACGATGCTATCTTGAATATCTTCGAAGTTAATCGGTTAAGAAAATTTTCAATACTATGCTATTAAAAAATAAATATGTCATTAACTAAAATGCCTTCTAATAACTTCTGCATGATACCAGGCATAATTGGCTTCAATTTATTTTAAACCTTATTGTTGTTTTATTCTTAAAGCTTGAGTAACATGAAATAAAACTTACTATGAAATGTCTCGATAGTGCTTTATTTTGTCTAAGCCTTAATTAATGATTTGTAAATTTTCCGTTTTTAACTAATACCGAAGAAAGGTAAGTCATTTTACTCCCACTGAAAATAGCAAATTTAAATTCAGTGTATACGCCATTATACTAATAAATAAAAATAAATTTGTATCCTCGCGGCATCAGTCAACCAAATTAAAATTTTACAACATAGGTACATCTTTAGAAAAATCGTTACTAATCCCTTTTTAGGACGACACCCTTAACGTAAAATCGTAAATATCGTTCACAAGACTTAGTTAGTTGAAAAAATGAAAGAGCTTGAACTTATTGGCCTAGTGAAAAAATAAAATAAAATAATGCATTTACCATGGTCCGTAAGCTTGCCACATTATGTTAACTACTTCTTAAGTGTTTGGCGTAATTGCTTCAAAAATATCCTTAAAAACTATAAAATCTGTGACTGAAACCTACACTTCATATAAAAAATCACTTAACAAATGAATTCTTATATTCTGAAGGTATTTTTGAAAAAAGTGTGTTTTATAAAAAGATCTGTCCAAAGCAGAGAATCCATGTAAATCGAGCTAAAAGGAAAAGTATCCATTATGCGTAACTGTTTTGGACAAAAAGGAATAGCACATGTAGGACACTCTATACACATGTTAGTTCAAAGGCTTGTTAAAAATACCGTTTTAGTGCAATTTATATATAATTTTGGGATGGATTTCTTTAATGGTAAGCCGGAGTGAAATATGCCAGTTTTTAGCAAAAAATTTAACATATTGAACAGTAAGTTTTGGTTTCACCATTTAAAAGCTTCTTATCATTCTAGCGCGAAAAATTACCCAAATGTTTAAATTTATATTTTAGAGCAATTTAATAGCCACTAAAATCGTAAAATTTAAAAAAAATTTAAAGTTGCTGCATTAATGTTTTTTTTTTAAATTTTGTTTTTACCTCTTATCAGTTATTATTTGCTCTTTATAAATTTTTCTTAATGCAACTCGGGTGTTATTTACCTAATTTAGAAAAAGACAAAAATATTGCTTTTAGGGAAGAAGTATTTGTTTTTGCAATTTTGTTCGAAAATTAAAGCGATCATGCAGGGCAGTAAGCAAATCGTATTAAACGCAAGCTTCTTTTAACAGCCAGCAGCTCAAGAAAAGCAGCTAAGGAAACAACACATGACTATTGTATAAATGTGTCCCGCTGGACTGTAAATTGTGTGCTACGGCAGTCTTCATTTTTTCGCCCCCAAAAATTAAATAATGCACTACAACTCGTGCTGGATTTGTATGCGTTCTTTTATGGTTTGGGGCGCATTATGCGCAACCGATACGCTATAATTGGTCTTTATGAATACAAAAATGAACCCGGAAGTGTACACAACTCTGCTGCCGAAAATGTTGAAATTGTTTTTTGACAGAAATCGGAGGACAAGCAAGATAATGCTCAGAGCTGCCGACCTATTTTCCAGATCAGAATCCATTGGAGGATACTAAAGGTATCACGGCAAGCAAAATATAGGCTGGAAATAGTTAATATGTGACACAAAATCCGGCAAAGAATACAGAAAACGTATACGAAGTATTTGAAATCAGGTATAAGCGTATTTCCAAAATGGCGGCCCAATTAGCTATTAAGTTGTAAAAATATTTAGCTTTATTTACATACATAAGCGCGACTATAATCATGGCATGTTACAGAACGCAATTCCGATCAGATGTGGTTCTTCAGAAAACAAGAACGTGGTTCTTCAGAAAACGAGAAAATTTCTTCGGAATGAAACCACTTTAGAATTTTGAAATTGAATTTAGTTTCTTTGAAATTTTGTTATTTGCGATGTTTTAGTTTATTTTTATTATGTGTCCTTACTTAGACAAGCCTTGTTGTTTACTTTGGTATACGAAATACTACCACATTATATTAAAGACTGGCGATTCTAAAGAAGGTAAATGCCGAAATAACTAACCAGCCTTAAAATTGTTAACTTATGGAAGCAGTTTACATAAGATATATAAGTAACATGTTTTCTTAATAATTTCTTCAATATGGTATGGATGGAAAGCTGTCCTGACGAATTAGTAGCATAGTTGACTTACAGATGTGATGCAAGTTATTGAAAACATTGGTAACAATATTGGGATTAAGGATATATCTGATCCAAAACATAGGATTACAATTAAAAATATTCCCCATTTTTTAACTACTATTTTTCTTACGAACTGTAGCGTTTCCAGAAATTTAAAAACAATGTTACCGCATAAGCTGACTGCTTTTTAAGCTTAAAAAGTTTTTGAATTATCGATCGTCACTGAAGCCTGTTTATGTAAGAGTGCTGTGTTTATGCGCTCTTTATAAACATAATACGGCACGAAGTTAACATCATCAAATCCCATCACTAGATCTTTTAGAAACTTCTTTAAAGTTATTTTATTGTAAGCAAATTTGTATCAACGCTATTTAGAATATTTCCTCAAGTAATATTGTGTTCTTTTTCACATTCCAAACTTTGGTATTTTAATTTTCCATGTCAGTTTTTATTTCCCTTTTCCACTGCTAGCCTTGTGTTTCTTACTCTGTAAATCTAGCCAGGATTTAGTCTCAAAATCTCTTGTTTACTAAATATGTCATCCTTTGCAGTTCGATGCACGATTTTCTTGTTATACAGGCTCTAAATAATGTCACCTGTTTGAATATACAGTCGCCTTCTCAACGTATCTATCGCCGCTACACAAAATATGCTTTTCTTTTCTAATAGAGACTTGGCTGCTGTTTTCTACTAATTCTAGTTCAACCCTTTCCGTATTTTTATCGAATGTATTTGTATTTTAGTTTTAAATTATTATTATATTATATTATATTATATTATATTATATTATTATTATTATTATTATTATTATTATTATTGTTATTCTTATTGTTATTCTTATTATAATTATTATTATTATTATTATTATTATTATTATTATTATTATTATTATTATTATTATGGTTATAACAATATTATTATTATTACATTATTTTAGTTTAATGGAAACATTGGTACTGCTGATAGTCATGTCTGGTAGCAATTCGATTTATTTAATTCGTATTGAGAAATTACTTTCAGAAGTTTCCACAATGAGTTTTGGAACTAATCCACCTTGGCTAATTAACAACAACTATTTTTCATGGTTGGAACCTTTAAGTCGGGTGAAAGCCTTGTTACTACATTCATCTTTTGTAATTCCTACTCAGTTTAAATCTCGCCATACAGATACCAAAATGTTCCAAGCATCTTCTGTGCAATTATAGTTTTCAATTGTACGTCTTTTAAAGGTTTTGCTATCATCAGTTTCTTGTGAATAATACGAAAATTTGAATTTCACTTCTACGTACTATTATGTGAATATTTTTACATGTTAACTATATGACCTATAATTAATTAGGAATGTTAAAAAAAAAACTTTTTTTATGTTAAAATACCTTTACAAAAAATAAATCAACAGAAAATATATGTACCTACGCAACCTTATGTTAAAAATTATGATCAGAAAAACGGTTGACAGTTATTTAAATTTCAACATATAGGTAAAATACATATGAATGAATAAAATTGATGCAAGCGCTACTTTCGGGTAACATTATGGTGGGTTACTACGAAGTAATTCACTTTTATTAATAAACACTTACTTTTTTCCCGATATATATGTAAGTGCTTGGATGTATATATGTACACATATTTGTATATATGCTAGGCTTTAAATATTTTACGTTTAAATGTTTAGTTACCGTCGGCAAACATTTTGTATTTATCTTACCATTTGGATGCAATGACGACATTGAACCGACGCTACCCGTTGTTGAATTACTCAATGTTGGTAGTCTTGGGGGATCCATCTTCCAGTGTGAAGGTAGGATATTAAAACTGGCTGGTGCAATAGATCCGAATTCTCGATTGATTCCCTGTTCAATCAACATGACAACTTCTTAATTGCTTTAGAAAAAGCACAATTTTTTTAATCTTGTTTTTTATTTAATTTAAATTATTTAATTTTTATTTCATATGTATTAAATAATCTTTTTTTAACTTGATAACTTTATTAACCACTTATTTGATAGGTACTTGATTGTGCACTGTAGCAAAGCTCATGTTAATTTTATATCTTTATTATGTATTAATTTAATTAATCAACTTCTTAAAATTTACCGATTTTTAATTTACAACTTACTCTATATTTGGAACAAAGGCGGTCGTAAAGTGCGCATTTGGTTGATTAGATGTTGCACCACAAACCTGACATATTTCTTAGTTTAATTTTAACAATTGCCTGGAAGCAGCTACTAGGTTTTTACATATATCTATTTAGTTTAATTTTTTTTTGTTAGTTCTTTTTCAACATATTACTTTTTCTCTTTATTATCATTCAAGCGCACTCACGATCTAAACACGAAACCATCAGTTATCATACTGAGACTTTAACTCGGTTTGAGTTTAACAGAAGCAAACTGTCATTTCTGCTTTTGAGTTGCTTCTTCAGATGGGTCAAACTTGTTTCCGATAAAAAAAATTAGCCAAGTTCTTGTTGTACTCACTAAACAAACTACCTTATTACGTTTGATTACGTTTGAGTGATTCGAAATGCTTACTCACTCGTTTCTTAAATATATATTATTAAAATACAGTGTAATTATTACACACACAAAACGTGCACAAATGAATATTCAAAGAAAGGAAATAGTAAAAATCCTATATATATTTTTTGTTTTCCATCTAATTTTTTTTCATTTCAAACATTTTCAGTTACACACATTGACTTATTGACAATTCATACAGTCGGCCATAGCAATAATGTTTTACTCTCACCAAATCTCTAGATAGTGTTGTTGTTCACTTTATAAGACTGCCAGTAAGAAGTAAAAAGAGATAGCATTAGCTATCAACAATAATTCAGAGTTGGTAAGGGGTGTTAGACAACAATATAAAAGCCCTTCCCACAAAAGGTAAAAATTATAATTGCAATTATACTTAGAGGAGGCAAGGCTAAACGCACATGCTTGCGTTTTTAAATACCAACAATTGATTGTTAAAACATTCAGAGGCAGCTACATTCCTAAATACAACCACCACACCAATAGCATTCAAGCTTCACAAAAATTGTAAGGGCAATAATTTTGAGTAAAAAAGTGAGTTTATTTTGTATATAAAGTTATGGGCGTATAAAGAGAAAATAACTAGAGTTCGACTATCTTTTTCTTTCTCACACTAATAAAAACTTATAATTTATGAATATGGAAATGTGTGCATTTCTGAATAGGCAATTAAATGTAGTTTGTAATTGTTCTTGTTGTACCTGAAATTTTTCTCCAATAAAAAACACTTATGTGGAATTTTTATACTGAGTGTGGGTTGGATTTTTAATTTATTTAAGGAATGGGAGTACCTTGTTTGCTTTTAATAAGTATTTTTATGTAAGATTAACCTTTAAACATATGCATGTTGGTTAGGTATGAATGTAAGGTAGTGCAAGTTGTATGTGCACAACTTGAAGTGTTAAGCCGAGTTGTAAATTGTTCCATTCATTGTCTGTACCCATTTTCGCATAACAGCAGTAAGAAATAAATGCAGTTGAATATACATTTATGAACATATGTATGTACGCAGGTATTGCAGTTAAGTTCTTTCTCTTACTTACCAATGAACGTACGTACCTATGTACCCCGCAAGCATTTACTACTATCGATAAAGTAACCATATTGTTATCAATTCTTATAATAGTATGATGTATGATGAATAGGTGCAACTACCGTGATACAACTAACAGAAAACTATTTAGCGTCCCTAAAAGGGATATGAATCCTTTATTCTTTTAGTACCTATCAATTATATGAGTGTCTTTTTAAGGTATCCAATACCTATATAAATTCTGAAAGTAACGAATTTCTGTTTAATAAAAATTGAATGTGCTACTTTTAACATTATAGGTAGAAAACTCTAAAGAAAGAACACTTTAAACTAAATTTAAGGAATTTGCACAACTAGAATGTGAAAATATTATGAGTATAAATTAAAAAGCTTTGATGTTATTTTTATTAAATTTATATTTTAGCACAAGCAAGTCGAACAGAAAAACAAAAGAATATCAGTACCTATGAACATCTGAAAGATTTTTTATTACCCAAAAAGCTTCAGATAGAGACGAAATAGTGTTTGTTAGAAGATTTTAATTCGACAATAATGTAGGTACCAGGTTTTTTTTAAACTTAGTTTTTCCTCTACCATAAAATGCTCTGCAAAATGTTTGGGGGGTACCTATGTAGGTACATAACGCCGCAAAATAATTCTGATTGGTAGGTTTAGTTTAAAAATCTTTAATTAAACAATTTAGTTAACTATAATTACAATTACATACTGCGTGTTACATATTCCGAAGTAAGTTGTAGGGAAAAGGTAAGTGTAATAAATATAACACTTCACGTGCCTAGTAGCTGCCAGTTTTCGAATTCTAACTATTATTTATAATAGCTTGTACCTACTTCAACACTTAAAAAGTAATCTTAGAGAATTTTTTCGATCCATTTCCCTTTATTTATTAAATGAACTATATTTATCACACGTACATATATGCCCACTGAATATTTATTTCCAAATTCTTTCAAAAGATCACTTAGATCAAATTTCTAAATTCGTATCTGCATTAGTTCAGAAAACATACTTTGACAAGAAACCGTAGCGTTATTTTTGATAGAATTTAGAATCTTTACCAGATTGTCTTACAGAACTATTTAAAAATTCTAAAGGGAATAATAAGATAATTTTAAAAAAATCTCTGATAATTCTGAAGAACTTCTAGCAAAATAATACGTAGTACCTACAAATATTCTAGTTCATTTCCTACTGTTAGGAAGATTCAAGCAAGGACTTGTTAGAAATAATAATACATTTTCTATTAAAAATCTGACTGAATGCTACAAATCCTACAAATTTTCAATAATAATAATAATAATATATTATGTAATGGAAACGGAACCTTTGTGTGTAATTTAGTTATATAGGTACATTTTATTTCCCACATAGCTCTTAGAAGATTGTTTTGGAGAACAGCAGGTAAGTTTTTTCTTTTAGTTACCATGAACTGATAAATTACTTAAAAAAACATTGTAAAACGATTCATTCTTAAAATTAAAAAGTGATTTATTGAACTTATAATAACAAAATTTACAGAAACGATCAAAATATCTTGTAGGCGCTTAAAATATTTTTGTTATGAATAGGGATGCATCCAAAACCGATATATTAGCAAACACGAATTATCGCAAATGAATACTAAAGGAGGTAAAAGCAAAACACATGGAATAAAGAGAATTTCAGCGCTGATTCTCGCATTCACTGTGTTATATACAAATTGTCTTCTCGCATGAAAATAAGCGTCAATAAGCTCGGCTCGGCTCCGCTCGGCTTCAGCGCCCACTCTGTACGCACCCTAAGAATCCCTAACGCTGAAAATTTTATTTTATCTTTTTTACATTTCTTAAAATACGGGCCGTAATGGTTACTAATTGTGTTAAAAACAACTTTTTTTCTATTTTTTCATGATTGATGTTAATTTATTACCAAATAATAAAGATTATTTTGAAAGTATTTTTTGTTAAACTAATGCCATTTTGTAAGTGTTTTCTTTTTTACTAGAAAATAAATGTTAATATTTTACATTTTGGTTAGTATTTGTTTATTCTATGTAACTAGTTAATCTAAGTACTTATATAGATTATGAAAGTTAATTTTTAGGTTACTTTTATAATAAAATCAAAGAAAGAGAAATTAAATTTAAAATAATAAGGATTGTCTTGGCGATCTATAATTTTAATTTACAATTCCCATCGGTATCGTTATTGCCAATATTTCCTTTCTTCTCATATATTTTTTGATAAATTAATCTTTAAAATTAATTAATAAATTTTCTTAATAATTATTTTTATTAACTTATAAACATATTCTTAAGATTTGAAAGACGAGCATTTAAATTTTTTTTTTTATTTCCTTAAAGATCTCTTCAAACGCTTTTGGATGGTAGCCATATTTATATTTAAAAAAAAAAGGTCCGTAACTCGGAATATATGGGAGAGCGCCAATTCTTTCACTTGATGTTTTTCTTATTTTTTAAGTCTCTATCGCCCCATATAGGTATTTGTTTTTTTTTTTTTTTTTGACTAGAGTTACTTCATTATTCTAAATGATACAGAAAAGTGGTGTTTTGACCGCTGTGTCGAAGGACATGAAGCGATCTTGCTGATTTCCAATAGCACCTCTTTTGACACTATGTGTGATCGATTGGCGTATTTAAATTTTTTCTAGCTAACCTAGTGCGTCGGTAAACAATTTAATTACAAATCAGCGAAATTTTTTTTATATGAAGTTTGACATTTTCTGCAACGGTGAAAATGAATTAAATTCGTCATGGTAGAAATCATAAAAGGTTAAGGTAAGGGTTATGTTTTAATTAATGTAACATAACATAACTAAAACATTTAATTATATATTTAAGGAAAAGTAATTCATAAAGAATTCTTCCTCTTAAAGCTTTCATTGAATTTTTTAGATTTTTGTTTTTGATGGTTGCAAGTTTTTGCTTTTCATATTAATACGTAATAAGACAAGAAAATTAAAAAAATATTCATATCTTTGAATAGCTAAAAAAAGCAAGATAATGGGTAAAAATCCTGACTTATAGTTTAAAAAGGAAGCAAATGATAAAAGGTGTTAGATATAGATAAAAAATTTGCGGACATTGTTTCTTTATATTTTATAGAAAACACAAAGCAATTAAAATTTTGTAATCGGGTAATATATAAGAAATTTACAAGTATCATACAACTTTTAAAACTTGTGGTGGTCAACTTCAACTCTTTATAGTTTCATTAATGTTTAGGATACAATGTTGCCAAAATAAGTTTTGTAGAGCCCGGTATCTGTTTTTTATATTACTTATATCAAATTAATTTTTGTTGTTTGGATCTCACTTGCATTCGAATGTTTTAGCCTCACAAGTTATTGATTTATTATTATTAATTTATTAATAAGTCTACAGATCCTTTAGACTACAACATATAATTTATAGAACCAAAATTACTTATTTAAATACACAATTATTTTTAACGATAATGAATAAATTAAAAAATTAGTTTAAGCTATTAAAATCTTTACAAATTCTTCTAATTGAGTCTGCAATCCAAAAATGAGTGACATTTCAATACCTGTGATTTAATCACTGTGAAATCACTGGTCACTACAGTGACTGAGTTCATCAAGTAACAGTTCCACGAAAGAATGTTCTTCAACAGTTGCACATATACAAACTTAAATTTCATTTTACTTTATGGAAAATATTATTAGTTCTTTTGAACCTTTCATTCTTTTATATGTCAAAGCTTTTTCTTGCTTCTTCTTATTAAAAACACCTATTCTTTTTTCAAACATCACACATACATACCTACATATGTAAGAAAAACAATGTTTTGTGCTTTTTATTCGAACCTGTATTCTGTGTAACCGAATTTTATATATAACTGTCCAAAATTATTTACAGTGGCTTTGAATGTAGAAATCAAAATACCTTTTGCATCATTACGTTTACTGTTTGCATAATATATTATTTAATATATGTGCCTATATACTTTATGTATAAACATGTATGCTTACATAAAAAACACGTTGGAAATTTGATTGATTTTAGACTCCGGTGTTAAAGTAGAAGATAAACTGCAAACTGCCATGATAAACCTTGTAAGCAGAAAACTAAAAATTGTTTCTGAATCGATAAAACATGATTACTGTGTTCTTAAATTGGTCTGACGAGTGATGTATATAACTGTTTTGATATGTTTTCTACGAACCAGTGAACTCTTTAGCGCACATTTTAACGAATTCAAGTACACCTCTATCCTTATTAACATTTAAATGAAGGTTAATTTCGTTTTTAACAGAATTCCCCAATCCAAAAAGCAATCTACCACTTCCAAAAAAAATACGAATAAAATGTTTTTTTTTTTACATTTCAGTAAATTTAATTCCATTAAGTTTGTTTTGCTACTCAAGTCAGACTGGTACGGTAATTGATTCGTTAGATCAAAAGCTTTGTTGAAGTGTAAACAGCATCAGTTTGTTCACCCTTGACGATTATCGTAGTGAAATGCAATAAGTTGGTAAAAGTTACATAGTTAAAGTTTGTAACAGCTTTTACCAAAACCATGTTGATGAGGCGACAAAATTGAGGAAATGTGATGGCTTTGGTATTATGCTTTGCTTTGCAATTCCTCTGTAATTTGAAATATCAGATTTGCTACCTGCTTTAGAATGTGCAATTAAATATGATTCTCTTCAAAATTTAGTTTTATGTTTTAAGGAAATATTGTACAATGCTGCCAATAGAGCCGATAAGCTTTGAACACATATAATTAGTATGCAGCTAAGAACACCATTAGGTTCATGATTTACATAAGATCTAAAATTTTTAAAGTCATGCAAACATCATCAGTACAAAAAGGCGGAAATATAATTAATTGAATAGCTAGAAGTGGGTATGGATACTCAGAGGTGTTGCAGTACTCAGCATCAGAATGTTGAAGCAAAAAATTAAAAATCAGCAAATAAGTTACCAATGGCAACACTATCTCCTGATTTAGAGTCTAAAAATTTCATAGCAGAAGACAACTTGTTTGTTATTTTAGAATTTACAAACAATTTGGGATTACACTTGAAACTTATTTTCATTCTGTATAAATAATTCTAGTACAATGATAAATTAAGTTTATTATATTTAGCGCAGTAGATAGGGTAGTATCAATAATCAGTAATTAATAAAAATTTCTTGTAGGTCTTAAAAAGCTTGTTCTCTTTTTAAGCATATTTAGAAATTTTTTTTTCCTTGCAATTTTTATGGCGTAGTAAATTTTGTTGACTTTTGCATCAACATATTTAAAAAATTGTATCAAACTAGGTAACAAAAATGGTTAATTCATATTTATAACGGTATCTTATACTGTTTAGGATGTTATAATTGGCATTTTTACAATAAAATTCGGTTTCATTAAAGGCGTCGCCATTTGACTCATTGATCGGGCGGTTTTTTTAATAATTCCTAATAGTTTTCATTCACATTTAAGTTGGTAACTCCTTCAAAGGGTTAGGATAGTAGGTTGTTAACCTATTTCCTGAATTTAGCTTGTTACTTAAAACCAAGTTCCATTTTTGTTAACACAAGAAGTGGAAATAGAATAGAAGAGAGTAAAGAAAAATAAAGAGTAAAAAAAGGTACCACACATAAGAGTGTAATGGAATCTATTGCAGTAAAGGAAAGGGGAAAACAACACAAACAAAACGATGTGGTGCTACAGGAGGCGACGAGAAAATTTCTACTTAATTACCAGTACTTACATATGAATAAATACTCTAACCACTTTGCGGCATTTTCTATGACAGATTTTTCCGCTTGCAGTATTTATTTAAGAGTATAGAGTTCAGTAAGATATCAAGTGTTAACAGGGACTACAGTCACCCTAATCACAATCCTCAGAATGAAGTTTCTAGGAGATTTGTTGATCATAGAAATGTGACACGCCATACTTACCAGTTAAGTATGGCGGAAAGTAATCTCATAGCTCCTATAATCAGGGCAGCCATGCAACACTTTAGTTCAGATAGTATGATTAGCTGGAGATTTCAATGCCTCCAGAAGGATGACTCCTAGCAGTATTCTTAGTGCTAAGTGTTTTAAAACTGGCTTGCTATATACTGTACAGGATACTGCTTAAGTACTTTGTACTATCCGATAAATCTATAGTTATCCCGATCAATTTTGGAAGAAAGTGGGAATTTGTATCTACTGAAGATTACTTTAAGTTCTGTTTTAGAAAGACTGACATTTAACCCACTCACTGACTAATTTAAGGGCGACTTTTAGTTTGCTCTAGAATGATTCCTGAAAGGAAAATGAAAGGTTTTTACCTAGAACATTTTGTATACATTTTGTACTCTGAGATCAAAAAGAAGGAGGTTGCTGGTAATTGACATTCTTATACAAATATTGATAAAACTTTCCACATTCTTTGGCGTCTACCCTCTTGGGACCAATATCACGTTACACTTTTTTCACTGCCGCTAAATATATGCCAGTTTTAAATAATATTAACCCATACCTAACGAATCTAAGTCATAATAAGTGTGTAAGCTTATAACATCGTGGCCTCCATGAATACAATTTACATTAATTTATTTGTTTAATTTTAATTTGGTTTGCTTTGAGTATGTGCGTAATTAGTATTGAATAAAACAACAAATGGTTCAGAAAATGTAGCATTGAATTCTAATCTTTGCAAAATATGGGCGAACGCTAATTTTTTCACCTGATATTTTTTTTCTTATTTTTTAGTTCTTGATCGCCCCATATATTTGTATTTTTTATTAGAGTTTCTTCATTGTTCCCAATGGTATAAAAAAAATAGAGGCAGGCGTTGTGTTTTCCCGATGTCTCCAAGGACATGGACCGATCTGGCTGATTTTCAATAGCAAAATTTTCAAAGGTATGTCTGATCGATTGGCGTATTTAATTTTTCTCTAGCTTATCTAGTGCCTTGGCAAAGTTGAATTCAACACTAGTACGAACGGACAGAGCGACATCGCTCAGTCTACTTCGCTATGCATAAGGACTCAGAATATATATATATATATATATATATATATATATATATATATATATATATATATATATATATATATATTTAACAATTAAAAATTAAAAACGGAATGACAACCTCAGATATACCCTTTTTCCGTTTTTTGTGGTGAAGGGTATAAAAATTGGAAAATATTACACAGTAACAAATCATTTTTCCCTAATTTGTGCAAAGAGATTTTGTGAATTTCTTAAACTGACAAGTTGTTACTTTTTTGGACAAGAGATTCTTCAGTTGTTGAAAAGCTTACATATTAATATATAACGTATAAATTGTTACGTTTATCCCTTTTTTGGATAGTGTACAAATTCTTTTGATTGCAAACAGCACTGTGACATGTTATAAATTCGCTATTTTCTTAACTTCTTATGGCTCTATCTGGTTACATACTTGATCCTACCCCGTCTTTAGGATCCTATGGTGTCGTATTTACTAAACACGCAGCCATCCACGCTACACTACTGTGTCACTCCGGCGAGACATGAACTATTCGATGCCTTGTTTAGTAACCTAAACCATACACAGATCTCTCCATCTTGCTTTACACCCGAGCCAGTCATCTCTATTCATCTAATAGCCACAACTTAACAACTGCCGTACACTGTAATCATGTCACTTCCTTTCGCTAAACAGCTAGGAGCTCAATCTCATTCTTACAAAGGTCATCTTGACAACTATCTACTTTTATTAAATAGACGTCTTCACTAATTTATTTGGCAATGAGTTCACACAATAGTTGTCTTTCCCTTTCCGGGAGGCTTGTACTACAGTTTCCTAATTTTAAATTGTCTTTCACACTTCGTCGTTCGTAAATTATTGTGTTCTATACCGCAAAATTGAAAAAAATTAGATAAGGGCGGTTTCATGATAAACTTTTGCAGATCAGCCGATATGTGTAATCGATTGTCTGATATAACTAATAGTTTTCGAGATACGAGACATCGACTTTATCCTATACAACATTTAACTGATACGGTTCGTAAGTTATTATGTTCCATGTTCAAAAAATTGTGCATATAGAACAAAAACGTAAGAAAAATACTTACTGCGGTATTCATAACAAAAAATTGAACAATCGTCGTATACTACTCATATCGAGTGTACAACTAAAATGTATTTTAAGCTAGTTCATTAGTTTTTCGGAAGTTTATTCATAACACTATTTTAAATTCTGACTAAACAAAATTCAAACATCCCAGTATTTCTTTCTATCAACTCTGATTTTTATTAAATAACCCTGGTTTTGTTTTTCACCACATTTCAACTGTCACTTGAATTTTAATAATATTAAAAATTTTACAAAATTTTTAAAAATAAAATGGAAAAAAAGGAAAGGAAATCTTTTAAAAGGTTTTCTAATTGGGAGCAGGATGAAAAAGTAAGATTTAAATTTACATTTTGTTTAAATTTACATATGTCAAAACGTAGTACATATTTATAGGATATTTTATCAAAATTGGTCATGGAGCAACTAGAAGTAGTTGAAAATAGTAAAATAGATTCAAACACTAACAAAAAGAAAAAAAAGATGCATGGAATACTATTTCTACCCTCTTCAATACGTCTTCAAAAACTGAAAGAACTCTGGATCAAATACAGTCACAATGGCGAAGAAGAAAACTTATAGCGAAATCAAAAATTCTGCTTTTTTAAGACAAAGAAAACAAACAGGTGGAGGGCCATCACCAGTAGTGCGATTCAGTAACTTTTAACGATTTTAAAAAGAGTTTATGTTAACACCAATTTCTGTGGTTTGCACTAACGATTATGTGATTCACTAACTACTTTTTAACACTTCTGTCTGTATGTTAAAAAAAATCTAAATCATGTGGCAACTTTGTTAAAAATGGCGAAGGGTACAAAACAAAAAACAAATAATTTGTTATCATTTTTTACTTTGTGCTGGGTAAGTAGAACTAATTTAAAATTTATTATATATTTATTTATTGTTGCTAGGAGAATGCTGACTAACGCCGCTGCCAAAAGAAGCCGTGCTTCCAACGAGCAATTAAGTCACTTGGTTGATTTTATGCTTAACATTCCGGGATTAGTCGCTGGTAAGTTCCTGAAGATGCACGGGAAATTGGAGACGGACAAGAAATGGAGCGAGTTAGCAACTTCTTTAAACTCCCTTGGCGGTGCAGTAAAAACTGTTCAGCAATGGCAGACGGTAAGTAAAATTGCTATTATACTTACATAAAAATACATTAAAAAATTTTTTATTTATGTATAAAGGTGTGGAAGGATTTAAAAAGCCGCACAAGTATAAAGATTCGCGAACGCAAAAAGCAACAGGCAATGACGGGGAATAAGCCAATTAATGAAGAGCCCCTCACAGAGTTGGAAAAACGTGTCGTTGCTATCATCGGCAACGATTATATTGAAGGCCATAACTCTGTGCAGGAAAATGTGCCAGCGCAAGAGGTAGGTTATAATGGAGTTAAGTTATTTATAGCTTTTTCAAAATTCTTCCTGTTATTAGGAACATCAACTTATCCTTGAGGAAGGGGCAGATCAGACATTTGATCTGTCCATGTCTCCAACGAGGGATAAGTTGCAGTGTGCAACCCCAAATGCAACACCATCAGCTCCGAAGAAAACGCCGCGGTACGCAAAATCAAAGCGTAGGGAGGAGGAGGACAGCACAAAGAAGCAATTCTTAGAAATTGCTGGTAAACAAGCTGATGCTTTAAAGGTAATTTTTTGTATATGTACGTTATTGTCCATAATTGAATCACCACCAAGTAGTATTTATAGAAAAATTGGTATTTTTTATGACACACAGAAGTTTATTCTTTTACTTTTTATTTATAAGTAAGTTTTTTATTTAGCTTATACAGGTGGTGCTTTAGTTTTGCCTATTGCACCTTCTGTGATAAATGCATTTTTTACCCTCTTTTGTTTTCAAAAAAGGAAATTAAAAAACTTTTGTGTATATGAATAAAAAATGAACCAACATTCTTACATTATTAAAATTTAATTTATATACATGGATCACAAAAAATCTGTCATAAAAAATGCTTTCCTTAAGGGCATTGCTGTACATTCATATCTATATGCTTAAGTATTTTATAAAATGTCTTACATACATACATATCTCCTTTTTCTAGTTGCTAGCCGAATCCAGTGCAGATAATGCAAAGTCTTTAAAAGTATGTTTTGCTTCAGAAATTTTAATATTTATTTGTTTTTAATTCTGTAAAATTTTTCTTAAACAGATGTTAGCAGAATGCTCTGTTGATACGCTTGAAATTAACCGAACATTGGTAGATGCTGTCAAAGGTTTGGCCGAGAGCATGACATCAACAGCCAATGCGGTTAATGCATTTCCAAATGCAATAAATAAACTGCAATAAAAAGCAACAGCACCCCCAATTAAATTTTTAATGCGACGAACTAATTTTATTTTGTTTTATTTTATTTAAAAGCTAAGACTGAATGAATACATTTAATTTAATTTTGTTTGTTATACTTACTTTTTTTAATTTTTAATTCGAGGAAATATTTTTATTTTATATAATTTAGTACCTGCAACATATGCCTTATATTTAAAAGTTATTTATATAAGACTGAATGGATACATTAAATTTAATTTTGTTTGTTGTACCTACTTTTTTAAATGCACATATACGTATGTATATTATACATACTCTAAAATAAAAGATATTGAATTTTATGTTTTATTCTATTTAGAGGATATATTTGCAGCTTTTGAGATTCTACAGTAATGAGTATTAATAGCAAATATATAATATAGATATTTAACGCAAAGGTATAATTAAAAAAAACTAGTTTCAAAGTAAATGATTTTAAAGTTAGTGTCAAGAAATACTTATGTATGTACATACATGCAATATTTTCGATTTTTGGCAAAAATAATAGAATGTCGTTATATTTTTTCATTTGATATGATCATTTATTTCATATCAAAACGTATGTGAAAATATGTAGATATGTATTTCGTACTTTTATGTGAAAAAATTTGAAACTAGCCTTTCTGTGACGCGCTTGGCTGCTGAGGATGGTTCATATTGTATAACTAGATTGTTACTACTTGCAGGCTCTGTAAAGTCGTCATCGCTTACGCTTATTCTTTGACTTAAATTGATGTTATGTAACACTGTGCAGGCATTCACTATTTTTCCTATAAACCGTGGTTCATACAAAAGCGATCGTTGTTTCGACAAACATCGCCACGTTCCCTTGAGAACTCCAAAAAGTCGTTCAATTATATTTCGAGCTTTGCACAACGACTCGTTGTATCGAAATTTTGGACTCCCATCTAGATGGTTTGTTAGGGGGGTCATAAGCCAGGGTTCCAACGGATATCCGGAGTCTCCTGCAGATACATTATATATATATGATTTAAATAAGTTTATTTTTCTTTCTTTAATTTAAACTATAAATAAACTTACCTATTAAAAACATGTTACTGTTTCCATTCTCAAAATTTCTTTGCATAACTTTAGAGGAACTCCAAACGTAGGAATCGTGCCTTGCTCCGGGATATTTAGCATTTACGTTTAAAATTTTCAGGTTTGGGTCACATATCTAAAAATTAACAACAGAATTTTCAATGATATTTACGTGCTATTGTGTTCACTTACCATTTGTACATTTATGGAGTGGTAGCCATGATGGTTGACATAAGACTCTTCATGAATAGTTGGAGCCAAAATCGACACGTGCGTGCAGTCAACAGCCCTAATAGTGCCTGCAGCAAAAATAGCTTTTGCAGCTTGACGTTCTATTTGTGTCATAGGGAACTTAACCTTTGCGCAAAACATAGTCTCGTTTATTGCGTTGGTTACACGATGCAGACAGCGGCTTAGAGATGACTGACCCATCGATATCCCCCATTGCTCTGCTACGGGACGTTGGTAGCATCCTGTTGCATAAAAACGCAAAGCAGCAAGCACCTATGTACCAAAGTAAAAGTTTAAATAGTTTTACATGATCACAAATATATGTACAGATGAAATTCACCTGTTTTTCGCTTGAAATTGCTGTTACTCTGGAACCTTTTAACATCCCATCTAATTCATAAACCAAATCTTCCACCAAAACAGGTCTTAGCCTGTAAAGTTTATGGAAGTCTTTTACATTTAGATCAAATGGATTTTCCACGTCGCGTAGAGCTCGGCGTTCGACTACTACATCGCTATAATTAGGCTGCTCCAATACATTTTATGCCAAATATTCAAAAGCCATTGTTTCAATTAAAATTTTAATCACTTTGTTCTTAAATTTGTTCCAATAAATATATTAAACACTTTGTTGTTAAAATAAACACCACAGAAAAAATTGTCGTTTAAATAACACCAATTAGCCGCTCTATAATAACAGACGATTTTAAACGACAAAAAATAGTGTTAAAAAGTGTTATAGAATAGCAAAGACACTAGTGTTGGGTGTTAACTTATTTTAACGCTTTTGTTTGTGTTAAAATAGGTTAGTGAATCGTACTACAGAGCCTCTAAGCAGTTTTGAAGAAGAGTTAATATCACGTATTCCACATCAATTTGAGCATGACACCAATGAATTTAATAGCAATTCTAACTCTTAAGATATTTTAAAGCAAAAGGATGCTTCTCAGACAAATGTAAGTCAAAAGTCTGTGGAAAGTGATATCGAAAAATACTTTTTGGAACTGCCAAGTGATGAAGATGTGGTCCACGTTGGAGAGGAAAAGAAACCAGATTTAAAAAGAAAAATAAAAGAAAAAGGCGACGAAACTGGGAAAAGAATAAAGTTGCTAGAAATAAGTGTCCAGCAAAAAGAAATGGAAATACAGCAACTAAAAAATAAAATGCATGAGGAAAGACAAATTAATGAATTAAAAAAGAAGATGCTGGAACTTCAGATCACACAGTTAAATGAAGAACATGCGGCAAAAATGGAGAAAATAAAACTGGAAATAGAACGCCTCAAAAAGGGATTCTTTAATTAACTTTTTTAAATTATGTACTTTGTTCCAACTTTTATAAAATAAATAAATTAGAACAGAATTTCTTAACGCTTATCGTCAATCTAGCCAGACGGACAGCCATCTACCTATCTATGTTGAACTGGGGTATAAAAATAAATCAAAGTAAAGAAGTAATAAACAAACTAAATTTATTGTTTTAAAAATAACGTTGAATATATGCAGAGCGTGAAATAGAATGATCTGTATCTTCGTTTTGATTAGCTGGTATTTGTTGTTGTATTTCCTCAAGGTAATTAACTGAAATTATATGTAATTTTATTAACAAAATATCGAAGTCATTATAATTATCTTACTAAAGTCGTCTTCTTTGAATATTATTGCCAAATTGTGTAATACAGCCAATGCCACAATCAGTATTTTGGCATTTTCCTTGAGAGACGCATTTTTTCTAGTAGGATTCGAAAACGGCTCTTCCACAATCCAAAGACTCTTTCAACACAGTTTCTTGTTTTTATATGACTCTTCCGTTTGATCTCTAGGATTATTTACTGGAGTAAATAGATAATTGGTACATTTATACCCACCATCACCAAGAAGCCTACCAAAGAAGTACCCATTTTCAAATTTTTCCTTGATTTTACTTTCATTGATAATTCTTGAGTCATGGGTGGCTACCTTTCCAACAAGCTACAATATCATTTATTTTTAGAGAAGCATCGCAAACAACCTTTAAAATAAAAAATCAGTTTATAACTTTTTAGAAAGTTTTAAAATTTACCTGCACATTAAAAGAAAAGTAACCTTTTCGGTTTACATATAGTTGTGCGTTGTCTCCTTTGACTCCTTGTATGCGCAAGTGGGTACAATCTATTGCTCCTAATACCTTTTTTAATGCGGCAATTTTTTCAACATTTGCCATGGTTTTAACTTGCTCTTCTGCACCCACTGGCATTTTTACAAATTTTTTTGCTAATCTTGCATAAGCTCTAGCCACTCTTTCACATATTCTACTCATAGACGGTTGGCTAAAACCGTGGGTGTCAGCACAATCATCTTGAATTTGATTTCTACCCCAACATCTAAGAGCAGAAAGAACTTGGATAGTGGCCGAAACTCCTCCACCATTTCTTTTGCATTTCAAGTCAGCCTATCAATTTTTTAGCACTTTCCTTCGAAAACCGATAACGTATGCGGAACTCTTCGTTATTATAGATATAAAAAGGAATTTTCTTTTTTTTTTATAAAATTTTCTTGAAGGCCTTCTTCTAATTTGGGTAACATTGAAAGTATCCAACACATCTAGTGTATCCAGCGTATCCATTTCAATAAAATATATTTTCTTTTACAATTTTAGTAAAAAAAAAATTTTATGAAAATACAAATATCAAAAAATATTCAATTTGACAATTGAAAAACAAGAGTCAGTTACTATTTGTTCATTGTCTAAACATTATTTATTAACATTGTTATGAATAAAAATTTCTTGTTCAGAAGTTAAACACTGTTTAAATTATTGTTATGAATACCGCAGTTAATAAAGAACAAAATTGCTTATATTCTTCTATATGCAATAAATTTTATTTTATTTAATTGTAATGTTCTTTACTTTGCTCTTTTTCACATTCCTTATAAAAATGTAATAAAATGAAAAGGAGAAAAATACTTGATCATTTGTTGTTAGTGCTTTTTGCATTTATTGCTTTTGATCTTTTTGTTTTTCAACTAATAGCACTTGTATTTAGTTTAATTTACCGTTAATAGAAATAAGTTAACTTTTGTAGCATACCTACTAAACTAAAAGAATTTGAAGTTGAAATCAGTTTGTTGGGACTTTTAACTGTGGTAAGTGACTCTGTGAATTAAGAAATTTCACTGCGTTAAACTTTTTAATAGATATTAACGCTTTCGAGGCATCATATAATTCCATTTTTGTACCAAAAAGCTTCTTTGGGTGAGTATAAAAAAAGCAAGTTTATGTAAGAATAATTTTTTAATTTAATGCATTGTAGCAGATTTTGATTCTGACGATCAACTTAATGATCCGGATTTTGTAATTCCTAATAGGTCAGGTGGAAAAGTTGACATGAGGAAAACGTATAGTTCCAGCTCATGGGATGAGTCCGATAGTGACTTATGTTAATTACCCTTAAATGTGCGAGACAGTACATCAAACAAATCATCAAAGGAACCTCATGTGAACTCGTGTGAACTTTCCCGTAAAAGAAGAAATATTGGTAACCCATCGAAACAGTATTTGCGTAAAATGAGTAGACAACAGAGTATGTTTCAACAAAAGGATTATTGCAAAAAAAGAGAGAAATAAAACCTGCTTGCACGCGTAACTGTTACTTTTCATGTAGTAAATTATTTTCAGAAACTGATCGACAAAATATTTTCAAAGAATTCTGGTCGCTTACGGATAGCCAAAAAAATACTTTTTATAGTAAACTTGTTTCAGTTAAAAACGTTGAAAGAAGAGTCGTAAGAGAAAGAAAGAAGAAAAAAAAAGAAATCAGAAAAGCTTTATTTACTATCTAAACAACAATATAACAAAATCATTGCAACGGGTTTGTCAAAATTTCTTTTTAAATACTTTGAATATTTCCAAAAATAGAATATATTATCATTTCAATCACCTTTGCGATCCAACCACAGGTGTTGTCAAAGAATTACGAAAAGGCAAGCATATTAAGGGAACATATAAAAAGCTTTCCTGTAGTTGATTCACATTATTGCAGAGCCAGTACATCTCGCCAGTATTTGGAGGAAGGATTGACGATAAGTAAAATGTTTCGGTTTTTTCAACAGAAGTTTCCTGAACAATCCGTATCATTATCGACGTTTACCAGTTTTTTTAAAAAAGAATTCAATCTCGGTTTTTTTGTGCCAAAAAAAGATCAGTGTGATCGTTGTGTACTATTTCAAAAGCAAAAACAATGTAATACTTTAGATGAAAAGATGAAATAAGCATTTGAAAAATATTGCACAGAAAAACTTTACTGCAAAGTCGAGCGTGGAAAAGATAGAGCCATTAAATCCAATGACACTTTAGTAATCTGTTTTGACTTACAAAGTGTTTTCACATTACCAAAAGGGCTTTCCTCTATTTACTACTATAAGAGAAAACTTTCTCTTTTCAATATGACGGCAACAGTGTGTTCTCAAAATAAAAAGCCAAACATTACTTACTGTGCTATTTGGAACGAGATAAATAGTGGTCGTTCAGGTAATGACATAGCCAGTGCCATTGCAAAAATTTTACACCAAATAGCTAACGATTTTAAGAATGTTAAACATTTCATCTTGTGTTCCCCAAAATAAAAATCAAATTTTTTCAACAGCTCTTCTACAGTTTATGAATAACCAAACAAAAATTATTTTAATCACACAAAAATTTTCTGAACCAGGTCATTCCCAAATCCAAGATGTGGATGCAGTGCATAGTGATATTGACCGTCATTTTAAATTACGGGAAATTCACGGGCCTTTAGATTTAGTTGAATTGCTTAAAACTTATAAATCACCAAAAGTGATTCTTATAGTGCTGGAAATGGCACGTAGAGATTTTTACATGTATGCAACAAAATCAAAATTACTTGAGTTTAAAAACGTGCCTTTTGCACAAATTAAATCATTGCAGTATCAAAAGAGTAATCTATTTGCATTATATTATAAAACGTCTTTATCGCAGAAAGAATATATGAAAACTGATATTAAGAGGAAAGGTCGAAAATTTGTTTTTTCGACACCAGTAGATTTATTTATGGAAACACTACGAAATTCACCTCCCAAAAAAATATCTTCGGAGAAAGTTGATGATATAAAAAGTTTACATAACTTTCTATCATTAGATGCAGTGGCGTATTATAATGAATTGTTTCAAATAATTTTATACATAGTACATGTGCATTGTTTTCTTATTGAAATAATTAACCTAGAAGTTCCTTTTTTGAGTTTAAAGTTATCTTGTTTTAATAATTTTAAAACATAATTATAAAATTAACCGTAAAACTTAATATGAAATAAAGATTTTGGTATATTAAAATGTAATCGCGCTTATATACTTATCTATATATGTTAATGGATTTTTATTACTTGCAATATTTTCTAACATTTTGTTCTATATGCTAAGAAATGAGAATAATGTCGTAAATACGTGCATATAGACAAATCACTTTCTTTTAAAACGCTATTTGCTTCTAGCCACGCTTCCAAAAGACAAACAACTACATTGTAAAATCAAAGAAAAAGTTGTTAACTTTTCCCAGTAAGAACATCATGGTATTTTTTTCGGTTCAGTTTTTTGCAATTGACATCTAAACTTGAACATCGATTTTCTCAAAACAGATTTTTGGCACATAGAACACAATAATTTACGAACCACGACTTGTTATTCTTCCATTGTACGCATGTCCCAAGATGGGCTCGAACTCACGATTTTCTGTTTTACAGTACGCACCTCTGCCCAGCCATTGAGGCTGCTCAACTTGTCTTAGCTAATTGTCGTATTATTCAATACACACACCCAATGGTGGTGGAAGTAATTTTTTTCACTTTCTGTTTTCTTACCACGCGCATACGGACAACAACAACAGGCGTTGCCAGATCTCATGTTCGTAACAAAATTAATATATTACACACAACAAATCACTGTGAAAAATTTGGGACAATTTCTTTTAACGTACCCGCCTCACCACATAGGAAGTGGGAAGAACAATAATTATTTAACCAGTGAAAAGAGGCGGCCGAATTATGAAACTGGTTAACAAATTAAAAAGGAAGTTTGCAAATTAATGACAATATTGTGGCGTGATTGGGTTATCGGAAATAAAAATTTAGCATAATTACTGTTTTAGAAACTCAGAAGTCTCTAGAAGTTATTGCAGGACCAAAAACCTATTCTAAGGCTGTGAAAAGAACACACAAATTTGCTTTGTGTGAAAAGCTTACTCATAAAACATTTTTGAAGATTGTCGATAGTCTACAATATAAATATCTCCAAAAGGAGCAAAACGAGGCTGCATTAGCATCCAATATTGAGCAAATTTTAATAGATAATGGCGAAAAAACAAAAGTATAACACGCTACAAAAGTTATTTATTATTACTTAACATTAATATGGGATACAGATTCAACTTTATAATAAATAAAAATAAATTATATAAATAAGTCAAATAAAAATAAATTTGACTATGTTTATACTAAAAACATACAAAACCAAAAATTTATTCTAGGAGTGTAACTTTATTAAACGATAAACATTCCCTGTTACAACTACTTTGCCACTTAGTAATATAAATTTTTATACCATCAAATTTAAGACCTAAAAAAACATGTGCAACAGTATACAGACCTTTGTTTTTTACTCGTTTGGTAAAATGACGCAATCATTTCAGCTTCGCTTGTATAATTTGAATGTAAGTAGCTTCGTCAATTGACTCACACAAAAATGGTTCTGTATTATGTATAGGATGCCCTTTAATATTAAGTTTTATTTTTACGCCTTGTGATATATATATATATATGTATATATATATATATCACATATATATATATATATATATATATATATATATATATATATATATATATATATATATATATCTGAAACATCTCTTCCAAAGCTTTTAAATGATACCCATATTGATATCTTCAAATATATAGCGCACATTGTACTTCTATGAAAAGTTTGGAGGACCATAACTCGGAAAATATGGGCGAACGCCTATTTCTTCACTTGATGTTTTTTTCTTATTGTTTAATGCTTTATAATTCTATATACTTGTCTTTTTGATTTAAGTTAGTTCACTAAATCTTATTTGTTCCAAATGATATGTACAAATTAGAGGAATGCCTTATGCTTCGGCCGCTACGTCGAAGGAAATAAGCCGATTGTTGATTTTCAATAGACAAATTTTCGGCACTATGTTTGATCGGTTGCGCGTTTTGAATTTTTCTCTAGCTCTTCTAGTGCCTGAGCAAAGTTGATTTCAACCCGAACATGGATGGACAGTCGGACATTGCTCAATCTAAATTCGCTCTGCATAAGAATTCAGAATATATATAATTTATGGAGTCAGAAATGGATATCGTAGAAATTACAAACGGAATAGTGAAACGTATAACAATAAAAACAGCTGCTTACTGTGAGCAACGACGAGGCAGCAAACCAGTACATGAATGAGGGAACCGTCAAAGGTCCTAAAAACGACCAGCAACTGCGATATTAACGTAGAATAATAAGTAAGAAAAATAAGTAACAAAATTGAAATAATAAAAATGAAGCAATAAAGGTGCCGTAAATTTAAGATTAAAACTATACAGATTAAAAAAAAAATTAACAAATGTAAAGTAATAAACTGCAATGAAATTAAAAATAAAATTAGACAAGTTCAATAATAAATGAAAGCTTTTTTAAAGTTAAAAAAGTGAATTTTCAATAAGTAAGAATAAATAATCGAGTGCAGTAAATAAAATTAAAAGGGAGGCAGATTGACAACAGAAACATAAACAATAAAAGATTAAACAAAAACCAATTGCAATGTTTTTTATTAAGTGCAAATGAATATTTAATTTCTGAATGAAATAAAATAAGAAAAAGCAAAACAAGAAAATGTTAAATAGAGAAAATTTAACAATTAAGTGTAAAAAAGACTTTGCTAAATTTGGCACAGGACTATAAATTAATTAAATCAAAAATACATATATATTTTATTAGCTGAAATACCAAATGAGGAAACGACAAAAACTTCATTCAATTAAAAAAGTTTAAAATAAAAAATTTTAAGACTTAATAAAACTAAAGGACAAAAAATAGAAAGAAATAAAATAAATAAAAATGCTGACGACAGAAATATTAAAGTAATGAAACAATCTAAACGACACTATTAACTGAAACCTTTACAAACTAAAGGTTATTCCAGCAGCCTTAATGTAAGATTATACTTTTTGTTTAATACACTATTGCGTGTAATTTAAGCTTTGTTTTATCATTGCTTAAATTGCTAATCAACATTTTACTAGTTAAATGGATTATTTAAGATCTTCAATTGAAACTTTTTAAAAAAAATACTAAATCTTTCAAAACAACTAATGTCTTTGTTTCCTTCCTAATATGAATAAAATTTTTTGTTATGTGAGACTTATGGTATAACACTCGATTTTGTATTAACACAAAGTTATCGGTATCCCTTGTTGGGTATAACCAACAAAACTGTTGAATAAATGACCGAGAGATCGAATAAAACCCTTATTATGACACAACCGAACGAAATGACCCAAATGTCACCTATTGATTCCTTACCGGAAGAGGGATTCGATTATCCTGTGGGTGCAGTGACGACCAGACTGGAGGAAGTTTCAGAATAAATTAAATCTCTGGGAGAATTTAGTGGTACGCCGAGAAAATTTAATTCATGGCGTAAGCCACATTACAGCGCTTTGCAACTATACGATTCAGTCAAGGGAACTGGGAGATACTACATGATCTTACGCACGGTTCGTACGAAACCGTAAGAACCACGCTTACGAAAAGATACCTAGGTCAAGTATGCAGGGGAATAAAATAAATTACCTTGGATAAACGGAAAATTCTAAACCACCTTCACTGAACCATTACATTTCTGCAACTAACATTAATTGTAATTATTATAACTCTAATGACCGTCTACATTTACAATAGAATTTTTGATATCAAAACAGGTTTTCGAACCATAATAATCAGATTAAATACTCAAATTAACCAGTTATCAAAACCTTTTCGGAATGGAACCTTGGCATCAAAGCTCCTGAATGTGTAATGGAAAGGATTTAGGAACTACACCTACACCATTTTAAAAATCCATAAAATTAGATTTCTTAGAATTTTGTCAAAGATATCTTGTCAGATTCCGATCAAGAGAATCATAACCGGGCTCATAGAAATCTATTGAGATTAAGGCCGAAACCCAGTATGTTTACTAAAATAAAAAAAAGAGTAAAACTTTGTTGAACATTCTAGAAAAAAAGTATAAGAGGCACTCCAACCATCACAAAACTATATGCTACTGAAATATCTAGTTATCGTGGTCAGGTCATCCATATCAATATATTTTCAACTGATCGAAAATTGGTACTAACTACCATAAATAAGTTATCCAAATACGCTAAACAAACAAAAAAAAAATTTGCCAATATTAGATGCTCACTAATAGATATTTTATGGAGGACTTAAAAAGGATGTAATCGGTAACGAAAAATTCTTGAATTTTGCATCTATCCTTTTTATGATGAAGGATGAGTTGGAAAAAGAGGTATTTATAATAACTCAGCACAGAAGTGATAGCCAACGGTTTGATAAGATGAATTAAGGATTCATAACTGGACAAGAAATTTTCGTTAAATAAAGCAAGAAATAAGCAAGAGTACGAAATTAACAGAGAAATTCAAACGCGAATTGGTAAAAGAATCCAGTTTATCCAGTAACAAATTAGAAATCAAAAAGCAAATTAGTAATTAAAATTAGTGGGAAACAAATTATCCCACATTTCTGACACTTTATTTGCAAATGCCCAGATGAAAAAATTTCGATTTTTTTAGAAATATGAAGGTTTTTTTTAGTCTTACATAAAAGAGTCATACTACAGAACTTATTTTTGTAAATTAGTTTTTCAGAAAACGAATAATTCGGAACGAAAAAACTTCTTAAAGTGGGATATTTTTCTTCACAAGTGGTAAAATGGGTATCTATAAGTTTGTCATTCCGTTTATCATGTACAAAATATTCAAATCTTACCACATTAAATATATACAGTGGCTCACAGCTTATTTTAACCACCCTCTTTAAAAAAGAAAAAGTCGATATAACTTTTGAATAAAACAAAATATTTGAAAAATTCAAGCAGGATTTAATAAAACACTTTCCTATCTTTACAACAAATATAATTTTGAATTTAAAACTAACATATTTATAAACTTAAAAACTAAAATTAAGAAAACATGTATTTTTGTAGTCACAGCTTATTTTAACTGGCTTATTGTAAGACCTGTTTCCAATAACTATTGTTTGCAGTTATGTTTTCAATTATTTATATAAAATTTTAGTGTGATTTTTATATAATGGACCGACGTACAACAACTCGCCATTATAAAGATGGTCATTCTCGTCGAAAAATTGCTGAAATGGTTTGTTTAAGTGATTCGACAGTGTAAAGTATTATTTATAGATTCAGGCACGGAAACAGAGAAGTCGATAAGGGCAGCAGGAGTTAAAAATGAGTTGGACAAAACTTGCAGTGTAGAAACAATTCGCCGTGTCTTAAAAAACCACGACTTTAATGTTAGAGTAGGCCGAAAAAACACTTATAAATAAAAAGAAGCACGCAGTACGACTAAAATTCGCTAAAGATCACATAACCAAAGACTTAAGATTTTGGGATAGTGTGATTTTTACGGATGAATCAAAATTTAACATATTCGGCTCTGTTGGTGAAACTTACGTATGGCGTAAAGCTGCAAAATAAAAACTTAAAACTGTACTGTGTCGCCTGTGTCAAAACAGTTTTAGTATGTTTAAACACAACTGCTAACATAAAAATGCTTTTAAGTATGGCAACCCCAAAATAAAACCTACTACGTTTAAAATTCAACCCTAGTTCTTGACCATACCCAAGAAATGTCGAATTTGATGTGCGCCTGAAAATGCTAGTTTCCGGTCCTTTTGTAATGGTGAAATCGAAGTGTTTATATTATAAAACAAAGCCGCGGATGAAAGAACCAATTTACCAATATAAAAAAAATATCACAATTAATGGCGCCCAACGTGGGGCACGAAAACGAAAACCGATAGCGATCAGGTCTATTTTTGGATAAATGTTAATAACAACGTGGAACACGCCCGAATTAAGTAAGGAATACTTCAGCGATATAGTCTGAGACAATTTGTGGAGATACAACGTTGAGAGCAAAGTTTAGAAAGAGGGTGGAACTAAAAGTAGTCTAGCTTAAAGATCAGTAAATCACGGCATGAAGCGTTATAGCAGGCCGTCCGTTTGCCACTAGCTCCAGTCATATGAAAGCTTTACGGCTAATATGTGTAAGTGTTAAAGGCTTAGTAAATAAGCACTCTAATTGCGACACAGATTGCTGGAATAGCGTAGCATACAATTATTTAGTGCGTCCAGAGAGTATTATGAGAATACTTCTGTTGCCACTATTCAATACATGTTAAATATCAGCTTTCTAATCAACGTGCATCTGTAAAAAATTGTCTGAGTTTTGGCTCGTTTAGTAGACTGATCATAATACTTTGTTTACATCACCACGGATCACACCTCATGTTTTTATGGTTAAATTTTGTTTACTTTCTTCTCAATAAATTGACTAATTTTTTCTGTAAATATTTAACGGTTTAGTAAAACCATTTTGCTTTTTTCATTTTTCACTAACAAAACAGTATCCACAGAATTTATGGAAAAAATTTATTAATTACGTAGTTGTTTGAGGGTTTGGTAAAACTATACCAAAAGCCATTTTTACTTTTTCCATTTTGTATATATTTCTTATTATTATTTAACTTAACAATACAATTTCTACTGAATTGGCTGGTTACTTTTGTATCTTTGTTTCAGGCGAGAAGGTTTTAAAATTTTGGTAAGTTTTGTAAGTTTTTATTCAGGTCATAAGTTTTTTTTTTTAACTGACGCAGTCGTTTCGATTTTATAAGCTGATAGTTACAGGTTAAAGGAGATTTCGTATCCAGTATTTATTTTGGTAGTAGGGATATTAAGTCGATTAATAAATTTCGAAAATGTTCGGGACGCGTTCTAGGAGTCGAATGGAAGGTGAAGCTTCAGCAGCGATGCAATCCACGGCAACGAACACCGCGACAACTGGTACAAAGACAACAACAAGTAGTACAGGAGCGGTTTCAAAACAAACCAACGTTAATACTGGATTAACAGCAGGCAGCAGGAAGACGTTTTAGAAACAAGCGGGGAAAGTATGGCAGGATATAGCACCATAGTCACGCCACCTTTTAGCAGTATCAGTGCAAGAGGAGTCATCGACGCATTTCATCAAGTGAATTAACCGTTAAGACCAACGGCAGGACGTAATATTTTCAAGGAAAAGTTGGAAGAGGAGTGACGTAGGAAGACTTAAGAAACTCCGAAGACAGACTTTTGAGCCTAGTGCCGCGCAAAGTCTCAGCCAAAATGCGACTCACAGCTAACAGAGAGGAGTTACGGGGCAACCTCGAAGTAGTAATGTGTCTTTGCCAGACGTTAGCCAGCCACCACCGTCCATGCCAGACGCATCAAGGCAGCAACTGCAAATCCAACCAATACAAAATCAATTATTTAATCCATAGAACCATGATCTTAATTTTCAGGACAATTATAGAACAGATAATGCAGTTACACCGTCACGTTACAATCAGCAATCAAGCTCAAGTTATGGGATCCGAATAGATAAATGGGGAATAACATTCGATGGTACCAATAAAAATACTACTTGTTTTCCGAGTAGAGACCCTACAGGCAGATTATTGATGCCCATGGAATGAAGTTCTACGATCGTTTCATCAATTACTGAGTGGATCAGCGTGAGATTAGGTCTGGTATCATAGGAGATTTAATAATGTAACTAGATGGAGAGATCTTAAAGCCGCTTTGATCAACCAGTTCCACCGAAATGACAGTGATTTCGGTTCAACGGAAAATTTTAGACCGACGGCAACAAAGCATGGAAACATTTGACGATTTTTATAAGTCTGTGCTTAAGCTGAGGAACCAACTAAGGAATCCTATAGGAGAAAGAGACCTAGTCAGCATAATGAGGGGCAACCTTAGAGCTGCAATGGCCCAATTATTGTTTTCAGTGTCAGCAAGTAGTTTAGCTCAATTTGTCAGGGAAGGCCGAAGGGCGGAGAACTTGTTGAACAGTCAGCGCCTATTTAGCGGGAGACCGTTGCCGAGAAATGTTCACGCGCTGGAATGTGTTTCAGCAAATATCGCAGATTCTGTCAACGTAGACGCCTTAGCCGAGGTAAAGATGCTTACTTGCTGGATTTGATTGTATGGAGGAAACAAGGAGATTATTCTGTTTCAAGTGTGGGCGAGACAACACAGTGACACCTGTCAGGGAAACTGAATTTCAAACGTGCCTCGAGGAGGGATGGAGACACGTTCGTTGAATCCACGTTCCAAAAATCAGTAAGGGGTTCTACAGCAGCAACCAGTACGACAATTAGAGAGACTTGATCTAGTCAAGAAATAGAAAGCGAACCAAAAATTATTCCATGTAAGATAATAGTAAAAAATGAGCATAGCAAACCCAAGGATATAGAAGAGGAAATGAATCGGGTATTAAAACCATTGCACCTGCGATAGCTGGAATATCAGGAGAAAAGAGAAAAAAATTTCAGAACATCTGATAGAATAGGTAAGGCAAAAGAGAGGTGCAACACCAGGAACAACTGAGGTGCGAAATTGAAGAAGCCAGTATTTATCAAGGCCCAGATACCAGAATATATACAACTCTCGAAATTAATGGACAACCAATACAAGGTCTACTTGACAGTGGATCCACTGTAAGTTGTCTTGCCAAGGATTACCTGGATTTTGTGGAAAAGGCAAAGATAGTAATATATCAATTTCAAGCGGAGATTCGAACAACCGATGGGAAGCTGAATCCTATAATTGGATGTATTAGGGCAAATATTACATCTTACCCAATTACAAACTTATTGACTTTTTTTAACACATTCGCTAAAACTTTCTTTGTTTCTCGGCATAGACTTTATAAAAAATTCAACTTGTTAAGGTTTAAGATGAGCACATTATCCACGCAGGGTAGTTGTGCAGGTGATTCATCAGATATGTCGTTCCCGCGATTGCATTGCTTGAATCCCCGGCAGCAGCAACGGTTAGGAGAAGTCATTGAAACATTTCCTTGTGTTACACGTAAGGGGTTAAGGAAAACATCCTTGGAAATACCCCAGATAGACACTGGGGATGCGGTACCAATAAAGGAAAGGGTAGTGCACCCAGTTTCTCCGGCAGCGCAGCACCTGATATATGGCGAACTGAACAGAGTGTTATCTCTGGAAGTAATATAACCGAGTGAGAGCCCATGGAACAACAGAGTAACTTTTGTGCAGAAAGAGGAGCAAGTAAGGATTTGTTTGGACGCAAGAAGGCTGCATGACCTAACTGTTAAGGATGCATATCCGCTCCCTTATGTGGAAGGACTTTTAAGCCGGTTAGGAGATATACACTTTATTTCCAGTATAGATCTGAAGGACGCGTTCTGGCAGATACCACTGGCAGAACAAAGGCGACAGAAAACCGCCCTCACCGTGCCTGGAAGGCCCTTGTACCATTTTACGGTCATGCCTTTTCGGTTGTGCAACGCGGCTCAAAAGTTATGTCGTCTAAACGATCTGCTAGTGGTATCGCCGGAATTTAAAGAACATTTGGAAATACTTGTACAAGTAGCTCTCTGTTTAGAGAAGGCCAAGTTGACAATAAACGTAAGTAAATCAAAATTTTGTTGCAAAGAGCTGAAATATCTCGGATATATTGTCGGTGAAGGTAAACTAAAGCCAGACCCTGCAAAGATACAGGCTATATTAGACTTGAAGTACCCAGCAACACCAAAGCAGGTCCGAAGCTTTTTAGGCACGACGGGATGGTACCGAAGATTCATAATAGCCTATGCGACTATAACGTCACCAATTTCGGATACTCTAAGAAAAAGCAAAAAATTTTATTTTCCTGAGGAAGCTAGAGGCGTTGAATAAATTAAAAAAAGAAATTGACGGCAAGTCCAGTGTTAACACACCTTAACTTTCATAAGACCTTTTTCATCCAATGCGATGCATCTAACGTAGGGGTAGGGGCGGTATTGTATCAGCCAGATGATGAGAGCGGAGAACATCACATTGCATACTTTTTGAAGAACGTTACAGCCGCACAGAAATATTTCTCAGTCACGGAGAAGGAGTGCTTAGCGGTAGTACTTTCAGTGAAGCGATATCGACCTTACGTCGAGTTAATGGAGCTTGTAGTTGTGACTGATCATTCGAGCCTTAAGTGGTTAATGACCCAGCGCGATCTGAGTGGCAGGTTGGCGAGATGAAGCTTGCAGTTCTGCAAAGAACGTGGTGCCCGATACTTTGTCGAGATATGATATGGATGAAATAGAAGTGATGCAGATAAAAGGCGTGGACCTAAAATCTCCAGAATTTCAATCAGACGACTATCTGAAATTAAAGGAGACTATAGAAACCTACCAGGATAGGCTACCTGACATCAAAATTGTAAACGGTTTGGTGTATAAAAGAACAGAGCTATGTGACGAAGATTTGGCAAGAGACAAGCATGCATGGAGATACCCACTTGTTTAACGAAAGAAATAATTATACAGGCACATAACCCGCCAGCAGCAGCACACGGAGGAGTGGGAAAAACAATACCACGTGTTCGCGAGTGGTTCTACTGGCCGCATATGAATGTACAGATACGGGAGTTTGTTAATAGTTGTGACACGTGTAAAGAATCGAAACCATCGAACAGAGTGTTAAAGCCACCGATCGGATAGGAACCAAGTGCAAGCCGACCTTTCCAAAGGATTTACATAGGTTTCTTAGGACCCTACGTGAGATATAAAAAGGGAAACTGCTTTATTTTTATTGCATTTGACTATTTTTCAATATTGTACTACTAAAAGCAATGCCCAAGGCAAACTCAAAGAACGTAGTCAGCTTTTTAATTCAGGAAGTGTTTTATAGCTTGGGAGTCCGGAAACGCTAGTCCCCGATAATGAAAAACAATTCGTCAGTAAGAATTTCACACAACTAATAGACAGTTTTGGTATTAAAAACATGAAAACAGTGATTAATGCACCGCAGGCGAACGCGTCGGAGCAAGTTAATCAATCCATCTTAGCAGCAATCAGGTCATACGTAGACGGAAATCAAAGCTACTGGGATATACATCTGTGCGAGATAGAATTCACTTTGAGATAGGCTGTACACTCAGCGACAGGCGTAACGCCAATCCTTCTGTTGTTCGGCACCAATATGATTACCCACGCATCAGCGTACAAATTGGCAAAGAAGCTTGAGTTAGTTGAAGATTCAGAAAACAGTTTTGAAAATAGAAATGAATTTTTATAACTTATCAGAGAAAATGTCTGGAAGAACCTGAATAGAAACTATGAGGCCAATGCCGCGAGGTACAACACCCGATGCCGAGACACAAGATTTAAGGTGGGTCAGGAGGTATTTCGGCGTAATTTTCAACTGTCCGATTTCACAAAGCAACTTGCAGCCAAATTATGTAAGAGATTTATCAAATGTAGAATGCTAAGCGAGATAGAAAATATGTATGAAAAAACTATTGGAGTATTCCATGCAAAAGGGCTAAACCTAAAGTCAACTAGCACGGTTAGAGCCGTGAGACTTTTATCATTTTAGCAAATATGATTTGGTAATATGTACAAATCTCTAACCCAGGCTAGTGAGTTTGTACTGTTTCGCTTGTGTCAACACAGTTTTAGTATGTGTTAACACTAACTGCTAACATAAAAATGCTCTTAAGTATGGTAACCCCAAAATAAAACCTACTACGTTCAAATTCAACCCTAGTTCTTGACCACACCCAAGAAATGTTAAATTTGATGTGCGGCTGATAATGCTAATTTCCGGTCCTTTTGTAATGGCGAAGTCGAAGTGTTTAAATCATAAAACAGAGTCGCGGATAAAAGAAAAAATTTACCAAAATAATAAAATAAAAATTAAAAGGCTGAATGCTGGCAAAATTTAACGTGTAAGTATAGTGAAAAAAACTTTGCAAACTTAATTCAAGTTAATTGTTGTGAAGAAATTGGTTTTGAAGAAGTTGCAAAGCGTATAAAACGGGTGTGAAGTACAGGCGCATTCTTTTGGGACAGAGAAACCTCAACAGTAAGAAAAGTCTATGTAACGTGAAATCATCAAAATAAATGAAGATAGTTACATAAATTAAACGTTTAATAAATTGAAAGTTTTCACTTTTAAATCGTTAAAAATGAATTAAGATGAGATGTAGAAAATGGCGTTGTTTAAGATGGGAAAAGTTTGGACAAAAATTGGTTAACGTGGCAGCAAAAATAAAGTTAACAAAAAAAATTAGAAGAAATAATATTAGAAAATTGAAAAATTGTGAACGGATCGTGAACGGATTGTGTCGTGAGCAGGTCCAGCAGGATTGGAAGTGCGTGGCACCAGCTTACAAAAGTAGCAAAAATAAAACGGCAAAGATTTAACGTGATGCACAGCAACAGCAAAAATTATCATGATCCCGTTACATCATTTTTAAACAATAAATATAACCTCAGCCGACCACCATATTGAATTCATATAGACACAACAATAGTGTAGTATATGTGCACTTATGCGCAACACTGTAATAATAGGTATATGCTCGTAGACATATGAGCAAGACTGTATGCAACATAAATCCAAAAATACAAATTGTTCAAATAAAAATTAATCAAAAGAAATTTATGTATGGTCAGCAGAAAATGCAAGTTCAATGTATAAGTATATTTTTTTTTTTTTGATCGTGAGAATTTGGATATATTGAATATACAGCAATATTTTGAAAATGATGACTACTATAAAATTGTACTATATAAGCCGTTATTTTTATTTAATAAAGACAGAATTAATTTGCAATTAAAATAGACTTAATTCTCACAAAAATGGCATTTTGATGCTCGGAAGCAAAACGGCAGAAGTGCTCAGTATTACTTACCTTGAAACTTAACTATAACACTGAACATATTACATGGCGATCCTGCCAAATTTTGAAAAGGATCCTCCTAAATTTTGAAAAGGATCCTGGTCCTTAAAAAGATCCATTAATACACATACTAAATGACTACACAGAAGGAAATAAACGACATTTTTAAAAAATGGGAGGAATACGTTCCGGAACCAATCAATAACAAGAAGACAGATACACCCTACCCACACATATATTCTAAGACCAAAAAACGTCGGACCGAAGCCTTTGACCATCGAGGAATACGGGGAAAGGCAAAAGAAAAAGACGACATCAGCCATCATCGAAAAAGAAATAAAATTATCAAACCTCAAAAAGAGAGGTGGAAGAAAAAGACGCTTTCAGGCCAAGTGCAAATTGAGACAAAATATAATACCAATAAGTCAAGGAAAACAGAAACAAATACTAATAGAAGAACTTAAAAAATTAAATTCCGAAGGATAGAAGAAATTCTAAGAGATGCACACGTTGGAACTAACAGAAGAAGATAGATTCAAGACAATATTAAAAAACATGGAACAATCAATGGGGATAAACGACGCGAAAATAGAAGGTAATGCAAATGCATACGCCATTAATGACAAAAAAATTACAATAAGCCAGGAAATAATAATAGTACTTTTAATTATCTTACTTTTAATTGGATTGTGGAAATTAACAAGAAATTACATAAAAAAGGAAATTGTTAGTAATAGGGTACAAAATGTATAATATAAGATGAATTAAATAAAATATTTTATATAAAATAATTATTGTAAATGGAAGAAATAAACAGGGAAATAGAAAATAATTACAAATGCAAAAAAATCAGGTAGTAGAAAATACACCAAAGAAACTGTTATACAAAAAATAAAATTAATTAAACAACTAAGTAAAAAATATGGTAAATTAATTGCGATTCTACCAAAAATAGAAAGAGAAACAAAAATTAATCAACTCAAAGAATTAAAGCAGAGAACATTGGATAGTATTATAGGAAACAGTAAAGAATTCTCTAGTGAAGAAAAATCAGAATTAGAATCAATGTCTAACGAAAACACATTAGAGACAAACATGTCTAATTTCAACAGTTAACAGGTATCGGATATGATCCCGACATTTGATGGAAGGGCAAAACACCTCGAAACACCTTTATCAATGGTCACACTAGTTTATGATGATTTAAATGTGCAAGGAAATGATAGCAATGAAAATGAACGATAGGGTCAGAGATATTCTAAAAATAGAACAAAACCAAGAACATTGGACGAATTAAAAGCCTCTTTGACTAAAAATTTTAAGTCTACAAAGACTTGCTGTCATTTTGAACTGAAAAATATTAGGCAAAAGGATAATGTATTAAACTATAAAGAAAAATAAATTTATTGATTGCAGAGTTAACAATAGCTCAAATATCAGAACTGGGAGAAAATACAAATGAAATATCCCGCTCTTTAATTAAGAAACTTAATGAAAGACTAGCACTAGAAGTTTTTCAGGAAGGTCTGTATGAGCAGATACGTATAGCAGTTATGGCAGCCCAACCAAAGACTTTATCCCAAGCTTACGAAATTGCTGGTGCACAAGAAAGATCATTACACCTATCAGATACATTTAAAACCCTATAAATAAATAGAAATAATAATCAAAATATAGAAATTATGAGCAACAATAATTCAAGACAAAAAAATTTTATAGTCAAAACAGTCGCAACAATAATAACAATAACAGATACAATAATCGCAACAGAAATGACAGAAACTATAAAAACAACAATAATAGAAATGTTAACATTTACAACAGGAATCCAAATAACACCAACAGTAGATACAATACAAATAACGCTCACAAACGAAGAAACCCTGGAGACTCAAAACGAATCTCCAGAAAGGGAAAATTACAGATTCACACTATTAATCCTAACACTTCAAACTTTATATACCTATCTATCAAAAACCTGACTTACAAACTGACTTTCTTATTAGATACTGGTTCTGACATATCCCTTTGCAAAGAAAATGTTATACACGGATACAATATATTTGAACAAGATATTTTTAAACTAAATGGCATAACTAAAGGATATACGGAGACTCTTGGATCGACGGAATTAGAAACAGTACTGGGAGAACATTGCTTCAAACATAAACTTAACTAGTGAACAATGACTTTCCAGTAAACACAGACTGTATAATAAATTACGATACACAAACTATAAGTGCTTACATAAATGAAGACAGTATCATTCCGATAGAAACCAATGCAAAACATTTAAGAAGCGTTACTATACCACCAAGAAGTGAAAAAAAATTAAAAATCAATATTGAAATAGGCAAAGATAGCGTAGTATGCAGCAAAGAAATAGAAAACGGAGTTTTCGTTGCAAACACGATAATACCTAAATATGGTAATCGCCACATTAAAATTTTAAATACACTAGAAACACCCATACGATTGTCAGATCTTAAACTAGCTACAATACCCTTACAATACTATAACATTTATAGAATAAATCATTTGGACAACAAACGTTATTCAGAAAATAGATTTCAGGAATTACTAAAAACAATTAAATTCGAAGACTTTGACGACAAAAAGCGGAAAACTTTATACGACATATAAAAACAATACCAAGAAATATTTCATTTAGAAGGAGAATCCTTAACCACTAACAACTTTTACAAACAAAATATAGAACTAAACGATAATACCCCAGTATACATAAAAAACTACCGTTTACCACATTCACAGTTAAATGAAATAGACAGACAAGTACAGAAACTACTACAAGACAATGTAATAGAGCCATCAATTAGTCCATACAACTCTCCTTTATTATTACTTCCTAAAAAGGACAAGATAACATAAAGAAATGGCGTTTAGTTGTAGATAACAGACGTTTAAATGACAAAATAGTAAACGACAAATTCCCCCTAACAAGACTAGAAAACGTTTTAGACAAACTAGGACGAGAAAATTTTTTTTCGACTCTGGATATGACAAGTTCGTTTCATCAGATAGAACTAGATACAAATTCAAGAGCAGTTACAGCATTTTCCACTAACAGCGGTCACTACCAATACAATATGTAGATGATATAATTATTTTTGGATGCAGCCTTAAACACCACAATGAAAATCTCATAAGAGTATTTGAAAGACTAAAACAGTAAAATTTAAAACTAAATGCTGAAAAATGTTGCTTCTTAAAACCAGAAGTCCTATATTTAGCACTTCTTATTACAAAAGACGGTATAAGAACCGACCCAGCAAAATATGAAATTATTGAACAGTATCCTATTCCAAAGAATTCTGATGAAGTTAGAAGATTTATAGCCTTCTGTAATTACTATAGAAGATTCATTCCAGACTTTGCTAAAATAGCAACTTGCCTAAATAATTTATTACAAAAGAAAGTTAAATTTGAATGGACAAAAGATTGTCAAAAAGCATTTTAGACATTAAGAGACAAACTAAAGAACCCACCTGTATATTGCAATATCCTGATTTTGAGAAACTTTTTATACTGACCACAGACGCCTCAAACGTAGCTTTAGGAGCAGTACTCTCACAAGGAGAAATTGGTAACGACTTGCCTATATCATATGCAAGCAAATCTTTAAACAAACATGAAAGAAATAGGTCAGTTATTGAAAAGGAACTATTAGGAATTCATTGAGGAATACAATTTTTTATACCATACCTGTATGGCAGAAAATTTACTGTAGTAACAGACCATAGACCCCTTATTGCACTATTCTCGCATAATATGAGTAATCCACCTTCAAAATTGACCAGAATTCGACTTGAATTATCAGACTATGACTTTGATATTATATATGTATAAAAAGGGAGCAAATAACACTAACGCAGACGCGTTATCTCGTATTGAAATAAACTCAAAAGTATTAAAAAATGATTCCACTCTGTAATGATGAAAAAAAAGAAAAACTCTGGCAATAACACATAGCATGCTTAATAAGAATACTAAAAATAAAGAAGATAAAATTAATATAAAGAACAAGAAAATGAATTACATATCTCAACAGGAGACTGATCACGTCCATATAAAAATAAAATTTATATATGAAATTAATGATAATAATAATCTGCAGAATGAATATAATGATAAAATTACACGCGTGATATGCAATGAAAGCGAAAATCCAATGCTTTCAGAAACATTTATGGAGAAACTTTTATTGAAAATTAAGAAATTGAAGAATAAAAAGTACGTACCATATGATAGTGATGAAATATTTAGATATATACCGGTGGAAAAGTTGAAAGAAGAATATAATAAATTAGAAAATAATGACGTCAATATAATTATATGCAGAATGCCAAAAATAGTAAATGATAACATAAAACAGTACAGATTAATAGAAGAATTTCATAATTCACCTTATGGTGTACATTTCGGAATAAGAAAGACATTAAGAAAATTAAAACAGCGATTTATTTGGAAAAAACATGAACAAAATGGTTAAAAAACTATGTAAGAACATGTGAATCGTGCCAAAAGAATAAGCAAGTAAGGCATACAAAAGAACCTTTTTCAGTAACAGATACACCATCAAGTAGTTTTGACATTGTAGTAATGGACACAGTTGGACCACTAAGACCGTCAGAGGACTTTAGATACATACTTACAATGCAATGTGAACTGACGAAATATGTGATAGCTTACCCGATTAAATCCAAAGACGCCAAACTGTAGCAAAAACCCTAGTAGAACAAGTGATTTTAAAATACGTGTTGAATAAAAAACCAAGTTTTAAGAGCAAATTAAGATGTCGCTTTAAAATTCTGAAAGCGAACTCTTTATTAAATATACTTTGTTTTAATTCATTTTACTTTATATTTTGTTTTACCTTAGTTTATCCAAATATTTGTAATTTATAGAATAATATTTTAAATATGGCTTACAATATCAAGCTTTAGATCTTTGTTTAAAAATGAGTCATGCAGCATTTACATATACATATTTTTACAGTGTTAGATAAGTATTTTATATTCATAGTTGCAGTAAGCGTTACCTCATTAAATTTTTAAGTAAGCTTTAATTTTTAACTTTAATAAAAGGTGAATAAATATCTGTCGGTAACAATTCTCCCCCCAGTAAATCGTATTATTGGCGGATTTACTCAACCGTATTACCGATGTCTAAAACTGCTAATTTTACTGCAGGCCTCTCCACAATGCCATTAAGAGTTTTGATTCTGGCTCTTCGGACTTGACCGTCTTTTGCTTTTACAACTTCAATTATCCTTCCCTTAGTCCAGGTATTTCTGCTAGCACTCTCGTCCACAATGAGCACAACATCACCTACTTTGATTGGTATAACACTTTGCGACCATTTATTGCGCCTAGTAAGGGTTGGTAGCATCTCTTTTACCCAACGACGCCAAAAACAATTAGCAAATATCTCGCTTTGGCGAAGACACATTCTGTAATCAATTTTTTCTACTTCAGAGAATGGCTTAGCACCATTCGAACTTCCCAAAATAAAGTGATTCGGAGTAATTGCTTCCTGGTCGTCGCTTTCGAGAGACACGTATGTAAGTGGTCTTGAATTTACTATCATTTCAACTTCCATTAGTGATGTTCTCAAACTTTCATCGGTAAAATTTTGGGATGGGCAAATTTTGTATAAAATGCTTTTAATAGACCTTATAAGCCTTTCCCACGCTCCCCCCATGTGTGGGGCTGCTGGTGGATTAAATCTCCAAGATATACCCTTGTATGCCATATCGGCTTGTACTTTATCAAAATTAATATTTGCCAACTCATCTCTTAAAAATTTTTCAGCGCCACGAAAATTAGTTCCATTATCGCTAAATATTTCAGCCGGTACTCCACGTCTAGCTATGAAATTTCTTAAACACAAAAGAAATGAATCGGTTGAGAGACTATGGGCGATCTCGATATGAATTGCTCTGATGGTAAGGCATGTAAATATCACTCCCCATCGTTTAAGAGACTTCCTTCCAAATTTGACTGCTATCGGGCCAAAATAGTCTGTACCAACGTACGTAAAAGGCCTCTGAAAAGCTGCAAGACGTGCTCGCGGCAATGGGGCCATCTGCGGTGAAACCGGTTTTGCCATTTCGTTTTTACAGAGCTGACAACTTCTGCGTATACTCTTGTATGCCACTCTAAGCCTAACGATAAAATAAACTTGGCGAATTTCATTCAAAATAGTTTCATGGTTCGAGTGATGGAATGCAAGGTGATAGTTCATAATAATTAACTGTGTAATGTGATGACTTCCTGGCAACATAATAAGATTTCTTTGAGGTCCACAAATTGCTGCCGCATATTGAGCTCTGTTTTTTACTTTTATGATTCCATCATCGTCGATATAAACATTGAGTTTGTCACAAAAGCTGCCCTTAGCAACTTTTTTACCAGCTTTAATTGCGTAATACTCTTCTGCAAAGGACGATATTTGAACCACCTTATATATTATATTTTTGGCTCGATTAAGATGGGATACAAGCAATGTTCTAGTTGGTTCTCGTCTTTTAACTTTCTGATAGCATCGCTCTACAAAAAGTAACCAAATACCCACAGCTCGATAAAGTCTGAACCAGCTAGAAAAATAAAGAGCGTTAATTGAAATATCATTTAATTTACTGTGAATATTTAGATAACGTGGTCGAATTTCTGAATTTGCTATTTCTAAAATATCTTCTTTAACAGGGTTTTCATTTTTGGGCCATTCATTTTCCGGTTTCTTTAACCACGAAGGGCCGTTAAACCACTCATTGTAAGTGTCATTTGGTGGTCTAAATTTGGTGGCATAATCTGCAACATTAATCGAACTAGGAACCCACCTCCAATCTGTAGGGCTTGTATATCTTAAAATCTCAGCAGTACGGAACATGACGAATTGCTTGTATTTTCGAGGATCACCTAAAAGCCAATTTAGAACTGTTTTAGAGTCAGTCCACATAACTCTTCTATCTAACGTTATATGGTGAGAGGTAATTGTTTTCATTAGCCTTGTACCAATGACTGCAGCTTGCAATTCGAGTCTTGGCACTGAAACTGGCCGAAGTGGAGCAACCTTTGATTTCGCAGCAACAAATTTTGTTTCAACATTACCTGCATATTCAATGCGAAAATAGGACACAGCAGCATAAGCGTCCTCACTTGCATCCACGAATGTATGTAATTCCGCTATATAGTTTTGTCGTAAAGCCAAGGAGTAGCAACGAGGTATAGATACTGCAGTAACTGTAGGTAAATACGTAAGCCAATTTTTCCACTTCCGATAAAGCTCATCATTAATAGCTTGGTCCCAAGCAATTCCAGTTCGCCAAATTTCTTGCAATATAACTTTAAGATATGATAAAAAACATGCCACAAAGCCAAGTGGGTCAAAAACCGACATTAATACTTGCAGTATTTCCCTTTTAGTAGGTACTATCTCTGAATTTAAAATTGGTCGCTTGAGTCTGACAAATTTTAAATTTATTTTGAATACGTCATTTTTCGGGTCCCAATACAGACCGAGAATCTTCTCCCAATTTGAGGAATTTTCGTTGCCTTCAAAGGTTTTATTTTCTAGATCTTTATTTTCACCCAATTTGTTTAACACATCGACAGAATTTGACGACCAATTACGCATTAAAAAACCACCCTTACCATGGACTTCACGAACTTGTAATGCTAAATCGATTGCTTCCTCGGATGTGTTTGCTGAATCAATAAAGTCATCGACGTAGTGCTGCATCGTTATCGCATCGATAACCCTTTTATTTTTACCAAATTTCTCTGCATTTTTGTTACGAATGTAATGTGATATGAAAGGTGAACATGACGCACCGAAAGTCAGAACATTTAGTTGATAAACAATTATTGATCCAGTTTCATCCCACCATAGAAAACGTTGTGAACAAGCATCCTCCTCTCGAACTTTTATTCTGTGAAACATCTCGGCTATGTCTCCGCATATAGCTATGGCGCCCATACGAAATTTAAATAAAATGTTTATTAGTGGTATAAGTAGGTCAGGCCCCTTCATTAAAAAGTCGTTAAGCGCAAATTTCCCTGACTTTGCTGCAGCATCCCAAACAAGTCGTATTTTGTTAGGTTTGTTAGGGTTTTTAACAATAAAGGTCGGCAGATACCAGATTTTACCCCCACTTTCTGTTAGAGCACTATTTGGTAGTCTTACAGCGTAGTTTTTCTGTTCTAGATTAAGAATTTGGTTCTTAATATTTTCAGCCAATATTGGATCTTTGTTAGTCTTTTTTTGGATACACTGTAACCGTCTCATCGCTGTTTGCAAACTATTTGGCAATTCAGGATTATCGCATTTCCAAAGCAGACCAACCTCATATCGCCCATCATTAAATCTACAGGTTTCTTCCAATATTTTAATAGCTTTTTGGTCGTCCTCTGAGTAAGGCTCCTTTTCTGGGAAAGAAATACCCATATTTTCGTCAGAAAAGAACTTTTTGACAACGTCATGAATCTTCTCATCTGTGCCGCAAATACACTTATGATAATTTATTTTACCTCTTACGTTAGCGTCTCCACCAAAAAGTGTCCAACCCAATCTAGTTTTACAAGCCACAGGTTGTTGCCAGTTACCTTCACATATACGAATTGGTGTTATTAAATTCGGGTTATTAACACCAATTATCATCGACGGAACAACATTGAGATAACTTTTAAGTGGAATGTTTTTAAGGTGAGGATATTTTTCTTTAATTTTTTCAGCAACCATATTCTCGGCAGATAAACTTAAATGTTTTACTGTATAAATATTGTTTATGGGATATATTTTGGAGTGTGGATTTGACGACGAAATTTTCAAATTAAATCTTTGAGAATTATTTTCATATCGCGATATATCACCAGTCCACCGAATACAAAGTGGATCTTTTATACCACACGCATCTAAATTATCAGCAACCCTCTCTTCTAATAAAGTTAAAGATGAGCCATCATCCATTAGGGCATAAATATTGACTGATTTTTTGTCGTTATATAAAGTAACTGGGACTACTCGGAAAAATCGTTCATCAAAGGAATTGTGACTATTTAGTGCGCTTTCAGTACCATCAGCTAGTTGTTTGTAGTTGTGCAGTAAAGAATTGTGATGCACACCACACCCGTCTATATCACACTGCTTTTGGAACCAACACCTACGTCGGTGTTTACCCAGACACATACGACATAAATTTTTAGATTTTACTACATCCCATCTTTCCGCTACCGTCATGTCTATAAATTTCGAACATTGAGGTACTTTGTGAAATTCATTGCATACTAAGCACTGCTGTTGTTTCTGTGCAGCAGGGTTTATGTGTGCATTAAGGTGCCCTTGTTTCGATGTCTTGCTGTTGTTCTCAAATACTGGTATGGTAACGCGGCATGTAGCTTCAGCGATTGTATACAACCAGTTCGAAAAATCCAGCAAATTCGGGCGAGCGATATCCGTAGCAAATAAAGCCCACTGCAGCAAGGTGTCAGCTGGTAACTTCTCCACTAGTTCCTGTAAAAGAGTAGGATTGATTAAATAGTCATCTAATTTTGAGGCACGTATGGTGGCGCATATATTCTTTACTGCAAATGCAAATTCTACCACAGCTTCAAGTTTACCCTTTTGTAGCGTAATTTTTCTCACCTCGTCGATTAAATTTTTTAACACACACTCAGGCCTACCAAAATACATTTTTAATGTTCTTATAATATCCGGAACCATATCTGGCAACATTAAGCAGTTTCGAACAGCATCTCGTGCCTTTCCATGTAAACATTTTTGTAGCCTAATGAGGTTCTCCTCTTTACTATAACCAGCAATACTAGTACTCTGCTCAAATGCACTGAAAAATATCGGCCACTCTCTGGGGTCACCATTAAATGCTGGTAAATCTTTTGAAATCGACTGCCGTGCCATAACTTGTGCAGTTGTAATCTTATCAAACTCATTATTCGTATTATTTATTTTTGTGCTTTGACAAGCAGATGTATTGTTGTTTTGATAAGTAACGTGAGGTATGTTGAGTGGGCGATTATTGACAGATGGTGTGGGGATGGTGAATGTCTGTGCTAAGCATTCACAATGACGATGTTGTTCATTGTTAATTGCATTAGACGACTGGTATAAACTTTTATTATGACAATTATGACGTAATTGTGAGTTTATATTAACTGATTGTTCTTCGTTTAAATTACTTTGCATTGCATTTATACTCACAGTTTGATGGCAGTTTTGCATGCTCGATGGAGTGCAACAATTACTACTACCGTTTACTGGCCTAGTATTGACAAAGCGACTGGAGTTAGGAATTGACTGAGACTCAATATTAGAAGAACGCAGCACAACATATTTACGTTGCAGATATTCTTGCCTCAATTGCATTTCCTCTTCAAGTTGCTGCAACTGAAGTCGTGTTTCTGCGCTTATATTTAAATGCATGGAAGGTATAAGTGACGCATTCGTTGTATTGATGATGCTTTGTTGGGGTTGTATTGTAACCTCGGGTTGCATTGTAGTACTTGTCATCTCCTGCGTCGAACTCAGTTCAATCAGGTTCGGTTCGAAATGTTCTTGTTGTTCAACACATTTTTGGCAGATCCAAGTAAAAATATCAACGCTATCATGCATGTTGACACAAGCGAGATGGTAACTTCCAAGACATTTTGAGCATGTAACCATACTGTCATCAAGGTGGTCAGTGCATAATGTGCAGCTTGTGTTTAAATTTCTTAATGTTGACATATTTGTAAGAATTTTAAAGATTTGTTGAATAAAAAACCAAGTTTTAAGAGCAAATTAAGATGTCGCTTTAAAATTCTGAAAGCGAACTCTTTATTAAATATACTTTGTTTTAATTCATTTTACTTTATATTTTGTTTTACCTTAGTTTATCCAAATATTTGTAATTTATAGAATAATATTTTAAATATGGCTTACAATATCAAGCTTTAGATCTTTGTTTAAAAATGAGTCATGCAGCATTTACATATACATATTTTTACAGTGTTAGATAAGTATTTTATATTCATAGTTGCAGTAAGGGTTACCTCATTAAATTTTTAAGTAAGCTTTAATTTTTAACTTTAATAAAAGGTGAATAAATATCTGTCGGTAACAATACGGTTTGTTTAACATTCTCAAAATAGATAAAGGTACTGAATTTACGAATGAGTTAATGAGAGACATTTGTGTGTTATTAAAAATAAAACAGAGTTTCTCGACGCCTTACCGCCATGAAACCTTGGGAACAGTAGAACGCAATCACCGTGTTCTAAATGAATATTTTCTAAACTTTGTGGAAGACAACAATTGGCTTTCAATACAATTCCCAATGTAGATACAAATTATACACCATTCGAACTGGTATATGGGAAACTTCCTAGACTACCAGGTGACGAATTGAGTGAGCCCAAAAAGATCTACAATTTAGAAAATTACTTAAATCAACATAAAATTAGACTTCGTTTTTCTTTGCAAAAAGCTAGAGATATAATAATAAAAGTAAAGAATAAGAGAAAATTAGAATAAAAAAAAGACAAAACAGAATAAGACTAAATATAGGAGACCTAGTTTTGGTAACAAACGAAAACAAAAAAAAAAAACTAGATCGACCATACAAAGGTCCGTATAAAGTACTGGATATATATGAACTAAATGTAATTATAGAAATAGATAAAACAAAAGTTAAAAGTATACGTAAAAACAATTTGAAAAGTTTATTTCTTAAGTAAAGTAAAAAAAATTTTTTTAATACAGCAATCTTTAAAATTTTATTTCATAAGTAAATATATATAATTAGATATTAAGAATCCTTCAACACATAAATAATAAGAATATTTTTATACCATTTTTTTATTTTTAATAATACCCAAAACCAAAAAAGGCGAGGGTGTAGTGTATGTGCACTTATGCGCAACACTGTAATAATAGGTATATGCTTGTAGACATATGAGTAAGACTGTATGCAACATAAAACCAAAATACAAATTGTTCAAATAAAAATTAATCAAAGGAAATTTATGTATGGTCAGCAGAAAATGCAAGTTCAATGTATAAGTGTATTTTTGTTGATCGTGAGAATTTGGATGGTAACAAAAAACCATTTAAATTATTTTATTGGATATACAGCAATATTGTGAAAATGATGACCAGTACAAAATTGTACTATATAAGCCGCTACTTTCTGCTTCTGCGGCCTTACTCCTCCGCCTGTCACAGAAAGGAGAGGATATTGTTGTGGTCCAGGAACCATGGGTTATTAATGATCGGGTTTCTGGACTATCTATGGATGGCTACAAAACTGTCTACGTCACAGGTCAAGGTAAACCCAGGGCCTGTATTATGATTAAGTATAATATTAACGCTTTCTTTCTTCGCAGATTCAGTGACAGAGACAGCGTTGCCATAGCAGTGGAGACGGGCTCGAAGGATGTCTGGGTGGTCTCCAGTTATATGGCCCATGATCATGGTAATTCTCCACCACATGATCTGCTAAAGCTTCTGGTTACAGAGGCTAACAACAGTCAAACGCCGGTCATCATTGGGGCCGATGCTAACGCTCATCACCATATGTGGGGCAGCACGGATGTCAATGAACGGGGTGAGTCTCTTTTTGATTTTATATTATTGCATGACTTAAGTATTGTCAATAGGGGAACCGAGCCTACCTTCGTCACTTCGAGTAGAAGGGAAGTTCTCGATCTTACCTTGACAGGTGGTGGCTGGTCTGATATTGTCAGAAATTGGAGTGTCTCTCAAGAGTGCTCCTTTTCTGATCATAGGTATTTATCCTATAAGTTAGATCTAGGATCAGTAGGTTCCGGAGTGTCTCACTCCTACATAAATAGGAAACAAACAGACTGGAATAAATTTCGGTCCATTTTAGAGCTTGGCCTAAGGCCTGCTCCCTTCAAGATTAATGACCACTGCGATATTGATCGGGCGGTTGAATTCTTGACCTTGCAGATATGCTCTGCGGCGAAAGCGGCCTGCAATCCACCGAAGCCAAGGGGTAAACCGAAACCCCCTTGGTGGAATACGGAGATTGCAGAGTTACGCAAGGAATGTAGAAGACTCTTTAATAGGGCCAAAAATAGTGGAAACTGGCTGCCCTACAAGGATAAACAAAGGGAGTTTAAGTATGCCATGCGTAGATCCAAAAGAGCCTCATGGAAAACTTTCTGTGGCAACATAGAAAGCTCGTCCGAAACCAGCAGGCTACGCAGGATTCTTAGCACGTCCCCGAGAATTATTGAGAGTATTCAGAAGCCGGACGGTAAATGGACGGACTCTGTAATCGATACCTTGGAGACGCTGCTTGATACTCACTTCCCTGGTAGTGAAAGGATAGACGAAGCGATGGGGATTGTGAATTCCGCGTCGGTTTTTCCACCCACTTTCCGGGTGACCAATGCTCACTTAGAGTGGGCCATCATGTCGTTTGATGCCTTTAAGTCTCCTGGAATTGACAATATCATTCCAGCGGACTTGCAACATGGCATGGACCTTATTAAACCATGGCTATTGCAAATCTACAGTGCTTGCCTGGAAAATACTTACATGCCCGAGTTGTTTTCATCCCTAAAGCGGGGAAGACATCTCCTATTAAACCCAAGGACTTAAGGCCCATAAGCCTGTCGTCCTTCTTACTCAAAACGCTGGAAAGGATTCTTGATCTTGAGATCTACACGAAAGGGAAATCTGTGGAAACAGCGCTGCATGTGTTATTATCCGATGTTGAAAAGTCCCTTTCAAATAAGGAATTTACACTTGCAGTGTTTCTTGACATAGAAGGAGCTTTCAATAACGTCTGCCCTAATGCCGTTATAAAGGCCCTCTTGGATCTCGATCTTGATGCAAATCTGGTGGGATTCATTGCGCAACTACTGAAGACACGTATCATCACGTCCTTGAGAAATGATCACGTTGAAAGGGTAGTGAAAAGAGGCACTCCACAAGGTGGCGTATTGTCTCCCCTCATCTGGAATCTGGCAGTCAACACGCTGCTACGGCGACTGGACCAAACTGGTAATAGGGTGATAGCTTCTGCTGATGACATTGCTATCGCAGTCTCTGGGAAGTAACTGACAACACTCACAGAACGGATGAACTATTCGCTTAATGTTCTGTCTCAATGGTGCTGCGATTTTGATCTTGCTGTTATGCTCTTCACACGGAGATATAAGTTCCCGAATTTTACTGCACCTAGGCTGAATGGCATTGTGCTTAGTGTAAGTAAAAGTGTGAAATACCTTGGGGTAATACTTGACCCCAAACTTCAATGGAAGGCAAACATTGCAGAAAGAGCTCGGAAGGCGACCTGTGCGCTCTATCTCTGTCAGAGAGCTCTAGGACCAAGATGGGGCCTTCAGCCTCGAATCATCTCCTGGCTCTACAAGGCAGTTATAGAGCCAAATATTCTATATGGAGCTGTGTTTTGGTGGCCCGCTCTTGAGAGATTGGTCAACCAAAAGCCTCTTGATAAAGTCAGGAGAACAGCCGCCATTTTGATTACTGGGGCTCTTCGAACTACTTCGACAAAGGCTCTGTTTGCTCTTCTCCACTGGTTACCCACCAAACTTGTGGCATTGCAACAGGCTAAATGCTGTGCAGCCAGACTTAATGCCCTCTCACGCTGGCTCAGGCTGGACATAGGGCACTCTAAGATTATCGATCGGGATGTTCCACTGCCATCAATGGTGGACTACATCTCTTCTACTCCCGCTCTGGACCACGGGTTTCGAATCCATATTCCAAATAGGGAGACTTGGGCCCGTAACGAAGTGGTCGTGAGTGGTACTGTCGACATCTACACCGATGGCTCGAAACTGGACGACAGAGTCGGTTGCGGAATCTTCTCCAATCATCTTGGTCCCTCAGACTCCCTGACTACTGTAGCGTCTTTTAAGTCGAGGTAATGGCCATTCTGAAAACATCCGAAATAGCGCTCGGGGACGATCTTTCTGGTCATGCTATTCGGATATTTTCGGACAGTCAGGCGGCAATCAGGGCGCTTGCTGGTGCATATAGTACATATAAGCTAGTCCTGAGTTGTCGCTCATTACTGAACACTTTATCGGAGCGATCACAGATTGACCTGTTTTGGGTCCCTGGCCACAGGGATATCCAGGGCAACTGTGAGGCCGATGATCTCGCAAAACGGGGCACATTGCTTCCTAATGTCTCCCCGCTACCAGACATTGGAATTCCTCTGGCAACTGTGAAAATGGCCATAAAGAACCACTATCTAAATTTGGCTCGCAAATTATGGGTAGATGAAAGTTCCTGCTGTGTCTCCAGACAACTGTGGACTACACTGGACCTCAAGCGGACCAGGCAGCTGCTCAAACTGGACAGAAAATCCATAAGTATCACGGTCTCTGTACTTACTGGACACTGTCTAATAGGTAGGCATGCGGAAAGACTTGGTCTGCCTTTTAATGATTTCTGCCGCAGTTGTGGCTCGGAGGATGAGGAAGAGACCGTACTGCACCTCCTGTGCCACTGTCCATCCCTGGCTCGAAGAAGACTAAGAATTCTGGGCTCTCCTTTCTTTGGAACTCTGACGGAGCTATCATCCCACTCTATAAGGGACATAGCGAAGTTCATCCGTGAATCCTCATGGTTCTCGGCTGGGTAATGGGAGTCATGCCGCCTTCTTTGTGGTATCACAACGGGCCATTCGTTTGTGCTCAAGTGAGCTTCGTCGCGAGAGGCTGCCACTCCTAACTAACTAACTAACTAAGCCGCTACTTTTATTTAATAAAGACAGAATTAATTTGCAATTAAAATAGACTTGTTAATTCTCACAAAAAGGGCATTTTGATGCTCGGAAGCAAAACGGCACAAGTGCTCAGTAATACTTACCTTGAAACTTAACTATAACACTGAACATATTACACTCTCTTAAGCACATTATAGTTAGGCCTTTAGGGAGCATGTTCAGTAATTTATAAATAAACTTTTTACATAATAAATAGAAGGCATATCATCTTATATATATTGGCCTTGTTGTTGATGAAATAATCATTTAGATAACAGTTTAAAATCGTTTGATTTTCGTATATTTTGTACGCAGTAATTCTTTTGCGTGATCTGAAATCACAATGACAAAAAGTAATTTACAGAACAGACCTGTAGTGCGATTCACTGAATTTAAACAATATGACAAAAGCTATATATGTCGATATTTTTTTCAGACTAACGACAGTAGACATCTTTAGTTTTGTATTTACGCAAATTGAAATTGAATGGCATCTCCATCAACATATAAACGAAAAAAGGCAAAAGGTAAGAGTAAAGATATGTGAATTCAAGCGAGGAACATACATGAGTTTATTTCTTGGATGACAATTTACACACAAGAATTCGTATTTTCTAATATGCATGTATATAGAATGACAATTAGAAAAGTATAATAATTGTTCTACTTGTTGAGTTGCGATTACCACCTCTTAAATATGTTCAAGACACAAGTTTATGTGCAATTTTTGTTGTCGGTTGTAAATTATTGTGTTCCATACCGCAAAATTAAAAAAAATGAGATAAGGGCGGTTTCATGATAAACTTTTGGACATCAGCCGATATGTGTAATCGATTGTCTGATATCACTAAGAGTTTTCGAGATACGAGACATTGACTTTATCCTATACAACATTTAACTGATACGGTTCATAAGTTATTATGTTCCATGTTCAAAAAAATGTGCATATAGACCAAAAACGTGAGAAAAATACTTAATAAAAAAAATTGCTTATATTGTTCTATATGCAATAAATTTTATTTTATTTATTTGTAATGTTCTTTACTTTGCTCTTATTTCACATTCCTTATAAAAATGTAATAAAATGAAAAGGAGAAAAATACTTCATCATTTGTTTTTAGTGCCTTTTGCATTTATTGCTTTTGATCTTTTTGTTTTTCAACTAATAGCACTTGTATTTATTTTAATTTACCGTTAATAAAAATAAGTTAACTTTTGTAGCATACCTACTAAACTAAAAGAATTTGAAGTTGAAATCAGTTTTTGGGACTTTTAACTGTGGTAAGTGATTCTGGTAATTAAGAAATTTCACTGCGTTAAACTTTTTAATAGATATTAACGCTTTCAAGGCATCATATAATTCCATTTTTGTACCAAAAAGCTTCTTTGGGTGAGTATAAAAAAAAGCAAGTTTATGTAAGAATAATTTTTTAATTTAATGCATTGTAGCAGATTTTGAATCTGACGATCAACTTAATGATCCGGATTTTGTAATTCCTAATAGGTCAGGTGGAAAAGTTGACATGAGGAAAACGTATAGTTCCAGCTCATGGGATGAGTCCGATAGTGACTTATGTTAATTACTCTTAAATGTGCGAGACAGTACATCAAACAAATCATCAAAGAAACCTCATGTGAACTCGTGTGAACTTTCCCGTAAAAGAATAAATATTGGTAACCCATCGAAACAGTATTTGCGTAAAATGAGTAGACAACATGGTGAAGAGTATGTTTCAACAAAAGGATTATTGCAAAAAGAGAGAGAAATAAAACCTGCTTGCACGCGTAACTGTTACTTTTCATGTAATAAATTATTTTCAGAAACTGATCGACAAAATATTTTCAAAGAATTCTGGTCGCTTACGGATAGCCAAAAAAATACTTTTTATAGTAAACTTGTTTCAGTTAAAAACGTTGAAAGAAGAGTCGTAAGAGAAAGAAAGAAGAAAAAGAAAAGAAATCAGAAAAGCTTTATTTACTATCTAAACAACAATATAACAAAATCATTGCAACGGGTTTGTCAAAATTTCTTTTTAAATACTTTGAATATTTCCAAAAATAGAATATATTATCATTTCAATCACCTTTGCGATCCAACCACAGGTGTTGTCAAAGAATTACGAAAAGGCAAGCATATTAAGCATGCCATATTAAACGAGACAAAGGAAAAAATAAGGGAACATATAAAAAGCTTTCCTGTAGTTGATTCACATTATTGCAGAGCCAGTACATCTCGCCAGTATTTGGAGGAAGGATTGACGATAAGTAAAATGTTTCGGTTTTTTCAACAGAAGTTTCCTGAACAATCCGTATCATTATCAACGTTTACCAGTTTTTTTAAAAAAGAATTCAATCTCGGTTTTTTTGTGCCAAAAACAGATCAGTGTGATCGTTGTGTACTATTTCAAAAGCAAAAACAATGTAATACTTTAGATGAAAAGATGAAATAAGCATTTGAAAAATATTGCACAGAAAAACTTTACTGCAAAGTCGAGCGTGGAAAAGATAGAGCCATTAAATCCAATGACACTTTAGTAATCTGTTTTGACTTACAAAGTGTTTTCACATTACCAAAAGGGCTTTCCTCTATTTACTACTATAAGAGAAAACTTTCTCTTTTCAATATGACGGCAACAGTGTGTTCTCAAAATAAAAAGCCAAACATTACTTACTGTGCTATTTGGAACGAGATAAATAGTGGTCGTTCAGGTACTGACATAGCCAGTGCCATTGCAAAAATTTTACACCAAATAGCTAACGATTTTAAGAATGTTAAACATTTCATCTTGTGGAGCGATTCTTGTGTTCCCCAAAATAAAAATCAAATTTTTTCAACAGCTCTTCTACAGTTTATGAATAACCAAACAAAAATTATTTCAATCACACAAAAATTTTCTGAACCAGGTCATTCCCAAATCCAAGATGTGGATGCAGTGCATAGTGATATTGACCGTCATTTTAAATTACGGGAAATTCACGGGCCTTTAGATTTAGTTGAATTGCTTAAAACTTATAAATCACCAAAAGTGATTCTTATAGTGCTGGAAATGGCACGTAGAGATTTTTACATGTATGCAACAAAATCAAAATTACTTGACTTTAAAAACGTGCCTTTTGCACAAATTAAATCATTGCAGTATCAAAAGAGTAATCTATTTGCATTATATTATAAAACGTCTTTATCGCAGAAAGAATATATGAAAACTGATATTAAGAAAAAAGGTCGAAAAATTGTTTTTTCGACACCAGTAGATTTATTTATGGAAACACTACGAAATTCACCTCCCAAAAAAATGTCATCGGAGAAAGTTGATGATATAAAAAGTTTATATAACTTTCTATCATTAGATGCAGTGGCGTATTATAATGATTTGTTTCAAATAATTTAATACATAGTACATGTGCATTGTTTTCTTATTGAAATAATTAACCTAGAAGTTCCTTTTTTGAGTTTAAAGTTATCTTGTTTTAATAATTTTAAAACATAATTATAAAATTAACAGTAAAACTTAATATGAAATAAAGATTTTGTTATATTAAAATATAATCACGCTTACATACTTATCTATATATGTTAATGGATTTTTATTACTTGCAATATTTTCTAACATTTTGTTCTATATGCTAAGAAATGAGAATAATGTCATAAATACGTGCATATAGAACAAAGCGCTTTCTTTTAAAACGCTATTTGCTTCTAGCCACGCTTCCAAAAAACAAACAACTACATTGTAAAATGAAAGACAAAGTTCTTAACTTTTCCCAGTAAGAACATCATGGTATTTTTTTCGGTTCAGTTTTTTGCAATTGACATCTAAACTTTAACACGATTTTCTCAAAACAGATTTTTGGCACATAGAACACAATAATTTACGAACGACGACATGTTGCACGTCGTTTATTTTGTCGACAGATTTGGCAGCTCAAAAATTATAGTCGCGCATTTAACAATGATCAACTTGCTAACCTTATCAGCTGGTTCTTAGCAAGATCGAAAATTTTGTTGTTAAGTTAGTTTAATCCACCGATAACCGTTAAAAAAGAGCAGTGCATAGCACCAAATAGAATCGAAATTTTATTATTCAAATTTTTACCTGTATTTTATACTAAATATTTGATGAAAAACTTCTTACGTTTTTTTTTTTTTTTTTTTGGTTAAAATTTTATGAGTACAATTATTTTCACTTATTCTTACACAACTAGCTTGCAACTTAGCACTCGTTAAGCTTTTAAAAATGTTACTTTCGAAACGAATGCTAAAATAATAATAGGTATAGAAACTGTGAGCGGAAATATGCAATGTTGCCTATAAAGGCCAGGAATCACTATTACACTCAGTTGTACGATCTTTCAAAAATGTGTGCTCAAAATATGTGACAGTGTGGATTGAAAGTGTATGTTTGTAACAAACTTTTTGAGATATCTGTATTATTTTATAATCTTTTGAAATATTTCATAAAGTGTTCTTCTTTATGCGATCGGAATTGAATTTTTTAAAATGAGTAAAAAATTATTGTATAATTGTTTGGCACCTGCGATGCCATTTTAAAAGACAAAGAGTTATTTGGTGTATGCCGAGTAGTCTGCAAATTACATGAAAATCTTTATTTTACCAAAGGTACAATTTACGCTCCGTAGTGAGAATATCTTCCTGAAAAATAAATAATAAGCGTACTTAGTTCACAAAGTGCATTAGACATTGATAAGTTATCTTACTAATAATATCACATCATATATTCTTGGTGCGAAGTGAATCTACGTGAGTATTTTCCAAATCCAAACATTGCCAATTGTTCATCTACTGCGCATCTACGTCACAATACAAGAAAAATTGTGTTTGTTGTTAGAAGTAAAAGAGATTTTTTAGTTGCACTCTCCCACAAACGTTAATTTGATTACGAAAAATATTCTATTTCTACGCCACACAAAGGGAGCAACAAACTAACGGACCTGCGCAATGCCATATTAAAAGACAAAAAATAAGAAAACATTCATTTAAGAAAAAAAAAAGATAAAAACACGACCACACCTGTTTTTTCGAGTAAGAAAATGTCTCCTCGTTAAATTCTTTTCTTCTTTGCCTTGTCATTTAACAGCAAAACTCTATGCACTCATAAATCAAAAAGACCAGATTGTGCACTAAGCCGTACAGAAAGGAATTTTACTGCATATCTACGTCATCATAGAATGAAAACAAGTGTTTGTTCTAAAAAGTGTAAGAGATTTTTGATGTAAAACTGGAATTAACTGTATAACTTCTAACCAGGTGCGTCGATTCGAACAAAATTTTAAATGGACAAAAAAGAGATGTTATCGATCTAAAATTCGTTTGTGCCTGAAGCTTTATGAAGAATAGCTATTTCGGGCTACCAAAGTTTTAAATTTTAGCTTCATATAAGCCAGTTCTTATAAACAATATTATAAATTATAGTAGAAGTCCCATCAATCAAGTATGTGACCAAAGATACGAAAAATATTGGATTTGCATTTTCAAAAATAGTAATATGTTTATTAAATTTGCATTTTTTTATTTTTTATTTTTACTAATTTTTATAGGAATTTTATTCTGCAACTCTGCATGTTGGTTTACGTATGAGTTTAATAGATATAAGTGATTTAGTAAGTCATACAATTTACTGTCATCCACCTAAATAACATTTCAATACAGAATTTTACTTCAGGTATTTAACATAGTGTTTAATAAAGTATAGAATTACTGCTTTATTTTTGTTTACCGTAGGAAGTAAAGTCTTTGATTACAAAGTACTAAATGTTTTATAATGTGAAACGATAATGTCAGTAAAAATTTCCGACTAAGTATATAACATTTAATTGACTTTTTTCGTTCTAGAAGAATCACAGTTACATTTTCTCTAAAAATTTTTAAAAAGCAGACATTTTAATGTATATTTTTAAAATAACTAAAAGTAATATCGTAATATAAAGGTATACAAATAATCTATTCATATACATATGTATCTTATTTATTAAACAAATAGCTCTTGATTTAGATACAAAACCACAGTTTGGATTTGTCAATTTGTTAACTGTTGATGAAGAAGTGTGAAACATGTTAGTTGAAATAATAATTAAATTTGAACAGTTTTCTTTGAAAATTTTCATATTGACCAAATTTATGTGAAATTTATTTTATAAAAAGTTATTTCGCAGCCCCATATTAAAATACGCAATGCGCCGTTAGTTTAACATTAAAAAGAGTGTCTTCTATTTATTTTTATAACCTTTGAATTGACTTTCAATATGCTTTTTTATTATCTAGAATTTCAAATGTTTTTAGATTTAGTATTTAAATCAGTTTTTGTTAAGATAAGTTAAGATGCATAAAATTACGCGTTTATTCTCTCCCCCACTCTCCTGAATGTTCCTTTTTTTCTCAAAATAAACAGAGAATACTTTAACTTTGCATTACTATCTAATTATGTTCAACATTTTTTTATTCGGTACTATTCCTCTACATCCTAGCTATGGAAGAAGATGAGTTTTAAACCTAACGAATCAAAAAGCCGAGACTTTGTTTAAATTAATTTAAACGCATAAAAATGCTAAAAACTTTAATATGTTCTCTATTTTACCAAGAGGAGAAATATCTACCCGTGTTTTAAATTTAATTAACGTCGGTATCATCGTTTAGCCTTTATTGATGCATCACCAAACTAACAAGGAGATTTATATTACATTACCATTATCAATGCTACATATCTAAAAGTACAATAACCCTTTCCACTAAGCAATTTTTTTTTCTATATAAAATTTAAACCAAAGTGTTTAAAATTGAATTTCTTAGCTTTATAAAAATTTCTCTTTCTGCATTTACTGTAGTCTTTAAGTTCCGCATTAAGTTTCTTACTTTTTCATCATATTAATATGAAAAGCTGTTTAATTAAATCTTTTACAAAATTTTGTGTAATAAGCAGACCGACTTGAAAAACGCTTATTTTGCATGCTGTTTTAGTAACTGCACACTTAATTTATATCTTATTTATTTTATAAATTTTTCATGGTTCTTACTCTCATTCTGTTGCACTTCCATACACAAATTACACAAACACTTGATTGCTCCACAATAAACTAAAGGACCTGCGCAATCATGTTTTCCTGATTGATGATGTATTATTGAAATAGTTAGCTGAGCACTTAGTAAAACATTTATAATGTCGGGACGGTTGAATTCTGGGTCGGCTTTTACAGTGTTTTACGAATTGGCCAATGCTCGATGATAATGTGTGGTTGTGGTGAAATAATGTGCGGAAGAACTGCAGCCCTCAGTCGCGTGGTAAAGTTGTTTAATCTGGAGTGAACGACCATGCAAATTTTACGTTGTCATCAGTTCTTAAGCAGAGTATATAATGGCTTTGTGTTTAAATGAATCGCATTCTAGGAGTACTTCCTCTTGCGCAGAATACAAGTCTCATTATGTTGGATCCCAGGATGATGTGTCAATTAGAAGATCATTAAGTGATAAAAGACATTTTTTGTACTATCGTTCCGGCGTTTATAAATATCGCCTCTTTTTTAGTTGTTATAGCCTCTAAGTGGATATTTTTGTTGCCATTTGTTGAGCTTTGGTGGGTTGTTGAATTAATTGCAACTGTTGTATATCGATGCACGCAGTTGTATATCTAGTTGGATAAACCTTTTTATAGTGCAGCCTTCTTTTCCAGGTTAACTGGACATTTCGGATATCTAGGAATGCATATCTGCAATATTTAGCATTCTGGACAAAATATTTGCATAGTGAAGAATTGTCATGTTGCAATACCGAGTAAAAGTTATTTAAAAGAACATTTATACTCGTAAGCATCAAACTATCTTATTTATTTCATTTATTAAAGTTTATGTAATACAATACAACAAAAGCAAGGTTTTTTAATATATAATTTTATACAAAAACAACGGGAAGCGGCATTTTAATAAGTTGTTATAAGTAACACCACAGATTTCCTTCGCGTAATGCGAGATTCTCCTGTTCCTTTTAATGCCGAATATATACAAATCTTAAGACAATGGACTTGTTTCGAAAGTATATATATATATATATATATATATATATATATATATATATATATATATATATATATATATATATATATATAAACAAAATAAAGCATTTGTAATTATTTTAATACATCAATAGTAGTAAAATATATGAATAATGGATACGTATTTATCGTGCTACCATCAATATTTGTTCGTACAAAATATAGCGAAACAAATGCGTTACTCATAATACATCTTTACTCACTCGCATCCAACAAATAAGAAACAGAACAATATTAACTTATCAGAATCACAAAACTACTTTTCTTTACGCACTCATAAGAGTAGGCGCGTAAAAGCTGAGTGGGCAGATTTATCTTCCTAGTCATTACTCATGTGGTGGCTTTAAGTTATTTGTTATGACAACAAGATAGCTGACCTTATGGTACTCTTTTTTCCATCTTATAGAGAATTATTTTTTTCCATCTATTGATAAAAGCCATATCTTTACAATCTTGTTCTTGCAATGTCATTAGGGATCGCCTTAAAGAATATGGCCGGGTACGGCAGATATTAGCTGAGAGCTTAGAATTTCTTCCATTTAGGCTATCACCGCTGAAAATTCTTCACCAGTGACTCGCTTAAAATAGCACTTCAAACTTTCTATTTAGTTCCATTTGAGACGTAATTCTACGCTTTTCTTGGGCTATATTTTTCACAAAGATACAGATGTTAACAGGTAGCACCCTTTGGAGGATCCTCCACCTCTTTACAAATGTAGCAAAATGCCGCTGAGATTAAGTCTGAGCCGGGTTCCAAGTTTATAGCTTTAGTACTAAAACAATAAAACACTGACGTACCTTTAAACGTTAATCAATTACTATTATTTGAATTCATTTTTTAGGGATCAGAGAAGCATTATCTACGAACCTGAATTTTGGCTGTAAGTAGTACACGCTTAGCACTTAATATATAGAGTACTGTTCGAAACCTAAGCAACTTTTTCCCACTAAGTATTAATAGACTCATATCTTTTCTTTAAATAAATTTATAGAAAATATTTTTTTACCCACTACTAAACAATGTGTCTATAACCTTAAAATAACAACAAAAATTAAATTCGATTTCTTTGGAAGTTATAATAATAATAAATAATAAAAACTAAATTAACTTAAAAAATCGCTGTTCAAAACCTAAGAAACTTTTAATATTTGGTATGATATCCTTTGTTTCTTACGAGCGCATCTTTTGAGCATAGATTCAATAAGATTTGTAGAATAGATGTTGGTATAGCTTCCCACTCTGATTTTAGGCATCAACTTCTGTTTATTTTTAAGTTCCAACTCTCCGTTTTAAAATTCCAAAGAGGTTCTCTATGGGATTCAAGTCTGGCGATTGAAGTGGCCAATCCAAAACTTAAACCCCATTAGCTGATAACCAATCCTTGACTAACTTCGATGAGTGTTTTGGGTCATTGTCATGTTGAAACACCCATCGAAGTGGCATTTCTCACTCAGCACAGTTAAGCATGTGAGTTGCTAAAATGTCTCTGTAAACAAAACGGTCCATTTTTTTTGGTGAATATCTACAAAGGGACCAACACTACTGGCCAAAAAACAAGTCCAAACCATCGCATTTCCACCCCCATGCTTTATTGTGGCTTTTGAGTACCGAGGATGCAGCCGCTTTCCTTTTGGTCTTCTCACGTGGCAAACTCCATCTGAATTTAGTAAGTTAGATTTAGATTCATCACTAAACAAAACAGTTCTCCATTTGGATATAGTTCAATCTATATGTGCTCTAGCTAAATCCAACCTAAAACAAATAAAAAGCTGAGAAAATCAGATACTGCAAACCTCTTTTTTAAATGCTTCTTAGTCAGCATAGGCTTCTTAGATGGCATGAAGCTCCTTAAGTTTTGTTCCAATAAACGTTTTCTTACTGTGGAAGAACTAATCTGAAGTTCAGGCTCATTCACTATGTCGTTCGACGAAATAAATGGATTTTTTTTAACTAGACGAAAAATTTTCTGGTCTTTTCCCTCAGAAGTTTTTCGAGGTCACCCACCGCTATAGGCTTCCTCTACTTTCCCAGTAGCTTTATACTTTTTTATAAGTCGGGAAACTATTGATTTATTAATATTCAATTGGTTTGCTATAGAAATTTGGGATTTACCGTTATTAAAAAGTTCAATAATCTTTAGCTTAAAAGCTGATCCATAACGTGTTCGCGTCGTGGTTGCACTTTTAAAGAATTGGTACTACTTAAATGTATAAAATCAACCAAAATTATTTTTTCAATAGCAATCATAACGGGACTAATATTTTTGTTTAAAATTTTTGTTGCTGTTTTAGATAATATTTCGCAACAAATGCAACAATGTAAAATTTGCTTAGGTTTCGAACAGCGAATTTTTAAGTTAATTTTGTTTTTGTTTTATAATTTCTTCCAAAGACATAAAATGTATTTCTTATTATTATTTTTAGTATGTAGACTATATGCATAATAATAAATAAATGGGAAATATTTCATTAATCTATTTAAAGAGAACATATACGACCATGAGTATTTACTCGGGAAAAGTTGCTTAGGTTTCGAACAATATTGTATATCAAACCTGGGCTTAGTATTTAAATTTTAGTTTGAACTAAGCGACACATATGACTACATTCACTGTGATAAAGAAACCGATAATTTTTGCTATACGGAAGAATCAAGTTCTGATAAAGATACATTTACTTGTTTTAGTGAACTTTTGTTAGAAATACCTTTTGATTTCAGTAAACATTTATAGAGTATTTTTAATATATAGCAGTTTAAAAAAAACGCAATTTGTTCAAATTAGTTTGACTTGCGTTTGATTTGGTTTAAGTGTTAAATAAATTATTTATTTTATATTATTTAACAATATATTGATAGTTTTATTTTATTTATTTATTTACATGTTATACTTATAAGTAAATTATTAGTATAATGTAAAACTAAAAGGAGCTATGGCAACGTAGGCCTTAAGTTCATTAAGGTTTGATACTTATACATATATGTTTGTATAGGTTGCTCTCTGTTAGAAAGTCTTCTATTAGCTTGATGTCACGGGATGTCGTAATATTATTAATAATACCAACAAAGTTTTTATTCTTTAAAATGCTATTTTTAAATTTATAAATGTGTGGACAATTTGAAAAGATGTGATTAAGGTTTTCTGGGGTTTTGTTGCACAAGTGACAAGGTTTATGGTCTGACTTCTCTATTATGTGAGAGTGGGTAAATTTTGTTTGTCCCATTCTAAGTCTCATTATATTAATTTGATGTTTTCTAGGAAGATTTTTGACTTTTTTGAAAATTTAAGAGGCGTTCCATTTAATAGGATTGCTTCTTTTATATCAGTCGGTTGTAAAATTCCAATTATTTAGATGTGAGTTATAGAAGTATTGTTTAATGTGTATCGTCTTGGGAGTAGTTTGGAGTTGCAATCAGAGGAGAGCGTAGAGCATCCTTTGCGATTCTGTCATCGATTTCATTACCTGTTATACCCGAGTGGCCGGGAACCCAAACCAGTTTAATATCTGGTTGTTTCTAGATTATTATTTGTCGAATTTGATTAGGGTAGAACCTATTGTTGTTGCAGTTAAATATTGCGTCCATAGCGGAGAGTGAGTCGGTGCAAATGGCAAATTTTTCCCGAAAGCGCCTATATTTCTTTACCGCCTTATAGATCGCTATAAGCTCCGCCAAAAAGCTAGTAGTGTATTCAGGTAGAGTTGCATTTTCTAATGTATTTTTAATCTTTGTTATACTATATTATATACTAAATTGTTAGATGTTGATCCCTGTAAATAAATGTATGATTTTGTATATCTAGAAATTTTTGTTGGTATATATTTGTGTAATTACAGGATTTAGTGAATCCAGTTAACATTTTTGAAAGCGGGAAGTAATCTTTAAAAAGAATTGACTTGCAAAGTTTTGCTGTACGAAAATCACGTAATTGTTTTATAGACATGCAGTTAGCTTAGAAAATAAGTTTTTTTGACAGGGGTTGTTCTAAATGCACCTAAAGAGAAGCGTATTGCTGAGTTGAGAATAATTTTTAGCTTGCTAAGAGTGCCCTTGGGTGTAAAACCATAAAGGTATATTCCGTAGTTGATTTTAAATTTTATAAGTGCTTTGAGAACGTTTATAATGGATGATGTGCTGATTCAAACCGTCTTGAAGAGAGATATTTTATTATATTTAGGTGTTTTGAAAGAGAAGCGCTAAGTGTTTCAACGTGTGAATTCTATCGAAACCGATTGTTAAATACAATTCAGAGTGTTCTTATGGAGTTGACGGACTCAATTGGAGTGTTATTGATATGTAAGATGGGGTTACGATCATGCTTTCTGCATATGTGTAAATGCTTACATCTTTAAAAAGAAAAATGGGCCCCTGAATAGTCGCACCAGTCTTGAATATCTTGTATTATGTTAATTAAATTAATTTTCTGGTTTTTGTGCTTTTCAATTTTTTTATGATAGTGAAATCATCAGCTTATCAACAAAGTCGAGTTCTTTATATATTTGAATAATTGTAGAGAGTTTGTTGTAGGCGATTAAAAAAGTACCACAGAGAGTGGAGATCCCTGAGGGATACCATTTGAAAGTGGTAGATTTTTGAAACCTTGTTGTTACACCTTACTACAATTTTCCTATTAGTTAAAAAGTTTTTTATAAAATTACACATATATTTTCGAGCATATTCCATTCTATAAGTTGCTCTATGCCAACTTTGTCGAATGCCTTAGTGAAGTCGAGTGTTTCTTTGTGGTAAGTGAGTAATTAATTTAAGAATCGATGTATATTAAGCAATTAGATATAGATTATTAAGAAGTTTCCCTGTGTTAAGAAACCATCAGAGTCGGCTGGCTATAATTTTGTCCAGCAATTTAAAACAGCATGGGTTGAGAGGAATTGGGCGATAGGAATTTAATTCTGTTTTGTTACCATTGGGTTTTATAAGAGGAATTACTAGGCTCGTTTTGTACATTTGAGGGGCAAAGTTATCTTAAGTATTATTAACAAATTTTAAGTATAATGTCTGCGTATATTGGACCACATTGTTTTTGGGGGAGTTGAGGCAATGATTTCGGAGATAAATTTATTAAATGAGCTTTTTTTGTAATATAATTTCCCTTTTAAAAAGGGAGTCGTAGTCGTAGTCGTAGTAGTGGGGAGGGGTAGTCGTAATATTTCTTCTAAATTTGTTCCAAAGCTGGTTACGGTTTATTTTATGGACCTCAAGGGTTTTCGACCACCATGAACCGCTTGCCTCTATTTCGTTATTCTCTTTTGTTTTTTCATGCTTTGTAAAGTAATCTTATTTATGTTGGCTGCTTCTTTGTTTATAATTTAACTGATCGGTCGCATTTTTAGTTGTAGATAAGGGTCGGGTTGAGTGTTTGGAAAAAGAGATGATATAATCGGGTAATGGCCACTGCCTGATATATCTGACTCTATCTTCCAATCGAAATAAATAACAAGAGATGGCAATTGTAAAGTCGATGTTGGTAAAAGATTTATGAGAAGAGAAGTGCATAGGCGACCCGTCATTAAGAGTGGTCAGTCTTGATTGAGTTGTGAATTTGGATAATATCTTTCCCTCCTTGTTATTAGCAGTCGAATCCCAGTTAGTATGCCAGTTGGCTAAGGTACGAAATATAATTGAAAAAGGTCAATTAGTTGGAATTTTTTCGTTGGAGAAAAATAGGTAGAAAATAACACAAAAGATTGCTTTAATGTATAAGCAGTCGGACTGAGTCGAAATTGCTTGGGATCTTAACTTTTTATGTTGGATGGAGTTATGAATAAAGATAGCCGAACCTACATAGTAATAAGTTGAATTGTCTGGAAGTATTGTGTGATGCATTTTATATAAAATTGGGGCAATAATATTTGTCAAGCTAGAAATGTGTGTTTCCTGTAATGTTATAGTTTGGAGATTGTATTTTTTATGGGTACTACTAGTTCATTATAGTTGTTATTATATCCTTTTATGTTTCATTGAAGAATAGTTATAGCCATAGTTGTATGAATGGGATTAAAGATTATATATTAATAGGGGTAAAGCCACTGGCTGCGTTTAGACCAGACGGTTACACAACTGCGGCACGGACTACTAAGGCAGCCCGTCCCAAAACTGAAACACCAGCCGACCACAGCAGCCGAATGCTTTATCAGCAGAATTTATTCTTCTAATACATTGCTATTTGTTTCTTCACTATGTAACGAAGTTTTCTTCGTTCATATAAGTAGCTACTAAGTGGGAAAGAAATTTATATTAAAGAAATATGTAATGAAATTACTTTATTTTGTTCTTACGGAGAGAATTTATATTATTTTCATTATTATCTATCGTTATTATTTTTATACTTTTATTATCAATAATAAATTGTTATTAGCAGGAAAAGTATTATTGGCCTTGAATTGTAATTATAAGTTAAAGATAAAATGTAAATGTAAAATATAAGAGAAAATGTAAATGTAGTAGTTAAGAGAAATGTGTACGATCTGTATAAGAGAACCAACCAGAAGAGAACGGTTAATGTGTAAGTGTGAGTTATATCTGCTCACATGCTCTGCCCACTTGTGCAAATACTGATAGGTGTAGTGTTGGTGTATTTATCATTACATCTTTAGTTGAGCTTGCGCCGTCAAGGTATGTGGACACCAACGCAGGTTTTTATAGCTTCGCTGGTTGAAGTACACCAAGGAATGTAAGCCAACTCAAGGTAGTGGTAGAGGATTCTACTGGTTAATACAGCCATAGTTCCCAGACCGGTAGTAGTAGTGGTATAGGGCGACTACTGGTTATGATAGCCATAGTTCCCAGACCTAGATGTAGTAGTGCACAGAGAAACCACTGGTTAATACAGCCATTGATCCCAGGCGTAGTAATGACTAATACACTAACAATCAAAAAAAAGATACACCAAGCTTAGTTGAGACGACGTCAAGAAGAGTTCTTTTCCTACCGCCAAACCCATCAGACGTCTGACGGGTACTCTGCGACACTCTGGTCCTTTTTTTGTTTCTTCCAGGACATAAGGATATTCGCTGGTTGGTTCAAGTTTCTATACACATTTAGTAATAAGCAATAAAAAATAAAATTTAAATATAAATATAAAATCTTAGAAGTCAATAATAAATTTTAAATAAACGAATTCGCTGGAAAAGGCCTAAATTAGGAAATAAAAAGTGTAGCTGCAGTCTAAATAGACTACTCGTAACGATGAGCCGTACTTTCATAAATCTGGTCAAGAAGGATGCTTTGAGCACATGCCTTAAGGAGCTGGGCTTAAGTGACGAAGGTAACATGGATGAATTAAGAAGTAGACTTCGAACCTTTTTGGACAAAGGGGAAATTACACAAGATCAAGAGGCATATATTCAGAAATTGAGGTTAACCTGCGATCCCACATCATCAAGAAAAGATTTAAAATTGCCGACTCTCCACACTTCTCGTGCTTCATCCCCATTAAATTCAGGCGGAGAACTTATGGTAAATTTGCAAAATAATCAGGATATTTGTGACAAAATACGTAAGTGGGGCGTCAAGTATGATGGTGGTAAGGACCCACTTTGTTTTTTAGAGAGAATAGAAGAGCTAGCCACATGCTATTCGTTTACTCGTGCGACATTGCTGAATGCCATGCCCGAATTGCTAAAGGGAGAAGCTTTAGCCTGGTATCGCAATAACTACAAAACCTGGCAGTCTTACAGTGACTTTGTCGAAGACTTTAAATTGTTCTTTTTACCTGTCCGATTCTTTGAGTCTCTGGATGATGGAATTAGGAATCGTTCACAACATCCCAACGAAAAGTTCGTCGATTATGTTACTGGAATACAAACCTTAATGCGATGGGCGAACTTGTCTGCAGATGAACAGCTCGAGAGAATTTTCCGAAACTGTCGCTCCGAATATAAAATTTATATAAAACGACGCGATTTTAGCAAGTTAAGGGAACTTATAGTCATGGCTCAAGAGTTTGAGAGTATTAAGTCTGAGGAAGTGTCGCAAAAGAAACCCATGCGTAGTGTGCAATCTGTCGTGGCTTCTGGAGCTAAAACCGTAATTTGCTATCGGTGTGGCGAAACTGGACACACACGAGCAGCATGTTCGAATCCCCAAATTTTATTTTGCTGGGATTGTGGAAAAAGGGATGTCCGAACCGTTAATTGCTGCAGGTCCGGATCGGGAAACTCCCCAAGAGGTCCTTTAGCAAGGGAAGTAGATCTCTAAGGATGCAACCCTTGCCAATTTTACTATCTCTTGATGACCAATTACGCTTAAGGACCAGGATAACGATTAAACACAAAACTTACTGTGCTTCGGTAGACACTGGTGCAACGCATTCCTGTGTACGTCTAGCAGTCGTGGAAGAATTGAAGATACCTGTGGGTGAGTCAACTGTAAATACCATTGAGTTAGCCGACCGTTTTAGGATTTCAGTTGAGGGTTCCGTAAATATCTGGTTCACACTAAAAGGTATAGCACACCATAAAAGCTTTCTGGTGCTGAAGACCAGCATTGACCCAATTATAATCGGAATGGATTTTATAGAACAATGGAACTACACATAGCTCCCGGGAATAAGACCAAATCCTATCCAGAGCTAGGCAAGACCGTAGGCCAAATTGGTTCATTAAAACGTTCTCCGAGTTACGATACAACTGACGATGACCAGGTAGAACAAAAAGTCAACGAGTTTCTTGAAAGGGAGCTCCCGCGTTTTGACTCGATTTCTGGATTTTCCAATGTAACTGAACATGTTATTACAATGAAGCATTCCCGGCCATTACGCCAGAAGTATTACCCTAGAAATCCAGCAATGAAAAAAATAATAAACGAACAAATAGATAACTTGTTGAAGGAAAAAAGGATTGAGCCATCGAAGAGTCCATATAGCAGCCCAATTGTGCTTGTCCGAAAGAAGAACGATTAATGGCGCCAATGTCTGGACTATAGGCAACTGAACGAAAATTCGATACGGGATGCCTATCCTATTCCTCAAATCAACTCCATTCTTGAAAAACTACGGAACAGTAAATTTTTTAATACCATTGACCTTCGTCGTGGATATTGGCAGATATTTATGTCTGCCGAAAGTAAAAAATATATTGCCTTAACGGTTCCAGGACGTGGTCTGTTCTAATGGCGTGTAATGCCATTCGGCCTTCATTCTGCATCGGCTACTTTCCAGAGGACTTTCGATGAAGTTATAGGGCCAGAACTGGAGACGTTTGCATTCGCATACCTCGACGATATAGTGGTTATGGGAAGTACCTTAGATGAGCACCTAAACAACCTGAAAACTGTTTTCGACCGCCTAATAGCGGCAAAATTACGAATCAATAAGGAAAAATGCACGTTTGTGAAGAAACAAATACGATATTTAGGGCATATCGCAAGTGAAAGCGGTGTACATACCGATCCGGGAAAAGTAAACGCTGTCCTGGCGATACCTGAACCCACTACTTTAAAGGAGTTGCGTTCTTTTATTAATACTGCAGCTTGGTATTGACGATTCATACCAAATTTCTCTACACTAACCAACCCCTTAAACAAATTACTCAGAAAAGGGCAAAAATGGGTTAAGCAAAAACTAGTAGATGCACCAGCTCTTGTTTGTCCTGATTTTAACCTTCCCTTCGTACTACAAACAGACGCGAGTGACTTTGGCCTAGGTGTAGTTTTGACCCAGGAGTTTCAAGATGGAGAAAAGGTTGTTGCTTATGCCAGTCGTACACTTTCTGCCCCGGAACGGAATTACACAGTTACGGAGCAAGAATGTTTGGCAATAATTTGGGGTGTGAGAAAAATGAGGCACTACATAGAGGGTTATCATTTCATTATTGTCACCGACCACCAGTCCCTGAAATGGTTAAATTCCATCCAATCACCTTCCGGTAGAATTGCGCGATGGGCTTTAAAAATGATGCAATTTGATTATGAGGTTCGATATCGTAAAGGTAAATTAAATGTTATTGCTGATTCTCTTTCTAGGGCGCCTCTTACTCCAGAGGAGAAACATGGGCCCGTTCTCCAAATTCTCAAGAATACCGAAGGTGCAGACGATCCTTGGTACTCGCGAAAACGAAAAATGGTACTGTCAAGCCCTGAGAGAGTACCAGATTATCAAATAGATGAATCTGGAAATTTAAGAAGGCACATCTATGATGGCTCCGCCTGCAATGATAATGATCCCGTTCCCTGGAAGTTAGTTGTGCCCAAAGGGGAAAGATGTCGAGTGCTAAAGGAGTGCCATGATCAAGTAGCTGCTGGTCATTTAGGTATTAACAAAACAACGGCCAGAGCAACAAAACTCGTCTATTGGCTAGGCATATCGCAAGACATCGCCAAATATGTTCGGAAATGTGATCTGTGTCAACGATTTAAGCCTCTACAACAATCACAGGCCGGAAAAATGCACACAACTTCCGTTTCTCAACCATGGCACACCGTATGTGCAGATTTCGTAGGACCACTTCCTCGTTCCACGCACGGAAGTACAACACTGGTAGTGTTTCACGACAAATTCACTAAATAGACTGAAATTGTAGCAGTGAGACAAGCTACTATAAAAGCTTTTATAAAAGCTTTCCGTGAGAGAATTTTAGCTTGTTTTGGCGTACCCCATATTCTTCTAACGGACAACGGAACACAATTTGCGAGTCACGAATGTCAAAAATATTTCAAATCTCTTGGTGGTAAACAGCTATATACCGCTCCTTACTCACCCCATGAAAACCCCACCGAGAGAGCCAACAGAACCGTCAAAACGATGATTGCACAATATACCCATACAAAGCAAAGGACATGGGACGAGCAGTTACCCGAATTTATGTTGGCCATAAACTCAAGTAAACAAAGTTCCACCAACTATAGTCCAGCATATTTGGTACAAGGAAGAGAACTAAGACTCCCTAGTAATTTGTTCATTGAGAAAATCCATTCTGAAACCACAGATGCTTTACTTCAAGCCGATGGAAAGGCCAACCTCTTACGGGAAATCTTTCAAATAGTAAAAACCAATCTACAAATTGCAGCAAATACGCAAGCTGCACACTACAATTTAAGACATCGTGAATGGGCTCCACGAAAAGGTGATTTAGTATTAGTTAGAAAACGTGTTCTATTCAAGGCTATTGATTATTTTGCTTCAAAATTGGCACCTCGATTCGACGGACCGTATTTGGTAGTGGAATTCATTTCTCCGGTCATAGTACGTTTAGTCAGCAGATATAATCACAAAAAGAATAAAGGCATCGCCCATATCAAAGATTTAAAATCATATCACGAGTAAGATAGTAACTTTGCAATTCTTGTTTTTTCGCAGTTAACATGACCGATACTAAGTTTGAACAAAGTTGTTTGAGATTCAGACGAACAACGGAGCAGGAAAATGGAAAACGTAAGAGAGCCATCCTAATAGCGTTTCCTCGACCTGCCGAGAAGGTTCGGATAACCGCCGTGGAGAACAATCTTCCCAGGCTATACATCCAAGATCTAATTTCATCATCGACCCCACGACCAGATCCGCTAGCAAATCTCATTCAAACATTGGGGATAGACAAGGATGAAGAGGCTGACCGGCACGCTACTATAATCCGTGACGCCTTGTCTCTCATCGAGCCGATACAACCTGGTAAACGCACCCGATTTCAAGTTACAATCCAGGATGCCTCCGTCGAAAAACTCATTCGTCACTCATTAGACGTTTTGATTATCCTCAAGGCAGAAAAACTTATCTTCCCGAAGCCTAGAACCGATACGATAATCGAGTCTCCCCGTCCCTAAAAATAAAATTTAAAAAAAAAAAAAAAACAAAACAGGAGGGATATGTAACGAAGTTTTCTTCGTTCATCTAAGTAGCTACTAAGTGGGAAAGAAATTTATATTCAGTTAAAGAAATATGTAATGAAATTACTTTATTTTGTTCTTACGAAGAGAATTTATATTATTTTCATTATTATCTATCGTTATTATTTTTATACTTTTATTATCAATAATAAATTGTTATTAGTAGGAAAAGTATTATTGGCCTTGAATTGTAATTATAAGTTAACGATAAAATGTAAATGTAAAATATAAGAGAAAATGTAAATGTAGTAGTTAAGAGAAATGTGTACGATCTGTATAAGAGAACCAACCAGAAGAGAACGGTTAATGTGTAAGTGTGAGTTATATCTGCTCACATGCTCTGCCCACTTATGCGAATACTGATAGGTGTAGTGTTGGTGTATTCATCATTACGTCTTTAGTTGAGCTTGCGCCGTCAAGGTGTGTGGACACCAACGCAGGTTTTTATAGCTTCGCTGGTTGAAGTACACCAAGGAATGTAAGCCAACTCAAGGTAGTGGTAGAGAGTTCTACTGGTTAATACAGCCATAGTTCCCAGACCGGTAGTAGTAGTGGTATAGGGCGACTACTGGTTATGATAGCCATAGTTCCCAGACCTAGATGTAGTAGTGCACAGAGAAACCACTGGTTAATACAGCCATGGATCCCAGGCGTAGTGATGACACTAACAATCAAAAAAAAGATACACCAAGCTTAGTTGAGACGAGGTCAAGGAGAGTTCTTTTCCTACCGCCAAACCCATCAGACATGTGACGGGTACTCTGCGACACTCTGGTCTTTTTTTGTTTCTTCCAGGACATAAGGATATTCGCTGGTTGGTTCAAGTTTCTATAGATTAAAAATAAAGCTTTGTAATTTAATAAAAGGAGTTAATAAAAAAATGAAATTTTGAAGACTAAATTGGCTGAAAAAAAAAATAGTTTTAATAATTCTCGCTAACCCTGAGAACTATCCAGGAATCCCCGTTATAACTATCCTGACTTTCTTTCAATGTTCTTGCTTTTTTTGTTTCGTTTTTTAATTGACTTCTTGTGCATCTTGAGGTATTTTTTAGTATAATTTTTATCTTTTGTGTAGGTGTTGCACGGGGTGGAGATAAAAGCGGTATATGTTTAGATTTTCCCAGTTCAGTTTTGGGTATGTTAGGTTTTACTTGTGTTATTATCATAGGTTTAGTGGTTGAAACGTTAGGCTCGGTGGTTAATAACGTTGTACTATCGTTTTCTACACTTGAATAGTCGATATCTGTTCTGACCACATTTGATACTTGTATTTGTTGGATGGGTTTCATAGTATTTCTTCACACCAATTTTGTTGTCGACTTTTTCCAGTATTTTAATAGCTTGAATTTCCTATTTTTTTTTTTAATTTGGCAGTTTTTACTAAGTGCCGAGTGATTCCTATTTTTTAAGCCGCAGTTGTTACATTTAACAGGATTTTCGCAAGATTCATTTTCAGCAAGGTGATCGATGCTGCAGCAGTTAAAGCATAGTTTGTCATTTTTGCAAAATTTAGAATCATGACCGAATCGGAAATAGTTGTGACATTTTAGCGGCAAGGGTATAAAGGGTCTTCTTCTTGTAACTTGATATCCAACATTAACAGTTTCATGTAGGTTAATTAAAGCAAATGTTAAGACTAACAATTCGGTTTCAGTGAGTTTAGAATTTTTTAACTTCGATGACTTTGTGTAGTTTAAGTTCATTTAGAATTTCATTTTCTGGTATATTTCTGTGGTCATTGGAGTAGTTCAACGTTTTATGTTCAGAAATATCAATTTTTATTGACTGACCCAGCGACATTAGTTTTATTAGCTTATTAGCTTGCGAAACGTTTTTTGTTTTTATTAAAATTGTACCCGATTGTAGTTTTTAACAGATTTCAACCTCGCCACAAACACCATCAATAACTTTTTTTATAAGGAAGGGCGAAATCTTTGATAAGTTTTCTTCGCTGTTAACTCTGGCCATAACAAGGTATTTTGGTCCACTTGTAAGATCACTCAGAGATTTGTTATGGAAAAACTCAAGCATTTGCCCGTTTGCCAGTGGTTTATTCATTTTATAGCAATAAGTATGATTATAAAATTTTTATTTTATTTTATTTTGTAAAGTATTTATTAACTTTTTATTACCTTTGAATTATTCTGTTGTTGCGTTAAATTAGTTTGTTGTTGTGTTAAAGAATTTTACACTTATTTTTTTACTGTTGGCTGAAGAAATGCACAGTAGTATTTGTTGTAAAAAGAATGTATTTAATATTGATTCTTTTTGTGTTTAAGTTTTTGGTTTTAGTTTTGAGTACAGATTATAAAATTGTGTAGTAAGTAAACAACCTGTCCGTATGAATGCAAAATGATTACTGATATTGATTATTTTATTATATAAATGTATGATGATCAAAAAATATTAACTGTTTTATAATTTATACCCATTATGTTTTAAGGTTTTTAAGAATTATTATAAGGATACGGTATTTCTCTGTTTAAAATCACTGGTATTTATTTTTTCTTTTTTACTCTATTTAAACTCTTAGACTTTTTTTACATATCAAGTCATTTCTGTTTAGTGTTTCCTTATTTTTGTTTTTTATTTGCTTTTGTAAAAACTTTTTTTAGTATATTTGTCGATGCAATGTCTATTCGTTAATAGACTTTTGTAAGTGTGTGTTCTTCTTTAATGTTTGTTAGTGTATACGTGTGTTTACCGTTGCTTACTGCGTTTGTCAACAATTCTATGTTTTGTATTTAGTGATCAACTTCTCATCCTACATTTATATTCATCTTGATAAAATTGGTTTTGTTTCAGAGTGGTAGATTTGTAGCTTTCTTGACGGAATTAAATAGATTTAAATTAAGCCATTCAGATGGAGGTTTAGTTAATTAAGATGAAACACATCACTAAATTTTGAGAGAGATCTTAAGGACTAGAACGTCGCGTTCTGAGATTTTCCAGGTGTTCGTGAGGGGGTACATACCGCCACATTCCGGATGGGAACATGAATCTGAGCTTTTCTTTCGGCAAATAATGTTTCATGACGAGGAATATTTGGTCAGCCAACCCAATACTATGGATGAAGCAGACTATATATTATCTTAGAGTTCAAGTTTAAAGATAAGTTAATATTATTTACTTGCTTCGCTAAAAGCAAAGCACGACGGTTTTAGCCGTGGCTAATAGACAATTCAAAAGGTGTGTGTTTAAGTGTGGCATCTTCAGCTAATGGGATAGGGAGATTTTATATACCTTCCAGAGATCTTGAATAAGAATGTTCCACATTAGAGGATATTCTGTGCATTGTACTGACTAAAGATGCGAGAGATAGAGCAGTTTTGCCACAGAAAGGAGAATTGTTCGTTTCGCTGTCTTTAAGGTTTGTAAAGGGTGCAGAATTGTTCATGCATGAGTCGTTTAAAAAACCAAATACCTGAAGTTTTGCATGGACTGAAACCGAAGGCTTGTGAGTTAAAAATGTCTTTCTCTTGCAAATGTGTAAGTAATTGACACTTATTTTCGGCGAATTTTAATGGGAATACCGCTGAATTAAAAACTTCTCTAAGCTGATCCAGTTCAGTTTCAATGCACAATATTGATACTGCATACAAAGTTACATATTCAGAATCTTAATCGGGTTGAAAATGTTTTAATTGCGAGGTGCAAAATTAATGCTAAATCTAAACTGAAATAATAAAATACACCAATATTTGCGGAGCATTTTTTTTATATCCCTGCTTGATACTAATCGATTTTTCTCCAGTTTAGTGTTGTCATTATTAATTCGTTTGACAAGTTAAGATTTATGCAAAGAATATCATTAGGTTTTCTTCCATGCAATTAAGAGTGATATATTGTTTTAAGATTTTTTGATATTGAATATTGATGCTTAAATGCTAAATTTTTTAAAAATGCTCCACCCATTAAGAGCTTAAGTTTTTTTTTCTTATTTTTTAATTCTTTGTTATCCCAATATTTGTGTTTTTTTTTTTTTTTGATTGGAGTTACTTCACTAAATTAGATTTACATACATGGCGAAGGCTATATAACATTCGGCATAGCCAAATTAATTTTATAGAATTAAAAAAATATTAGATCGAAATTAAAAAAAAAAAATATTTCAGCCAAATTCTTTTTCTTAATTTCGCTATTCTTCTTGGTTTAGTCACCCTTCCTGAGTCTGTTACCAGCATAAGCAAAGTGTTTTCTTAAAATTTTGTTTTCTGTAGCTTTCGGAAATGTTAAATGACAATAAAACAGTAGCAGGGTCATTGCTGTACATAAAATATTTTTTTAAATTTTGGTGTTAGTGTAGATAGTAATCAAAATGGAATACAAAACACCTATTTTTAGAATATTTGTCCGTGTTCTGCTAGATGCATTTACATAAAGCTTTGTGTGGAGGTCCCTTAGAACCTTAGTTAAAATATAAAATACTTTTTGTGTCGTAAAAATAAGTTATTTCGTGGACATTTTATTTTTATAGATCAGGACATTTTATTTTTATAAATGAAAGTTTTTAACACTGTTTACAGATCTCTACAATAAATGTTTAAAAACACATATTTCCAAATTTACATTTTAAGAAAATAATATATGACACGCAGACGAAGTCACTGGTTTTTAATAACATAAACAATAAGATCGCTCAGTTTGTTTTAAAAATCTATGAGACACTTATCTCATAAAATAAAGAATCACTACTTAACGATCATATACAAAAATAGCAATTTACTATAAATAAGAAAAAAACAAATAAATGTAAATGGGTAACACTTAACATGCTAACGAAATATATCTTAAGAAGGAAATTTAAAAGCAGCACGTGAGCCTTTTAGAGTGCCAAGTGCCACTTGAGCAATTAAGATTTCAATCCAACTTTTCATGAAAACTTATGTATGTATGTATATTATTATTTTAGTCGACTTGAATACTGTACGTTCGTATTATTTACTAAAATCTCAAGAGCAAGATTATTAAGCGCCTTATTATGGATAGGATTATTATGTATTATCAATTTTGAATAGTGTTTTTCATGCAATAACGCATTCGCTTTTCTAAATTTTTAGTCTATAAATACAAGTGTATGATTCTCGGACTAATACCATTTATCATAATAATTTTAAATATAGCCTTACGCTGTTTTGCTCTTCAATTCACACTCTTCTTCGAGGCTGCGCTGAATCTCATACACACTTTGCTAGAAGAATTTCGTTATTATTTTTAGAAATATATGTAGATGTTTTGGCAAAATATATTCTTATGTAATGTGCTTAAAGCTATTGTAAATCTGTTGGGGATTTGGAAAAACGGATGCACAGGCAGCGCTAGAGCGACTTTCATGTGTATAAGGATACAGGTTATATAAACAATTATGGAAATGCATATTATAAAAATCTCAAATGGAAAAAACTTTTTTATTATTTATTCTTGATTTATCAGGTTTTACTTTTCACCTTTTAGTATTTCTTCAATTGCTTCCACATGATACCCATACTGACTATATTGACAACGGAACTTTCTTTTGAAAATTTTAGAAGCCCATAACTCGGAAAATATGGCCTAGCGCAAATGTTTTCACTTGATATCTTTTTCTTATTTTCTAGTTTTCTATCGCCCTATATACATATTTATTTTATTAGAGCTACTTCACTAAATTTGATTTCTTCCAAATAATATGGAAAAATTAAAGGCATGCGTGGTTTTTTGGCCGCAACCTCAAAGGACATGGGCTATCTTGCTGATATTCAATAGCAAAAATTTCGAAACTATGTGTGATCGATTAACATATTTAAATTTTTCTAGCTCATCTAGTGCCTTGAAAAAGTTGATTTAGGCGCAAACACGGATGTACAGACGGGCATCGCTTAATTGACTTCGCTATGCATAAGAATTCAGAATATATGTATATACCTTATGGGGTCGGAAATGAATATTGTGGAAATGACAAACGGAACGACAACCTTTCCCCCTGTGGTGCAGTGTTTAATAAACGGCATTCTGCATCAATTTGGCCGTAGTTCGTCGGCGTAAGAAATAGAAATAAGCCGATAGCAGAGTTCGGTATACATGACGAATTTCGTCATTGCAATGATTGTGTTTATTATCATATCGACAAATGTATTTTTATCGAGGTATTTTCCAAACGAAAAATTTATCGTTCGTCCCAGGTGCGTTCATAACTTTAACGGTTTAACAACCTTCCCCAAAAACATATTATTTGTCTACAAATGTAAAAATATTCAAAGAAGCTGCAGTTTAAAAACTATATAATGAGATGCTGCTAATTAAGGAGGACGTTTGGAATGTTTTAGCAACCAAAATAACCAGCAGAAAAAGCAGATGCCTGGATAAAAAATGATAACATCGCCAGAGCGATGACGATCAATTAAATCTTATAGGCAGTGTAATACCCTAGCTGAAATGTTGCAAAGCCTGCAGAGTTACTACGAAAGGAAAACATTAAGTAACAGAGTAAGCGTGATAAGACAAATTTGTAGTATGAAACTAGATGAAAATGACGACGTAAAGGTACGCATTGGTCTCATGCGAGATCTTCTTTTAAAGCTAAAAAATTTTATGAAAAATGGAACATAGCAATGCTTTTGAGCAGCCTACCAAACAGCTACAATAATTTGACCACTGCACTGGAGTCTCGCACTGAAGCAGATTTAAATCTTGGATATGTAGAAGCGAAATTGGTAAAGGAATACATGAGACGAGAAGGTGATAAAATTAATACACAAAAAGTCAAAAAAAAGTCAAGCCAATTGAATGTTATTTCTGCCACAAGAAAGGTCATTTAATAAAAAATTGTACTCGTTATAAAGAATGGAAAAAGAAACAACAGAACGTTCACTCTATAACAAATGGTAGTGTATGTTTAGTGGCAACAAATATAATTTTTGTATCGCTACAACAGATGGTTTTAATAAATGGATAGTTAACTCCGTTGTTTCGTGCCACATTTGCAATGATAAAAATTTATTCGTAAACTTAAAGAAAAATATAATTTTTGCAAACAATGAGACTTTAGCATCAAGTGGTGAAGGAACAATTAAGATCAATCTCAAAAAGAGTAAAAATGAGTTCACCAACGTAATTTAAAAAAATGTTATGTATTATCAACTGTACATGCGAATATTTTATTTGTAAAACGATTAACTAAAAGGGGATGCCGTGTAGATTTCTATAACGATAAATATATGGTATCAAGGGATAAAAGAGTTGCATTTTTTGCAAAAACAGAATCGGATTTATATATATGCAAAACTGAAAAATGTTTTAAACTTTTGAGTGGGTGCAGCTATGAAAAATGAAATTGATTCCATGAAGACTAACAGTACCTGGATACTTGTTGAAAGGCTAGAAAATACTAATGTAATGGGATGCAGAAGGGTATTTAAAAAAAAGATAGACGGTAAAGATGTACAATTTAAGGCAAGACTAGTTGCAAGAGGATCCGCGCAAAAATACGGGATCGATTACCAAGATATATTTGCTCCAATCGTTTCACATACAACATTGAGAATATTATTTGCAATTAGTGGAAAGCGAAATCTAAAAATACACCACATTGACTGTAAAACGGCTTTCTTAAACAGCAATTTGAATGAAAATATTTATATAGAGCATCCAAAGGGCTTTATAGCAAAACAAAGTGAGAGCAATGTATGTCTACATAAAAAATTAGTTTATGAACTAAAACAATCTGCCAAATCATAGAACCAAACCCTTCATAAAGTTTTAATTGAATCATTTTTCCAGCAAAGCAATTTGGACTCATGCTTGTATGTACATTCAGAAGGGTAAGAATTGACATTCGTATTAATCTATGTATGTCGATGAAATTTTCATTTGTTCTAAAAATTAATAAAAAATTTCTAAGGTAAAAAGTATATTTAGAGACGCATTTAAAATTAAAGATTTAGGACCAGTGAAACATTACCTTGGCTTAGAAGTACATCGACCGAATGATACTTTTAACTTCCTCTCTCAATCGCAATATATTGAAAAAATCTTAAACGAAAATGAACTTCAAGACTCCAAGCCATCATCAGTCCCCTAGTGTAGAGCTGAAGACTCTAAATGACAAAAATAATTATCAAAAGCTTATGGGAAGCTTGTTGTATGTAGCGATAAATACAAGACCAGACATTACGGCGGGAATAACTATCTTAAGTCAAAAAACCAGCAACCCGAACGAAGAAGATTGAGCTGAACTAAAAAGAGTCGTTAGATATTTAAAGGGCAATATTAACATGAAACTACACATCGTTGCAGACAATGAGCAAACTCTATTTTGATATTCAGATGCAAATTGGAAGGAGGGTAAATGTAACAGAAAATCAAACACCGGTAATATATTTAAAGTCTACAGTGCCGTTTTATCATGGGCATGTCGCAAACAGACATGTGTGGCTTTATCTTCTACCGAAGCGGAATTCATTGCACTTGCTGAAGCGTCAAAGGAGTTTTAAAGAACTTTTGAAAGATTTTGGGGAACAGTTCAGCGAACCCATTATCATACACGAGGACAATCAGAGTTGTATAAAAATTGCGTACTAGGAAATGAATAAAACAAGAAAAAGCTTTGTATCCAAATGCGATTTCTGTCAGAGAAACAAACATACTAAATACATAAAAGAAAGAGAGTGATATAATAAGGAAAATAGAAGAAATTGAGAAACAGTAGTACAAACCTCCTGAAAAAGACAAAATGCATTTCTATGTGTAGCCATTGCTACATAATAAAGTGAGACGTCTATCTACTATGCGAATAGCAGATAATTTTCAGGAAGCCCTTTATAATAAAGAAAAAATAGAGCTCTAGCTATTAGCGAAAGGAAGTAATACCATGATTACAGTATGAGGCAGATTTAAGTTGTGGCTATTGGACTAAAAGCGGATGACTGGCTTCGATGAAAAGCGAGGTGGAGTGGTCTGTGGTTGGTTTAGGAATCGAATAGTTCATGTCTCGCCGAAGTAACACTGTAGTGTAGCGTGGATGGCTGCGTTTGTAATAACGCATGTTTAGTAAATATGAGACCGTAGGATCCTAAAGAAGTGTAGTTAGAAGCTAAAAAGCGAATAAAGTTACACTGTTTTGCTCATTTTTTATTCAATAAAAAGCGAAAATTGTACAATGTTGCACTAGTTTCCTAAATACTTACAGTTTTGTTTCAATTACACGTAGGTTATTCTTCGTTTTGTTTTTTAGATTTGCGTTGCACTAACTTAAAAAATCATCAGGAATAACTATTTTCTACCATTTGTGATTAGCATTTTGACAATTTAATAATATTTTAAAATTTTCTTTACAATTACTTCGAAATAATACCAAAGAAATTAGTTGGCGATACAAATAGCCTATGCGTAGCATTTTTTGGGGAAATAATATGTTTTTTTTACAGTTAATCAAATTTTTTAATTCAATATTTGTTTAAGTTCAACGTAACAAGAAACCTGTTTGCACAAATTTTATTTGACACTATTTCAAAGCTGTTTAAGCAAACAGAGATAGGCAAAAAAAATTTACGTAGTGCTTTAAAAAAACTAAGGAAAAACAAGTGCATATAAGACTTTAGATACGTGGGGATTTAAGGAACTTCTTGAAAAAAAATTTACGTAGTGCTTTAAAAAAACTAAGGAAAAACAAGTGCATATAAGCCTTTAGATACGTGGGGATTTAAGGAACTTCTTGAATTATCTCTTCGCATATATGATTATACTTCTTATGAATGGTTTGCGTCGATGACCTTTATTCGAGATACATATTGTAGTTTTTAACATACAACTTTATACTAAAGTTTGGTAAGGATGCAAGAATTCCATTGTATTTATTTCTCGCGACGCTTTCGAGTATCCAAAGTCGATTAACTGTGGTAATTGAAACACAAAATTTTGGATCCTTTTTCTCCTCTGTTTGTTAACCGATTTTATTTAAATTATCGAAGTTTAGCGCACAGTCTTTATCTCATTTAAATCGGTTCAGTATTTAAGAAATAAATGACCCCTTAAATTGAAACCACTACATATGAAACCAATACACATACATTCAAAACATGAGTGTGTACAAACTAAAAACTTTTCAGTAATAAACAAAGTTGAATTTTGGCAACAATGTAAACTCTAGTTATTTGAAATGGTAAGACTAGACAAAATGAAAGAATTTCGCATTAAAAATTGTTTTAGAAAATTTTTATTATCTATTAAAATATTGTTACGTTTATTTAAGTTTATAAACGTTTATTTTATTGAGTTGTTTTATTGCAAATTAAATACAAACAATTTAGTTACTACTTTAATCAAACTACACTTTAATTAGATGATTATTTACTTATTCGCGATTAGACACATGATGATTGTTATTTTATTATAGAACCTTCCATTATTATTTTGAATTTATTATACATTTTTATTAGTTGCTATGCAATGTAGGTGTTTGTGTAGTTGTGTGTTGGGTTTATTTTTATTGTTTTATGTTATTTGTTTTTCTTTTATGATTAAGAAGTTTCTGCAGAAACTTCTGACTGTGTAAACAGACACAATAGGTCATTTCATTTCACTTTGTCGGTATCAATTATTTTTATTTCTTTTTATAGCCTAAATACAGCATCTTCGCAACACTGCCGCCCACTTAAGCCTTTTCGACCCGAATAGGCTCAACATTACCCCTGCCATATTTGGCCAGCCGTTCCAGGTGAGAACTTTCATTTTTGATCATTCTTGATCACCTTGTCGCTCCCGGTGGGTTTGCAGTTTAGGAGACAGTCCTTTCTTGCATTGTGGGTTATATAGTAGAACTAATTTTCCTTCAGTAAACCCCTCCGTGTTTTCTGCTCAATCATACCTGGCTTTCATTTTATCGCTGGACATTTTAATGCGGTAACGGACAAACTCATGAAGTTCATGCAGGTCTTCTTGCGGTTGAGGAATATTTCCATTGTCTTCGTCTGCACGTTCAGGTTTTATACCAAATTCTAAATCCGCTGGCAGTTTTAGTTCTGTTTAGCTGGACTACGTGAGGTTGAATCACGTACAGCGGACCGATAAGCTAGTAGAGACTTTACTGTATGCTCATCCCAATCCTTCTGGCGTGCACTGACCACTTTTCTGAGATATTCCCCTAGAGTACAATTCATTCTTTCTACCATGCCATCAGGCTGTGGATGCAGCGGTGTCGTTCTCGTCTTTTTGATACCATATACGTCACACATCTCTTTGAATATGGCCGATTTAAAATTTCGTACCTGGTCTGAATGAAGTTCTGGTGGACTCCGTATCCACTACTATTTTGGACTCTTGGTTTGGAATGGCATACACTTCAGGCCATTTGCTAAAACTATCTATAATCACTAGTACATATCGGTTTCCAGCATCACATCCTTTCAAAGGGGGCACCAGCGTTGTATTGCTGAAGCTTGCCACGACACTTTCTTATAGACCCCTTGGCCGCAATGCACTGTTCGCAATTTGCTATTCAATCGGCTACAAATTGCCGGCAGCCTACCCACTAAAATCGTTGCTTTATCTTTTCCAGCGTTGTTATTCCCATATGACCTCCGCTGGAACCATTATGAAACTGCTTCATCACCTCAATCCCTTTAGAAAATGGCACAACAATTAAGTCTCTTGTGGTTTTGCCATCTTCTCTTTCCCAAGATCGGTATAAGCATCCATATACCACTTTCAGGCTATTTCACTCAGCCTAGTACGATTTTGCTTCGGTCTTCTGTTATTTTGCTTAGCCAATATAATTCATGCCAAAATTGGGTCCTCATTCTGTGCCTCCGACCAGTCTTCGCTTGAACCAATTTGGGTAAGCCACACGTCAATGATGCACTCCTTTTTCTCGATTTTGTGCAGTGCATGCACTCTACATTGCATGGCCGTCTTCAAAGTGCATCACCGTTGTTGTGTTTTCCGCGTTTTCTATGTACAATGCTAAAGTCATAGCTTTGCAAACGTTTAACCTAGCGTGCGAGCTGCCCTTCTGAATTTCTGTCCGGCTATTGGTTAGGCGAGGACTGGTGCCATACACAAAAGTTTCTTGAGCTTCTGGAACGCTTCTTCCGCTACTTCACTCCAGTGGTACGGTTGCGATTTTCTGGTCAACTCATGCAAGCTAGCAGCCACTTGAGCACAAATCTCCTGTAGTATGTGCAAAGCCCCAGGAAACTACGCAGCTCATAAAGATTTTTTGGACGAGACCAAGTCTTTACTGCCAGTACTTTCTCTCAATCAGTAGATATGCCCTCAGCTGTTACACGATGCCCCAGGTATTTGACTTCCTTTTGAAACAAAGCACATTCGTCAAAAGTTTTCTCCATGACGATTATGTCATCTAGATAGACTAAGCACTTTTTTAATTGAGACTCTTAAGCACACATTCCATTAAACTCTCGAAAGTAGCTGGAGCGTTGCAGAGTCCTAACGGCATCACCTTGAACTACGATAAGCCACCACTCGCGCTAAAGTTAGTTTTCTCTTTGTCTTTATCGGCTATCTCTACCTGCCAATAGCCGCTCTGCAAGTCCAAGGTAGAGAACCATTTTGTTTCGCCCAAGGTGTCTAAGATATCGTCAATTCTAGGCAACGGATAACTGTCTTTCTTGGTGACGTCATTGAGCTTCATGAAGTCAACGCAAAACCTGGTACTGCCGTCTTTCTTCTTTAGTAAAACTACTGGCGAATAGCTCAATAACTCCTTTCCGTTCCATTTCACCGACAAGTTCCTTGACCTACTTTCGCTTTGCTAGGGGAACACTTTTAGGTGCTTGTTTTATAGGCCTCGCTTCGCCAGTATTACTTTCATGTTTCACAACTGCCCTTCTACCTTGGCTTTTATTATTTAGGACGAAGACGAAGATATGTTTTTTCAGCAACTACTTTGCTTTGTTTCTGTCAGAAGATGCTAATTCTGTTACCCATTTATGCACCTTTTCTGCTGGTAAATCTCTTTCTCTGGCTGGTAATTTTGGGTATAATGTATTCACCGTAAGAACTCACAGGTTAAGTACTCTCACAAGAACTCTTCCATCGTGGCAGATTTTCACAAGGGCTTTAGCTGTTAAAATGTCATGTTTTATTTTTGTTGGTTCTACCATCCACAACCGGATATTCACACAATCTGCCTCCATTTGTGCCCATACTATAGTTTCCGCCTGAAGTGGTAAATTCTGGCGTTCAAGGGCAAACAGCTTCCTTACTGCGGTCCTGCTCTCATAACCAACATCCAGGGGTATCTCCATATTACGCCCAAATCATTATTTGCTTCCCCATGTGTAGATTAATACCGTTGGCTATCATGAAGTCTGCACCAATGATAACTTTATCCAAAAACTACATGGCCAACGCTGATGTCTCCTTTAGTCAATCTTACCCTGGCTCTTCCATAGACAGTTGCAAAGTCCCCAGTCCTCCGTTTATAATACCGCAAGCAGTTAGGTTGCAATTCTTCTGTTGCACAATGGAAAGCGAGATTGTGGGAGCTAGCACTTGCCCCTTAGCGCTAGCTTGATTTAGTTTAACGATGATTCTAGCGATTTGGTGTTGTTCGCCCGCTTATTGTCCCTCGCTGGCAAAGCAGATCTTTTTCTTTTCTTTGTAGATCTGCAGTTGCGCTGAAAGTGGCCGACTTTTCCGCAGCTGAAGCATTTGCCGCGAGATTTACTCCTTTTTCCTCCATTATTTGTTTGACAATTTCCTTTATCTTGCTCCTTTTGTTCCCGTGGTTATAATCGTCAGTCTCAAGACATCGCACCTTGTACCCCTGTGGCTTCGAGATGACTTTTGCGGTCTCCTGTACTAGCGCGTACGAGATTGCATAGCACAAACAGTATGTTTTACATCTAAGTCGAGTGTGCCCTTCACCAATTCTTCAAACTTGAACTGATCCAGGAATGGATGATGTTCATCTGGATAAGCCAGCTGCACCAAACGTTCAATTTCCATAGCGAGGTCTTGCAGTCTCGTTTTCTCTCTGCACCCTACCTAGTAACTTCATTCTGTAAAGTTATCTTTTGTGCTCAGTTCCGTACTTGCGTTGTAAAGCTGCCATTGTGTCCTGATAATTATTTCTGCAACTGGGTGGTAAGCTTTCGAGTATTTCTGCTGCTTCTCTCTTTAAGGCCAAAATAAGCTCTATTGCTTTTTCGTCATGGTCCCATCGATTTTTGTTGGCGACTGTGTCAAACTGGAACTTAAAAACAATAAAAGGTGCGCTGCCATCAAAGCTGGGACTCTTTATCTTGTAGCGTTCTCAAAGATAACTCTCACCGGTCCCTCTCGAATTTAAAGTTCGCCCATTTGCACTTTTAATTCTTGTAATTCTTCGTTCACTTTTTTTCTAGGCCCCTGACTCTCATCTCCACGACGTCCACTCGTTTACTAAAGACTTCTGAAATTTTACATTTACATTTGCTTTCTCCGTTTGCCTTTCTCCGTTGACACAAGAGGTTTCTTGTATTGCTCTGAGGCTGTCTTGAAATTCTTCTTGAAGCCTCTGGTTGTTTTTTTTTTTCTGTCTTTATCATCTGTTCGCTCTGCCTTTGGTTAGTTTCTTCTATTTTCTTCACTATTGCTGCAAACAGAAAATTCAAGTCCATAAATCTGATTGTTGCTGGGGTACATACTTCAATCTCTTCTTGTTGTTCTTTTTCTCCGAATTCGTATGTCCCAATATCAATTTCTCGCTGCTTGAATTCTTTTGTAATTCCGCTTTTTTTGCCCGCTATCGGCAGATCCAATTTACCCAGCTTCATTTTTAACTGGTCATTTTTTAGTTGATCATTGTGATTTCATTGTGATTTATTCATTATTCGCAATTTCACTTCTGACACCAGTTGTTATGTTTATTTAAATTTATAAACCTTTATTATATTGAGTTCTTTTATAGCAAATTGAATACACAAAATTTAATAAATACTTTAATAAAATTACACTTTAATTAGACGATTATTTACTTATGCCATGGAAAACTTCCCACTGTTTTACCAGAAGATCTTCAATAGTTGACGTTTTAACTAAGAATGAATCAGCCTGTACGGCCGTTGCATTTATATACTCAATGTTAAGGCAGTTCTTAAAAATGCTAGAACTTCCTCCATCTGTAAGTAGAATATTTCTTTACTACGCATTTATCATTTTAGACACATGATGATTGTTATTTGATTCTAGAACCTTCCATTATTATTTTGAATTTATTATACATACTGTGTATTTTGATTAGATGTTATGCAATGTAGGTGTTTGTGTAGTTGTGTGTTGCGTTTATTTTTATTGCTTTATGTTAGTTGTTTTTGTTTTGTGATTAAGAAGTTTTTATAGAAACTTCTGGCTGTGTAAACAGACACAAAAGGTCATTTCGTTTTACTTTGTCGGTGACAACTATTTTTGTTTCTTTTTTGATCTAAATAAATCATCTCCGCAACAATTTGTGAGAAGTTCTTATATTCTATTTCTTCTTATTAGATGAATAAATAGAAAAAATTACTATTAATAATTACCTTGTTTGGACTCAGCTAGTTTGCTGGTCGATGATTGTTTTGTCCGGGCGAAATCATTGGGACAATTATACTTGATAACGCAAGCACTTAAACTTCGTTATCGTGTAGGTTAGTAATAACGCAAGCACTTGAACTTGGTTATTGTGTAGGTTAGAAATAACGCAAGCACTTGAACTTAGTTATCTTGGTGGAAGAATACAACTGCTTTGTTTGTTAGTTAAATTGATTCTGATTTATTTAAATTTAATTGATGTCTAAAATACTAATTTATTGCTGATTTGCAATAAATTAGTTTTATTTTATAATTTAATAACATATTTACTTATAAATGTTTTCTATAATATAATTTTACTTCTGCCAGCGGAAGTTCCCAGAGGAAACATGATACCCCAGACAATGCAAAACAATGTAAGCAAAAATCACAATGAACTTAAACAGAATTTCAAGGTTGTTGTTAAATTAGGACATATAACAGAAATTAGAGTAATTTAAATTTAAAATAGCAAGGAATACATAAGTAAACAATATTCATGAAACCAGTAGTTTAAAATAATAATTTCGTGCAGGCATATGTATGTAAATATGTTGGTATAAATCTATTACTAGAATAATACAAACGCATTTATGTATATATGAAAGAAGTTTATTGTGAGAGTTTGAACATACAGCCATACTCAACAAAATAACGAATGCTACAATTTTACAGTGTTTTTAATTATATTTCGTAGAAATATAAATTTAAAATACTGATACTTCAAATTCTAAGGTTGAAGGGTGTAGACGTGGTGCTGGACTTGGGGTTTGTCGATTTGGTTTCATTCCGTTACGGCGTGCCTTTTTCCAGACAATCCTCATGCTGGTTATGATTGCGAGAACGAGGGCAACGTAATCAGTGGTCTCGTGGTGATATTCTATATGTTTGATTTGCGATAAAAATTCCGCAGATACCTTCTGGTGTAATTTGCTCTGTATTTCTGTATTTTGTTGTGAATACGTTCAAATTTAATTTCATTCGGAAAGATGATGTCACTTATGTTGCTCATTATCGTGTACGATGTCTGAAGAGATGCGGAGACAGTTTGATGAGCCTTGATGGTGATTGAGTTAAACTTAAGTGTACAATCTTGTGATATTTTGACACTTGTTTAGCGTAACTCAAATCTAGAATGACAAACAGAGAGTAAGCAATGTTGCCAACAACGTTAATAGCGCCTCGTTTAAATCTCCTCTTGAGCAAGAGATTGTTGTCCTTTAGACCTTCTAGGTCCAAGTCAACTGCTTGGAGAACGCTCGAACAAATCGTTTTTTGAATGAGAAGGTTGCATACGTGCTGCAATGCCGTTTTATCCTTCGTAAAGCTAGCTATTTCTTGCCAATATGGGTTTAAGTTATAGTAGGAAATGACCGAGATACTCGTGTGTTGCCAATACCTTTAAAGTATAAGCCAATATTTGGTTCAAATTGAGTTATATCAATTTTGTCTGTGGTCACGTGCGGTAGTAATAGCAAGACTATGAGTAGTGCAGTTAAGATTAAGCTTGTCACATTCCGCCGTTTCTTGGTGAGTGACCTTCCATCGCATGACGGTTTTGGTGATTGTTTTTCTGTTAACAGTTCACGATTGTCTTCAAATTCTGTGTTCTGTTGATATGGTTTTTTTCCTCTGCTTCGGTTTAGTCGTTGAGCTTAGGGAGTGGAGCTAAATATTGAATTGCTCATTCAAGGATGCCGGAAGCTGTCTGAACATCTGCTACTCTTACAATCTCGTCGTTTCCTTTATATGTTTTTACTGCGCGCCCCAAATGCCATTTCATGACTGGAACGTTATCTTCTATGACGATTGCTCTGGCTTCAAATTTTTTGATTGTTTTCACCATTTGTGTCAGTATTGCAGTTCATTTAGGTAGTCTCGCTACCATCTCTTCCAAAATTCATGCTTGAGGTGAGAAACTAATTTCCATCGTGTTTCCAATTTAAGGTTTGTTGGCTTCGCTGGGGCATTAATTTGGGTTCTTAGTGGCTCGCCTATCAAAAAATGTCCTGGAGTCAACGCGCCTATGTCATTTGCGTCATTAGACATAGGTGAAACAGGTCTGGAATTCAGTATTGCTTCAATTTCAACAACTATGGTTTCGAGTTCTTCCTAGGTTAAAGATATGTTCCCCAATGTCCTTACCAAAAGATATTTTGCTGACTTCACAGCTGCCTCCCATAGGCCACCAAAGTGCGGCGCTCTTGGTGGAATAAAAATAAATTGCATACCCTTTTTACTGCAAACATTCGTAATGGCTTCTTGTGCTTCTGATGAATGTATTATTGTTGGAAGTTCAGGCAATCTAGTTTTTGCTCAAACGCAGTTTGTTGCGTTGTCGCAATATAAACTTTGGCAATGTCCACGCCGTGATATAAAACGATTAAGCGCACCTATAAATGCTTCAGTTGTGAGATCGCTCACCAGTTCTAAGTGTACTGCCTTGGTAGCAGAGCAGCAAAATAGAGCAACGTAGGCTTTGTGCGGTCGTTTTCCCCGAAGCTTATAATGAACTGTAATAGGGCCACAATAGTCGACTCCAGTATTAATAAACGCACGGGGTGGTGTGACAGGTGTTGAAGGTAGGTTTCCCATTATTTGGTGGAATAATTCTAGCTTGGCTCTACTACATATCGTTTAGCAATGAACTGTATTTCTTGCCATAATTTTTCCTTTAACTGGCCAGAACCATTGTCGAACAATTCCTAACAATGCGAGCGACAGTGTTTGTAATTTTCATGAACCATGTTGAATATTAGTTTTGAAATGGGATCATTGTATGGAATAAGAAGTTGATGTTTGGAGTCGTATGCTAATGAAGAAGCGTCCAGCCGACCGCCTTTTCGAATCAGCCCGTTTTCGTCCAAAAAAGGTGTTCGATTTTGGATGGTGCCTTGTAATTTTTTTCTCAGTTGGGTTATTTCTTCTTTAAATTCTGAAAGTTGCATTGTGAAATAATGGGAATAAATGCTCGGTTGAGTTCCGTTGTCGTTAATGATTTTGAAGATTTTCGCATCTGTTTTCGATATCTGGTGTGAGTAATAAAACGCAGAACGTAACTAACAATGTGCTGTAGACGGTAAAATGAATTTTTGTGATTAATTTAGTAACCAAAGGCAGATTCATTTGCGGTCATTGCTTGTGATTCAAGCAGCTTTGCCTTTCTTTCGAGATTTGTTGGAATGTTAGAACTTGGATTGAACTTAGGTGGCCACAACTTCTCTACGCCATGGAGAAATTTTGGACCGTAAAACCAAAGAGTGCATTCCTTAAGAGCCGTTGGGGACATTCCACGAGAGAATATATCTGCTGGATTGCACTTGGAGCTTACGTGACGCCACTGTTCTGCCTGGGTTTCTTCTTGAATTGTTGAAATTCGATTTGCTACAAATGTGTTGAATGACGCTGATGATGAACTAATCCATGAGAGTACAATTTCTGAATCGGTCCAAAACCATACAGGGCTCGTAAATCGAAGTTCAGACCTGATTTTTGTGGCTAGTTGGGCTCTAAGTGTAGCTGCACATAGTTTGAACTGTGGTATTGTTTGCCGTTTAAGTGGAGCTATGCGGGATTTAGTACAGAGTAAGTGATTCATAATAGTGCCATCTCTAAAAACTGATCGAATATAGGCCGCAGCTCCATAAGCCTTTTCGGACGCAAAATGTGATCCATTTAGTATGCAGTATTTTAGGCAAAGATTGATCCCAATCTACCTTTAACACCCACAATTCCTAAATAAACTTTTTTGCCGTTACTATAATCAGAGATAGAATCCCCAATGGGTCGAATATTCTAACTAGGTCTGGCATTACCGGTAGCTTTGATACTCTCTTAACGTTGTGAGAATTGACCTTGATAACCAGTTTGTCGGCTTTCAGCAGCCAAACAAGTCCTAATGCTTTGATGGTGTTAGCTTCTATGCTCTCAAAATCTAAATTTACCTCCAAGTCCCCTTGTGGAATATTGTGAAGTAATTGTGGGTGGTTTGCGCACCATTTTCGTAACGTAAATCCGCCTTCCTTCATGATCTTTACGAGTTGCTCTAGTAATTGTATTGCTGTTATTAAGCTATTTTAGCCGCCCAAGCCTTCATCCACGTAGAAATTTTCTTTAAAAAATTGGGAGGCAAGCGGGTAACGTAAGTCATCTTCTTTAGCCAATTGCTTCAGACATTTTGTTGGTAAGTATAGAGCAGCTCTAGTGCCATATATAACTGTTTTGAGTTGGTAGTATGCAATGGGCATCGTAGAATTCTTTCTCTAGATTATTAGCTGAAATTCTTCTGGAGCAATTAATACCTGTCTATACATCTTTTTAACGTCCGTGGTAAAAACGAACCTTGGCATTCGAAACCTTAGGAGTAAGGAGAATAGCTCTGCTTGTAGTGTCGGTCCAATGAACATCAGATCGTTCAAAGAGTGTCCTGAAAAAGTTTTTGCTGACGCATCAAATACTACTTTGAGTTTAGTTGTTGGGCCTTAATACGCAATGATGTGAGATGTAGTAGTTTCGGGAATTTATGGATTCTGTTTCCAATTTTATCATGTGTCCCATTAACTCATCCATAAATTTAGTGTATTTAGCCTTCAATTCCGGATTCTTTTGAAGATGTCGTTCTAAAGCGAGAAATCGATTTAAAACAATTGCATGTAAGTCGCTTAAATTATTGGGGTTTTTATGAAATGGTATTTTGACTATGAAGCGGCCTAGAAGGTTTCTAGTTGTATTTTGCGCAAAGTGTTCTTCGCTCTGTCTGTCAGCAATTGATAGCGGCCTTTTAATCGGCTTAACTTCTTATAGTTGCCAGAGTCGAGCAATGGAAGCTTCAAGCGCTTCATCTTCGATGCACATTCTACAGGATGCGTCTGTTAAGTGTTTTCTATTTATTTTTCTTGCTACAATCTAGCCAAACACTGTGTTCTGTAACAAAGGAAGTTGAGAAGATAATTGTATGTGATAGTGCTCTGCACCCAGCAATGTATCAATTTCATTTGACCTACTGCACGCTGGATCAGCTAACATAAGGTTTTTCAGTAGTAGTCAATCATCAATGTCGAAAGATTTTGATGATTGTGGTGCTTTGATTCGAGGCAAGACAAGTGCCTCCAGGCGCGTTGAATACCCATTAATCCGGGAACATAAGGCCAAATTGACTCGGTGCTTTGTTTTGGTGCAAGAGTCCCCGATTCCATTGATGTTAACTGATGACGTCTGTTTTGCAATGTTATGGTGGTTTACCAAACGCTCGGTAACTAAGTTGACTTGTGACCCTGAATCAAGTAAGGCGTGGCATTCAACCTGCATTGTGTCAGTTTTGATTTTTACTACAGCTGTGCTGAGGAAACGTATGAGCTGGATAACTGATCATTTGCTGCTGCTAGTGAAGATGCCTTTGGAGAGGTAGATGTCATTTCATTCACATGGGGTTCAATTACTTTAGGTGGAGTAGAAGCATTTGATATCGCCATCTGGGATGTCCTTTCACTTCCTGATCCTTGTTTTGAGGACTGGGTGTTGCTTTCTAAATGAAGTAGCGAATTGTGGCTTTTCTTGCATGTCATGCACGATCCTGAATTGCAAGTTTCTGCAGTGTGACCTGATTTCAAACAGTTTACGCAAAGGCTTTGTTTTCGAACGAAGCTTAGGCGGTTTGATGGCAATATTTTTAGAAAACTCTGATACCGATACAATTGGTGAGAGCCGGTTTTGCAAAATAGGCGTATGATTTCTATGTATTTAGCTGAGGTAGCAGAAACGTAAACCTTTGATGACCTCTCATTCTGGTTCATTGCTTCCAGGGATTGAAAGCGATTTTCTAGAAATTTAAAGAGTTTCTTGATATTTTGCGGTTCCTTTGGATTACTGATGGTCCTCTCATATAGAATAAGAGTGCCCCGATCCAGTTTTTTAACAAGTATGTGAAACAGTATGGGATCCCATGAAGTTGTATCAATCTCAATGTTGTTAAATGCATGTAGACATTCTTGTGTTGTGTCATGCAACTATTTGATAGCAGCAGCTGATGGTCAAGCATAAGGTTGGTCTAAGACTGTTGCATTAACGTTGTTACAAGAACCCGTTGATTGTTTTATCGTCCTTGCAACAGGTTCCAAGCGGTGGCGTAGTTTTCGGCTGTGGCTAAAAGATGACTTATTAGTTTTTCAGCTTCGCCCCCCCAAGTTTGACTTTAGGTACCACACCTTTTGTACCGCAGGAATATGCTGGTTGTCTACTAATTTTGTAAACAAGTCGTGAAAAGCTCTTTACTTTAAATAGTCTCCAATTAATTTTGGAACTGTGACCTTTGGCAGTGGTAGAACGTTGTTTTGCATAGGTTCGAAACCTTGTTCTGGGGTGCGAGGAGAGGGCTTAAAGTTTTCAGATTGTCGTAGGAATTCATATCATATCCCTCCTTTAGTGTGTCATCGATGGGTTCCCATATAATGAAATGGAGTTCTTGGATTTCGCCCCACAGTTTTTCTTTGAGCTTCATATTTTTTGCTGTGCGGTCCGTAGCTAGAAGACGCTTTAGTGATGACTTCATTACATTTTATCTTCTTATTTTGGAATTTATTGATGTTCTTGTATGTGCACCGGGCTTCTCATTGGTGTTTTGTTGAATAGTATCCAATGGTAGCTTTGATGTTTCATTCGTTGCTATTTCAAATATATTCTTGTATTTTATAACGAGCTCCTGAATTTTTTGGTAGTAGTTTTCGGTGAAATATTTGTGGTCTAACTGGGGATTCTCAAGACATCTGTTTTTGTTATCGTTAAGTTCGAACTCAGCCCGAGCAGTATTTAGCCTTTTAATCCTCTATTCATAATAGTGAACGGTCTTTCTGAAAACTGAATCCTTCTTAAAATTTCGGATGATAGATTCTATTACATTTCTCCTGTTGCTCGCTGGGAAGTTGTTATTTGTTCCATAGGAGTTTTGCCAGTAGCCATTTTGTTGTTCAGTTGTGCTAAGTTCTTTCTTCCTGGGAAAAGGAGCAAAATTTTCATCGAGTTGATCACGCCGGGGTCACCAGAATGTTTGGACTCAGCTAGTTTGCTGGTCGCTGATTGTTTTGTCCGGACGGAATCACCGGGACAATTATACTTGAGAACGCAAGCACTTAAACTTTGCTATCGTGTAGGTTAGTAATAACGCAAGCACTTGAACTTGATTATTGTGTAGGTTAAAAATAACGCAAGCACTTGAACTTGGTTATCTTGGTGGAAGAATACAGCTGCTTTGTTTGATAGTTAAATTGATTCTGATTTATTTAAATTTAATTGATGTCTTAAATACTAATTTATTGCTGATTTCCAATAAATTGTTTTTATTTTATTAATTACTAATATACTTGCATATAAATGCTTTTTATAATATAATTTTACTTCTGCCAGAGGAAGTTCCCAGAGGAAACATGATATCCCAGACAATGCAAAACAATGTAAGCAAAAATCACAATGAACTTAAACAGAATTGCAAGGTTGTTGTTAAATTAAGGTAAATAACAGAAATTAGAGTAATTTGAATTAAAAATTAAAAATAGCAAGGAATGCATAAGTAAACAAAATTCATGAAACTAGTAGTTTAAAGTAATAGTTTCGTGCAGGCATATGTATATAAATATGTTGGTATAAATCTATTACTAGAATTATATAAACGCATTTGTGTACATATGAAAGAAATTCATTGTGAGAGTTTGAACAAACCTTGTAAATAAATACAAAGAAGGCTGACGAAGAATATAGCGAACCGATATGTTATATCGCTAAAGAATGCACCAGTGATTTGATCGAGCAAGGAGTTCAGTGGAAAAATATAACTCAATTATATTTTACATATTGTTAAAGAAACTTGACTCAAACAATATTTGAACAATCGCTATTCAATAATTTGATTAGAAACAGAGTATTGAACAAGCTATAATTAGATTGCTCCGACTCTTCACTGTGCGTTAAATGAATAGGGCGAAAAATTTACAACGTTTTACGATTAATCAATATGGAACTACACGCATGTTCAGGCAATTACACTAGCAGACTCAAAGCATTTTTGCTTCCGTTGATTTCATCGTCTTAGCCTACAAAATCATTCGATACAAACTGAATTTCCTTAAACTATTGATTTAGGTGATTAAGATTAACATCAATTGCAGCAGAATTCTATCATTATTTGATGCGCACACAACATATAAGGGTCAACCACAAATTAACAATTCTAAAATATTCTGCTTTGGGTTTAATAGTCACGGGAAAGATAAAAAACAATAAAAACTTGGTTAACTGTGCAGTGTTTACCATAGAAGACTACTAAAACAACATAGAACGAGCAATATTTTTAGCTTAAAAACGATATAAGGATCACTTTTCCCAAAATTTTTATACGATACGAGGATGGGAGATTCGTTTTATTGCCTACCATTTGCAGAAAACATACGCATTTTTGGAAGTTCTAAGACAGTGGACTTTAATCGGTTTCTAGCATTGAAAAACAGATTGAACCGTAATCCCACGCTAGCAACAGAATACAACAAATTCATAAAAGAGTACCAATCCTTGGGATATATGCATGAAATTAGGCTTCTCTAATTCCTGATGATGAGAGTTCCACGAAAATAAATTACGAGTAGTTTTCGATACATCAGCTAAAACATACAGTGGCTCCTTCCTCAATGATATCATACATATTGGACCTTGGAAAGTAAATAATTTTTAGTTCTGTTCCGTTTCCAGATGGATAATACTGCATCGACCGCGGACATCGAGAAAATGTCCTGCAAATCTAAATCCATGACGCAAACCAGATGTTCCATTTCATCATTTGGAGATATATCAAGCATCAAGACATCAAATATTATTGTAACTATAACCTGTAGCACCTCCTCTGCACCATACTTAGCAATCAAATGTCTACCACATTTATCTATTTAAAAGGCTACAAAAGAAGCCGCAATGACTTTTATGTGCACGATTGCCTCAGTGGGGCTGATTCAATCAGTGCAGCAGAGTTACAAAGACAACTGAGCTCACTCCTAAGAGAAGCATGTTTTGGACTTCGGAAGTGGTGTTCAAATCATCCTCAGTTATTAAGTGGAATTGCAGCTAAAAACCAGGAGATCAGGTTTGACTTAAAAAACTCAGGTATGACAAAACGAATACTCAGCTAAGAACTTGCTGAGATATTAGATCCGGTAGTGCTCTTAGGGTCGTTAGTCGTACTAACCAAAATATTTTTGCAGGAGCTGTGGCAACTACTAATTTCGTGGATAAAGATGTACCCATCAATCTTCAGAGCGAATAGAACCAATTTCGTAGAAACATAGAAACGTTAAATAAAATTAAGATTGACAGGTCCGTACTAAAACGCAAGCTCAAACGTTTGTTGGTGTATTTGAACGAGCTTATGGAACATCAATCAACATTCGCCTAACTTACAAAAGCAATACTATATTTACGAGGTTGATATGTTCTAAATGTCGAGTTGCACACATTTAAAAACACTATTTCTCTCCCCTTAACCAGCTATTGCTAAACCTGGCAACAAATAATGTAATATGATAAAGCATGTTTGAACAGTAGCAAGCTCGCAAAATTGCGAAACATAATAAATCGTATAAGTCTCGAAATTTATAAAAAGGTTCTTTAACACACGATTAGTTATGTTTAAAGATGTATCAACAATTCTAAGACTTTTAAAACCTATCTGACCAAAAGGGCACTTGAAGCATACGAAATGGAGGAAGTAATGAATATTGCTCAAACGACGAAATTCGGGGAAGAATTGGAAAGACCATCTAAACAAACACCTGTTCATAAATAATTCGGCCTCATTAAATCCATTCTTACCTAGAGAAATCAATATTACCATTTAACGCGAAGCCTCCATCGATTTCCACTATCATCTTATGACAAAGTTACTGATGCAAATGCTACAAGAAAATCGCCATTGCGGATCACAAGTATCACTGGCGGCGCTTAGGGCACAGCTCTGGATTATTGGGGACATTTGCATACTTTGAGGACAGTCCGTATGTATGTCTACCGCAAGTTTGGGGATATTTGTTTTTTATTTTTTAATATTACAATTAATTGATTCCAGTGCATATATGTAAATATCGATTTTAAATTTTCTGTATAGGTCAGGGTGATGCCACACTTCTCGAAAAACTACAAGCTTATTTGAACGGCGTTCATTTTTTCATGGTTGGCGTCAATGTGCTTTATATTGATTAACACGTGAGTAACACTACGTCTTGACGACCCATTTTTTTTGTTCGCAGATGAATAAAACGTCGGCAGAATAGGGAACAAAAACTTGTTCATGTTTTTCTGTGTGGAGAAAATGTGTCGATGTTCTTGTTATGTTTTTTCATAATTTTCTGTTTGTCATCGGTGTTGTTTCGTGGTGCAATAATAAAAAATTATTTTATTTAAAAAATTGAATAGAAATACATGTGTATGTACGTAAGTAGTGTATGTTAAAAATTTATTTTAAAAAGTTAATTTATTTTATTATAGAAAATGGCATTTAAAACCTATGCTGTTCTTTTAGAGGCTCTTAAAGACCTGAAAGAATTAATGGATTTATGTGAAGAGGAAGAACGCAGAGAGAAAAGATTTTGGGTAAATCCATTTTTAGAAAAACGACAACTACATAGTTTAGAAGCTGATTTGCTAAAAGATTTAGTATGGGAAAGCTCAGAGTTTCAAAATTTTGCCGTATCAATATTGCTGATTTTGAATACATCTTAGCTGCAGTAAGTACATATTGTTGTTATGTTTTTAAATGTTAACAAGTTCAATAAGGTTTACTTTTGCATAATGTTAGATCGACCATAGAATTAAAAAACAAGATACGTTGATGCGATTTGCTATCTCCTCTAGAATGCGCTTAGCAGTTACCCTACGGTTTATTGGCACAGGTGATTCTTACAGTTCATTGGAATTCATTTCTAGAGTTTCAATGTAAACTATAAGCACGTTTGTTCCGCAAGTTTTAGAGGCAATTATTGAGAGTTTACAAAAGGAATATTTAAAGGTAATTAATTTTATAGCAAACAACATCTGTTTACAAATCTAATAATTATTTTTTCAGCTTCCTACTACCGCCAATGAATGGAAGTCTGTCGCAAATGGTTTTCAAAATCGATGGCAGTTTCCTCATACATTGATGGAAAACATATCCGTATTAAAGCCCCACCACATTCTGGAAGTGATTTCTACAACTATAAAGGCTTTTTTAGTGTTGTCCTTTTGTAGCAGTCGGTTTATCTACATTGATGTAGATGGTAATAGAAGAGCGTCTGATGTTGTGATTTTGAAGAACTCAAGTTTTTATAACCACCTAAAAAATGGGTCTTTGAATATTCCAGCTGACGAAGCTCTTCCAGGACAAGTCGCTAAAACATCATATTATTTCATAGGGGATGATATATTTGGACTAGATCGCCACATGATGAAGGCATATAACCGAAGTTCAAAATTAACAACCTCCCAAGAAATTTTCAATTATCGGCTAAGTCGTTCAAGAATGCCAGTTGAGTTAGCTTTCGGAAGACTTGCGGCTAGATTTCGAATATTTCATCGACCACTAGAAGTTGAGCTAAAAACTTGTGACTTGGTAGTGAAGGCATGTTGTATATTGCATAACTATTTAACTAAACCAAACAACATTTCTGGATGCTTGAGTTATAAAGACGTGTTATATTCCCCAGCGCTTCCCGAAACATTTGCTAATTTACCACAGCAGCAGCATGAAACAGTTCGATTCGTAAATCAAATTAGGGAAAACATTAAAACTTATCTAATTACTGACGGTGATGTCCCCTTCCAATGGCAAAAAATTAAAAACCAAGTTGCGGATCCCGTTACGGTTACGATCGAGTAAATATCAGTGCAATTTTACTAAAAGCATCAGTCTTTTTCAAGACTACTGAACATTAAAAACCATCGGTCCTTTTCAGGACCAACAAAATTCTTATAAAAGAGATATTTTTCCAAACAAAACAACAAAGTACTTGCAATAAATTACCAAATTTTAACATTAAGATATGTATGTATATACCATTAGTCTTTTTCAAGACTACTGAACATTAAACAATCGGTCCTTTTCAGGACTAACAAAATTCTTACAAAAGGGATATTTTTCCAAACAAAACAACAAAGTACTTGCAATAAATTACCAAATTTAAACATTAAGATATGTATATACTATTAGTCTTTTTCAAAGTTTACTTTGTTAAAAAAAGAAGTCCAACATATAATTATTTAGAACAATACTGATAACAGCAAATATTTTGATTGCAAGGAGAGGGTTTCGCTAAACGTATGTTTTTCTGAAATAGTCTTAAGAGTATAAAAATAATTAAGAGCATATATCCTTATTTTAGTTAAAAAAAAATCATTTTATTTAATTTTTGTAATGTGTTTACAAAAAACCAAATGTTTTAAAGAAAAGGTTAAATACATATACATATGTACATATTTAAGAGTATTATTTTTGAGATCAAATAACATTTTGAACATTAATGTTAATAACTTTTAATAACAGCGTCAAAGAAGAAATTCAACAGTTTTAAAGAAAACGTTAAATACATCTTATTACAAAAACACTTTTGAGATGAAAAAACATTTTTAACATTAACATTAATAAGTATTAATATCACCGTCAAACATAGCATGTTCCAAAGTATCTTTTCTAGAATTTTGTTCAAGTGCTTCTGCCAAAATTTGCTGCTTTCAACCATTTTTTTGTTGCAACAACTATTGGCAACTGAGCTAGTTGCAAAGAAATAGATGTTGCGAAGGCACTGTAAATTGTTTCTTGGTTACTGGCCGTTTCTTTTACTTTTAAAAGAATTGTGTCAAGCACTTCATTGTATTTGTTGTTTCTTTCCGTTTTTGCACGTTTTATCCCTTTGATTTGCTTTGTAGATTCTGGTGTTGAAGTTGAAGAGAAAGTTGACAAATTGCTGTCTTGACTAGAGTCTTGGCTTAGCTCACAAAACAGTTCTGGGCTATATTCCACCGTATCACTTGATTCCTTTATTTAAAAAAAAACACTTAAATCATGAAATTAATAAAAAGCATAAGTTAAACGTACCTTTGGCAAATTACTTAATGTTTTTCGTAATACAACTACCGAATCGAGAAAACTTAATTCGTTATAATAAAAAAGACGTGGTATATAGACATCATCTGATGCAGACCCTGAAGACTTTGATTGCTCAATTTTTTTTTCTCTCCCACGTAAGCTGATCGTAGATACTTAATTTTTTTTTACCTCCTCCTTTCCTATCTCCTCCCATGCGTTTCTTTTTAAGTCAATTCCTTTATATTCCTGGCTTTCTAAAGGCAAGGAAATTGACGGTATAAGGCTATAACTTTAAAAATATCAGCAACTCCCCAATCCATTGCGTATAGCAAATTAAATTATACATCAAAATAAAAAAAATAGATTCAAGCCGAAACCCTAAATGTCAAACTGCATGCATAAGAAATCTGTCAATTTTTTTTATATGATGTTTGACGTTTAGCGTCTACGATGAAAATTACTTGATTCGGCATCGCGACCCCCTAGTATTATTTCGCCATTACTGGTACCGTAGCCGAGTTCATTATTTTTTGCTGGTAAACTTATTGCCAAACTCTATATATAAAACTCTGTATTATATGTTTTATATATAGAGTTTGACAGTTATGTAAGAAGGAATTCGCATACGCTGCAACTTCGTATTTTATTCGCTTTGGTCCAACATTTCAAAAACAACATGGCTTTTTATTTTTGCTTTGTTCGTTGGAAATGTCAAATATACAAAGAGAAATAAAAGATAATTATTCTAAATGCCAATGTTTGTTTTTGTTATTTTTAAAATTCGTAAACAAATATTTTCAACTACAAACTAAATGGGAGGACGACTCTACCTATTACAATAAATAAACCTTAGTGTTGATATCAACAAAAAACTATCAGCTAGGTTGTAGGCAGGCGAATTTATTCGTATCAGAGATCGGTTTCGGTTGCGTAATTTTCGAGTCTACTTAAACAAGCACTTAGTTTTTTATGAGTCGAATCGTTTTTGTGCAAAAAACACTTGTTGAATAAACCGTTCGTTTAAAACATTCATTTTATGTACTCGCCATTTTGTGCGAACATGAATGTTCTGATAGTGTTGTTTAAGGTTTGAATCTATTTTTGCATCAAAGCCAACTTGTTGTTAGCGAAACAAGTGTTTTATTCAGTTGTAAATTAATTTTCCACTCGATGTTTTCTTCTCTTGTTGTTTTAACGTAAAAGTTAATTTTAGCTGCGTAATATAATTAACATTGATTGTTTTAAAGTTTTTAATTAATTTTTGTTAATCTTTTTTAATTAAGATTTTGTTATGTCCTTTTTATAGTTTTAAAACTAATTTTTTCATGAAAATGTTACTTTTTTAATATATAATTTACATAAATAATTTTTTTAGAAAATAAAGTCTGAAGATTAAAAAAAACAAATTATATACCTACTTTGCATTTCATTATTTATATTTGGAGCAAAAATTATAAAAATATATATTTTTACATTTATGTACATGTGTAAATATGATGGTTTTTCCTATTGTTTTTATATTTTTCTGCATAGCGCTTTTTTTCTTTCAAGTGGCTCGATTGTTTTGGGTAAAACTCCAATCAGATCATGTACAATAAAGACTTTGTGCAAAAAAATAACTTCTTGTTAACGAGACTTTTTTGTTTCAGTCTAATGTTGAAAATGATTTACACTTGCATTTTGTGTTTGTGTATAAAAAGCAACAAGTATTAAATTGATGTAATACTTGTTCGTGTTGTTCTTAAAATTCAACTACTGTGAATAAGACGGCTCGATCATACAAGTTGCAGGTCTCTGATTCGTATTCACCGGTGGCTTAACTGCCGAAATATATATATAAAAAATCTGACACATGAGAAGAAATCAATCTCTGAGAAACTTGAAATTTTCATGAGAAATGCAAAAAACGACTATTTTATACTTGCTGGACTGCAGCAAATGGAAAAATGTACGATGAAGTATTGAGAATGCATTTAGAATTAATTTTTTATCAATAGCTCCAAAATGATTACACGCGCACCACCTGCTGCGATAGAGGACAAAAATAGATAAAAATCACACGTGCTTCCAGTTATTTTCTGCGAAACTTTCTGAAAAAAGCTAAAAAGGTACCAAACTTTAGAAAATTAGAAAAAAAAAACGTTGAAATATTACTCGTTTACGGTTTTATGTATATAAAATCTTAGTCTATAGTTGCATTTTTGCCTTTTGCGTTCAATATTATTGCAACTTTATTTGAAATATTATTTTTTTTTTTACATTTAACTGCTTTGGAATAAAATTGAAATTAATTTCATCATTCATTGAATACGTTACTTATTCAATTTTATTTATGTAAGTTCTTTATATGAAAATAAAATGGGTCTTGAAATTTTAGCATATTCTTAAGCTCTTTCAAAGCGAATTATTATGTCTTATTTTTCTATTAACACAAATTGAAATTGAGTGGCATCTTCATAAAAAAATCGCTTAAACTTATAAGCTTAGTTTTTCGCTAATATCTCGAAAACTGTGTGCCGTGCACATATACCGCTATATACGATTGAGAATTAAATCGCGAATCAATCGTGGTATAGCTTGTTTCTTGAAAGACAGTATAAAAACTGAAATGTAAAAAATAGCTCAAATTTATAAGTTTAGTTTTTTGCTTATGTCTTGAAAACTATTCCGCGTGCACCTATCCCGATTAATAGGCTATTGAGATATGAGTCTACCGTGATAAAGCTTGTTTCTTGAAAGACTTTACGAAAAACGTTAAGTAACAGTAAGCAAACAGTAGCAAACTATTTGTATGATTTTAAAGCACTCGTCAATTTTTTGCGAGTTATGATCTCTGAACGCAAGTATTTCCGAAAATAATATATGTATACCACTCAACCGTGTTATAAGTTAATATCTTAAAAACTCTCTAAAAATCGTCAAAATATATATATTCTATAGAGGACAATAATACAAATTAAGCGTGCCATAAGTTAATTCCTTTCAAAGGTTACGGAAAATCGTCTGAAGATATAATTCAAGGCGAATCTATTATACGGTGGTGGTGATGGCGAATTCACTGATTTTTCCAGGTAGCCTAACTGCCAAACTTAATATATATAAAAAATCTGTATACAGTTTTTATATGTAGTTTGACAATTGGGCTAACGACGAAAGTTAACGAATTCGCCATTGCTACCAGCTTATAATTTATTCGCCCAGATATCAATTGTAGAAGTATAACATATTTATGCAAGTAATTAAAGAAAATGATTTTGCTGTTGTTAGGTTGTTTTTTCAGTAATAAAAATAAAAATTTTAAAAGTTTGTCGCTTAATAACGTTTTTCGTACAGACTTTCAGGAAACAAGCTATACCACGATCGATTTATATTTCAATCCTCTATCCATCGTATATAGCGGTATATGTGCACGCGGAATAGTTTTCAAGTTATGAATGAAAAATTACTCTCAAGCTATTTGATGTGTAGCACCTTTATTTCTTAAATATCAAAAGTGACAGTTGCAAAATTTGATTCTGTCATCTGTAGGCTTTTAATTCTTTTTTTTTTTATTTTTATGTAAAATATGAAAGCACGTTGCACACACAAATTAAAAACATGCTAACACGGATAGGGAAAAGTACTTTCCATGCAGCTCTGAAAAAAGTTTCTTAAAACAAAAAAAAAAAATTGCCAAAAAGCTCTAAGAAACAGTAAACTTTTTTAACAGAGTTGCAAAAAACGAATTATTTTTGTTCATAAGTCCACATTCAAACAGGCAAATTTTACTTTGACAAAGTTTTGTTAATTTTCTTTTAAACTTTGTTTCGTGTTCAGACACACAAAGTTTTCTTTTACAAATTTTGTTTCCTTCTGTGTAATCGTTCTTAATTTTTGGACGTTTTGCATTTGGTGCTTAAATACAAAAATATATGTATGTACATATATACAAATGTGTACAGGCAAGGAACGAAAAACAAAGCAACTTTGCGAGTACATCAAAGTCTGTACTGCTTATCATTCTTTCTCCCTCTCTCCCACATAAAATCAAAACTTTGCAAAGTAAACTTTCCTTGTGTAAATGCACTCTAACAATAATGTAAGCAAAATTTTACAAAATATAAGTGTTGTCACTTTCGCAATTTTAAAAATGAATGAGCTAAACGTATGATATTTCGTCATTAAATGTAATGGTTTTTTAGTTATAAGATCCAAACTATGAGCCGCACAGCAAAACGTCTAATGCCAATCAATAGAGCTTAAAACTATGAATCAAACACGGTCCAATTGTTTTAAAAAAATTTTCTGGAAAAAGTTATAGGGAAACAAAATTTTGAAAATAAGAAAAAAATTAAAATATATTAAATTAGTTTTTCACTCATTACTCGAAAAGCATTTCGCGCGCACATATTGCACTACCTTCATCCTATAGAGGACAAAAATAGGAATCAAACTTGGTCACAATTGTTTTCTATAAAACTTTCTGCAAAAAGTTATGGGGTAGCAAACTTTGGAAAATTAGAAAAAAACGTGAAAATATATTAAATAAGTTTAACATTCATTACTATAAAACCATACAACGCGCTCTATAAAAACAAAAATATAAAAATATAAGGCATTTGTTATAACCATTTAAAATTAAAAATACCTTTGAGTATTTTATACGCAACGCAATTCCTATTTAATTTATTTTCACTTCCTCTGTATTAAAATTTTTATTAATAAGAACTTATAAACAAGCAAAAATTTGATAAATTTTTTGTTTAAATGTATAATATGTGTGATTAATTTAATATATTTTAAAGATCTTTTCGTATTTTTCAAAGTTTGTTGCCCTTCACCTTTTTCCAGAAAGTTTTTTAGAAAAAAATTGGGACCATGTTTGATTTGTATTTTTGCTCTCTATCGATTGTAGGAAGTGCGATATGTGCGCGCGAAAAGGTTTTCGAGTAGTGAATGAGAAACTAATTTAATATTTGTATTTAACAATTTTTTTTCTAAAGCTTGCTAGCCTATACATTTTTTTAGAAAGTTTTTCAGAAAATAATTAGTATTTTTGTCCTCTACTGATTCTGGGCGATTTTTTCTAATTGTTTAAAGTTTGCTGTTTAATAACTTTTTTTCAGAAAATAATTTATATCAAGTTATATATGTGTTTTCCTCTCCGTTTTTGAGTAATTAACAATATACTATTTTAAAATATTTCGACGATTTTCCGTTATTTTCGGAAATTTGATGTTTAATAACTTTTTTCAGAAAATAATTTATAACAATTGCTGTTTAATAATTTCTTTCAGAAAAATTTTCAGAGAGTACAAGGTCTGATAAAAACAAAAAAAGGTTATTTTCAAATTTCGTGATTTCGATTTTTTTCTGTTATGTTGGTACACATGTCTGTTATATATGTATGTTGGCAACGTCAGCAATTTTGGATTGTCAGTTTGTTTTTGACAGATAAAGAGGTTAGTCGTTTTTTTGGTGTGCTCTTCGATTTTTTCGGTCTTGGGTCTTCTGGATGCCATATACCTGTGATTCGTCACTAGTTATGACCTTTTTGAAGAAATATTAATATTATGTTAATAAACAAATTACCGTGAAAATTATTATTAAATAATGTGTAAATTTTTGTCAATTTTTTTTATTGAGCACGCTGTACCCATACACTAAAAAAAAAGTATGCTTCATGCAACTCTTAAATAGTTTGTAAAAACAAAGAAGAAGTTTGTTTAAAAGTTTGTTTTCTTCTAGCCGAAACGCAACGTCACGTTTACGAAAGAGTACCTATTTATACACAAACTAGGTGAGGGAAATGGATCAGCTGATCCGCAACGTGTAGGTTTACGTAGGAGTAACGAGTTCTTTAGATTGTTCTAACGATTTTTTCTAATTTACCAAATTTTGTTAAGTAATATTTTCTTATGCAAAATGGTTCTGAAAAACAATATATATTTATAATATAATAATGATTTATACATCTGCCCTTTACTGATTGCTAGAAATGCGATATGTGCGTGCGAAATATATTAAAACAGTGAGCAAAAAAATTTTGTGGCGAGATTACTCTTTAGACAGTCTTTCAAAAAATGATAGAATCAAATTTTTGCAACTGTTACTTTTAATAATTAAGAAATAAAAGTGCTACACATCAAGCTATTTAGAGTAATTTTTCATTCATAACTCGAAAACTATTCCGCGTGCACATATACCGCTATAAACGATAGAAAGAGGATAAAAATAAGAATTGATCGTGGTATAGTTTGTTTCTTGAAAGACTGTACGAAAAAAATTATTAAGTGGCAACACTTTTAAAAGTTAAAAAAATCGCTCTAAAATATAACTTCGTTTTTTCTATGTATTTTAAGCAAATTTTTCAAAATTTATTTTAAAACAAATTTGATATCAAAATTAATTTTTATGCGTAAGGCAGTATATGTTTAGTTTTTGATAGTCAGTAACAAATAGAAATAAAATATGCACATTAGAGTGCATTATTAAACATATATTAAGCCACATATCAAAATATTTTACGGAAAACATATTTAAATATATTTTAAGGTTTTAAAAACCAAATTCATTTCTAAAAATATAGTAGTTTAAAAAAAACTTGTTTTACCAAAATATGTAGTTTCACGACAATTTTACCAAAAATTTTAGTTTTTGCAAAAATTTTACTTGCAATACAAAATTTAAAATTCCATTTAAAACTGAAAAATGTACAAACAATAACTTACCACCATCAGCAATTTAAAAGTTTTTTAAATAACACCATATTTGAAAAAACACATATTTACACTAATGATTCCTTTTTCACCAAAAATTTTAATTTTTGCAAAAAACCAAAACAAATTTATGGGCACCACTCCAAAATAAAAAAGTTTTCTACTGGGTGCAAAATGCAATTCTAAGCAAAAAATGTGAACTGAAAAAAATTGGCGGCAACCCTTAATTTTCGAGTTTCGGACCTCCAAAGTTTTTATATCTAATGTGGTGTATATGTATAGGCTTAAATAAGCAGTTTGCGAAATCTGAAAGCCATATGTCCTTACTACGAAGTCCTGGAATAAGTTGCTTATAAGCAACAATTGTCCATAGTGATAAATAAAAATAGAGTATTTTTAAGAATATAGTTCATATTTTATTTAGCAGTTTTTTGTATAATGTAAAACTTAAGTATGGTATACATCAAAGAAAACAATTCTTGCTTGTGTTCGAACACAAATAAACTCCACATTTGGAAAGCGGAGTTCCAATTTTACAAAGACGGCAGCGACCTTTTTAACCCCATACCACCCCATGGTCTTTTTCGTCATATCGCAGTGTTTTGGCTGGATCTGGGGTGTACTTCCGTTTGACGAAGGCAAGGTTGTTGGTGAGGCTTACCGGGTGTAAGAGCCTGTGGATGTGAGGGGTTTGTATTAGACGTCCTTTTGCTAGTTTAGTGACGTCAGTGGACGTCGAAGCGTTAAGCAGTGATCGTGCTATTCCCAGTTGAAAATATATTAGTGGCATTGGCTTAGACTTTTTTTTTCAGCTTTTAAGTCTTTGAGATAGAGAACCAAGGCGTTTACAACAGCAGCTCCGATTAACAAGTAAACTATGCGCACATACCGTTTTATGGATCTATCATTAATTTTTTAAAGCTCCATGAGCATGTCGGATAAGTCAACTCCTTTCGTGTGTTCATTATAGTCGTTAGCTATAGCTGGTCGGAGAAAATGTATGCATTTTTTTCCTTCTCCGCACCAATGCTTACAAGCTCCCAATGGCTGGTCAGACATATAGGAAGACAACAGCTGCACACATTTGTTATCAATCCAGCGGATTGCTGTTAAATTATGAGTTTTTTCGCATTTCATATCATACGAACCTTACCACGTCTTTTTAGTTCGGCTTCGGAAAGAAGTTAACAGTTAGACATTCTACTTTGCCGCACGAGATATATTTCCCTTTGGAAATTATATAAAAAAAATAAAAACTTAGTTTTCACTTGTTTATTTATTAAAATCAAGATTAACACTGAACTTAAAAGTACACATTGAAAGTTCTTATATCAAATTAATATGCTTACTTACTAAAAATGTTTTACAATATTCTTTCGCAATTTTGGTTATTTGATATTTTAATTTATTATAAAGTAAAAAGTGCTTAAATATCAATTGCACAACTTTATGTGGAACAACGTTGGGCCATTGAACCTTTTATTTATTATAAGGCAAAACTGCTTACATATCAATTGCACAACTTTATGTGGAACAAAGTTGGGCCATTGATCTTTTAATTTCCAATTAATGAAGGTTATTTTGGTTGGGGTTTGGCGTTACCTCTGACGTAACTCCTCCCCTCTACGTATAAAATTTCTCCTGAATTTTGTCTCTTAATATTTTTTGTTTAATTATAATAGATATACAAAACGACGTCGAAAACAAAATAATTACAATAATTATTATGGATATTATTATAAAAGATTTATTGGCAAATGATTTGTGATACTTTAATTCTTTGATTTCTTTTACATTTTCTATTTCACTTAAAACTATTTCATCAAAAGTGGGTTCTATAGTATCAAAGTGGATTACATTTTTTGAAGGTATAACAAAATTATCTTTGTATGATTTATTTGAATTAGAAAAAGTTTCATTATTTATTTTTACGTTACAATCATGAAATGTTAATAAAAAATTTTTACTTACTGAAACTGTTCTTTCATCACAACTGCTTGTTACAGTGCTTTTTATTAAATTTTTCAATCGAACTAGTCCAGATTCGATTTCTATTATCTCTTGATCATACTTTTTTATTTTCTTACAATTATTATTATAAATACACAATTTAGACTTTTTGATATTTTTTATGTTAGGATCTTGTTCATACTTGTAAGCCATTTCATTATAATGTATAACTTCTTGTGGTTCAAAATTTAATTGTGTAAATGAGTTTTCCGTTATTGGTGTAATTAATGATCTCTTAACTTTTATTGTTTCCTTTGGAAGTGTAATAATAAATAGTATATAATTATCTTTATATTGTGCAGCACTTAATTGCATATATTGAAGTTCATAAAAATCTATGTTGAAGTCGTTGATTTCCTTATCTGTTAAAATGTTACTGTTCATTATGTTTAACTTTGCTGATGCTATATTATTTTGGATGTGTTCTATGTTGTCTGATAGTATTTTAGGTTTTAATAATGTACCAACGTAGTTTATTTCGTCAAGTTCTTCATCCTCATTTTTTCTAATAATGTTAAATTTTTCTAATATAGTTTTTCTGTCCACTTTTAATGCTGTCTTTAAAGTATTTAGTGTTTGGTTAAAGTGGTAGTTTATGTACATATATGTTTTTGTTTGTATTTTGAATTGCGTTATGACTATTTATGTCTAGTGTTTTAAGGTGTTCTTCGATTTCGATTCGGTCATCGTCGCTCATTGTTCCTGCTATCCATTTAAATCCTAAACCTATTCAGTTAATTAAACCACGTTTCTTCCTATTAGGCAGAAGCGTTTTTGCCTTTACCTTAATTCTTTGTCATTCGTGTTCAAGAAGTAGTCGGTTTTTAGTAGGTTTAAATTGTGTTAATTCTTTCCCCAAAGCGTTTATAATGTCCATTATGTTCTCTACGTCAATTATGTGTATAATTTTGTTATAAGTATTTATTAGATTTACATCATCAAGTTTAATCTCTACAAATCCGTTCTCGTTGTTAATGGGTTGAACCATCAGGGATGCTAATGTTGTGGGTATTATTATCAGTAGTATAGCGAGTGTTATCCAATTGTTCTGAAAATTTATTCTTTCGTTTAATATTTGTTGGGTGTATATTTTCTTATTTTAGTTTTCTATATCTAGGTTCATATTTATGTCTCAATGTTTTATAGTTTTTAACATACCCCTCGTTATCTGTTCTGTTGTAAGTTTTACTTTTTTCATTGCGTTTGTCTATTATTCGTTGTTTGGCTTGTTTTATTATCTGTTCTATTTTTCTTTTATCTACTTTTCCTTCTACAACATCAATTGGTTTTTCTCTAATTAATGAATGAATGGATTTGTTATAACATTCTATACATTTAAACACTCGTTCTTGTGTTGATAAGATCGATTTTTCAGATTCAAGGGTCCTAAACTTTTCTGATATTGTGCTATGTAGTCTTTCTATATCGGCATTTCCAGTGTGGTTGTTGGGTTTCGTGAAGTGTACAATAATTCCTTCTTGTCTAAGAAATTCCTTAACGTTCGTTGAGTTGAATTCATTGTCTGTAATTATTTTTGTAGGTTTGCTTCTTGTGGATAAATATTGTCTTAATTTTTCTATTATTGTGCTACTATTCCTGTCTTCTAAATATATTGCAACTGCATGTTTGGAAAATTTGTCAATAAAAGTCACAAAACTATGTTTTTTAATAGTATAAACATCTATGTGTATTATTTCGTTAATGTCAGACGGTGTTTCCGTAATAAAAAATTTTGGTTTAACTGGATTGCGATCATATTTAGATTTGTTACAAGTATCGCAGTTATTTATACATATATTTGTGAACAAAAGTTTTCAGATTCTTAAAATAAATTTTCTTCTTTAGGCCTTCATAGTTTTCCGTTATACCGCCGTATCCAGTTTCTAATTTGTGATATTTTGCGATTTGTTTGTAAGTGTCGTCTTCGTTATTCATATCTTTTGTATGATAACTGCATTTTATAAACTTTATAGTACTATATAACTTTGTTATATATTTCATCAGGTAATTCAGAAAAGATACCTACTTTTCCACTCTTTAAAAATCTTCTAAAAATATCTGTCATAAAATTACTGTCAATGTCGTCTTTACTTATAAAAATTTTTCTTTGTCCATTAATTATTTCAATTTCTTTTACTTTATGTTCTGTTAAAATTACTTGAGTTGAAAACCTGTTAACTTCTGTTTCTAAAATCGGAAAATGGTCATTTAATTGTTCTTCTTGTGAATGGATTGTAGCAGCAGTGCTAGAATTATCATTTATTTCATCATTTTCTATTAAATTAATTTCACCTGTATCAGCGTTAATTCTGCTCAAAAAATCGGCTATTTTATTCTCTTTTCCTTTAATATGGTTCATGTCTATTTTGTATTCACCTAGCTCCATAAACCATCTCTGAAGCTTTGGATTTATATCTTTTCCTTTGTGTTTTGTATAAAGCCAAACTAAGGGTTGGTGGTCTGTTGCGAGGTCAAATAATCTTCCAAAAGTGTACGGTCTGTAATATTTTACTGCCCAGACAATGGCTAATAATTCTTTTTCAACAGTGGCGTATTTTTTTTCGTGTTCATTAAGGGTCCTGCTTGCATAGCTGATCGGATGATCTCCTTGCATAAGCACGGCTCCTATTGCGTAGTCACTGGCATTTGTAACCAGTTTAAACTTCTTAGCAAAATCCGGGTATTTGAGTATAGGAGGGTTGATTAATTGTCTTTTCAGTTTTTGAAATGCGTCAATATATTGAGGGTCATTCCTATTTACCTTTGTATTTTTCCTTAGATATTTTGTCATATTATGTGCAATTTTTGCGTAGTCCTTAATGAATTTTCTGTAATAACCTGAAGCTCCAAGTAAAGATTTTATTTGCTTTTGTGTCTCAGAAAGCTTAAGCTTCTGAATGCTTTCTAATTTTAACGGGTTTGGTTTAATACCATCCGTTGTTAGTATGTGCCCCAAATACTCCGTTTCCCTAGCAAAGAATTTGCATTTATCTACCTGAATCTTTAAGTTATGTTCCCGAAGAACATTGAAGACTCTTTGAATATTTATTATATGTTCCTCCAGACTTGTGCTGAATATGAGTATGTCATCTAAATATACGACACAAATTTTATTGATAAAGTTTCTTAAGACCGTATTCATTAAACGTTGAAATGTTGATGGGGCGTTTTTCAATCCAAATGGCATTCGAACGATTTCATAATGACCCAACGGAGTTGAAAACGCCGCCTACTTTATATCTTCATTTCTTATTTTGATTTTGTGGAAACCCTTCGCTAAATCGAGGGTGGTGAAATATTGCGATTTCCCAAGTTTGTCCAATATGCTTTCGATATTCGGTAATGGGAATTTATCGTCAATTGTTATTTCATTCAATTTGCGATAGTCGACAACTATCCGCCATTTCTTTTTCCCTGAATAGTCCGCCTTTTTCGGAACTATCCATATTGGTGAATTATAAGGAGAATTGCTTTCTCTTATGATATTCTGTTGAAGCATTTCCTTCATCTGTTTATTTATTTCCTCTTCATGTATTTAAGGGTATCAATATATTTTGGAATATACAGAATTGTTCGTATTTGTAATTATCTCATGTTGGATTTCATGAGTGTGACTTAATAGCATACCTTCTTCAAAAAACAAGTCTCTATTTTTGTCTAGTAAAATTCTTAACTTCCTATTCTCCTAAGTGTTCATATCTTCCCTGAAAAGTTTATCCATCCCATTATTATCCTTAGTACCTTCCAACATGTGAATATCTTCGTATTCATATGGGTAAGCATTGCAAAATCTTATCTTATTATTATTGATCTCAATGAATCCTTCGCCTATATTTATATTTGCGTTTTAAATTTTCAAAATATTTTGTCCTATTAAGCCATCAAATTGTCTGTTCTTAAAATTAGTCAATTTCCAACTCATTAAATTATTATCCTTAAATTCCTTAGGTACCTCTGTAATAATTTCATATCTTGCGTCTGTCTGTCCGTTTAATGTTTTAAATATTAATGGGTTTTTTAATTTAACACGTTTATATTGCGGCAGTATGTCTTTGTTCAATAGAATTGTAGAAGAACCGGTGTCTATCAAACATTTTATTTTATTTTCGCCTATTCTTAAAATTATTAACGGTAAATTTGCCTTTGGCCCGTTGACTGAAAATTTGATTCTTGAATGTGATCTATCTCCATTGCTTCTGGTCTATTATTAAAATTCTGTCTAAGTGGTTGACCATACTGACTTGATATTTATCTAGTCTGGTTTGATTCAAAAAGCGGTGTTGAACTATTACCTTGCCTATGCGTTTGTTGTAAATTATTAAATTGAGTGTGTCTTTGATTTGGTCCACCAAACGATGTTGAACTCTGTATGATTTCTATGTCCAAAAGAGTTAGAATGGGTATTTTGTCTACTATTGTTATACTGCCTATTTTGGTAAGGATAGGAATCCTTTCTTGTAATGCCTGTTTCTTCTAGGGTATAAAAAGCCGACCTTATGTTGTCTATATTTCTACCGTAAATGATACCAGCCATATATGGTGGTATGTTATTTAAGAATGTTTTAAAAATCATAGCTCCGTTATTTTTAGGTGAAAATTCAATAGGCTTATCAGTATCATATATATATTTTTCATTGAGCTTACTTAATATTATGTTTAAATTATGATACTATTGACTTACATTATGATTTCTTAGAGATAGTGCTTGATGATATAGTTGATGATACGTCTCTCGGATCCCAAAATTGTTGATGAGCTCTTTTTTAATGTCTTTCCAGGTTGGATTGTCTCCCAGGGTTCTGATGATTTTAAGTGCTTCTCCTAGTATCTTATTGACAATATATCTTTGGAAAACGTAATTTTCCAGGCTAGTATCTTTAAAAATTGGGAGAAATAATTCTACCTCGCTTATAAACGATGACAGATCATAATCATTGAACCTCTGTATTCCTTTACTCTGGATGCTTCCTTCAGTACATCAGATAATTTCATTGGAGGTTGATTTGATGATTCCATATTGTTGATTTGTTTCGATAAATTTTTGCAATATTTAATTCTTCGGAATAAAGATTTAGTGTTTTAAGCTTTTAAAATGCTTTACTGTGTTTATTTTAATTTAAAATATTTTACTGTCTTTTAATTTGTTGAATTTGCTGTGCTTAATTTAAAACGCTTAAAAAAATTTTTCTAGTCTCTTTTGGAATTCACAACTTTTACTTTAATATGTTTTTTCTTAATCTTTTAGGGTTTATCACTTGATTTAATTTTTCTTAATCCTTTAGGATTTTTAGGGTTTATTATGACTTTATTTAATTCTTCAGAATTAAATTTATTTTCTGTTAATTTTAACTAACTATTCTAGTCCTTGGGAACTTAAAACTCTTCAGTTAATAATTTGTCCTTTTAATCTTAATCCTTTTGGAAAAGATCCTACCGACTGCGCCAGTTATAAAAACTTAGTTTTTATTTTTCACTTGTTTATTTATTAAAATCAATATTAACACTGAACTTAAAAGTACACATTGAAAGTTCTTATATCTAATTAATATGCTTACTTACTAAAAATGTTTTACAATATTCTTTCGCAATTTTGGTTATTTGATATTTTAATTTATTATTAAGTAAAAAGTGCTTAAATATTAATTGCACAACTTTATGTGGAACAACGTTGGGCCATTGAACCTTTAATTTATTATAAGGCAAAACTGCACAACTTTATGTGGAACAAAGTTGGGCCATTGATCTTTTAATTTATTACTTCTTCCAATTAATGAAGTTAATTTTGGTTGGGGTCGGCGTTACCTCTGACGTAACTCACGTTGCCAGTTGCGAATATGCCCATTCCTTTTAGAGCTATCTCAAGGCTTATTGAGGTGAACCAATTATCAATATATAGTTTGTAAGTTTCATGTTTGCGAATGGTTGAAGCCAAATACAAAAAAATATCTGATGATATGCCAAGTCCGTATGATGGACATGTTCCATCGCCCACATATAAAGAAAAATCATATATAATGCCTGATGCCCTTTCTCTGGTAAACATTACCATTCACCATTTATGAGGCTTCGCGGGATTGTACTGTTTTACACTTGACCTCTACTTGAAAGCTTTAATCTGCTCGTCCACACATTGATGTTCTTCTTGAGGTATTTTATTGAACTTATCTTTCAGTAATGACAGTAATGTGCGTATTTTGTTCATCTTTCTTTGGCTGCTTTTAATTTTCATTCAGGCGAAAAGATGACTTTATTTTTTCAAATCTTGATTGTGTCATACCGTCGAATATAAAATTCAACCACAACTACTTTGACCAAATCATCCTTGTTCGAGGAGTTTTTATGATACCCATATAAGAGAGTACCCAGATATAACTTCGAATTTCATATGGTGAACATATCAATTCTGTCGCAAGCGTTTACATTGCATATAAATTGCTTTGCGAAGTCATTAGTTCAAAAACTTCCTCATTAACAAATTTTTCAAAATACTCAATTTTCCTCACATATGTCATTACATTCACATTTTCCCTTCATATTACATCTCCAGGCAACCTATCCCGCCTTCTCCACTTCAATGTTGAAGGCTTTTTTGCTCAAAACTAGCCTTAGTACTTAACTCTTCATCATCACATCAGTTTATATTCTCAAGTTGTGAATGATTTCCGCTTCCACCACATCGCCCCTTACTATAATTCCCTCGTCCACAAAGTCAGGATCACCTTCATCCTCAGCAGATTTATCTTCATCATCTGACATGTCCCAATCAAAAATTACAAGAGCCTACAATTCCCTCGTCCACAAAGTCAGGATCACCTTCATCCTCAGCAGCTTTATCTTCATCATCTGACATGTCCCAATCAAAAATTACAAGAGCCTTAATTTCAGCATCAGTTATGCCTTTCTCTGTGTAAGCTTATCTGCAAACGTAATTAATTTATACTTTTTCTATATCCAATACGGACCAAAGTTGCTTACAAGCAACTTCAGTTTTTAAAAATGTACTTAACCTTATACTTTAACATTTTCCTTATTTTTGAGCTATGCAGAAATATTCAAAAATATTTTTTATTTATTAGCAAATTTATCGTCTACTGATCGCGCACATGAAATCACACTTAATAACTGCGTAAAACAAAAAACATATTATTGAATTTGCTTTTCTCTTATAATGCACAAACAACAACACTTTGTTGCTTGCTATTTACTATTATAATACTATTATATACATCCCATATGGTCATAAAGTCAGATGTTGCTCTTAAGCAACTATTGTCCTCAAAGAGTTAAACAGCAAACTTTAAACAATTAGAAAATATGTACAAGATGCTCTATAAAATCTCTTAAATTGAACAATTGAATTTAAATCATCCTAAGCTGTTAGAATCGAAATTTAACGGGTGCCACTTTAATGATTGTAGTAATACATAAGCTCCAATAACTCCAAACTATTTCGAGCGCACATATTCCACTGCCCGGAATCTATAGGGGACAAAAATAGGAATCAAACGTGATATAACTTGTTTTATGAAAAACTATCTAAAATGAGTTGGAGAGCAGCAAGATTTCAAAAATTTGAAAAAATCGTCAAAGTATTTAAAACCATTTTTTCACTTATTACTCCAAAACCGTTTCGCACGCACATGTTTTACTACCCAGAATCGATAGAGGAAAATAATACGATTAACGTGTCATAAGTAATTTCCTGCAAAAACTTTCTGAAAAAAAAGTTATTAACAGATAACTTTCGAAGGTTAAGAAAAATCGTCTGAAGATATAATTCAAGGCGAATTTATTATAAGGTGGTAGTGATGGCGAATTCACTGATTTTTGCAGGTAGCCTAACTGCCAAGCTCCATGTATAAAAAATCTCAAGGCGAATTGATAACCGGGTGGTATCATCAGTTTCTTGCGTTTTTTATTTGTTATGTATGAACATACACTCTAGATCAAATGATTAGAACCGCTTAAACTTTTGTTTTAGTAAGACATATCTTCCTCTAGAGAGCTAAATTTTACTTCCATCGAAAATAGAATTTTCTTAAGATTCCAAAAATAGCAACGAAAATATCAGGGTTTAAGGTAAAAGTTTTTAAGTTTATTTTTATTTTAACAAGTATTTGCATTGAATTTAGTTTAATAACTATGAATATTAGTAGAAAATAAACTATCTTCTACTAAACATTAGTTAGTGGCCTATCAAGCCATTGCAAAAGCAATTAGGCTATGTCATTAACTTTTGTCGGAAAAAATATTGAAAAAGATGGGAAGAAGTGCAAGGTGTTTTTATGTAAAAATAAGTTTACTTGTATTTTTGAGTTGTTCTAATCACTTAATCCTGAGTGTATGCATGTTTGTATATATAAATACAAAAACCAAAAAAAATTTTTTTTTTAATATTTTTTGGCAAAAATTTAATTTCTTGTTCCATGATTAACAGCCTGTTTATAGAACACGTCAAGTTAGGGTCCGTGTAACACGTTCCCGTTTTTTCGTTTAACTTACGTTGTGTTTCGTATAAATTTTTTGGGTCAAATCGAAGTGTTACCAATGTATTAATTAATATTTTTATTTACTTTTTTCATATACATTCTTTGTTTTTGCCATATATAGTGGCAACCCTGCTTTGGCGCCTTAAAGGTAACAGCTGAGTTTAATAAAAAAAAAACAAAATTGTCAAGACGAATTAATATAAGATGAGAGCGCCGCTACAACAATAAGAAGAACAACTAGCACTTAGGAATATATAAGCCTCAAAACACATATAATAACTTCAATTTTTTCTCACCCTTTATTTAACGTTTTTAAAAAGCTGTTTTTTAAATTGATTTAAAACTCTTGTTGTAATATATTTTAAAGAATATTAAAGAAAGAACTTTTGTAATAAAAAATAATATACTTTTGACAGCTTCTCTACACCTAACAAACTTAAGCAAAAAATAGTAGCTGCCGCAACGATACCACCCAAGGCGAATAAATATACGGTGGGAGCGATGACGACTTCGTTAATTTTCGCTGTTAGCCGGACTGTCAAACTACATAAAAAAAATAGTAACCCGATTTTTTATATATGGAGCTTGACAGTTACCCTACCGGCGAAAATCAATGAGTTTGCCATTGCTCCCACTGTATATTTATTCGCCTTAATACCACTTGATAAAATTTATTTGCTTTAAAAATTGTTATACGAGCAGAGTATAAAATTGTACCTGTTAAACTAAAATTGGTACAAATAACAAATTTAAACAATAGTTTCTTAAAAATTATTAAAGTGTGAGTCTACATTTTATATGTATGTATAATTGAAACTCCTTAATAACTGATTGTCATATATTTATTTTATTATTTAAAAAATAAATTTGGGAACTCAAAATAAATATAAGTTAAATTTTTTAAACGAATGGTATTTTTTTTCGCACAGCTTTGACGTTTCTGACATTACAATGCGGAATACCTAAACCAAAAAAAATTTTCATTTGTTACGTTTTTATAAAAAAATATGACATTCGTCAAAACAGCAAATTATGTTCTGTAAACAGGCTGTAAGCTTATTCCACAATTTTTTGTAATGTTGTTTTTTACTGAAACCCTATTTATTATTTAAAAGGAGACAAATATATATTAAAGAACAGCATTTATTTTTGTTATGTTAAAATTAAGTGCCTGGTTTTTTAAATATTGTTATTCTTGTTTTGAATTTTTTGACTGTTTGCTTTGTATATTTTCAAAGCAAATAAAATTTTATTTGCTTTAACCAATTCTTTTTGACACGGCCTCGTACAAAAAAGTTGCTTTGTTGTATCAATGCGCCGATGACTACACCTAATAGATTCGCCCTGAAAAATCTGTATACAGTTTTTTATATGTAGTTTGACAATTGGGGTAACGGCGAAAATCAACGAATTCACCATAGCTTCCAGCTATTGCCCCATTCCATAATCAAATACTCGATTATAGCATATTATATATAAAAACTTTGGAAGTCCGTAACTGCGAAACCAAGGGTTGCCGCCATTTTTTCACTTTAAATTTCTTGCTTAAAATTGCATTTTGCACCTAGTAGGCAACTTTTGGAGCGGTGCCCGTAAACTTAATTTGTTCCCTGCAAGTAGAGTTTTTTGAAAAAATTAAAATTTTTGGTAAAATTTTCGTGAAAATATTATTTTGGTAAAACAATTTCGTAAACTATTATATTTTTAGAAATGAATTTGATTTTCAAAGCCTAATAATATATTTTAATATGTTGTCTATAAATTTTTTGATGTGTGGCTTAATATATGTTTAATTATGCACATTAATATACAGTGTATTATTATATATGTTAAGTTAAACGGATATGCGCATATATTATTTCGATTTCCACTTAATAATTTCTTTTCGTACAGCCTTTCAGGAAACAGGCTATACCACGATCGATTCATATTTTTCTCCTCTTTCGATCGTATATAGCGGTATTTTAAATTTTTATTTAACAATACATTAAAAATTGACCAGTTGTGGCCGCTTCTAAAAACTCTTTTTTTTTGTCAAATTTTGTTATGAACAACAAAAAAAAAACTAATTTTTTTACAACTCTGTTCAAATAGTAAAACGTTTCTCAGAGTTTGTTTTCTTCTCCTACGTACAGTGAACCAAGCTGATCGGCTTAAAATCGGCGCCGTCGCCGTTTTGTGTCGACTCAAAGCTTGAGCCGGTTTAATGATAGCCGCTGGTTAAGACAGCTGCGCTGTAGCTTATTTATCTCATTTTTAGGAAATTGGTTATCTTCTGCTGTTTATTTGTTGGTGCGTCAATCACGTCTATACGGCTGAACCGATTCTGATATGTTTATATTTTTAAATAAATTTTAACAAAATCGCGGCTTATCCATTTTAATAAAATTCAAAATATAGATAAGTCCTCATCCATAAGACCTAGACCTAGACCTAAGACCTAGATGAGAGAAAAATGCATTTACGGCTGTACGGATTTAAATAAAACTCTAAGCATAGATATTTATTAGAAGGTAGAATATTCAATATTAGAAAGAAAAAAACAAGAAATTTGTAGAGAGGCTGAAGGGGGAGGGAACAATTGCTCAAATTTATGCGTCTTACCTGCCTTAAGAAAATACGATTTTAAGGACATTTGAATAAAAATATGTGTCCTGATTTAGCTCTAATAGCAGAATTTTTTTTTATATTTTATAATTATTATAAAATCCCTTAATCTAAAAAACTTAACAACTCTAAAAACTTAAAATTTGTGATAATAAAATAGTTTATTGAAAATCAATTCAAAGGTTATAAAGACAAAGGGACGAAGGAACAGGCTAATATCCGACTCACAGCGCAATGCCAGAAATATGCAATGATTCCCATGTTGCAACAGCAGTACCTTTTTTAGGTATAGCCACCACTTTTCTAAATGGAGTTCGAACGGCACATTGCGTATTACAAAATATAGGATAATTTTCCACTTTTCTCTATCTAATTTAACGAATAGACTAAATGCGGCGAAATTATTTTAAAAAATATGATTACCCATTTTTGGTTAATTTATACTATTTCAAAGAAACTGTTGAAGTAAAATGATTTAAGTACAATTTGTTGCAAAATCTTTTATCACATAAAGCTAACAATTTAAAAAATCCAAACTTTAGTTTGCTATCTAAATCAAGAACTATTTCTTTAATGAAATATCGTTATATATGTATATAGTCATATGGAGCAAACGCGCCTAAAATAAATTTGCATTGTAATAATACTTTTGTTGTTTTGTTGGTGAACGAATCTGCCTAATAAGCAGATTCGTCTTATCCACATCCACATTGAAAGCTGACCGAATGCATGAAGCAAATGTTCATGCCCAAGCGCATACATAATGTATGCATGTGTTTGGGTAATTTGATGAACGTTTTCCGTTGGCCGTGGGAAATTGCACCGTCAACGGATTTCTTTATTTTAAGTTGTATGTTAAGTTAGCTTGTAAACAAAAGAATTTTTTAATAAAGTCAGTTTATGGAAAGACACCAAACTCACAAGATATAATTATTCTACAAAACTGGCGACGACGATAAAAATCAATGTAAAAAGATAAAAAGGTTGAATATTTTTTTTGTTGAAGAAAACATATAAAAATCAGTAAACCTAAGATAACATTAGCAACAATTAAGCTAATGATAATCGAAACTAAATTGTGAAAACTTAATGGACAAAACTTTAGATCATACACTCTAATCTAAACTAAACAAAATTAAAAATATTAATAGTTACCAATAAATACATAAAACTAAAAGCTAAAACGTTAAAAATCACGAGACCTATGTGAATAGTTAATATTAATAAATAGTGAATTTAAAAGTACATTTAAAAATTATATAAAGATATAAGTTAAATAAAGAAAATAAAAGAAAAGAAAAAAAAACTAAATAGCGATTTGGAAGGGAAGTCTGATTCTCAAATGTATCTGTCGAGGAGAACAGAAGTTCAATTTATGGTTAAAAAGGGCTTATAAAAACCATTGAAAGAAAAAAAAAAGAGGAAAAAAAAACAACAAGTTTTTTTAAGATAACAAAAGCTTAAGCAGAGACTGAAAAAGAAAGCTTACAACATCATCCCAAGAGTAACAACAATAACAACAGCAAACTACAAGGGCAGTTCAGCAGGATTTAAAGTAGATGTAAGAATATTTATTTAACTATATTATTTTTATATTTATATTTTTATTTAACTATATTTATTTTATTTGATAATAATTAATTAAGTAAAGAAAGGAAACAAAAACTAAATTAAGCATAAAATACAGAAACTATAAACAAATCGCCAATTAAGAATCAGAAAAAAAAGAAAAAAAAAAAAGAAACCATATCTTGGTTGTCAAGTCTTGCGTTCTTTGAATTATAGCGCGTTTTTGCAAGTTCTGACGTTTTTGCGATCTGTACATAACTGTCGAGGCTCAGGTTGAGAAAAGAAAAGACGGACAGGCGTTAAGGGCGGTTTTGTTCAGTTGTTTAGGAGTGAAGTGAGGCCTTAATAAAAATGGAAGCTAATGTTGTACAGCAATTTAATCTTGTTCTAAATTGCATCAGGGAAATTCCATCATTCGACGGTACCGACCCCTGTCAATTATCAGACTTTCTGGCACAGGTTGAAGCCCTGTTGCCATCAGTCGATTTTTTTCAGGACAATAACAAAACCATACTCTTGGGCTATGTAAAAAACAAATGCACCGGCTCAACAAGAGAAGCACTCCATAGGTATGGAACAGTAAATACTTGGTTGGAAATAAAAGGCGTGTTACTTAGTGATTTTGGCGAGAGACAGACTAGTAGTGAACTGATGGACAGATTGAAGACATGGAGGATGGACTCAACCATCGAAAAATATTACCTTGGTATTAATAAAATTGCTAACACACTTCACAATAGGCGGTTAACTCATCCGGTGGAGGGATTTTCAACGAGAGAAATCAATAGGATTTCCTTGCAGGTGTTTAAGGATCACCTTCCGGAACCAACTAAAACCATAATATTTGCGCGAGGCCCAAAAACACTGGAGGCAGCGTACCAAATTATTATGGAGGCGAGACACCTGAATTATACCGCATCTGGTGATAATCGGAAATCGAGTGCGCAACTCAGGACTAACTATAGAAATGATTACCAGAATCAAAATAAAGGAAATGGCACCCGGTATAGAGACTATAGAGACAACAATCTTGCTTCTTATAATACGAGTCAGCAATCGGGAAATTGCACTCGATTCGGACAAAGTAGACATTCTAACGGCTTCGAAAGCTTGAGTTCCAATTATTATCCTGGAGGCCGGTCGGCAAATATCCATCGATACAACAATGACCAAACTAGAAATCTTTACAGCAATAATCAGTCGGGAAATTTCCGTGGACACAACAATCATCAACATGGAAATTTTTACAATAACAATGAATCAGGAAACTTTCGTATGAGGAATGGTACCGGATCTGGACAGAGTAGAAATACTAACAGGTCTGAACTTGTGGTTCCCATGGAAGTGGGCTCTTCTAGTGTAAATTTTTCAACAGGAGCCCTAAACAACTTCCCTATATTGTCATAAATACCCCAGTTAGGAAATTGTATTTTGTAATAGATACCGGTGCTGAGTTTAGCTTAATCAATCCGAATGTTTGTGGCCCCATATGGAAGCATAATGTTAATGTGAGAGTGCAGGCTTTGGGAAAAGAAAGTACACGGTACGGTATGATATCGTTTTCCATTATTCAAGGAATATAATTTACAGAATGAAATGTGTGAGTTTTTGGAAAAAAAAAGTTAGTGATAGGTGCGATGGCCTGATTGGGAATAATATTCTGACTAGATTAAACACAGTTATAGCTTTTAATAAAAGACAACTTATTACAAAAAATGCAGTTTTGCTATTGTTTCTGTCTAAAGAGGAAGAAAGCTATTATTGCGAATCTTATAAGGAAAAATTTTATTGAAATGTTTGGTAACGAAGCAATACCGCGTGATTGAATTGATTGATCTTCGACATTTAACAGATTGGGAAAGGGATAAAGTAATGCAATTACTTAGGAATAATAGAAAATTGTTTTATAATGAAAATAAAACACTGTCGTTTACTCACGAAGTTGAACATAGAATAGATACGACAACAGATACAGCAATTTATTCAAAACTATACAGATATCCTGAAATTCACAGAGCAGAGGTGGACAGACAGATCGAAGAAATGTTAAAACAAGGGATAATATTTGGATAACTCAAACGAGAAAAAATGGAGGATAGTCATTGACTATAGAAAACTCAACAGTGTAACAACGGAGGTTCGATTCCCAATACCTAATATTGAGGACATGTTTGACATATTGGGAAGATGTCAATATTTCTCCACATTTGATTTGGCTAAAGGATACCACCAATTTGAGATGCACCCAAGAGACATACAGAAGACTGCGTTCTCAACGGCAACAGGCCACTATGAATTCGTACGTATGCCGTTTGGGTTGCGGAATTCACCTGCAACCTTTCAAAAAATGATTAATAGTGTGCTTAAGGAGTTCATCGGAAGATTTGTGTGGTGTACCTTGGCGATATCTTAGTCTTCTAAACTAGCATTGAGGAACATATAGAATCACTTAATAAAATATTCCAGAAACTAAAAAGAGCAAATTTAAAATTGTAAATCTTGAAATGTACTTTTTTAAAAAAGGGAAACAGATTTTTTGGGCTACATTATAACCGCAGAAGGTATTAAAACAAACCCGATAAAAGTCAAAGCTATTGAGAAAATCGCACTGCCGAAGACACAGAAGGAAATTAAAACATTTTTGAGAGTTACAGGATTTTATAGAAGATTTATAAAAGATCATTCGAAAGTAGCGTACAATTTGACCAAATACTTAAAGAGGGATGCGAAAGTTAACATAAAAGATACAGATTATTTAGAAGCTTTTTAGAAATCGAAAAAGATATTGAAAACAGATCCTATTTTAGTTCGTCCCAATTTTTCGAAAAAATTTACTTTAGTAACAGATGCCAGCAACTATGCTATAGGTTCAGCTTTAATGCAGGAAAGCAAAGTTGTGGCATACGCGAGTAGAACACTTAATCGACATGAACAAAATTGTGGAACTATCGAAAAAGAACTATTGGCAGTTGTATGGTCCGTAAAACATTTTAAACATTACTTTTATGGTCGTAAATTCACAATTAAACTGACCACAAACCTCTGGTTTGGCTGAGCAATATCAAAGAACCTAATCTCAAAATACAAAGATGGAAGGTTATGTTAGGAGAATTTGACTTCGACATTGATCATATCAAAGGAAAGGAAAACGTTATTGCTGATGCTTTGAGTAGACTCACAATTAAACAGTGCAAAGAAGAAGACGAGAATAATTTAAGCGATGATTTTATAATCAATTTAAATGAACTTTTTGATGAGAATGACGTAGAAACTGTACATAGTGCGGACACTGACAGTTTGGATTTCATTAGAATAACTGAAAAACCCTTAAACATGTTTAAGTTGCAAGTTGTGTTGACTAAATCAAATAAGGAAAGAATTAGTTCGAAGATAATTTTTAGAAGATGATCAGACATACAGTCGAAACTGTAGATAATAGTGATATGATTAAAATTATGCAGGAAAATATCCCACAGAAAGGGTTGGTGGCTATATATAGCACAGACGATGACTTATTTAACAGATTTGAAGATTTTTACCGAACGCATTTTGTACGAAATAGAAATTTGAAAATAATAAGATCGAGAATAGTATTGGAGGATGTCACGGATAAAGGGAAACTTTTAGAAATTATAGAAAGGGAACACTTGAAAAATAATCACCGCGGAATAAACAAAATATTTTCAGAAATTAAACAAAACTATTACTTTCCAGGATTACAGCAACAGATTCACCAATATATAAATAATTGCGATATTTGCAATAGGGAAAAATTTGATAGAAAACCCATAAAACATTCGTTTAATGTGACACAAACGCCGGAAAGACAAAATGATATCATACACATTGACATATGGTTCTCTAAACGTAACGTGATGTACTTGACATATATTGACCGATTAACTAAATACGCAACTGCATGTGAACTAAAAGACAGAACTTGGGTTTCAATAGTAGAAGCGATAAAAACTAGAATTCAATATTTAGGTAAGCCTGAGTTGATTATTACGGACAATGAACTAAAAAATGCGGCGATTAAACAATTTTTACAAGAAAATAATATCAAAGTACATTTTACAACGACTTATATGAAAACAGGAAATTCAGACGTTGAGAGACTTCATGGTACATTGAACGAACATTTAAGACTTTTCAATGCTGATCCGAATAATTCTAACGAGCTAAAAGACAAAATTCACGAGGCTATAATAGCTTATAATAATACTATGCATTCTAGTACAAAAAGGTGCCCAATATCTTTTCTGAACAATTTAATATCCATAGAAGAAGTAAAAGAATTTGCAAAGAACTTGAATAAATCAAAAGTAGATCAAATTAAAAGAATAAATGAGAAAACAAATAGATGTTCAATAGATAATTTTGAGAATTGTTATGTACGAAACAACAGAGTTGGGAAGTCTGACCCAAAATATAAAAGAATAGAAAATTTCGAGAAGAATTTAAATCATATTATTTCTAAAGAAGGAAAATTTTCTAAAATTTATAAAACACAAATAAAAAGAAAAAACAAATTTCAACAAGAATAAAATATAATAAAATGTATTCCAGAAAAACAACAATGAAGATCGTGATAATGATGGTACTGACAGGGGTTCAAGCGCTTCTAAGAATCGAAAAGGCTGAAGAGAATACGGGGTACGCGATGCTGCAGGTAAAGCAAGTGGAAATCCCTAATGCAACAAACACTGTCTTACACATTATACACCCTACTGAATACCTAAATATAATTAAACAGATAGCCAAAAATATAGAGGAAATAGATATCGACAATAGTGAAATTTTAAGAAAGAAAATGAGAATTATTAGGGCAAAAATAAAGACCTTAATGTCTGAATTAAGTAGAAAGAAAAGAGGATTAATTAACGGAATGGGAAATGTTTATAAATGGATGTTTGGACTGATGGACGACGATGACAGAGAAGAAATTAAAGAACATTTAAAGTGTGTTGAAATTAACGATCACAATGCCATAAACGCAATAAATAAGCAAATCATAATTAATACACACTTTAATGACTCCATTAAAATTATGCGAGAAGCTATAGAAACTGACAGAATTAAAATAAATAATACCTTTGCAGAATTAAGAAAACGTAACAACGAAATAGTTAGAAAACTTCTTTACACTGATCAAATGCTTAAATTGAAAAACTTTGAAGGCAAGATAACGCAAATTCAGGAGAATATAGCAGCAGCTAGAAGCAATATAGTGCACCCAGGTGTACTGACTCCTGAAGAAATCGAAAACTTTGGCATCGATTATTTTAAATTAAAGTTTCTAAAGTTAGGAGTAATGACTTATAAAGATAATTCGCTCATTATAGCAATAAAAATTCCTAAGGATTTTTTTCTGACAGATGTGAAACTGATAGCACCACTACCGAACGATAGGTACCTTGAAATTGAGGAAAACTCCGAATTGGTGATCACAGTTAGAAACATGACCTTCTCGTATAAAGAAAATGTATTGCCAGGCGACCTTGTAGAGAGCAAAAACTGCGTTGTTGAAAGAAATTGCAAATTTGTGGTAAATAACCAAACAAGCATCGTCGTTATTGATGATGATCTAATTTTAGTAAAAAACGCGCTTGATACGAGATTGACTCAAGATTGTGACAATAGAAACATTGTACTAAATAAACGGTTCTCAAATGAGGGGGGTCCGTGGACCCCTGGGGGTCCGTAGCAACCATCCAAGGGGTCCGCATGAAGAACAGAAAAAAAAACAATGTTTTCAAAAATAATAAAAGTTTTATTTTGAAATTGGAGTTCAGAGGGGTCCGCGAAAAAAAAATTAGTTTACTAGGGGTCCGTGAGAAGGAATTTGATGAGAACCCCTGTACTAAATAAAAATAATCTAATTAATTTTTGCGATTGTGAACTTAAATTGTTAAACAAAACCTTTGAAAATAAGAATACTATTGTAAAAGAAAAATTTATCTACCCAAATAATGACATAATAGGGGTAGTATTTGAAGAAAAACTTACTTTTGATAAAATTAACCAATTCGAAAATATTAAGCAAATTGAAGAATTAATGTACCACAAAAATGTATCTTACGGTTTAAATATATCGTTCATCTTTTTAATAATACTTATCGCTGTAATGTATTCGGTCTGCAAAAAATGTGGAAAAAAGGATCGGGAAATTGATGTTAATATCGAATTGAAACCTTTTGCCATGCATTCAACAGAGACTGTTGAATCTAGGGGTGGAGGAGTCATATTGAGCAAACGCGCCTAAAATGAATTTGCATTGTAATAATACTTTTGTTGTTTTGTTGATGAACGAATCTGCCTAATAAGCAGATTCGTCTTATCCACATCCACATTGAAAGCTGACCGAATGCATGAAGCAAATGTTCATGCCCAAGCGCATGCATAATGTATGCATGTGTTTGGGTAATTTGATGAACGTTTTCCGTTGGCCGTGGGAAATTGCACCGTCAACGGATTTCTTTATTTTAAGTTGTATGTTAAGTTAGCTTGCAAACAAAAAAATTTTTCAATAAAGTCAGTTTATGGAAAGACACCAAACTCACAAGATATAATTATTCTACAAAACTATATGAATAGATTATTTTTATAATTTATTACACAATATTGAATTGCCTTTTCAATAGTTTCAGTAACTGCAATGTCTTTAGACATGTCACATTCATGTTATAAAACCCTGATGGCAATTAAAACATGGTATTATTGTATCACATAAAACATTCAATACTTTGTAACCGAAGACTTTATTATCTGCGGTCAACAAATAGAACGGTCTTTCTAAACTTTATTCAACATTTTGACCTACGTTTATACAATACTTCATAACTTAAATAAAGTTCTGACATGAAGTATTTTTTAGGTTGGTGACAGTAAATTGTATAAACTACTAAATGCTTTATAATAAGGTTATGTTAGTATGCGGAGTTGCAGAATAAAGTTCAACACAAATACCAAAGTGAAATAATTTTGATTAAGAACAAATACAGATTTATGGACAGTATTAATAGATTGGGCCTGATAGGTGACGCCGTTTATGGGATTTTTAATATGCTATCTCCGAAGTAACTTTTTAAATTAAAAAGCATTGTTTCTGTCCATAGCAAACAAGTCTAAAAATATTATACATTGTATATATAGCCCCTAAAAATGGAGTCAGGCAACGCCGGGTACAGTTAGCTAGGTTAGGTTAGGTTAGGCAGGCAGCCATATTGCCACAGCCCACTTGGGGTCATATTCGTCCTTTTGTGTTAACTGTGACAGTACAATAAGTAAATAATAAAATTAAGCCGACATTTTAGCCGCCGCCGATTTGCTTCTGTAAACGCCGCCGTCGCCAAACATTTTCACACGCGCCGCCGATAAAAGGGCGTCGGCTTGTTTCTTTTTAAGCAGTGTTGTCAACAAATTTTAAAATGTAGAATTTGTAGCGTATTTTGCTTGATGTTAATTTTTGATTTAATTAATAAATTTATTAAATATATGTTAAACTCTTAAGGACACTCGTAAATTTATGTTGTTTTTTTATAAATATCACTGTGATTATAATTATTAGTGCTATGATATTATAATTGTTTTTTTATTTTTTACTATCACTATATTGTAATATTATTTGTATTATTGTAAGAAATACCTTAATAACTGTTATTATAATTTGTACTTTTAGAATCCGAAGGATGCATCGAGTACACTTCAACACAGTTGTATTTAACATAATAAAATATAAAGATAAAACATAAAATATAAATTTAAAATAAGGATTACAAACAAATGCTCGTTTAGTAGAGTACAGTTCTTGGTAGTGTATGTATAGATTAGTTATAGTAAATATCAACTTTTGTAGATAAATTAATATTTCAATATTAAAATTTATTATTCAGAAACTTTTGAGGTTGATTTACTTTAATCGGGCTTAATTTCATCAAATAGAAATATTTTCTGATATTCTCATTAAATATTTATCATTTCAAACTACAAAATGAAATGTATTGCTGCGGGGAAAGCATATCTATATGGTCATTTCGCTACTGCTCATATAGTTCATTATAAAACTATATTTCTTTGAAATAGCTTTAAAGATTTTTACTGTTCTTTAACTGATACAGCCTTATCTGAACAATAATTATTTATTAATAATAATGATATACTTCTGAAATGCTTAGGATAATTTAAGCTGAAGTAGATAAATCAAAAACTGTAAATGTTGCAAAAGTCAGTAGAAGCAACACAATTTTATTAAAATTTGTATTGAGAGCTCAGAGGAATATTAAACATTCTCTTTAAGATGTAATTTCCAAAAGATTATATCTCTAATACAATGTATATAATACATATGTGTTTATAAAATACTTTTGCTTTTAATATCAAGTTTTATATCTTTCGTTGTATTATTTGTTTCACTATGTTTTTGTTTGTAAATAAAAATAACGCCTAATATATTAAAATAGGAATCTTATTATTTTTTACATGTTTATTATGTGTATATAATCGATTATTTTCGAAATTATATAATTGTTATCTATTATATAATTTTTGGTATTTATTTACCTTACTTTTTGTGCTAAATAAATGTTTAATGTGTATAAATAACAGCAGTAATAAGAAGTCTTTTTTTTTAATTATAAATATTACGTTTTTATATTTATTACCTCTATATAAAAAATTTTGTTTTCTGCATATTCGCTGCATATGTTGTGTAATTTTTAATTATAATACTAAACAGATCACAGCTTACTACCAAGAATTTAAGAAAAAATCTATATTAATTTTGAATATCATAAATTCATACTACTTAATTTACAAGTTACAAGATTTAATTATGTTACATAAGCCCTGACAGCTTTCTTTATAACGGATAACTCATTTTAACGTTTATATAAAATTCAATGAGCACCACTGAAAATTCTTTCAATGTTAGGTTGTAAAAATTTGACGGCGGCATCAAAAAGGGCAATATATATGAGCAATCTGGCAACAAACATTTTCATAGGTATATTGTTTACATTGGGGACATGTCCCCAAAATATGCGGAAGACAGAATAGTGTCCTCAAACTATGCGGAAAGTACATAAAATGTTTTTAAACCTAATTCTTTAAGAATTAATCAAAGATTTTGTTATTTATGTGTATAATTTATATATATATATATATATATATATATATATATATATATATATACTAAAATATTGATATATTGTTTTTCTTTTGCTTTTTTTTACATGATATTGAAGATGATTTTTCTTTTAATGTTTTCTGATTCTGTTTTAATTTTTTTTTGTTTTATCATTATGAAGGGTTACATTTACTCCATTTATATCTTTTATATTATGTCGACCATCATATATGTTTCTATGCTTATCATATGGTTTTCTTTTTAATAAAACTTTATCTTTTATTTGTAAGTTATGTTGTTTTGCTGTTTTGTTAGTTTTTGTAGTCTGTATTTAACTTCTTTTCTATAATTATCTAAGTTATAAATTAGGTCTAAGTTTGCATTTATTTCATTTGGCATTCTGACCTTTTTCAAAATTAGAGTGGAGTAAAATTTTTTTTAAATACGGTGTTAGGATTAGTATTGTGATAGAATGTGAAATATTTTAAGTATCCGAATTGGATAAGTTCTCATTTAAGTATGCTCAATTGTATTCATTGAAAGCACGATGAAAGGCTCTACTTTGCCTACTGTTTGTTGGTGATAACTAGACGAAAATTTGATTTCACTTTTTAGGAATTTACACAATCCAGAAAGAATTTCATTATTGAATTCAGTTCCTAAATTGGATTTTATTGTGTTTATCTTCCCATAAACTAAAATAAAATTTTCAGATATCGCTCGGGTAAGAGTCTCAATCAAATATTTAGATAAGTCACACATTAAAGTCAAAGCATATCTATTCCCGTAACTAGATAGTTGCAATGGGGTTATTGTGTCCATAACAACATCGAATACTTTTGTCGGAGTTGGCGTCATAACTAGCTTTTCAATGTCTGCTGGTTTAACATTGTTTAGAAAACATTATGGATAATTTTAAACGAATTTAGCTATATCTCTTGTCATATTTTTCACATACAATTTTTTTTACCATAATGTCCGCCTAGGATAGGATTAATATGATATATCTGCATAAGATCTTTCTTTTCATTTTCATTAATTACTATTAAAATTGGTTGTGTAAGATTAATTTTTAAAAATTTTATTACTTGGGCACCATAATCTTTTAATTTCTGAATTGGACAAATCATAAAGAATAAGTCGTCTTTTGTAAATATTACTGTTACTTCAGTTTTTAGCCTCGAAAGGATATACATCAATCGTTCTGTTTTTTTTTTTTTAAGTTGCGTCCCTGCTGAACTAGAACTTATTTGCACCGTGCGTCGTTATATTTTCGAAGTAGCATTGTTTTAAGTTTGAGCCTTTATTTTTTTAGTTTCTTGAAATTTTCTTTTCCTTCTAAAAGATGACACTACGTTTGTTGTTGTTGTACGTTGTACCATTAAAACTCGAGGATTGCCAATCTAACTGAAAATCAACGCTATTTTAATATATGTTGTTTATTTTAACTTTGTTTTGTTCAGTTTCAATTAGCGTGTTCTGCTTTTCGTAACGTTTCAATTAGTGTGTTGTGCTTTTTTTTAAAGATAATAATAAATTTTTACGGGCTGTTTCTGGTTACAGAAAAGGTAATTACAAAAATCTTCAATTTATTTATTTGTAAAGTTATTATATTTTTTACATACACTTGTAATTTCTTTAGCGAAATGAATAGAGATAGCGCTGGTAGAAAATAAAAAAACTATCAGCTTGGAGGCGAAACTAGATATTCTGCGACGATTTGATAAGAGAGAGAAGGCTGTGGAGATAGCAAAGGCTGTTGGTCTGGGTGTAAAAACCACCAGAACTATTAGATATCGGGATGGGCAAAAATTAGGGAGACTGCAAAATCTGCATCATTAGATGCAAAAACGACGACTCGTACAAGGAGTGTTTTGATGTTCAAAATGGAGTCCTTACTTCCTATCTGGATTGAAAGTCAAGTTACGCATTAAATATCAGTAAGCAAAATGGTAATTCAGATGAAAACAAAAAGCTTATTTGATGACATAAAGAGTGAAGTGGTAGTAAAACAGACATAAATCAAACTGTTGAAGCTACTCAGGGTTGGCTTGAGAGATTCAAAGTTCGACCAAATCTGCACAGAATTGCTCTTAAAGCCGAAGGATCTAGCGCTGATATAATTGCTGCAGAACGCTACCTGACACAGCTTAAAGTTTTAATTCATAAAGGTGGCTATGATCCGAAACAAGTCCTTAATGTTGACGAGATTGGGTTATTTTGCAAACGTCTACCTAATAGAACTTTCAATTTCAATTTTTTTTAAAAAAACTACTGCAATTATTTTTTTTATAAATAAGTTGTTTGTTTTTACAATTCAACTAAATTATATTTTTTTTAATTTAAATTTTTAAAAAAATTTTCAAATTTAAACTTATCAACTATCCTAATATCTCCCTTACTTCATAGAATATGGACCTAAATAAATAAAGAAAATGATAATATATATCCACCATCTCCAAATGGATTCAGATAGTATTACAAAATTGACATTATCTTCCTTTTAAACTCATTAATGGAATGGGCGAAATGTCTATCAGAGTATGGTAAATAAGAATTCCAAATACGGCAAACTCTAACTACAAAGGAACGTTGCATAATCAATGAGTTAAAACTAGGGCATAAAAATATATGTGATCTAGAGGAATATCCGAATATAAATCTAGAAAAAAATAAAATTTGGTGAAGCAATTTTAAAAACCTTATAAAATAATTTCATTATTCTTACTTTTAAAAAGTCCTCGAATGAGCATCCTAAGAAGTTTATAACATACGCGCTTACATGGTCATGTGGTTTTAGTTTATATATATATATATAAATATATATATATATATATATATATATATATATATATATATATATATATATATATATATATATATATATATATATATATATATATATACCTAATAATTCGATTAAAATATTTTTTTAATCGAGCTGTATTACTATCAGTTGTCCCCGTATATATTTCTAAGCCATAAAGCAATATTGGCGTAAGCACGGCGCACAGTGGTTCAGAAACGTTTTTCATTGGCCAAAACTCTGTAACTTTTTAACTAATAAAGATTTTTTAGTAGTTCTTTTTTTAGTCAATAGACAACATCTTAAGCTTTTACCGAGTTTGGGCCTAATTAAAATCGGTTCAGCGGTTGCTGAGAAATGCAAGCCTAAAGTTGAACTTTCGATTTGCTTTTCCTAATTCTTGTTTGAAATTCCGTTTTAAATGTGCCAACTCATTTTTGACCCACTCTTCCTTAAACAATGTGGCTCAAATTTGGTCCACGGGTCAGTCTTGGATGACAATACAATATTTTGCTATCCTTAGGGTGGCCCCTATTTTCACTGAGGTATTTTCCGTATTTTCATTAGGATTGTCCAAATTTCAGCTTTATGCCTAACAATACTTACATATTTCCTAGTTTTTGGTCAATTTTAAAACAAAACAGTGTAATTTAATTTTTCTTTAATTATATACATATTTATTTATAGTTATAAATAGATTCTAGGTAAATAAAATAACACTTAATATTAATGTCTGTATACTTTATTTTATTCAAATACTAAATTCAAATTATAATTATTATTCATTTGGCTGGAATATTTCCTGTAAATATTCTGTATTCTGCTCTGTATTACCTGTGTCCTGTAGCAGTGCCTTAGCTTCGGCATTTAGTTCCGAATGATTCAATTTCCATTGACTTCGAATGCTAGAGATGAAGGGATCTGAAGTTGCCAATAATATATGAAATAAATCTTCATTTGTAGAAATTCGTGATATTTTTCTGGTATTATGTTCTCTGTAAATCCTGTAATCCTTGTTTCTTTTTTCCTGGGCTTCCTCTGACAAATCTCCAATTGGTAATAAATGGTGCTTAATGACCTCTTCTCCATGATAAAGAACTTTATGGACTGTTACTGACATATTTCTATATTTGTATTTGGATGTATATATAGCAGCGGTTTCCTTGGCGTAATCACCAAACTTTTTAGCATTAATCAGTTCATTGCACGCAAGTACTTCAGTAATTGTTTTAAATCTTGAAATAACATCTATATCAACACCTGTTATATCAGATGTAGTTTCGGGATCCAAAAAAATCTTCCTGCGGTGTTGCCATCGTTTGTGTTACCTGATCCTTGTTTTGGTTGATCTATAATCAACCCGTGCTTGAGAAATGCATCTTGAACCTGTTTCTTTTTCAATTTTCTTATCTCTTTGTTGGTATCATTATTTCTTACTGATCCCAAAGCTCCGAAGTCCAAATCATAGCTTATTTTCAGTATGTGTTCCATAAATCTTATCCTCGTATGTAGCGGTGATAATCCAAATTCAAATGCATCAATACTATCCTCCGACTTTGTCGGTTCTTGGTTTTAATGACTTGATGTTGCTTTACATATAATACAGCTGGATGAAGCTTTTGTATCAGTCAAAACCTGGGCAGTTTTTCCGTCTATCATAGATAGTATTAATTGGTAATTCAATTTAATAGCCTGTTCCTCTATCTCTAACTCTAATGGCTTTAGTGTTGAAATTTGAGCTCTAATGTCACTTACTTCATTCTTAATAGTATCATGAGTTTCCTTTTTAAATTCAAATTTTATTGGTCTGCAGTATTTTGTAGACGATGGAGTTTGGTTTTTCCAAATATAACTTGTTTCACTGTGCTGGACGAAGGTTCCGAGTCCTCTAAGTTTTTTATCAATCGCAATGGTACAAATGACACCATGAACATATCTGTGTCAGAAATATCCTCACATAAAAATTGTTTATATTGTCTTTGTCACCATCCCCATTTACAAAAAAGAGTTAAATTGCAGTTTCCATATTTTTTCAACTCATTTACTTTAAGTGATTTTAGCAACCTTTCGGCTGTATGATCAAGTACAGCTTGCAGTTATACCTGTGCCGAAATTGGTGTGATTTTGATAGATTCCTTTGGAGGATAACACTCCTTTTTAGCTGCAATTATGTGATGATATGACGGGTATAAATTTGAGCCTTTTTCGATCGCACGTAATCTGAGTTGAGTATACTGCTGTTTTGTTAACTTTAAATCCAGAAATAATGCAAGCGCTTCCTCATTTGTGAACTGTTTTCCTGGTTTGGTGTCGGAATGCTTTTAAGGATCCGTTTTGTTCTCACCGGACTAGCAGAAATGACTTTTTCAATGATATCCACTTTCGTTAATTGTTTTTGTGATCGCAGCTTGTAAAGAAAACTATCTTTAATGGTTTCACATCCGATTTCTTCATTTATATTCTTAAGTTTTCGTCTCTTAGTTCTATGGCTACAGTTATCTAGCGATTTTTCTGGTCTTCCACCACTCTTCTTATTTTTGGTTTCTGAAATCACCTGGATACTAAGTTCACCTTGTAACCAATTTTCAAAGCGCTTGTAAAATTTACTTTTACTATAGTGAACTTCAGATACTTTGTTTTTTATTTCCAATTGCGTTTCATTGCTGATAGCATTTATGTTCAATTTTCTTTCAATATGGTTTAGAACATCTTCTTTGTTTTTGTTTTTAAAATAATCTTCGGTCAATTTATTATAGCTGAAAGTTTCCACATTTTAATTAAGCTGAAAATAATGTATTTGTTGAAGTTCTACAAAAATAACTTCCAAAAATTTATCAACCTTTTCAAATCCAATTCTTGTCTGACAGTAAAATTTATTTCCAAATTTTTGTCCTTATATACTCAATAAAGAAATGTCAAATTTAAAGTAGATTACGTACACACAAAAAAATATTAGAGCTATTATTACCTAGGCTAGCTCAGGTATTTTTCTTTTGTATGGAATTTTTTAAGACAAAAACCAAGTTCAACTACCTAAGCTGATTTGGAAAACGTACAATAAATTTGCCTTTTTAAATCGAATACTTGTACCGAAATAAAATTTATTTTCAAATTATTGTGATTTATACTACATATAAAAGTGTTAAAGCTAAAGTAGATTACCTAAACACAAAAAACTAAGTTTAACTACCTAAGTTGATTCAGTTTATACAAGTTTTCTATGGGAAAATTTGTCATATACAACTTATACTGGATTTTAAGGAAATTTTACCAAAAATTGTTTTGTGTACTAAAACTCTCAATTTTCGAATAAAATTAACTTTTTAGTTAGATTCCTCTCTTTCCCCTTACGTTTTGCTATCTGCTATTTGTACTTTTGGCAGTGAATGACTTCTAAAGTAAATTTACTAGCAGTTTTGATAGAAATTTGTTTGTAAAAATGCTGAGTATTTTCATTAAAATAGAAAAAGTGTTCTACGGGCGGATCCGGGCGGGTGCAAAAGTATATATAAGCTTAAAGAGAACACTTTTGCCTTTCTTTGGGTGGTTTTGGTTTTTTTGTCCTTTTTTGTCCTTTAGAAGTTATATACTACTAAACTTCAAACTTTGCGAATATATGGAGGTTTCCAATTTTAAACATAACACCCTATTTACAAATTATACAGGGTGCGCATATACCATTTCTTAAAAATAACAGTTCACCCAACATAACAAAAAAAAAAAACCGCAGCTCAATATCGATAACAGTTTTTAAGAAATCGCAGTTACTATGAGATCAAATATTACAATTTTTATTTTATTTTTAAATTAACATAAATTCTTTGCCTTTAGCAGCATGCCACGCCCACTACTGCGAATATTTTGACCCCATTTTTCGGCTATCTTAGTTTTGATCTGTTTTCTTTCTGGTGACATAAACATTTTAAGAATCTGTGTCAACAAAAAATATAGGTTTTGGCCAATGAAAATTAATTCTGAACCACCGTGCGGCGTGGGCTACATATTTTCTTGTAAATATTGGTAACGAACAATTAATACTGTATAGTTTGCGTAACGCAGACGTAATCTGGAAAACACATACATAGTTTAAATGAAAGTCAAAATATAGTTTATTGTCAATAAATTTTTAAGAGTTTTAAAAAAGTGCACATATTCTAGTTCTTAGTTATTTATACGAATGTGTGGCAAGGACATACCTGATTCGTTGGAGGCAATAGCTTTGGATTTTCTTATATTTAGTACAATAAATATATTCCTACACCATTTTTCAACATTATTTAAGATATTTTGAGCATTAGATATCAAATAATTGACATCATTAACTCTAGATGAGAAAAGTAGCTGAAGATCATCTGCATATAGATGGCTACAGATGCTATGTAGGTGATCAAAAATATCATTAATATCAAAGAACAAACCTAATACCGATCCTTGGGGGACACCACGAACTACTTCTTTTATTTTTGAAAATTTCAACTTATGTTGAGTGAATTGTCTTCGGTTTTACAAAAATGACTTGATTAGTAAGCAAGCGTTCCGAGAAAACGAGAACAGGGAGTAAAGTTTAGTTAGAAAAATTTTATGAGAGATTGACTCAAATGCTCTACTGAAATCTAAGCTGACTATTTCATCAACTAAGTTTGTCATAAGGGTCGTAGTATTGCAGTGCTTCCTAAAACCTGACTGAAAATCTAAAATACTTTGTCTAAAGATAATCCTGTCTCGAATTTGATCACTAATTAAAATCTCTGGTATCTTTGAACAAACAGGTAAATTGCTAATGGGTCTAAAATCCGATAGATGTTGTAGATTTATCGTTTTTGGGATTGGAACTACCCTTCATATTTTCCAAAAATCAGGATAACATGACATCGTAATAATGTTGTTATACACGTATACTAAATGTCTTGATAAAAATGGAAAAATTATTTTCAAGAATTTTAGAGACACCTCATCCGGCCCTTTAGCAGCAGATTTTATTCTATGCATCGCATTCCAAACATCAATAACATCTACAGTTTGAAACGAAAATCTGTACTAATTGTTCCTTAAATCTTGTCTTTGAAAAATTGTTTCTTGTATACAATTTATACCTGGCATTAAAAAAAAGTCATTGCAACCTTCAATATCAATGTTGCCTATTATACCTAAATACCTTATTTCACTCCACATCTGTTTCTTCGAACATTTAGAAAACATGTTATAAAAATATTGGCTCTTCTTCTTTCTAATGAATTTTTCAGCTTTATTTCGGTACTTGCAATATATTTTCCATCTTTCATCAGTTCTTTGTTCTAAAATTGCCCTAAATTCAAAGTTCCTACGTTGTAAGGCTATAACTATAGTCGAGGATTTCATCCAGTCTCTGTATCGATGGATTATAACTTCCTCCAAGGGAATATGCCTGTCATAAAGTTGTGCAATTGTGCTACTTAAAAATTGGGCTTGGTCATTAATATTAGCGTTATTGTAAAGTCAATATTATTAATATCCGCTTCAAAAGATTCATTGTTAAATTTATTAAAAACTCTTACCATCCTTATTTCCGAACATTTAACAGGCATAATTTTTACCGATAGAAATATTAAAGCATGATTTGAGTTTGTTGCAGGAAAAGAAAATTGGCCGCTTTTTTCAACTAAGTTAAGGTTTGACAATAGGAAATAGTCCAGTTGTTTAGTTCTATTTAAACCTATTGTAAAGTGTGTAGGAAGGCTGTTATGTACAATATTTAAACCAATGTTACTGCAAAAAGTCCTCATCGTAGCATTATCTTCAAATCAAGTCAATATTAAAATCTCCCATCCAAATGACGTTATCATATCTTGCGCTATACTCCGCAATTAATTCCTCACAACTGGTAATAGCTCCGTATGACAAATAAATTACTCCAACTAAAATCTTTGTACCATCCAAAACCTCTATTTCTATCAAAATTCCTTCCGCCACACCCTCCTCCATTATTTTAGTCACAACCTTTGACTTATACTTTTTACTTACAAATCTACAGTACCACCTCCTCTCCTAAATGGTCTGTCACTCCTATATATACGATAGTCACCCAAAGAAACTGATTTATCAGATATATGCTCTGAAAGCCAAGACTCCGATACACTGATTAAATCGAAGATACTATATTCAAAGAGGCTTCTTATTTCATCTAACTTAGAGGAACTACTTCTTGGTAAAATGCTTTGAGAATCAAAATGTGGTATGTTAAGGTTGTGTTGCTTTAAATTTATCCTTTGTGATGATGATTCTAATATTATCATTCATTATTGATATAAACTGCCCATATCCATGAAATTGTAAGGAGATAGAAGTATATTCTACTAAATAACTTGAAACTAATATAAAATAAAGAACTTCGAATTTCCACATATGTAACTACAATAACTTTTTTTGTTGTTTTTAATGTGCTCGTTTAAGCAATTTTAAGGCAAATTTAAAGTTCACTTTTGCAAATTTTCTTACAGATTTGGTTACATGAACCATATTGGTGCAAAAAATTATGTTAAACTTTTACTTATTTAATATGTAGAGTAATATAAATAAATAACCAAGCGTATAAGTAAATACGTAAGGTGGTTTTGCTTTTGAGAAATAGCATATGTAAGTTTGTTATTTGTAGAAACAAACAAACTCTGGTATTAATTCTAAATATAATATACTTTATAATATATAAATGTGTATAAACATATTGCTCTCTTTTTTGTTATTTCTTTTAACAAATCTCTTAAACTATAATAACATTTACTGTTTCTAAATCTTCAGCTTTTTACTCTTTTAAATTCTAGGTAATTTTCGTTTTGGTTCTTGCTTTATTGTAAACTTAAGAGCACTATTTATAATTAAAATAACTCAAATTCTGCTTTTTTATCGTTTCGTTTTTTCTCTTGCGGTATAATTAGATCAATATAGAAGCAAATGTATAAAAAACATTTATTTTATTTATCACTTATTTGTTATTCGGTTCACGTTCCAAAAAAAAAAAAAAAAATAAATAAAATAAGATATCCATAATTATTTTAGATAATTTACTATATTCATATAAACAAATTAAATTTCATATTCTTATGGTTTTAACGAGAAAACAAAAATAATGAATTTATAAAGATGCATAATAAATAAACAATAAATTTCCAGTTAGAAAAATTACAGAAATTAAAATAGTGTGTTACTTTAAAAAATAAAGAAGTAAAATGAATTCAAAAAGTAGTATTATGAAGTTCTGTGCTGTTGAATACTTTTACTTCGCCTGTGGGAAGATATATTTTTACCTTGGGAATTTGTTTATTCTTGACTTGGAACTTTGTAATTTTTTTCTCATATATGAGCTTTCTGCACATATATTGTAATTTCGCTGCCATCACTGTCAAAATGTCATTAATGAATACCCTTGATTCAATTTCTCTAAAATCGTCATCTATTTGGCATAATGAAAGATTTTGTTTTTCAAAATATTTTTTTATCAACTCATCACGTTTTCTGATTGAATTAAACATGACAAGTGCAACTTTTTTGCTTCGTGTCCAAGTGCAGAAATTAACGTCATACGTTTGTATAATTACGCCTAATACCTGGGCTATCTTCTCTATAGTTTTGCATAAGTCTTCATATGTAAGCTTTTCTGGAAGTCCACTAATAGATATGTTTCTGCGATTTATCTGTTTATGCAAAAAATTATTTTGTAGCAGGAGCTTGTTCACTTTTAAATTAGTTGCTGATTCAAAAGTTTCTACTCTGGATATGCATTTCTTGAAATCGTTTTTTATTGAGTTTAGTTCATCCATTATATTATTCGAAAGTAAGTTTGTAATTTCTTGTAATTTTGTCTGCAAGCTTTCTAATTTTCTGTCTAGTTGTTGGGTAGTGGCGTTTGATCCATCACGATTGTCTTGAGATGGTAACAGTATACATTGAGCACATCTAAATATAAGGTGGCCATTACTCTTCTTAGTTGAATCGGATAGAATAGGAAACTTAGAAACACTGTTTTGTACATTTTGTATGGAATTTTTTACCACATACAGCACATTCAATATTCCCTCGAGTGAAATTTTGCCCACACAACGCGCAATCCATTTTTGTGCTCTTCTTGTTTATTACGTATTTACAGAAGCTATTTTTGGCGTTTATTAAAAAGTAAAAAAAATATGTATATATTTTTTTAATTGTTTCTTTTTTTCATAAAACCTTTAATTAAGCATAAATAGCTTTACGCGAAAGAGAGGGGTGTTAAGCACGTTTTCATATTTTTTCTGCTTTTTAATATTATTTTTTAGTTTTTACTTTATGACATACGAATTTTTTACAGTATTTGCAGTACACACATTAATTCAAAGAACTGGCATCACTTTATTAGTTCATATGTATACATAGGTATGTATATGTACATAAGTATGTAACATTGAAATTTAGCGCTTAGTAGTTTTACATATTTTTTTAAGATTTTTTCTTATTAAATTAAGCAATCTAATTAGTTTTTAATTTTGTTGTTTGGTTTTAATTGGTTATTCGTTTTTGAAGAGTTTTGTTTTTATTAGCTTTTTTCTTTTGCCAAAAAAATATTTTTTTACGAGCAATTAAAACATACTTGTACTCGCGTGTCAGAAAATCCAAGAGTTATAAGAGGTTGTTAAAAGAATCTGCTTCCTGTTCACTGGGGAGAAAAAAAATGCATTGATTTAAAAACTGGATTTCAACTTGTGCGATTCCAGAAATTAACAACAAAGAAAACTTGAACTTCAAGGCTTTGATCCTGGTAGACAATGCTCCTGACCACACAGTTTATGTTGATAAGTTGTCAGAAGGATCAGGGAGTAATACCGACTTTTAAAAGTTATTAATTTCGACGAATATTTAACCTTTTTTTAAGTGAGACTGATGAACAAGATAAGCCTACCACCATGCTACAGTTTTAGAAAAAGTTCAAAATTGTGAAAGCCATAGAAATTATTGTCGAATCGTGGGAGGAGGTTAAACCATCAGAATGTGTTCACAGAATTTGGAATACAGGAGTTGATGGTAAACCAGCTGTTCGTCATGGAATTTCCAACTTAGCTAGAGAGTCTAATGGAGGACACTTATATAAACGAATTGTTTATCTCGTACAACCAAGAATTATCCAATGAAGAGCTATTGTAACTGGAATTGCAATTAGTAGAGGAAGAAGATGACAGTTACCGTTAAGTAGAAACAAAATTTAACCTCCAAACAAATTTCCAAGGCGATGCGTTTAATTGACGAAGCTATGGAGATTTTTTTAAAAAATGATCCTGACAGAGGAAGGAGTTTAATAATGTCCCAGGCGGTAGCTACAAATATCAATTGCTACAAGGAAATTTATTTTACGTTGAAAAAAAGACTGTTCAGCAAACATTGGACCAATATTTTGTGAGAGAAACCCGACTTACGACAACAGCCTCTGTGGACTCATCAGACAGTAATTAATTTTTATTTTGTTTTTTATAAATTAATTGAAAATTTTGTTATTTTGTTTTAATTGAATTCATTATACTCGTACTCGTATGTATGTACATATGTAATAAATTTTATGTTTCTTTTGCTTTTTTTTTATTTAATTGTCTACGGACATTTAAATCCTTGCAGACATTTTAATTTAAGTACAACATATAACTTTGCTTAAAATTAACATACGTACATGATAAAAAAACATTACATAACATAAACAATTAGCGTAAATTAAACATTACAAAAAATAAAAATTTACACAAATAAGTTATTTATTTAGGTGAACTAATATATTATTTCTAATTAAGTTTAATGACAAATTAAAATCAATAAACTTATAATATTTATTAAAGTCAGCACAAATTCTTCTAAATGGATCCGCATTAGCATAATTAGCCCGAAAGAATTCTACTGCTAAAGGGATAAAATGTCGTGTAGGGCGTTGTGGAACATTTAAATTAATTCTATTAATAAGTAAATGAGAAGAAATATCGCCATTAATCATGCCGAAAATGAACGAAATATTTAGAACTGTTCTGCGACTCCTTAGAGTTGGTAGCTTAATAAGAGAAAGTGTAGCTGAATAGGCAGGTAAATCCAATGGGTTAAAGTTCAGTCCACGGAGACAAAAAAGCAAGAACTGTTTTTTGACAGATTCGAGAATATCTGAATATTTTTTATATATAGGGTCCCAAATTATGGATCCATATTCCAGAATAGGCCTGACAAGCGATATATAAAGGCTTTTAGTAACGTATGGATCATCAAACTCTTTAGCCCAACGTTTTACAAATCCCAATACACCTCTAGCTTTGTTTGCTGTCAAATTTATATGTGAAATAAAATTGAGTTTGGAGTCAAGTAACAATCCAAGATCTAATATTTTATCAACTTCTTCCAGCTGATAGTCATCGATAACATAGCGTGCATGTATTGGTTTCTTTCTAGCAAAGCACATATATTTACATTTCTTTAAATTTAGCTCCATACGGTTTATCTTACACCAGTTGTGAAGCGAATTAAGATCATCTTGGGGGTATTGCTGGTCAATTATTTGACTGTAACTCAGAAAAATTTTTACGTCGTCGGCATGCATCAAAATGTTGGATGAATGAATGACATCAGGCAAGTCATTAACGAATAACGAAAAAAGAAGCGGCCCAAGGTGGCTTCCCTGTGGTACCCCAGATAGAACATCTATGCATCTAGACCAGGAGTTATTAAAACGGACGATTTGTTTTCTATTTGTTAGGTAGGAGTATATCCATTTGACACTTAAATCGGTAAAACCAATTAATTCCAGTTTTATCTACAGGAGCATATGGTTGACTTAATCAAATGCCTTGCTGAAATCAGTGTAAATCACGCCAGTTTGTTGTGTTTGCAGAAATCCACGATGTATAATCGTTGAAAAAGGTAAAAGGTTTGTCGTAGTAGAGCATCTCTTTCGAAATCCATGCTGATAAGGGGATATAAAATTTGATGTATGAAAGCATAAATGTTCGGTGATAATTTTTTCAAATAATTTTGGTATAGTACTTAATTTTGCAATACCAAGGTAATTTGAAATATTAGACTTGTTTCCTGATTTAAACAAAGGAATAATAAGGGACTCTGTTTGAGCCTTTACTTATAATTCCTACAGGGTATTTTTTGCAACCACACAAAAAATAACAAAACTAGAACAAAACAAAATTCTTTAATAAAGTACCGCTAATCATCGCACTCATTTTAAAACTATATAAAAAAATGTATTTTTTGGACACTAAATCTTATGCTTTTGAATTCGAACCAAATTATTCTTTTTGAATTTTAATAAATGAGTCGTCGTTTGACTATCAAAGAAAAAACAAGTGCTTATTTTTTATAGAAAATAAAGTTTCACTTTGGTCAATTTTTGTTGCTTTGTGCCAGGAAAAAGCTTTTGGCTCAGACACGGTCCTTCGAGCCGGATACCTTCCGAATAATTTTCGTCGGAAAATTATAGTTTCAATTATGCCTGGAGATAAATATACGGAGCCGCAGACGCCATCTGCATGTGCCTATAGTGGTACAATTCGCACCAAGACACTACAACGTGAACAATTAATTTTACATGTTCGTTCGATGAAAAGCAAATTAAGTGAGTTATAACAACTGTCTATGTACCAGCTAGAAGTAAAATTGTCGCTATTAGAGCGTCAATTAAAAGCCTTTGAAACAATTCAATCGGAATTGGAATCACTTGATGAGTCAGAAATCTCACCAACCCACAGATGTATTTTTGAAGAAGCCTACTATGAAATAAAATCTGCTATATTAGAACGATTAGCCAGCATTCGATCACTCAATGAACCACCACTTTCAAGTACACGAGTATTGCCTCAACCTTTAATGTCTCAACGGCCTCAGTTACCAACGCTACAATTATCAAAATTTAATGGCAATTATAGGGATTGGATGGAGTTTTACAACGTATTTCGCCTTTTGGTTCACGATAATCAAGAATTGTCTCCAGTTTCCAAGTTCCAATATTTGAAGTCATGTTTGACTGACAGCGCTGCTCGTCTTATACAGTCTCTAGAAGTTACTGCGGAGAATTATGAGGTCGCATTCGATTTATTAAAGGCCAGATATAACAACAAGAATTACTTGTTTCAGTCACACCTGCTGCAAATCTTTAATATTCAAAAATTACATAAACCAACGATATCGTCACTTCGTTCATTTATTGACAGCATAAATGCTAGCATGCGTGCACTAGAATCGATAGCCAGCAAACAGCAAATTTCAGATGGTGTCATAATGCATTTAATAGTTTCCAAACTTGATCCTAATTTGCAAGTAAAATGGGAGGATAATTTATCTACTTCTCGAAGTGGTTCTCCTACATTGCTGCAGTTGCCTAACTGGAACGATCTAGCACATTTTTTAGAAGGACGATGTAAGTCATTAGAAATTTCCGAAACTAATCACTCTTTTTTATCTAAGGAACAATCAACAACCCCGTCGCAGCATAACCGGAGTAACCGTGCATCAACATTTAACCATCATACTACAGCTTTCGTTTCCTTTAATCAGTCTACAAAATGCATAATATGTGACTCTACTCCAACTCATAGCGTATTTCGTTGTGCAAAATTTATCGATATGAGCGTCACAGATCGATTTAGAGCTGCTAAACGACTTAATTTATGCCTTAACTGCCTTGGAAGAAACCACATAGCTAAATCGTGTCCCTCTCTCAACAAATGCCAAAAGTGCAACACAACACACCAAACCTTGCTACATAAAGAACCAACCAGTCCTCCAGATCAGTTCAATAAAGTAAGCAGTGACCAATCCCATAACACAACCGTAGATGAAATCAATTCACTCCCCACTACCTGTCTTCATGCATCAAGGGACAAAGACCTTGCAATACTAGCATCTGCAAGGATTGAATTGTATAGTCCTAGTGGTATCTCTATCATAGGAAGTTTTGTTATGGAACGAATGGCCCAACACCTACGCCTGCCTCGCAAGAAAATCAATATGAATATAAGTGGTATTGGAGGTTCCAACTCCTTAAGTGCAAACTATTCGTGTATTATTACTGCCAAATCGTTAACAACTGAGTTCGCATCAACATTTAGTGCCGTCATTATTCCGTCAATCTCATCTAATCATCCCCACCGGCACTTAAATATAAGTTCGTGGAATATACCACAAAATATAAAGTTAGCCGACAAAAGCTTCAACATTCCTGATCCAGTTGATCTGCTCATCGGTGTAGAAATATTTTGGGATCTTCTTATGGTAGGGAAAATAAAAGTGGTTAATGAAATAAATCTTATTAAAACAAACTTAGGTTGGATAGCATCAGGCTTGGTCAACACATTAAACAACAAATCAATTGAAATTTCAGAACCCAACCAAATTGTTGCACTTACGGCTACAAAAAGTAATGACTCTAATTTACCAAATATAACACCAGTACAAGCCGACATAAAGTATAGCCAACTCGCAGCACCAGCCAGTGAACCGACACTGGATAAACTCTTGGAATCCTTTTGGAAAGTTGAAGACTATGAGCTGAACAAAAAGGAAAAAATGTCGACAGAAGAATTAGACTGTGAAAAGTTCTTTTTGGAAACATTCAAAAGATGTCCGATCACTAATAAATTCATTGTTCGGCTGCCATTTAAGGTACTTCCTCCATATTTAGGCCAGTCTCGCTCCACTGCGCTACGAAGATTTTCATACTTAGAGTCAAAATTTGCTCGCGACAAGAATATTCAAAGGGAATATATAGATTTTATGGAAGAATACATTTCCTTAAATCATATGGCTGTAGCGAAAACTGATTATGCACGATACCACATCCCACACCACTGCGTGATAAAACCTAATAGCAGTACAACTCGATTGTGGGTTGTATTTGATGCCTCTTGTGCCACAACAAATGGAAAATCATTAAATGATATCTTGAAAGTTGGCCCAAATCTTCAAGAGGACATTTTTACAATTCTTTGCTGTTTTTGATACTATAAATATGCTGTATTTGCAGATATCACAAAAATGTACAGGCAAGTGCTAGTGGATGAGAAAGATAGTTACTGGCAGTGTATTCTATGGAGGAAAAATGTCAACGAACCAATCCAAACCTACAGACTTCAAACAGTCACATACGGAACAAGTAGCGCATCGTACTTGGCCATAAAATGTTTACAACAGATTGCACTTGAGGGCGTGGATAATTACCCCATTGGTGCCAAGGTTACACTTAACGATTTCTACGTTGAAAATTTGATGACCGCTGGCAGCACAGAAGAAGAAGTTTTCGAAATAAAGCGCCAAGTAACCAATCTCCTGGCTTCTGGTGGCTTTCCACTCCGAAAATTCGTCTCGAATAGCAAAGCTCTTTTACATGATGTGCCACCATCCAATCAAGAGACACTTGTAAAGCTAGAAGGAATGCGTTACGTAAAAACATTGGGTTTAAAATGGTCACCTAATGAAGACATTTTCATCTTTTCTTATCCCGTGCAAAAATCAAAGACCTCAACTACTAAACGATGTATTTTATCTCATATGGCAAGTTTTTTCGATCCTTTGGGTTTTATAAATCCAATCATAGTACGTTGTAAGGTATTGATGTAAGAACTTTGGAAACTAAAATTACATTGGGATGAAAGCGTTCCACACGATATCTTTTTTGAATGGAAGCAAATAAGTGAACAACTTAAGATTATTTCTGAAATCAAAATACCAAGGTATGTAAAGTTCTTATACAATACTAATATCCATATATTCGTAGATGCAAGCAAAAGGGCGTATGGTGCTTGTATATATGCTGTATCAATAGATGAAACATCGGGTAGTTCTAGGTTACTCTGTGCAAAATCCAAGGTGGCACCTACCAAAGAAACTAGTCTCCCTCGTTTAGAGTTGTGTGCTGCCCTACTTGGAAGTAAACTTTTGCAATCAATAAGAAATACTTTTCCGACTATCCCACAATGAATTTGGTGCTGGTCTGACTCAAAAATATCATTGTGCTGGATTGCAGGTGAACCTTGTCGTTGGCCAACATTCGTTGCTAACAGAGTAACAAAAATACAACACCTCACCAATGACTGCACATGGCGATATGTGCCATCTGAATTAAACCCCGCGGATTTGTAATCACGAGGGACCACAACTAGTAATCTTAACAAACCATTCTGGTTAAATGGACCAGACTTTTTACTTAAGAATGAAGAATGGCCAGAAGAACCACCATCTTATGATTCTGAGCATGCGTTGAAACCAGAATTACATTATTAGCTGGAAATGATGGAGATATAATAAGCAACCATAAATATGTCAACAACTATGAAAAATTACTACATTTTCGTATGTTCTCAGATTTGTTAAATTATGTAGAGGTCAGGAAGTATATCAAGGGCCCATTCATGCAGAGGAAATGAAAACAACACTCCTAACAATTTGTCAAATTATACAGCGTTCAATCTTTTTAGATGAAATAAACAAATTAAAAAATAACCAACAGCTAAATTCGTACTCTAAATTGCTCCAATTATCTCCATTTATACATAATGGAGTCATACGTGTAGGAGGACGTATTAAAAACTCATCATTGCCATTTTCAAGTAAGCATCCAATACTTTTACCCAGCAACCACTTATTTGTAAAAACAATCATAAGTTATTTTCACATTAAGCATTTACACGCCGGCCCACTTACAATACATAATGTGTTACGAGATCAATTTTGGATTATAAATGGAAGAAACGTTATAAAAAAGGTTGTTCACCAATGCATATTATGTTATCGTTGTCGACCTATTACAGAATCTCAGATAATGGGTTCACTTCCCAGTCATCGTGTAGAGGAATCATTTCCATTTTTCATCTCTGAAATTGATTATTGTGGTCCATTCCAAATTACATCTAGAATTCGTGGACGATCTCCTTTAAAGGTTTATTTAGCTGTTTTTATTTGTTTTTCGATAGGCAGTTCACTTAGAGTTGGTGCCTGATCTAACTACATCAGCGTTTATACTGGCACTAAAGAGATTTATATCAAGAAGAGGTCGTTGCTCGGACAATGTGACCAATTTTATAGACGCCAATCTTGAGTTACAAAATCTTCTTCAGCATTTTTTATCCGAGTCACACAACGAAAAGGTTCGCGTTGCCTGTCGTCAAGAAGATATAATGGGGAAATTTATTCCACCGCGTTCCCCCCACTTTGGAGGATTGTGGGAGAGTGCTGTTAAGCAAGCAAAACATTTTATTCGACGAGCTGTTGGCAATCTTATATTAACTTATGATGAGCTTCACACTGTCTGCTGTCAAACAGAAGCAATAATCAATAGTAGACCCCTTACACCTCTTTCCTCGGATCCTAATGATTTCCGGCCTCTTACTCCTGCTCATTTTTTAGTTGGTCGTCTACTAACTACAGTTCATGAACCAACAGTATTAGGAGCTAATCCAATGTCAGTAAAAAGATACCAACTGGTACAATGGGTTCAACAACATTTTTGGGAGAGATGGCGAAATGAATATGTTAAGATACTACAAGTCAAAACAAAATGGTCAGCTACAAAACTTAATTTAAAGGTAAATGACTTGGTTTTACTTAAAGAAGATAATGTACCACCATTAAAATGGCGTTTGGGAAGAGTTATTGAATGTCATCTAGGGGACGATGGAATGGTAAGAGTAGCAACTATTAAAACAGCAGAAGGTGTATTTAAAAGAGCAATTACAAGGGTTTGCAAACTACCGATTTATGACGTTTAAAAGCTTTGCTTTCAAGGCGGGGAGGATGTTTGAGCCTTTACTTATAATTCCTACAGGGTATTTTTTGCAACCACACAAAAAATAACAAAACTAGAACAAAACAAAATTCTTTAATAAAGTACCGCTAATCATCGCACTCATTTAAAAACTATATAAAAAAATGTATTTTTTGGACACTGAATCTTATGCTTTTGAATTCGAACCAAATTATTCTTTTTGAATTTTAATAAATAAGTCGTCGTTTGACTATCAAAGAAAAAACAAGTGCTTATTTTTTATAGAAAATAAAGTTTCACTTTGGTCAATTTTTGTTGCTTTGTGCCAGGAAAAAGCTCCTGGCTCAGACAGACTCCTTCCATATTTCGGGAAAATTACCATTTTTTATTGACATGTTAAACAAAATTTCCAAAGGGATAGAAATACTATCAGCACAATTTATCAATAGATTGCTCGGGATTTTATCAGGCCCACAGTTAAATGACAACTTAAGATTTGTTAATTCATTGGAGATTGTTGAAATATCAATAAATGGTATATTAATTGTATGTGTTTTAGCGATATTAAATGGATACTTAAAAGATTTGTCATAATCTGCATTTGAGTAAGTGGTTGAGAAAAAAATCGGCGAATAAATTACTTATAACGATTTCATCACTGGATTCAGTTAGTTGAAACTTTACAGAGGAAGGAAATCCATCCGTTTTCTTTTTTTGATTAACAAATTTGAAAAATGTTTGTGGATTGCGTTTTAAATTATATTTCATTTTGTGTAAATAACTATTATAAAATATTTTATTAAGCGAAGAGTATGTAGCGCGGCTAATGGAGTACCATAAATAATCAGCAGGATTACCAGACTGTTTGAATTTTTTATATAGTTTGTTCTTCCTATTTTTAGCGTAAGATAATTGTTTATTATTCCAACATTTTTCTTACTTATTGTTTTCGGAATACACAAGTCCATAAAAGAATAAATCTTATGGTAGAAAGCTTTAGTCATCTGTTTCATATCAGTATAAGACAGTACGTTTTTCCAGTTGGTATCCTTTAAGAGTTCATTTAATAACCTGTAGTTGGTATCCTTAAAAGAGAAGGTCTTTATATATGAGGGCATCACAGATTTATGTTGAGTTAAAGCTAATAATTCGATAGTAGGATGGTGTGTATCTTCGGGCGATATTATGGGTAAGGAGCGCCTAATAAAACAATCGGTAACATCATTAACGAAAATTACTATACTAACCTTGAGGAACAATTTGTGATACCATTTAGTTGGTATAAGCCCAAGTTGTATAAAATATTAAAAAATTCATCAAAATTAGAACCTAGCGTGGTTTGAACAAAATATTTCTCTTCCGATAAATACTTCCACGATATTGATGGTAAATTAAAATCTCCAAAAATAAGAATTAAATCATCCGTAAATGCTGATCGAACAGTTGTTTAATTTTTTCACAATTCATAATAGTTTCGTTAGCAAACGTAAATTCAACGGATAAAAGTTTATTAAATTTGTTATGTATATTTATGCGCAATATTTTTATGTTATAAAAGTCAATTATTTTTTATCTTATCTTTGCAGAATTTTTATTGAAATTGTATCGTAGATCTTTATTTCTTAATTGTTTTTATTCTTAACAGATTGATTGAGTTCAACTTTTTTGTCGAGAACTTTTCTCGTCATGGCACGTGTTTTTACTGAAAGTACCTGATTCTTTGCGTTTTTTAGTTTTTGAACAAAAATTCTTGATAAGGCACCAGCTCCTACATTATTTTTCCCTTAATGTATTCGACAGTGAAGTTATGTTCTGAAAGTTCTAATCTTATTTTAGTTAACTTAGAAGAAGGGTCCTTAATGTTAAAAAATAAGCTAATAAGTGATGATCTGAACGAACTGTAAGGGTATCGCCATATACATAAGGACGAAACTGGGTCATCGCAAAGTTAATTGCTAAAAGTTCGAGTTTTATTATCGGTGCTTTCTGCTCCGATAGACTAAACGATTTTGAAGCATAGTATATAGGCAAATCAATTCCATTGAAATTTTGACTTAATATTGCTATTCGAAGCATCTGCTAAAATCAAGAATGGCTTCGAGTGATTAGTGGCATTTATCATTTCAATCAAAAATTGTGTTTTTTTCTTGTCAAGTAATTTAAAGGTGCTGCTACAGTAGCAAAATTTGGGATATATCGCCTATAATAGTTTGCAAAGTCCACAAAACGTCTAACATGATCTTTATCAGACTTTGTTATATAATTTTTATTTTGCACGGATTTTTGAGACGTCAGACAAAATACCATTTGGCGTACATTTATGAACTAGAAATGTTACTTCAGATAGAAAACAATTTCATTTATAGGGGTTTATTTTTAAATTATATTTGCATAGAACTTTGAAAACAGCTTTCAGGTTGTTTAAATGGTGTTTTCTGCTACAACCTACAATGATTAGATCATCAACATATAAAAATGCTTTGTTTGGTGCGAGACCAAAATGCAATTGACATCATTCTTGAAAATGAATTGGTTGAATGCAATTATATTACGCGAATCTTGATGTAAAGGGATCTGATTAAATCCGGAAAATAAATCGATGATTGAGAAATATTTCGCACGACCTGGGTTGTCTAGAAATTTGTCAATACGTGGTAAGGGAAATTTATTGGCAAAAAGTTTTTTGTTTACACTACGATAATCAACACACATTCTGTAAGACTTCTAATTGTCTGAACCTTTTTTAGGTGCCAATGTTAAAGGGCTATTGAAATTTGAAGTACTGTGCTCAATAAAGAAATTTTCTAATAAATTCTTAAGTTGTCTGTTTGTTTCGTCTCTCTGAGTATGCGGTAGAATGTAATTTTTAATGTAAACTGGTGATTGATCAACGTATCTGAGCTTCTGTTATTGTAATTTTATCGTCTTGTAACGAAAAAATATCGGCATATTGTTCACTAAGTGGCACCAAACTACTTTTAATATCATCTGGCATTTGGTTTTGAAAAATGTTTTTAAACTGTACGTTACGACTACTTCCATTCCTAATTTAATTTAGTGAATAAATGTAGAAGTTTCTTAAATTTTCCGATTTGATTTTATTAGTTGAAATACATTTATATTCACTTGTAGTTAACTGCACGTAGAACATAACTTTTTGAGTCAATAATTAGTTTACCTATAAGAACTCCTTTGCAAACTTCTACGAATTAACAAATTGTTGCTTCTCTAACGTTATGTAAGTTAAAAATTCTAAATACCTTACATCTGGGAGGAATTATGCAAGTTAACGTTCTAGTAACAAGCATTATTGGTACCGTCAAGCTTGCACTTTTAACTAAAACTGATAAAGTCATATTTTCATAATTTATTTTACATTTATGATCTTTGAGGAAATCCTTTGCAAGTATGCCATTAGCTGGAATATTAAAATCTTCCCTGACTACATGAGAAACTTGGGTTATAAGGTATTTTGAATTAATTCAACTTGTGCATATTGTTCATAGTGTTACAATATCATTTGGTGTTATACCGGTAATACTTATATCATGTTATTTATAATAATATTTAGATTTATGTAATTAATTTTTATGATTTAAACGTCTGCTTGGGTATCAAGAAGGAATGAAGATGATTGAATTGCGTCAATGCAATGTAGTTTGATGAAATCAACATATTTATGGTTTAAACTATGTACTGATTTAAAAAATTTGGTGTGTCTAGTTTTGAAAAGTGTATTCCTTCCTCAACAGGCAGTTGAGAGACGAAGACTCATTTAAAAACCTAACGAAAGCCCTTTCCTGTGAATAGTTGCATTTAAAAAAAATTGATGTCTATAACTACATCGATAATTACTTTGAAAACGGTTATTATTAAAAGTTTTATTGCTTCCTCTGAAGTAACTGCTATTTCGAAAATTGCCACGATTGTTTTTCTGATATAAGTTATGGCAAAATCGGTTAAAATCTTTGCCGAAAACTATTGTTTTTATTCTTATTATGGAGTTGGATTGCTAATACCTGCTATTTTTTTGTCTCATTAACCAAAATTGATTTTACTAAGTCAGATTTTGTATTTAACCTACAACGCAAGCTTCATTTCATCCATTAATGCTTCTCGCGCTTTTGCTTCTAACTTAGATTAAATAAATGTTATAGACGTTGGTTAGTTCTTTTAGTACGACACTCTTATCTAGAAAGGAACCTATGGTAAGAGGATTATGTTACGCTTTTTTCTCTTCAACAGTTGCAACTTGTAATTATTTTCCATGTAACTTACAACACTAGCATCAACAAGCTCAAACATTTAAGCTTTTTAAAGCAATTTTTTAAATTGGTTTGACAATGCTAACTTTACAAATATTTTTTTTCTTGTTCATTAGGAAAATTATTTATTTTTGCTTTACCATATTTTAGCACTAAATAATAATTCAAAACCAGAAAATGTATATATTCATTAATTTTCTTTTTATTGTCAGTCAGAGGCCGGTTTTGCAATACTCTTTTCTTAGTCTTGTAAAAATTATAAATAAATTTGTTAAATTCCTTTAGCCATTGCCTTTCTTCGTTTTTCACTATTAAAAATACTTTGTAATACTATACATATTACAGACACGGGTAAAAATATAAAAAAAAAGATTAAGAATAAATAATAATAAATAATTAGGAAAAAAATATTAAAAATAAATCAAATAAAAACTATACATTTTTTTGAAAGAAGGTAATATTGAAATATTATTTAAAAATAAATTTGTTCAAATTCTGTTTTGTTTAGTTTAATTTTATGTTTCACTAGTGCGAACACTGTATTTTGTAAAAAAAAAAAAAATAGATCATGAAAAATTTCTCAAAAATAGTAACGTCATATTTTGTAAGGGTTATATAAATTATCAAAGTAAAAACAACGTTTGTTTTGTGTTTTTGTTTTTACGTTGCTTCTTCCGTTTTTTTACTTCCTTATGTAAACTTGTATAAGGAGAAAAAATATGGTGACACATATTTTACACAAATTTTATTGTTTTAAACCAAACAAAAATTCATTTTTGATATTTTTCATTATTGATTTTATATATGTACATAAATAGTTACTAGTATATGTAATTATAAAAATATATGGTTATATTTTTAATAATTGATTACAATTTTTTTTTTTTTTTTATGTCATGGCAGGGGTTGAGAAATATTTTGCTCGTACTAATTTATCTAAGACGTCGTTAATCTCGTTAGAAGAAATTTGAAATTTACTATTTTATTATTTAAACATCTATAGTCAATATCACTTTGCGCCTTCCAATGGTGAATTATATGGACTAGTTGATGGCTCAATGATATCCTCTTTAAGAAGTCCTAGCACTTGTTGGTCTACCTCTCTTAATTGTCCTAGCAGTTTTCTATATATACTGGTGTGTCGTCTGCAGTCTCAATGTTGTAGAAGTAATTTGTTGTTAATTTTCATTTTCGCTATAAAATATTTGTTGGTATTGTTTAAATAAATTATGGCCCCAATTATGGTTCACAACAGTTGTTATTTTAATGTTGTTAATTTTAAATTGTGATTATGGTTTACAACACTTATCGGTAGTATTGTGTTTTTTAATTGTCTATGATAATTAACAGCGTTTACAACATGTGTTTGTGTTTGTTGTTAGACGCATCAAAATTTGACAACTGCTCATTAGCTGTTGTCTTATTCTCGCGACAAGTTGAAATATTTGAAAATGGAAAAAAATTTGTAAGTTTTAATTGTTTCTTTTCTTGGCATTTTTAACTATAATTAAAAATATTTCTTAGAAAAATAACAAATAAAAAACAGATGGCGAAGCTTGTAGATTTGATGCAAGTAAATTCAGATATTGGCCGGGGAAAACTGCATTTTGGAAGTAACAAAATACAGCTAAAAGAGAAATGGGATCACTTCGCCGTACAATTAAACAGCTTGGGTCCGCCAATTAGAAGCACAAAAAAATTGCAAAGAGTTCGTATTACATGGGTTAATATATTTTTAGAGTTTTATCTAAAATTAATTATAGGTATGGACTCACTACAAAGCAAACTTAAAAAGAAAATTGGCTGCAAATAAAAAAATTTCCAGGCCACTGGTGGAGGTTCATCCGCAGAAATAAGCTTGAGTCCGCTAGAGCAGAGCACCGTGGAACTTATTTAAATGCAGTCACAAGTAAACCCAAGTGGATCTAAAATGGGCTCGCAAATGGAAGAAGATTCCGACGCTGCGGAACCAACAATTGACACTGAAGAGCCTTCACCGGTGGTATGATGTACGACACAGCAATTACCAGCAAGCCGCAAGCGTCCAAAAAATAAAATAGAAGACGACCGGTTATCACTTCTTAGAGTGCAAGCGAAAAATCAAGAGGAGCTCTTGCGAACATTGAAGCAAATTGAAAAAATTCGTACAAGAATAAAGAATATAATAAAAAAATGTACGAGTTAAAAAAGAAAAAGGCTGATTTACAAATTCAGTTAATAAAAGCCAAACTTGAATTGACAAATATGCGAATGCAGCAGATGTGATTTACATACTATATATTTAATGTATATATATTTTTTTTTAGAATCTTTGTGATCACATGTGAATATTTTGTGATATATTAAGTATTTAAACAAGTTTACTTTTTTTCCCTTTTTCCCTTTACTTTTGTTTTTTATTTGTATTAACTTTTTCTGAAGTAAATTAAAAGCATTGAATATAATTACAAAAATAAACAAATTTATTGATTTAAAATAGAAAGCATTAAATTATTTCTAATTTGTCGTGCAGGCTGTTCAGAGTTTATTTCTGTTGCTGCTCCAACTTGTACCTCTGTGTCCATCGGGAAAGGCACTTCTTCACGATGATCGGTCTTAAAATGTTGGCTTAAATTATGCAATGCGCAACACGCATTTGTAATTTTTGTTGCTTTTTCGGGAGCATAGTGCAAACCCCTAGCAGATAGCAAGCACCGAAATCTGATTTTAAGAACCGCAATTGTTCTTTCAATGGTATTTCTTGCCTTTGCATGGACGGTATTAAAATAACTGTCCTGTGATCCTTCTGCAGCACTTCGAAATGGCGTAATTAAAAATGTTTCAACGGATACCCAGCGTCACCTGAAGGTTCAAATATATTTAGTTATAAAAACAGTCTAAAAAGCAACTGAATCTGTTACCTAAAATCCAAGTATTATCCTTCATATTTGGCTGTAAATGTTGTTTTAGCTCACTTGTATTCCATACGAAGGAGTCATGGTTTGAACCAGTATATCGGGCATTGTTGAGAGGCACCCTCGTATTTTTTAAGTTTTATTTATAAGTAAATTAAAAATAACAAATATGTACTAATGAAATATGACTCTTGTTTGTCAAGTCAGCACTTTATTTATTTAAATTATTTAATTTTAATAAATGCTGATTTTGTTTAATCAGCATTTTTAGCGTTAAGAGTTTAGTATAAATAGTGGTTAAGAATTATTAAGATGGGGAGTTGTAAACTAGAAGTAAGAACAAACACTTATAACCTGAAATTCCTACGGGATCCTGCAGGTTATAATAAATAAAACTATAAAATAAATAAATCAAAGAGTATTCTGCTCTTTTACAAAACAACTCGAACATTTGGCGCAGCCGGTAATAAAATAATCACTATCCTGCGATTCCCAAGGTACCCTCCAGGAATAAAATTTGGTTATACAATTTTGATTGATTTTAAATCCTTTCCGAATGTGGCAATAATTTCATAGCAACGAAAGTTAGGAAACCAAGTAAACACGAAAGTGAAGCATTGGGGGTCATTAAGCATCTGTATACCAGTACGCCTTTAGTGTTTTCAAAGAAGTGTGAATTGGTGGAATTATTAGTAAACTGCTAATTACTTTGGCCACATTGGGAGAAGTTTTGATTCGATTTGTTTTACTTGTGAACGAAATCGGTTAAGTAGGTGGCAAAGAAAAATTAAAAAAAAAAACCACTTAGTATAGAGGTGAATTCCTAGGGGTCATTAAGCATCTGTATACCAGTACGCCTTTGGGATCTTTGCCAAAATACAAAGTGGTGGAATTGAAAAGTAACTGCCACAGGCCTAAGCCACATTAAGCGGGGCAAATATCAAGTTTGTATGGAGTAAACGTCGCGATCAGTACATTGTGCGTCATTAAAAAAAAAAGAAAAAAAAATTTTTTTTTTACATTTGAAGGCAATAGCGGAAATGTTTTTGGTGTTGGTAAGTATGCTTTTGAAATTTTTAGGTGTGTAAATGGACAACCCGAAATTAAGGAGGGACGAATTACTATCTAAGCTCAATAAATACAACTATTCGGTTGACAGTTTCCAAGTTCTCGCATTGACCGAATTAAATAGTTTGAAACAAGGCAAGGAATTTACAGAAAGACATAGGGACAAAATAAGGCACCAGAAACTAACAAAATTAGAGGAAGAACCAGTCGGCAGATTTTAGAAAAAGTATAGAAGAATTGGAGGTCACAAAGGGACTTTTAGAAAAATTGAGTCGCATATTACGGGAACAGATTAATTATACGGATAGTTTATTGGAGCAGGCAGTAGAAGAAAACGCATCCTTGGTTGAAAAATTGAGACAAAAGGGGTTAAGTGAGAATGAATTTAAGAAACAACTGAAACAACAACAGCAAATAGACGTACAAGACGACACCGTGCAAAGATTAAAAACAGCCTAAGGAAATGCAAAGCGTGAACTCGACATTATACACAAGACTAGATCACCCACTCCATCAATAAGGGAAGAATTGACAGAAGAGGATTCCAGAGTTCCTAATATAACAATAGAACACACAGAGAGCAGCTCTACGATTTTTGACGAGAAGGCAGAGGAGAAAGCAACGGCTCGTGACCTGATATCCAAAACTCGGAGCATCATAATAAATGCAAAAAAGGCAGGGAGCAGAGGCTATACAACAGAAACGACATCTAAGCAATTTAGCGAACTAGCACAGTACAAAGAAAGTTTTGACGATTTAAAGAGGACAGAAAGGATAGATAGCACATTAATTGGAGAATTTGATACCATCGCCGAGAGAAATACAAACTACAGACAGAATAAGTGAAGAAATTTCAACCAATAATATGACGTCTTTTACGGAACTTTTAAAAAATGTGTCACACATGGTGCCAATTTTCTACGGTGCAGATGGCCCAGAGCTTACGATAGAAGCAAATAAATTCATTGAAGGCTGTGTGATTGCGAAAGATAAACTTTTAGAAGCAGGTAATGTAGTCGACCTGCTGAAATGTATAAAAACAAAACTTTTTGGGTACGCCTACTCATACTTACACAACAAGGATTTCGAAACAATAGAAGCCCTATGTTTAGCTGTCAGAGAAAAATTTATAAAGGCCAAAACCCTTGATGAAATACAAGAGTTAATATTTAGCAGTAAGCAAGCATCGACGGAGAGCGCGTATGAATTTGGCGAAAGATTAGAAGGGCTTCTTATAGACGCAACAGAATTAATTGCTGCACAATGGCAGGAGACATCGCATCGGAAATCTATGATGGACCAGTGCAATCAGTCAGCGGTAAGAATTTATATAAGGGGCTTACGTGACCCGAAATTGGTATCCAGGTTCATTGGGCATGAAAATGACAAACTATCTGAATCGTTGAAGATCACAAAGGATGCACAAAACCTGTTAGGCGCCAACATGCGCTTGTCAAATGTTATGACATTGCAAGCCCAGGAACCGTTCTACAAAACAGTCCAACAATTAGTGAATGAAGCTAGACAACTCTCACTAAGACAGCAAACGGTTAACAACTCAATGCCTGTGGATTACACACAAAGGAATTCTTTGGGTTCCGAAAAATTTTGCAATTTTTGCCATAAACAGGGACATTTGTTAAACGAATGTTTTAGACGACAAAACAGATCAGTGACAGACACAATAAAAATTTAAGTTTTTTTAAAAACGGACAAGAAGTGATTTCACTACCACTTGTCCCCGAAAGAAAATTATCACAAATATACTTAGCTGACCAATTTTTATCAAAGAGCGTTCACAAACAATTGCATTAGTTGTACTAAACTCAGTTAATGGTGACATTGTCATAAATAAGTCAGAAATTTTGCCAGGTATTTTCGTAGGTGCAACTCTAATAACAGTGAAAGCCGGAGCAGCTCTTGTACCTATTCTGAACACAAATAACACGGCCATAAATATAAGTGAAAAAATAAGCCTGCGCTACGAAAGCTACAGGGACCATAAAATGAAGTCATTAGCAAAAATAAATATAATAGATTCTAGAGAAAGGTTGAAAAGAGAAAAACTACTTTTGGAAACGGTGAAACTAAGTCAGAGTCTTAACCCAGAAGAGAGGTTTTCAATCGAGAATATTTTGAAGACATACGACGATATTTTCCAACTGCCTGGTAAAAGTCTTACCTACACTACTGTATTGAAAAGAGAAAAACTACTTTTGGAAACGGTGAAACTAAGCCAGAGTCTTAACCCAGAAGAGAGGTTTTCAATCGAGAATATTTTGAAGACATACGACGATATTTTTCAGCTGCCTGGTGACAGTCTTACCTACACTACTGTATTGAAACATGAAATACCCACGGAAGCAAGTCAACCCCCAATAAACATGAAACAATACAGACTACCAGAAGTCCACAGAACTGAAATTAACAGACAGGTAGACCAAATGCTTAAGCATAATTAATAGCACCCAGCAATTCTCCATGGAACCATGAAAAGAACCGGGTTTTTTTGGTACCCAGAAAGCAGGCCAATACGGCGAAAAAAAGTGGCGATTGGTTACAGATTTTAGAAAACTAAACGAAGCGACAGTAAAACAGGTTTTCCCAATAGCCAGAATCGATGAGATTTTAGACCATTTAGGGTGCAGCAGGTATTTCTCTACTCTCGATTTAGCAAGTGGGTACCATCAAGTATTAATGGATGCTAATGACAAATAAAAACCCGCCTTCAGTACCAATTTGGAGCACTATGAATTTAACCGTATGCCTTTCGGATTGACCCAGCTGCTTTTCAAAGAATAATGAATTCAATATTAACCGGCCTACAAGGAATTGATTGTTTCATTTATTTGGACGATATTGTTATATATGGCAGAAACTTAGTGGACCATAATTTACGTTTAACGAAAGTATTGGAGGTCTTGAGAAAATACAACCTAAAATTACACCCCGAAAAATGACATTTCCTGCAGAGAGAAATTATCTATCTTGGACACCAGTGCTCAGAAAAAGGGGTTCTGCCAGACCCAAATAAGACTAGGGCAGTGAAAGATATACCACCCCCTAAAAATATCAAGGAACTTCAAGCATTTTTGGGGCTGATGAATTACTACAGAAAGTTCATTCCAAACTTGGCACGAATTTCATTAACCTCTTAACAAAATGTTGAGAAAGGATACAAAATAAGAGTGGACACAAGAGTGCCAGGAAGCCATGGATAAGTTGAAGGATGCTGTGACAAACCCTCCCTCCTCCAATATCCTGATTTTATCAAGTCTTTCATTTTGACAACAGACGCCAGTAATGGAGCTCTAGGAGCAATTCTCTCAAGGAGAACCAGAAAGTGACCTACCAATTTATTTCGCTAGCAGAGTATTAAGCGATACAGAAAAACGATACTCCACAATAGAGAGGGAGTTGCTGGCCATTGTGTGGGCCACAAAAACTTTTCGACCATATCTGCTCGGCAGATATTTCACGGTATTCACTTACCACAAACCCTTGAAAGGTATAGCTAACCTAAGGGATCAGGAAGGTAGAATGGGTCGTTTAAGACTGAAATTATTAGAATACGATTCTGAGATTCGCTACAAACCAAGCAAGGCGAATCAAAATGCAGACGCTCTCAGCCGCCTTTCAACGGAAAAAGTAAACATAGGTGTAATAACGAGAGCACAATCAAAAGATGTAGAAACCCCGAATAGGGAAAGTGCAGTGGAGACGAACAAAAATCATAAAGAAGAAGATAGTAGCACATATTTAACAGATGCAGAAGATATAAAAAAGGTAATTACAACGTTCCATGATACGCCATTGGGATACCACCAAGGTGCGCTAAAAACTTAAGTATGTAGCCTCCTGCAAAAATTGCCAGAAAAATAAAAGCTCAAGGATAGACAGGATGCCAATGACCCTGACCACAACCCCAATATGCCTTTTGAAAGAATTTTCATGGATGTTGTTGGGCCTTTACCCGAATCCTCAAGTGGCAACAAATATACAGTAACCTTTTTGGACGATTTTTCAAAATATATAACCTGCGCAGCTATCCCAGACATGGAAGCGGCAACGGTAGCAAGGTAGTTCTTCAGAGAAATAATCGCCCGATTTTTTATCCCCAAAGTTCTCGTGACAGATAATGGAAGCAACTTTAATTCGAAATTGTTCAAGGAAGTTTGCAAATTGCTTGGAGTAAAAAACATATATACAACTCCATATCATCCTCAATCCAATTGATCCCTGGAAAGGACCCATAGACCTCTTGCAAAGTATTTAAGAAGTTTTGTGAAACTTGACGGAACTAATTGGGATGATTGGCTGCATCATGCCATGCATGTACATAATAACACAAGACATTCGTCTACTAAGCAAACACCCAACAAGGTACTGTACGGATTCGAATTTGAAATAGCTGTCAGGTCAGATGACTACAGCAAAATCCTTAAATATCAAATTCAACGAAGTTACGAAGTGGTGAGACAGAACCAGGTTGGAGCAAAAGAAAAATCAAAAAAATATTATGACAAGGGCACAAAGACTAGACAGTTTAAGAGCGGAAAAATGGTGTGGCTTAAAAACCAGGCGCGAAAAAATAAATGTTCACCTATATGGTTGGGTCTCTATGAAGTCACGGGAGTACCCACACCTGTCAATGTAAGAATATGACAAAGGAACTCCGACAAGGTTTATTATAATAATTTGATAAAACCAGTAAAATAAAGAATTTATAAAAGGTGGCTGGGTGCAAAGGGTTAGATTGCGAATAATTAAAAAGGGTAATTTATTGTAAAGGATTTTTTTTACTTCTGTTTATCTTAAAGAGTATCAGTTACTCCGTTTTTTTTCCTGGTTATTTTGGCTCGAAACTAAAGCTACAAAGAACTTAAGCGGAAGTAAAAGTAAGTTATTCATAAAACACTGATTTAGTTACTTTACTACACTGCCATCGGTAATTTGCTTGAAACATTGAACTTAGTGCGAAAATTTGATTCGATTTCAACTGACGTCAAGTGCCATGGGGTGCGTGAAGAAACATATCGAGGTAAAATATGAAAGGGTAGTTGAAAATAGACAAAATTAAACAAAGATTAATGAGATAAAAGAGAAAAAAGGTCATATAGTAAAAAAAACGTATAATACGCTACAAAGTGTATCAGCTACCCAATTTCTGATTCTAGATACTTTGGCTCAAAACCAAAGCTACGGGACGAAAGTGGGATATGAGAGCGATAAATGATGAAATATAAGTAAATAGAAAGGAGGAGCAAGACCACAGGGTCATATATGGAAAATAATGGACCATAATTTACGTTTAACGAAAGTATTGGAGGTCTTGAGAAAATACAACCTAAAATTACGCCCCGAAAAATGACATTTCCTGCAGAGAGAAATTATCTATCTTGGACACCAGTGCTCAGAAAAAGGGGTTCTGCCAGACCCAAATAAGACTAGGGCAGTGAAAGATATACCACCCCCTAAAAATATCAAGGAACTTCAAGCATTTTTGGGGCTGATGAATTACTACAGAAAGTTCATTCCAAACTTGGCACGAATTTCATTAACCTCTTAACAAAATGTTGAGAAAGGATACAAAATAAGAGTGGACACAAGAGTGCCAGGAAGCCATGGATAAGTTGAAGGATGCTGTGACAAACCCTCCCTCCTCCAATATCCTGATTTTATCAAGTCTTTCATTTTGACAACAGACGCCAGTAATGGAGCTCTAGGAGCAATTCTCTCAAGGAGAACCAGAAAGTGACCTACCAATTTATTTCGCTAGCAGAGTATTAAGCGATACAGAAAAACGATACTCCACAATAGAGAGGGAGTTGCTGGCCATTGTGTGGGCCACAAAAACTTTTCGACCATATCTGCTCGGCAGATATTTCACGGTATTCACTTACCACAAACCCTTGAAAGGTATAGCTAACCTAAGGGATCAGGAAGGTAGAATGGGTCGTTTAAGACTGAAATTATTAGAATACGATTCTGAGATTCGCTACAAACCAAGCAAGGCGAATCAAAATGCAGACGCTCTCAGCCGCCTTCCAACGGAAAAAGTAAACATAGGTGTAATAACGAGAGCACAATCAAAAGATGTAGAAACCCCGAATAGGGAAAGTGCAGTGGAGACGAACAAAAATCATGAAGAAGAAGATAGTAGCACATATTTAACAGATGCAGAAGATATAAAAAAGGTAATTACAACGTTCCATGATACGCCATTGGGAGACCACCAAGGTGCGCTAAAAACTTAAGTATGTAGCCTCCTGCAAAAATTGCCAGAAAAATAAAAGCTCAAGGATAGACAGGATGCCAATGACCCTGACCACAACCCCAATATGCCTTTTGAAAGAATTTTCATGGATGTTGTTGGGCCTTTACCCGAATCCTCAAGTGGCAACAAATATACAGTAACCTTTTTGGACGATTTTTCAAAATACATAACCTGCGCAGCTATCCCAGACATGGAAGCGGCAACGGTAGCAAGGTAGTTCTTCAGAGAAATAATCGCCCGATTTTTTATCCCCAAAGTTCTCGTGACAGATAATGGAAGCAACTTTAATTCGAAATTGTTCAAGGAAGTTTGCAAATTGCTTGGAGTAAAAAACATATATACAACTCCATATCATCCTCAATCCAATTGATCCCTGGAAAGGACCCATAGACCTCTTGCAAAGTATTTAAGAAGTTTTGTGAAACTTGACGGAACTAATTGGGATGATTGGCTGCATCATGCCATGCATGTACATAATAACACAAGACATTCGTCTACTAAGCAAACACCCAACAAGGTACTGTACGGATTCGAATTTGAAATAGCTGTCAGGTCAGATGACTACAGCAAAATCCTTAAATATCAAATTCAACGAAGTTACGAAGTGGTGAGACAGAACCAGGTTGGAGCAAAAGAAAAATCAAAAAAATATTATGACAAGGGCACAAAGACTAGACAGTTTAAGAGCGGAAAAATGGTGTGGCTTAAAAACCAGGCGCGAAAAAATAAATGTTCACCTATATGGTTGGGTCTCTATGAAGTCACGGGAGTACCCACACCTGTCAATGTAAGAATATGACAAAGGAACTCCGACAAGGTTTATTATAATAATTTGATAAAACCAGTAAAATAAAGAATTTATAAAAGGTGGCTGGGTGCAAAGGGTTAGATTGCGAATAATTAAAAAGGGTAATTTATTGTAAAGGATTTTTTTTTTCTGTTTATCTTAAAGAGTATCAGTTACTCCGTTTTTTTTCCTGGTTATTTTGGCTCGAAACTAAAGCTACAAAGAACTTAAGCGGAAGTACAAGTAAGTTATTCATAAAACACTGATTTAGTTACTTTACTACACTGCCATCGGTAATTTGCTTGAAACATTGAACTTAGTGCGAAAATTTGATTCGATTTCAACTGACGTCAAGTGCCATGGGGTACGTGAAGAAACATATCGAGGTAAAATATGAAAGGGTAGTTGAAAATAGACAAAATTGAACAAAGATTAATGAGATAAAAGAGAAAAAAGGTCATATAGTAAAAAAAAACGTATAATACGCTACAAAGTGTATCAGCTACCCAATTTCTGATCCTAGATACTTTGGCTCAAAACCAAAGCTACGGGACGAAAGTGGGATATGAGAGCGATAAATGATGAAATATAAGTAAATAGAAAGGAGGAGCAAGACCACAGGGTCATATATGGAAAATAATGGAAAAATATTAACGAACATGAGAAAAAATGAATAGTATGAAAATATATAGTCAGAAAGGGGAATATAACCAAGGAGTTTTAAAATAAAAAAAGTGTAAAGAAACATAAAGGAAAATGAGTAAAAATAACGGTAGGAGAATATGTGAAAAAAGGGAGAAACCAGAAGGGTTGTACGATTAAAGTATAAGAAAATATCGAAATTTTCAGCAAAAAATAATTATATGAACAAAATAAAGAAAATAAAGGGGCACATAAGGAAGATAAAAATTTTAAATTGAAGTCTAAATACGCACCCTGCACTAAAGTTTTTTTTAAAGGAGGAGTTCCTGACTAAGGAAAATTTACATCGAAAAGTTATTTATTAGCACAGAACTGCTACAAAGGTCGTAAAAACAGTTATTTGCCTATAATCGATAACGTTAGTGTTAACATAGATACAATTGTAGCTAAAGGTAAATATTGTGAAAAAAAAACTAAGAAAAATGCATTAAAAGATAATAATAACAAACTGAATTAAAATGAAAAAAGGCCACAGAAGTTTTTTTTCATGAAGGAAAAGTAAAACGCTTTACCCCAAATATACAATAGAGGTTATCTGAGGGAACTGATAATAAGAATTTAATAAATAGGTGTTCAAAATGTCAGAAAAAAATTATAGGCTAGGAAAGAAATTTATAAAAATTATTCAAATAAAATTTCTCACCCACTGGGTAAAGGTTGCCCATTCCGATGACAAGAAAAAAAATTCTATGTCTGTCCAACTATCAGAACCTTGGAGAAGTTTGAAATGATGTAGGAAAATAAAATTAAAACCCTACTTAACACCAAATAAATTCGAAATATACATGAATGGTCCGGCTGATTATCTGATTAACCTCCTTTTTCAGCCCATATATGCCGGATTGCTGATACTGCTCAGCAGCCCTGGAATTCGCTCTGACCTTTATATGGAAAATGGTCATGAAATCATGAAATGGTTTCACGGAAATTCATATAGGCACAATCCAGCTTGTAAAAGAAGTATGACTATATCATCCACGTGATTGATCTGAAGGAAAACGGTATTGTGATTTAACTTTTGAAATGAAATGACATAATTTGGATTTTGTTTTTCTAACATTCGTATATGAAGGGTGCGTCTTTTACTGCTTATATCAGGTGCGTTGTTTTGTGTTATGTCACCTTCTTTCCGGAAAACTAACTGAATTTGTATAAATTGGTGGGGCTGTATGTGTATACGATTTGTTTTTCTCAACTCGGAAAGCCTCAAAGCATAGCCGTACTTGATTTAAATTCATATTCTTAGCTTCCTTTTTTGTCTGTTTTATCAACTCCTGATCTTCTTTAATTGTTAAAAACTCACGTCTTAAATGTTGTCGCTTCTTTTTCAATAATTTCTTTTTTGCCGTATGTATAATGTCAATGTTCTTAAATTCTGCAAAATAGCCAACATCTTGTGACACTTTCAAATCATGTGGATCACATATATCATAATCATCTTTTCGTACAACCAACTGATGTAAATTTGGACAATCAATGTTGGTCTGAAATAGACTGCATCTTGTTATGGCCGGTCCTTTATAGCCAACCAATTCAACTTAGGGAAAAGTTTTAGTATTTTTTTTATTAGTCAATGCTGTTCAAAGAACAATGTTTACTATGCATATCGGACTTGTATCGAAACGAAATTTTTCCAACGGCTGCTTTCTTATGCACAAACTTGCTTCATATTCATATTTCATCTGCGTATTCGGAGTTGTTGTGATAGAGGTGGCGGTTGTGTTGCCTCTACTGCATTTAGCAGTGGTTAAACAAAGCTTTAATCACGCTTGTTTTTACCACACTTCGGGAAAAAACCGTAGATCGTGACCACAATAAAAAACTTCGTTCTAGATCAAAAGGTACTTTTCGGATAAGGTTCAGCATCTGCTAGTGATAAATTTAATTAAATAAAGTGAAGAAAATCATGATTGAGATTTTTTAACGTTTTTCATCTACTTCAGAGACAAAAAAGCCCTCTAAGTATAATTTTTTTTGTTTATTTTATTGCATCTCTAGTGCCATGTTTCCGTATGTTTTTGTTCATTTCTGTTGCTACTCCGTTGGGGGCTGGCAAGATTAAGTTAGTTGACATGTAAAGGTTTCGCCTATTGTGTTGGAGAACACCACACGTAACCCCAGTTTATTTTTAAAATTTTAAAACTAAAAATACTACAATTCTCAAAACCCTTCTTTTCCAAATTGTTAACAAAAACAAAAAATGTCTCTTAATTTAAAATTGTTTGCAAAAAAATATTTTTATACCAAATTATTTATAATAATAAATAAGGGATTTGGTATTTTATGCTATAATTTATATATAAATTTTTTTTTTTTTTTTTAAACGCCGTTCGCAAAAAAATTTTATATTGAAAAAAAAAATCATTTTTCAAGTAAAGACAGATAATTTTTTTTATTATTCTTTCTTTGTTTGCTACTTTAGAAAGAAAAATTTTTTTCTTGTTTGCTACTTCTAAAACAATATAAAAAACTCATAAATATTTTGTATGTTGTTGTTGTAAGTATTTATGAATCTTTTTTATTTTATGTTTTTTATTTTTATTTTTTTTATTTATTTATTTATTTATTTTTTTTTTTGTTACCAAGCAAGCATTGTAATGCGTTTTCAGCTTGTTCATATATATGTATTGGATTTGGAAAACAATAATCCAAACATCTGAATCAGGCGTTTTCCAATATATATCTTTATACGTCTATATATGTGTATACATATAAACAAAAATATACGTGCATACATATAAACATTTTACAAATATATATGTGTATACATAAATATATTTATTTATTTATATTTTATCTATTTTAAGAATAGTTTTAACTAAATGTTTGTTGGGTGAAAACACAAAAAACCAAAACAAACACAAAAGAATGTTATAATTATATGTATATACCATTCATGCTCCAATGTTCACGTTTAATGCTGAAAGTAGCACTTTTGAAAATATGAATTCTTTTGTTTGTGGACTTTAAATTATTGGAAAGAAAAAAAATGTTGCATATGCAAAAGTGTAGTAAATAATTAACAAAAACAACAGCAAGAATAAGAAAATAAAAAAATGCACAAGAAATCAGACACAAAAATTAAAAAAAAAATACATTTTTACTCAGATTTCAAATTAACAAAACATTTGCTGCTTAAAATAAATCAATGTTTCACAATGTTAAACAAAGAACATTTGTTTTAAACAAACTTCACGCTATTTAAAAAATAAGTACTTTGAAACATTTGCAATTAAAAAAAAAGTGTTTTTTATTAATGAAATAATGAACAAAAAAAAAAAAAAAAACAAAAGAAAAGCACAAAATGTTGTGCTAAAACGTTAAAATTTGTTTGTTAATTTAAAATATTCCAAGTGAGATTTTGTAAAAATGTGTTTTTTTTAATTTTATAATTTTTTAAACAAAAAAAAAAATCCAAAGTTTTAAGCCTTAAAACTTTGTGCTTAAGATTCCTTTAAAAAACAAAGAAAATATGTCATTTAATTTCACAAATTAAATCACTATACCGTAGTTATATAAACAGTTTAAAAAGCAACTGAATCTGTAACCTAAAATCCAAGCATTATCTTTCATATTTTGCTGTAAATGTTGTTTTAGCTCACTCGTATTCCACACGAAGGAGTCATGGTTTGAGCCAGGATATCGGGCATTGTTGAGAGGCACCCTCGTATTTTTTAAGTTTTATTTATAAGTAAATTAAAAATAACAAATATGTACTAATGAAATATGACTCTTGATTGTCAAGGTAGCACTTTATTTATTTAAATTATTTAATTTTAATAAATGCTGATTTTGTTTAATCAGCATTTTTAGCGTTAAGAATTTAGTATAAATAGTGGCTTAGAATTATTAAGATGGGGAGTTGTTAACTAGAAGTAAGAACAAACACTTATAACCTGAAATTCCTACGGGACCCTGCAGGTTATATAAATAAATAAAATTATAAAATAAATAAATCAAAGAGTGTTCTTCTCTTTTACACAACAACTTCAACAGCATCTACAAAGCTGATATTCATTTCGCACAACTATAGAAAGACATAATTAAAAATTTAAAAATTTAATTAAAATTTACCATCCTTACAATCATGACATTTAGGCTGTAGTATCCTTTTCTATTCAAGTACAAATGCTGCAACTCCTTTCGTGGGACTACAATTCGTACGTGTGTTCCATCTATGCAGCCAATAACACCCGGAAAACCTGTTCTTGAAAAGAAGGACATTTTGTTCTCTTTTTTTATCTTCGGTAATCCTAGCACTTATCCACTTCTTACATACTTTTCTTTCAAAAAAGTTTATGACTTCGTCCAGAATGCAGCAAACAGTTGGTTGCGACACCCCAATATTGAAACCATTGCCGCTACTTCTTTAATAGCTTCCATCAGCAAAAAATCTAAGTTCGCAACACAATTTTAAAATCAGAGGAATAGCAGAACATCTTGTTGACGGTTTTAAGAAAATGTTTAGCTCCTGCAGAAAAAACAAAAACCCATTCTTTTTTATGCGAAGAAATTTAATGAAGCTACAAAAATATACATACATATGTCTGTATGAATATTGTTATTGGGACTGTTGATTTCAGAAAAAGTTTTCTTACTCAGTGCTTGGTAGTTCCAATGGGTTGGAATTGTTACGAATTCTTTTTCATCATCATCAAAAAACAAATCGACATTAATATCCATGACCTCGATTATTACAAAAATATTAATTTTTAAACAAAATAGATTGCAGTGCGCTTAGCTTTTTATTTGTAATTTATTTCACCTCTACAGTTTTTAATACGCAGGGATGTATTATAATGGAAACCAGTACTAACATTAAAACGCAACTCTGTGACACACACAACACTTAGATGTTGTAAACCATAATTGAAAAAAGAATTAAAGTTGTGTTGCAGTCAAAACAACACAACCTTTCTGTGTTGTAAACAATATTAAGGCCCTATATAGTATATGTTTGTTCTCTTTATCAAAGTTTTCAAAAATCAGCGCATTAAGCATTCTTTGGAATCTTTGTTCTGAGTAGAGGATACCGGTTGGATTTGTGGATTTACAAATATTGTAATGTCTCAATGGTATTATAGAGACTTTTAGATTTGAAAGTCGTATTGGTGATTCAGTCGTGTTCAAAATTTTAACGCGATTACTATCATCATTAATTTTTTTTGTATTTGCTACAGAAATATTATTTTTAATTTCTCTTTTACCTATTATTCTGTCTTCACTTATTTTAATATTTACTGGTGCTCTCTTCTCACTTCATGGTAAAATAATAGTATTGCTTAAGTGTTTTGTATTGATTGCTCTGGTGACAGTTATAATATTTCGATTTGCGTAAGGGTTTAAGATGTAATCTGTTTAACAATTATATCTATTAAGGAAATCTATTCCTAAAACTCCGTCTGTGTCGATTAAAAACCCGCTTTTCACTATATAAAATTTATTGTGTCGATCCGACAGTGTACAGAGTGTCATTCGTTATACCATTTAATTTACATATATCCTCCCCAATTCTATTATATCCATGTAGCACATTTTCTTTACATAAAGAGGTATTAGAACCAGTATTAATTAAAAAAGTTAGGTTGTAATCTATGTTTTTGATCGACAGATAGATGTAGTTGAAAGTGTTGGTTTTTTGTGTAGATTCTTATTTTTCCTTCTTGGAAATTTGTTTTGAGTCTCCGGGGTTTTTTCGTTTCCCTGTCTCTATATTATTTGCATATTCGAGGTGCTATATCTCTTATTGTTATAATAATTGAGGTTGCCAATATATCGTACTTGTTATTTTGCCCAAAGTTTCTATATTATTTCTGCTGAATGTATTTTTAGAATTTAATTTCGATCATAAGAATTATTATTGTCGCTATAGTTGTTAGCTCCACAGCTTTTATTTTATTTAGTATTTTGTTTTCTTGAATTGTTTTTTTTTTGTGCAACTATTCCTATTGTTGTAATTGTAGGTGTTATTGGGTTGTTTATTATTTATATGAAAAAGGTTTAACGTATCTGTTATTTGTAATAACTTTTTTTGCGTGATAGCTATATCGAATATTAGAGTTTTAGGTTGTGCAGGTACCACTGCTATCTAATATTTTCTTGTAATCCATCTTGAAATATTTTGAGTGCTAGGTTTCCGTTTATTGCCTTAATTGTTTTTCCCTAATTCTTTGATTTGTATTAAGGTTAATTGTGTAATTAAGGTATTGATTATTTCTCTGTAGAGCGTCACAATGCCTTTTTGTAGAATATTCCTTATTTCTGAGTGAAGAGATCTAACTGTTTTTGTTGATTTAAAATTGCCTTCGCCGACCATTTTTACCGTTGATAAGAATCGTATCGTATCCGAATCTTTTTTACTATCAAAATTCGACATGGCTGATGTGCTTGGTAATTTTTCTAAATTTTCTGAAAGTTCAGTTAGTAAATGTATTGCTGTTCTTTTTAGTTTCTTTGATTCCAAAATTTTAATAACTCTCAAGATATACGCTAAATGTCCCACTAATTTTCCGTAGCTTTTACTAAGTCTCATGATTAAAATAAATTTTTCTTTTATTATTTCTCTTGTGTATCCTTTCTCTCTCTCCATGTGCAGTTCTGTTAGACTTCTATCGGACGCGTCCCCAAGTGGTGGATAGGGGGAGCGCATGACAGGCACTAATGACACATATTTACTATGGCCGTAAGCATCTGACATAGATCGGGCAGATTCTAGGCCTTGTGCTTTCCACTACGTGGTGGCATACGGCCTGGCAATGCCAGGTTTATAGGAGTGGTGGCTCCCTTCTGGCAAATGTCTGGTCAGGGCATCACCACACCATAAGTGGTGCCACGGCTGAACAATTGCTCATGTGCATATTACATCACAGCATACACTGCACAAGTGGTCCTGAGGGTGTGATATGTCATCGAAGGTATCCACCAATGTCTGATCCTGCCATCCTCCAGGTAATACACATCCACCCATGATGGTGCATTGTCTGGATGTCTCGCCAGAATGCTAGCCAATACCTGGGACACATTGAACAAATGGTGCCAGGTGGTGGCCTGCAGGCAGTGATTGTCTCCAATCAAACCCGCGGTCCAAAACTGGCTCCACTTGTAAGGTTAAGGTGGTTGGTAGCAGTGCCGAGAACCTGAATGGCTAGTTAGTGGTTAAAGATGACTAGTCCCTTAGAGCTCGCCTCCAACGCCAAGGCACGTGTTAATTGTAATTTTAGTTGCCTAGTCCATGTACGCTGTCACTGCAGGGACGGCCGATCTCTTTACGTGCCTACTCGTGGAAATGGCATGGAAGATAACTTTAATAAAAAACAAAAACAAAACAACAACACAACTAGTGTGGCAGGAGGTCAGCAGGGGAAACCCAAGCTGACTGAATGCAATTTAGCCTCAGCTGTCCAGTCTTCTGACGTTGCAGAGGCCAAAAAAGACGCAGTACCTCTCGATTTTTCGGCTGGTACTTCTAAAGCCCGTGCTGGCATAAGACCAGCAGAAACCTCTGCTTCAGGTGCCTCGGCCAGTGCCGCAGCAACCTTGCGGTAGTACAGGTTGGGCCCTCGACCCAGTCGAAAAGTTCAACTGAAGTACGTCACCCCGCCAAAACGGCAGCAGAACAAAACCCAAAAGACCGCAAAAACAATATAAGAAGGGCCTTTGTTGAAGGGCGCGCTGCCCAACGTCTTTTAGACAAACTCGGCAGCATCTCACCCACAAAGCTGTCGACACAGAATAAATCTTTTCTGAGTTAAGCAAAAGCTCACCTTGCTGCTGCGAACATCTCCAAACCCGATGTTATTGAAGACCAACCATCTTCATCGACAGCGCCCAAAACCAACGGTCCGAGAAAGAGAAATCACAACAGCAACATCAACAACCGGACAGTAAACGTCCAAAAACGCATAACCTGCAACAAGCTCAACCCAGAGTCATTAACAAACCTTACAGTGAGGTTGCTAAGAACCCACTGATAAGGATGCTGGTTGGTTTCAAGGCCATATTAAATTATAATCGTGCGCAAACGAGAACTCAGCGCTGCATCTCAAGCAGGCAGTCACGTCACTCGGAGAAGTGTGGCCTGGCGCGAGATTGGATGTGGTCCCGTTCAGCGATATACCTAGAAAAGATCCATCGCGATTATACAGAGGGAACCACACGACCCTGCGACCATTCTTGCAATCATCCAGAGAGAAAATTCTGATCTGCCGACCAGTAACTGGAAGGTAGTGAAGGTCGCCGAACCGGGAGATTGATAAGAAAAGCGGTTGTGGACCTTAACAAGGAATCGTTGTCGCCACTTCGAAAGAAGCAAGGCAAAATCTTTTATGGTTTTGACAGTGTCAAGCTAAGCATCTATCGAGGTGATGACAAACCCAACTCAGAAAACTCCAGCGACGAGTGGAGGTGTCGCAAAACAAGGACGTGTTTGTTTGCCAAGAACCGGTGGAAGCCAGTTCAAGCATGAGTAAACCGGTGGAAGCTAGTTCGGACATAAATTAACACACTGACACGGAGACGACAGAGGGCTCCCAATCAAACTCTTGCCTGGGTTGAGAGCTCCTGGACGTTGCGGAGGACGAGGACCCTTTTGTGAATTCTCATCCGTAACCTTCATTTATGATCCGGACCAAGAAGATGGTGAGGGTGATCCAGATTACCTAGACTGAATGGGGTTACACTTAATCTATCCAACAGCGCGAAGTTTCTGGGCGTCATCTTGAATAGTAAGCTATCTTGGAAAATGAGTATCCAGGCCAGGGCGGTAAAGGCCTTTACGGCAATATACCTTTGCAGGAGGGCATCAACCCAAGGTGTGTAAATTGGCTTCTTGAGGCGGTTATTAGGCTGATTTTATTCTACGGAGCTCTTGTCTGGTGGAAGGCACTGGACTCTGCAGCGAATGTCTCTATCTTGGAGTAGGTGCGCAGTATGGCGATCTTAATGACTGGGGCCATTAGATCAACACCTACAAAGACGTTTTTCCCCACGTCAAACTAGCTGCCCGTGGATCTTCAGGCCAAGAGGGTTGAGGACGGCAGTATAATGTATGAATTTTTGTAAAAGCAGGCTGGTAAAGGTTTTATAATGCTGCGGTTAGCCACAGCACGTTTTGATTTTTCTAAGCACTGTTAGGTGCTCAGTTAAAATAATGAGAATACTCTTTTTGTTGGTTATAAGAAAGATTCTGATTTTATTCAATAATTCTTACCGCTATCTATACTAAAATTTTATTCATAATTTTGCTTACAATGCAGTTATTATTTGTTATTATTAAATGTGTGATCGCAAAACTTCAAATCAGCAAACTCAATTTTGTGCAATTTGATTCCTTCCAAATTCTTGACGATACAATATGTATGTATGTCAGTGCAATTGATTGTTTACGTTCTTGAGTATGGGAAAAAGAAAATATGTTAAGTTCGCACTTTTTATTTTGGAGGAATCAATTGTTATTTTAAATAGTTGAAATAATGTGACCAACTTTGGATGAGTGTGACCAACACACTACACCTCCGTCCTCAAGATTGAACTCATGATTGAAATGAAATGAATTAAATCTAAAAATATGTTTAAAATATAATAATGAATTAATTCGTTTAAAATGCCATATGATGTATGTAATATTGCATTTAGCAATATGTATATTTAAATTTGAAATAGTTAATATAAATCAATTTTAATTGCTGCAATAACTATTAAAAATTGTCTTTTAATTGCTTACATTTATTCTTAGGATTATACAATTTAAGGATATTATTATGGTAAGTTTTTTCTAAGTTATCAACCTTAAGTAATGGATTTGCTCCTAATCTTTTAATTATTTTATATGGTCCCTTGTAGGGTTCTGATTCTTTTTTCGAGATTCTAATTTTATTAATACCAAATTTCCTATATTAAAATTACTACTCGTAATGTTTGTATTTTTGTCATAAATTTCTTTTGATTTTTGTTTAGCTATGTCTATTAATTTTTTAGCATTCTCTAATGATCTGTTTAGTCTTATTTTTATTTCATTTGCCTAATTTTCCATGTCATAACATTTACTTGTGTTTTGTATTTTGGCTGTTGTTAATGCTGCTAGTTTACCGTAAATTAACTCGTAAGGTGTATAGTTAGTGCCAATATGTGGTGTCGTGTTATATGCAAATGTATTTGTCCCATTCATGATCATCAACAAAATTTAATAAATATTCATTTAATACACGATGGTTTCGTTATATTCAACCTATTGACTGACGGTGATAGGGTGCTGAAAATTTTCGGTTTATATTTACCAAATTACAGACTTCTTTCAATAACTCTTTATTAAATTCAGTACCTCTATCAGATTTTAAATTTTTAAAACAATATTCTTAGCGTTTTTTGTTTCAATTGGATGTGCTATTACATATTTCGTTAATTTATATTGCATTGTAAGTATGTACCTGTAACCATTAGATATTCTTAAACGTCCAACAGTATCTATTTCTATTGTTTCAAAACTAGTGTTACGACTTTCTGTTATGATCATTTCTTCTTTAGTGTGCTTCGTTTGTATATTTTTTCAACATTTATCGCACTTGTTAATATAATCGCTAACCATCTTTCTCATATTTTTCCATACGTAACGTTGGTTTAATTTTAGGACAGTTTTTTTGTGAATTGTGGAAATCTTCTATTATTTTCATTTGCGTTCTTTTATTCGTAATGTGTTGCAAAGGCTTATATAATATATGTAATATTTAAATCAAATTTTCTATATTTGTTTGATTTCAATAATTTCTGGTATACCTCATTATAAATTTTGGTCAAATATCAAATATCATGATAAAGCGAGATTTTTTATATTTTGCTTATGCATATAAATCATAAACTTCTCTAGTGACAAAAGGTATTTTGCTAGATCTTCATTAACGTTCATTACAAAGCTTTTATTTTCAGTTTCTATGGTACCATCCTTGGGTCAATTTTTCATATTTCTTATACCGGTTTTTATAATATTAATTTATTATTTTAATTATGAAATTTTAATTCACGTATATTCTTATTTCTTGTAGAGATGTACATTCCCACATATGATTTTTATGTTGGCCTTGGGATATGTCATTCATATTATTCATTTTAAACATTCTCAGTATTTTCCTTTGCTTTCATTCCACGTGTTGTTACTATAATTTTTGATGGTTTACTTTTGCCTTCTTCTATAGGTATCATATTTTTCAACATCTCAGAATCTAATTTTATTCAGAGCATCTGCGTTCGTATTTATTTTTCCTTTCTTTTAAACAATTTCAAAATCATAGTCCGATAAATCTATTCGTATCCTACTCAACTTAGATGAAGGATTTGTATGTGAAAAAAGTGAAACAAGTTGTCTGTGATCCGTTACCGCAATAAACTTTCTACCATACAAGTATGGTCTGAAGAATTGTATACCCCAGTGGATCGCGAGTAGTTCTTTCTCAATCACTGGTTTATTTAAATCATGCTTTCCTAAGATTTTGCTTGCATAAGAAATCGGCAAATCTTCTCTTATTTTCCCCTGTGATAAAACAGCTCCTAATGCATGATTCGATGCGGCAGTATTAAATATAAAGGGTTGTTCAAAATCCATATATCCATATCTTAATATTGGTGCGCTAATAAATTTCGTTTTTAATAGGCCAAAAGCTTGTTGACAATCTTCAGTCCATTCAAATTCATTTAATTTTTTAGTCTGGTTGTTTAGACATTTTGTGATTTCAGCAAAATCTTTTATGAAACGTCTATAATAATTACAAAATGCTACAAACCTTTTTACCTCATCCTTGTCTTTTGGAACTGGATATTGTTCTATTACCTTGTGTTTTGAAGGATCTGTTCGTATACCGTTTTTCGTTATTTGGTGTCCTAAATAAATTACTTCGGATTTAAAAAATACACATTTTGATGCATTTAATTTTAAGTTATATTTTGACAAACGTTCGAATACTTTCACCAAATTTTCATTATGATGTTTTAAACTGCATCCAAATACAATAATATCGTCAACGTATAAAAATGCTTTGGAGTCTAAGCCACTTAATGCTATTGTTAACATCCTTTGAAAACTATTGGAAGAAATCTTCAAACCAAATGGTAATCGTTTAAATTGATAATGACCATCCCTAGTTGAAATTCCGTTAGATGTCTCGAATCCTCGTCAAAATTTATTTAAAGAAATCAGCTGATCATGTCTAGAGTTGAAAAATATTTTGCTCTTCCTAAACGGTCTGATACATCCTCTGTAGCCTTGTTAATTGAAATTTATCATTTACTATCTTTTTGTTGAGTTGTCGGAAATCTACGACTAGTCTCCACTTTTTATTTCCACTCTCGCTCCTTTTCGGCACTACCAATAATGGTGAATTATATGCACTAGTTGATGTTCAATGATGTCTTCATCCAATAATTGTTGTACTTGATCATTAATTTCATCATGTTGTGTATCTGGTAATCTATCTTCTTTATATAAACTGGTGTATTGTCTGAGATTTTTAAATTTTGTGTATAAAAATTATTAGAAGTTAATGTTTTTCCTTTCAAATTAAAAATGTCTTCATAGTCTTTGAAAATCTGTATCAATTCTGTTCTTGCTTTTTTATCCTTAACGTCAATTTTTAAGGTGTCTATTAGTTTGCTGAACCTGTCTTCGCTGAAATTTGTTTCTCTAGGTCTACGTGTACTTTGAACTATTGTGTAGAGGTTCTATCTAAAATTATGTCGGTATCTGTTGTATTCATTATTTTGACATGGAGATTTCCTTTTCCTGGTACTATTGTATTACTTATTAATATACCTGGTTTAATTTCTTTATTAAGAATAATGCTGTCCTCACATATATCCAAATTTATAGAATGAATACTTTCAGATCGTTTTTCTACCTTTATGCATTAATTTTTATTTATCCATGATTTCATAGGTACAATAATCTCTTCGTTCCTTAAAGTGAGTGTTAGCGTAAAAGTTTCATAGTCAATTTTCCATAAGAATCTTGCAAAGAACTTCCTTCATAAAATTCCGTCCGTTGGCATTGGAAATTCTTCGTCAACGATGTGAAATTTATATTGTTCGGTGAAATCGTTTATTGTGAAATTTAATTCTGATGTTCCTATAGATTTAATTTTTTCTGTAGTAATACCTGTAAAGCTAATTTATCTTTTTTTGTCGATATGTATGAAATTTTCGTTTAATTTATTGATTTTACACAAAGAGATGTCTGCTCCAGTGTCTATTAAAAATAAGTTTTAAATTTTTGCCTAAGTTTAATTCAATGAAATTTTGGAAAACATTATCTAATCGTAATATTGGTTTGGTCCTCCGACCAGTGGGTTTGTACAGTTCTTTGACCCACGTCCTGTTCCTCGTAATTTTCCTGTACGTATGGCACATTTCTATTCTGAAAATTTCTATTCCGATTATTTCCGTTACTTTGATTGCGGTTATTATTACCATTATTATATCTTACGCCACTTCGGTTATTAATATAATTATTACCAGAATGGTTCTTGCTATAGTTTGTTGGTCTATTATTTCTAGTATTAGTATTATTATCACGATTGTTATTGTTGTTGTTATGATTTGACCCATTGTTGTTGTAATTTGTCCTATTATTGCTGTAATTATATTCTATTATTGTATTATTATTATTAAAAATATTTTTATTTCTATTGTTCAAATTTCTTGGGTTATTTCCTCGATTTCCATCATTCGAGATATACAAAATTTGTTCCGTGTTAGTAGCGAATTCTTTTTCCAGCTCTAAGGCCAATTGTAATGCCTTGATGCAAATATTGTAGGTTTAAGTTCCCCATTTAAACCGTTCTTAAATACGTTCAGGGAGTAATCATCGTTGATTTGTTTTACCGTTGCAGCCTGAATTTCACTGATATTTTCTTTATTTTTAATCTGCAATTCATTCATTTCACTTACTAGTTCTAATAATATCTCATGATAAGTATTCACAGTCATTGTCTTCTTCTTTTGAATTCATGAATAATTTTTATAGCGGTCTCTAAATTAAAAGTTGCCATATCTAATAAATTTTGTTGTCGATTATTGGGTATTATTAGGGCTTGTTCGAAAAGAGTTGTCGCTCTATTGTAGAATTTCTAAAATTGTTCTGTTTTTATTTCTGTGTCTTCTGTTTTTAATGTTTTATATAGACTTGGGCAATATAGTTCAATTTAGCGATCGCTCTTTTTAGTTCAAAGTTTGAAAATGAACTAGTTCAGATTTTAGTTAATAGGCTCTCTTTAGTTCAAAATCTCTCTTAGTTCAACTTTCTACTTCTAGTTCAAACGCTTTTTTAGTTTAAAGCTCATTTAGTTCAAATGTTCTTTTTAAAAAATGATGTCAACAATACTGTAGCATTGCCATAACGAATGTTAAATTAAATGCGTGGCAGCACTAATTTCTTGTCGGAAATATTCAACAAAAAAAGACATGGATTGTACCCAGCAAGGTATGTGTGAGGAAAACTTATAGATACACAATTATCTACTAACACACTTGCAATAATTTTATACTGAAACAGCGTTGCCGTTGTATGGCCTTTCGTATTAAATTGAAATTAATTTTTTGTTTGTTAATTAAATCTAAGTTTTTACTCAAACTTTATTAGCAAAGTTCAAAATATAGATTATAAAAAGTTTTGTAATTAAGTCTGTTTCAAAAATCAAGCAAAATTTTCAGTATATTTTTTGTAAAAAAAAAGTCACTGGTAACGCTGTTTGCTACAGACATCACACGTATACAAATGTTTGCATCAAGTTTTTCATATTTCCTTTAAGAATGTGATAGAAACTTTGTTCTACGCAGTGAAGGATATTTCCATCATCAGTGATTGTCATTTGATGGATCAAATGATGGTCACTGTTCTTGTAGGGTAGTTTATCTTGTCTGGTAGTTCAAATACAAAGTATAGTTCAAAAATGAACTAGGTGTACTTTAAAGTATGAACTAGTTTACTTAGTTCAATCGATGGATCGTTTAAATAAACTAGTTCGCTTATGAACTACACAAGGCTAGTTTTATATAAAGAGTCATAAAATTCCGTTTTTAACAAATTTATTTCTTCTAAATTACTTATCAGTGTTGCCTCCTGATATCCCCTTGATCCTGATTTCTTAAAATTGATTAGGATTTTTTCTGATTTATTTTTAACTGATTCCATAGAATATTAATTTACACATTAAAAAAGAGAAAAAAATTATTTTTTTAAATTTCTACCTGTACAACAGTTTTTTCCGCACATAACTCTTAAAATATTTGACTAATTTAAAAATTCAAAATATTATTACACCTAGTCATAATATGCAAAAGGCATCTATCTTTATGGTCGTTCCGAAGACCATACTTCGTTCTGGGCTATTGTTGTTGATATTGATGACCTCCTCTGTTTTCGAGTTTTGGTTTCCCATTTAAGGATTTTAGCTCAAGGTATAGCTTTCTCTTCTGTTCACCTACTGTTTATCCTATTAATCTTATTATTTCCTGTCTCTTCTTTTTTAGTTGTTTCTTTTTTCCACCTCTTTTCTTCATCTCAAGGGGGGAAGGACATCGCACATATGGGCAAAGGACTTCAGACCGATCTGTCTGACGTCCTTTCTGCTCAAGACACTGAAAAGGCTTATCGAGATTCACATGAAGATAAAAATCGATAGAAGTCTTCTTTCTCCATCTCGACATGCTTACACAAAGGGGTAGATCTGTTGAGACGGCTTTACACTTGCTCGTGGGTTTTATAGAGAACTCACTTGAGCATAAGAACTAACCATGGTAGCCTTCATGGACATTGAATAGGGCTTCAACAATTTCGACCCGACTACGATCACCCAGGCTATCAGAAAGCTTGTGGTCGACCGCTCGATAATCGGGTTCGAAACATGCCTGCTGCATTGCAGGATAATAACATCCACTTCTGGCACGGCAAGTGTCACTAGGATGGCGGTAAGGGGCACACCGCAGGGCGGAGTTTTGTCTCCGATATTGTAGAATGTCGCGATTAATAGACTGCTTGTAGAACTAGATTCCATGTACTTTAAGACCGTCGCCTACGCGTATGACGTTGTGCAGTGTCAGGGATACACGCCGACACGGTATCACAAAGATTGGAAACAGCGTTCAAGGCAATCTGCACCTGGGGCGGCGGAACGTATTGAGTGTTAATTCAACCAAAACGGAACATGTTCTCTTCTTTTGAAATAATAAACTTCCTCCTTTTGGTTCACCTAGACTGAATGGGGTTCCACTTAATCTATCCAAAAGCGCAAAGTTTCTGGGCGTCATCTTGAAAATTAAGCTATCTTGGAAAATAAATATCCAGGCCACGGCGTCAAAGGCAATTACGGCAATATAAGTTTGCAGAAGGGCATCAACCTAAGGGGTGTAAATTGGCTTCTTGAGGCGGCGATTATGCCGATTTTGTTCTACGGAGCTCTTGTCTGGTGTAAGGCACTGGACACTGCAGCGAATGTCTCTATCTTAGCGAAGGTGCGGCGCCGTATGGCGATCTTAATGACAGAGGCTATTAAATTGTAGGATTCTTAAGCTCCTTACGTTAATTCCAAAGATTGTATATAAAAAAACAAATAAAATTGTGTTCCTTTATTTTAACAACCTCAATTGACACTAAAAAATTTTACAAATCTTTTAACAAGAAAAACAATTCAAGGTAGATCAAATAAAATTTAATTATTTAGTTTTCAATAAAGTATTTTATGTTAATGTATACGCCACATTACCCCCCTTCTAGCCGAAGGTGGCACATTTAAAGATGTCGATGGTATATTTTTCCAGGTGTTCTCAAAATAAGCGGCTTTCAACCGATCTATAGTTACTGTTTCTTCACGATTTTTCACCAAAATTTTAAAATACTTGTTAGTTTTATCCAAAACCTTAAATGGTCCTTGATATTGTGGATGAAGTGTGGCTTTTGTGGCGCGTCTATTTTTAACCAAACATGTGTCGAGGCCAATAGATCTTTCGATACAAATGGTTTTTCGGAAGAGCGATGTAAAACTTGTTGAGGTTGCGATTTTAAAATTATTTTACAAAGATTTTCTAAAAATATTTCAGATAATTGTTGCTCTTGGTATTACCCACAAAAAAATCACCAGGGAGTTTTAATGGTTCACCGTGTAACATTTCTGCTGTGGTTGCATGTAAGTCGTCTTTATAAGCGGCTCTTAAGCGAAGTAAAACTATAGGATAGGATTTTGTCCACTGTATCTCATTTCGGCATGTCAATGCGGTCTTGAGTGTACGATAAAATCGTTCCACCATTCCATTGCATTGTGGATGAAAAGCAGTTGTATGTTGACATTTTGCACCGAGAAAAATGCAAAGCTCTTTAAAAAGTTTCGAGGTAAACTGTCTTCCGCGGTCACATATAATCTTTCGCGGATATCCAAACCTTGAAACCCACTGTTCAAAAAAAAATCGACTAATTGTTTCCGCAGTTATGTCACAAATAGGCACAGCTTCTGGCCATCTTGAAAAACGATCTATCATAGTAAATATATACGGAAAACTTTCTGATGGTGGAAATGGTTCCAAGATGTCTACGTGTACTTCAGAAAAACGTTCTGGTATTATTAGAAACTTCCCAATTGTCGACTTAGTGTGCTTTGATATTTTTGATTTTTAACATGATTCGCACAGTCTTGTCCAATTGTTGATGTCTTTCATCATAGAAGGACAAACAAAACGTTCGGAAATAATTCTCCTTATTGCTCTTATTCCAGGGTGCGATAAGCCATGCAGTAAATCAAATGCAGATTTCCGAAAGGTTTTAGGAAGAAAAGGTTTAGTGTGTTCTTGGGAAACATAACAGTACAACCTCAGTTTTGTTCCAGGGATTTCAATCTGCTGAAGTTTAAGTCCTGTAATATTCTTTAAAATTTATTTAAGTTCCTCGTCTGTCTTCTGAGTATTACTAATTTTTACAAAATCGATAGCATCAAATTCGTCAATACGGGATAAAGCATCAGCCACTATACTGCTATCCCCAGCGATGTGAACGATTTTCGTTGCGAACTGACTTAAATCTAAATGACGAAACTGTCTTGGTGAGGCTTTATTAGGGTTTTGAGAAAAAGCGTATGTTAACGGCTTGTGATCCGTATAAAGTGTAAGATCTGTACCTTCCAATAAGTGCTTGAAATGCTTAACTGCTAAATAAGCTGCGAGAAGTTCCCTATCATAAGCAATATACTTACATAAGCGGAACTAAATTTTTTTGAGTAAAACGCAAGAGGTTGAGCGTGTCCGTTAATAACTTGTTCAACCACTTCTCCAATTGCAAAATTTGATGCGTCTACTTTAAAATTTATATCTGCATCCTCACATGGGTGTGCAAGAAGACTTGCATCGACAATCATTTTTTTGCATTTTCAAAGGCAGCTTCTGCTTCAGAAGTTCACTTAATACTTCGTTTGTCTTTTTTGGTAGCCCCTTTCATATATTCATTAAGAGGTGCCTGGTACTGGGAAGCGACGAGAATGTCATCGATGTACACAAAAACGAAATTCAATCGTACGATTTCATCCATGAGACGTTGAAAAGTCTGTGCAGCATTTCGCAAACCGAATGGCATTCTCAGAAATTCATAAAGCCCAAAAGGTGTGATGATGGCTGTCTTTGGAATGTCGGCCGGGTTCATTGCTATTTGAAGATATGCACGTACAAGGTCAATTTTAGAAAATATGCTACAGCCGCTGAGTGTCGTCGAATAGTTATTAATGAAAGGTGTGGGATATTGATCAGGAATAGTAACCTTATTCAAAAATCGATAATCTCCGCATGGCATATGGAGCGGATTAGACCACATACATTTCTCTTTTAGCAATGTTTAAACTCTTTGTATTTAATTTCCTTACCTTAGCGTGAACAGGGGGTCCAGTCGTTTCGATGTGATGATAAACTCCATGTTTTTTAGCTCCCAACGATAGTGAGACGTTATGTATTTCTGGAAATTGCTCCAGAAGCTTGTGAAAACGGGAGTTGTCTTTTAAAGTTGTTGTTATATTCAAAAAAGGTTCACGGGTAAGCAATTCGCTAGTAGACAACAAAGTTGTACTATCTACTAATCTCCTGTTTTTAAGATCAGGAAGTAGGTTAAAATGTTTTAAAATATCAGAACCAATTATACATTTTGTGACATCCGCAATCGCAAAGAACCAGGAAAATATTCTTCGCAAACCTAAGTCGAGCTGAAGTATCATCGTGCCAAACGTTGAAATTTGTGTACCGTTTTCTGCAAATAAACTAGAAGTCGAACTAAAATTCTTACTGATAATATGTCCTTTTTTTGTTATAACAGAAATTTCGGCGACTGTGTCGATAAAAAAGTTCTTTTAGAAGTTTTGTCTGTGATAAAAAGGCGGCCAGATGTTGAGTAAGCGATTTCGGCTGCCGCAATATCCGAAAGGCATATTAGTTTTTTGAAAAACTGCAAGGCTGGATGTATTTCGTTGCTTTGACACCAAAGCGATTGTGATACCAACAATATTGGGAGTCTCGTCTGTTGGACTTAGATCTTCGACGAGATGAGTTGCGATGCGACGAGTGGTGATTTATTAAGACTTTGTTTTTGTTGCTACATCTGCAGCAATGTAAGCTTTCCAGTTTGTTTTCGATAGATTCACTTTGTGCTACGATTGTATTCTGAGTTTGCATTTCAACAGACGCTACATTAGCGGGTTGCATCATATCCATAATTTTATCTGCTTGCACAGCGAGCTAGTTAATATCTTGCTGTTCACTTATAGCGAGTATAGCACGTATATTATCCGGTAATTGCTCGAGAAAAAGTGAACGGATTACTTTATCACCTACTTGACCTTGTCCAAGGTTTTGCATTGTTCGCAAAAATTGCGATGGCCCCTGATCGCCAAGTACCTGACCACTGAACAAGCGTTTTAACTTTCTCTCATCTGATTCTGAGAATAAGGAAATGATTCTAGATTTGAGGTTTTCATACCGACTTCCGGCTGGAGCATTCTCCAGAATATCGCATACTAAACCCAGCTACTAAATGGCGAAACTTTGTTTCGTCTGAAGTTATGCGTGTGAGTTCAAAATAGTTTCCACTTGAAAAAACCAGATTTTTGGATCCTTTTGCCAAAATGGTGGTAATTTGTGAACCGTGTTAACTTCGATTTGCGGTGTGTTGCTTCCGGTCGCATTAAAGAAAGGCTCCGATTTAACTGACCATCTCCTCTATCCTGATGTAAATCTGAAGGTCTATCTGCACGTGGGCTGTGTAGCAAAGCCATGTTCTTTATTTGGGGTCACCAATGTAGGATTCTTAAGCTCCTTACGTTAATTCCAAAGATTGTATATAAAAAAACAAATAAAATTGTTTTCCTTTATTTTAACAACTTAAATTGACACTAAAAAATTTTACAAATTCTTTAACAAGAAAAACGATTCAAGGTAGATCAAATAAAATTTAATTATTTAATTTTCAATAAAGGATCTTATGTTAAGGTATAGCTACAAGATAAACACCCACAAAGGTGCTTTTCGCCATGCTTAGCTGGCTGCCCGTGGATCTTCAGTCCAAGAGAGTAGTGCTAAGGACGGCAGTCAGACTGAATGTTATAGGCGCATGGAAATATAAATCATGGGGAAATGCTAGTGTACTTCGGATCACGGATGTTATTCCTGATCTTGTGGATTACCGCACCCCAGAACCCTCCCTCACAAGGAGATTTCTCTTTGATCTGACGGAGGGCCACTCTCTTCTCGAGCACCCTGTGTATACACGGATGGCTCTAAGAGAGGGACGAGAGTTGCAGGTGGGGTATATATTGAAGAATTTGGAATAAGGATGATTTTCAGACTCCCAAATGACTGTAGTGTTTTACAAGCGGAAATATCTGCTATTAGAAAGGCGGTATGCAGGTTGAGTTACTTTAACACATCCAACAGGAATATTTTCATCTGTACCGACAGTAAGGCCGCAATTACGTCCCTTAAAGGTGAGTTCACCACATCTGAATTTGTCTCTTAACGCCGGACATCCCTAAACGGAATGGCGGAGGTTTCGACAGTCACCCTAAAGTGGGTGAGGGGACATGGGACCGTTTTGGGAAACCTCGTTGCCCATGAACTGACTGAGAGGGGAACAATGCTTGACGAGAGTGACGTTGATATTTTTTTTGGCACACCCCTCTCTGCTTGCGGACAGCGCATCGATGCTGCTATTTATAAACTGGCCCAGACCAGATAGTCTAACGAGGCGACATGTTCGACCGCAAGAACAATCTGGCCCTCTTTAGATCGGGGAAGGGCGGCTGCACTATTGCAGCTACCGAGGGTTCGACTACGTCAGTTGGTGGCTGCGGTCACTGGGCACTGTCTATTCGTAACCCATGCTAGGAGAATGGGTACCCTTTTAACGACTTGTGCAGAAGTTGTAAGGAAGAGAAGGAGGAAGAGATGGCGGAACACCCCCTCTGTCAATGCCCTTCGCTGGGGTGTATACGGCTGAGATATCTTGGTCAACGGTACTATGAGGGCCTTTCTGATATATCGTCAATGGTTCCAGGCAGAATTAGCTCCTTTTTAAGAAACAGTGGATGGTTTAACGGCCCACAACCAGAAACCGTGACTCATTTAGGGGATGAGCGCACACTCTGGTCGACTGAACCTACTTATCGGATTCTTTTCTGCATTTTTTCTCGGGCATTCTCGGACCCGCGGCTGTTTCTTCTTTCTTTCTTCGTTTTGTCCTTTTCATTTTTTCATCACTAATTCCTGTCTTTATCTTCTCTCTCTGTTTCTCTATCCCTTCTAACAGCAGGTAATACAAAGGGAGCAATCAGTGGACCCAAGTGGGCTGTGGCAACACGGCCGCCTGCCTGACCTAACTTTACCTTGTGTATCCTCTAGTTTTAGATTTTTTTTGCATTTGTTATTAGCCGGTGTAGTTCTTCAATAACTTTTTTCATTTATTTAAAAAAAATTTTGGTTTTTTACGAGTACATTTTGTTTTTTTTTTTTTGTTATGTATGTATATATGCATGCGTTTATTTTCTTTTCTTTTTATATGGTATTCTAAAAATTTAAACATTGCGAGAATTAAAAGGATTATTAATAAAACTACTGCTATGTCCTGATTTAAAGTTATCTTATTTTCATTAAAGGCGTTAGCATTTGCAATGCCCCTGTTTATATCTTCTGAATATAAGTTGATTGCGTTTATTATTTCTACTCCGCTATTTTTCAGTAGCATTAGTTTTTTTTTTTTTGTTTTCCAACGCTTATATTAATATTTCTTTGCACATCGCTGCATTCATTCTGGAATTTCCTTTTTCTTTATTGTTAATTTTAATTGGTAGTGTTCCAAAGTTATAAGCTTACGACCGGCTTCTTTTGGAGTAGGAATAAAGATCGGTGATGAATTTGCTATTTCTGATGTTATGACGCAATCTTCTTCCTCTTTAAGGTATTCTTCCCATTTACTAAAAATAAAGTGTATTTCTTCCTAAGTCAAAGATTGGCAGGATCAAAAAAAAATCCGCATCTAAAATTTGAATAAACAAAATTGAATAAAAAAATTTGAATAAAAAAATTGCATCCAAAAAAATTTTTATGATTTAGTAAGATCGCGATGTAATAAATTTAATTATGGAATTTGAGTCTTGTCTGAGCATTCTTGCTTACATTCAACAAGCATCAAAATACCCTTTTTGTTTGTTGAGAATAATAGTAACCACTTAGGTAGACTTTTTGTATAGTTCTGACTTTATTTTATTTTACAGCATAATCTAACAAAATCAGGTTTGTACAAATATTTTTTTTATAATTACTAGACTTCATGAATTTGCTGATAACACACAAAAATATCTAATTTATTTAAGGTTTTTAAAACTAAATTTAATATACTCCTATCTTACATGTCAACAGTTATGTTATAAATATAGCATATAAAGTGATGTACTGCATTCTAGTACATACAGTACAAACTTCACATTAATCATTTTGGTCTCCTGTCTATGAAACCGAACTGTATTATAAAGGGAAATATGCTGACTATCCGCAAGCATAAAACTGGTGTCAGTACTCTTTATAATTCGAATGCTATGGTGGGAAATTTTAGTGCAACTGGAAAACCGTCCAAATTTAAGCGCCTCCGTGTACCAAATATCAATTTGGGCACCAAGCTAAACAAGCACACCGACATCCAAAAGCAACTGGAAACATCGAAAATCTTTTAGGGAAATAAGATATACGGTTCTTCATCACCCATACATTAACTCTGTGGCGCTATTCCTTTCATTGCTACAAAAGAGCATCAATCAATCAAGCTCCAACACCACTGCAGCCTACGCTGTGCCAGCGTAACTCTGAAGTTTAAAAATAGCTAAATAATATATTTATTATTTTAATTAAACTTTTTGTTTATATATAACCTTTCGCCTTTGTTAAGAAGAGGTGGAGAATGTTAAAACACAATATAAAATTTCATAACTAAAAAATATATAAAAATTATTTAGCGTAGTACAATCTTGCTAATTAACTAATACTAAAATTGTATATTTTTAAAATTATTGTTATTAATTTTAATTTATCCGTAAGAAGTTATATAAAAGAATGGGAAAATTAAGGAAATGTAGCAAACAAGGATACTCTTATTATTGCTTGACTAGTGTAGGTGTTTCTACTTAGGCTCAAATTTTGATAGAAATTGGCACAAGGTATTTTTTTACCTGGGCTAAGACTAGTTAAATAAATTATCTTATTGAAAAACTATGAACTCCAAAGGAAGGCTTTGATGTTCAAGACACAAACATAAGTTTCGGCTTAGCAGATGTGCTTTCGCGACTCATAAGCAAGATCAACCGAGGATTATATCAAAGCAGAAGTTAAGTTTGCAAAATAAACCAAAACCTTACAAAGCCTTCCATTAAGAAACACAAAATTAATGAGCTATCGGAAGAAGGAATTCACCGTTGCGGTATTTAAAAAATGACGAAAAATTAAGAAATAATTGAAAAAATAATATCTGTAGTTAATGGTATAATTATGTCCGGTGATAGGGTTACACTTCCTATTATCTTTTCAAAACAAATTTTAAAACTTTTTGAAAGTGGCTATTCGGGTACAAAATTAATTGCGAGAAGTTATGTATACTGGCCAAACATTAACGAACGCATTAAGATCATGGCAGAAAATTGCGACAACTGTGTAGTTGCCTCAAAAATGCCCTCGAAAGAATAATATGAATAATATAAAGAATCAGTTGCCATTAACCGATTAAAAAATAACAAGCTTCTTTTATTCCACATGGCGATCCTGTCAAATCAGAAAGTGTCTTAGCATATCTTATAAGAATTAAAAGAAGTATTAATCTAAAAAGTGCATGGACACGTTTGGTAAAATTAAACTTATCCTTCCAATTAAGAAATAGGCCTGAATTAATCCTGTCTACTTTTACGAAGCCTAATGGTAGAAACTCTAGAAGATATCCTTGAGGAAATAAAAGCCGCTGAACGCAGGTGGCAAAACCCAGAAGGAGTAACTAAGCCTGATATCCCCAATTTGAGACCAAAACCAACATATATAAAGAAGCTCAGAATTTTAAGGAAACCAGAGGAAGAACTAAAAATACCATTCGTCGACACATCTAGATCATTGAAAACAAACAGAAGGGACTTCGTTTCCGTACAGAAGATTGAATAAAATATCCTAAAGGACCAGATATCTTATACTAGCAATGCCCAACAGAAGAATTTAGAAGCAAAAATTTTAGAAATTAAAAACACGACAAAAGATTTCAAAAAGAATAAAAAATTTCAAAATTAAAAGCATTTTTTTTAAATAATTAAATATAATAAATATTAATAATAAATTAACAATGTGGAAATTATAGATCACATGCAACAACTATATAAAATTTTCATTTCATTAGTAATACTAGTCATTTTAATAGCATCAAATTTGTTAATGAAATTATGACAAATACACAGACATTCAATACAAAAAATATGTTAATCGTAGCGTAGATAAAATGTAAAAAAAATAATAATAATAAAATTTTTTGGCAAGCCATCCAAAAAAAAATTTGATTAATTAAAGAAACTATTGATCGATCTTGCAAATGTCTATATGTAAATAGACTCAATGTAAACTTAAATCGACTGACGACAAGGACAAATTGTTTCAAGTTCCATTAAAAAAAGGGATAGACGTAAACCTACCAACCTCTTTACATGAAAAAATACATTATAACACACAAATGATAAAGGATATTCAAATAGCCACAATGAATACTGCAGATGTAGTTTCATGCGAAAAGTTAATTCAAATTTTTAAGGAAGGAAAGAGGAGGTAAGTCATTTTATTTCTAATTTAAATTTGTAGAAAATACACTTGATAATACTAAAAATCCAATCTTATTCCAATTTATTTTAAAAACTAGATTGGAACAAAAAGTTCAAAACTGTATTAAAAAAATGTTGAGCCTACAAATTTGCAAGACTTAATAAATGAATTAAGGAAATATAACAAATCTAAAGAACATCTAATAACATACTTAATAATTTGAGCAAAATAAAACAAGAAGGTGGTATTCGCAAATTTACAGAAAAAATCGATAGCTTGATAACTGAACTGAACGAACTATAAATCGCAAATACAGGTGAAGCTAATCGAAATGTAATAATACAATCAAACAATTCAATTGCATTTAATGCATTAAAAAATGGACTATCTGATAGGGATATCGCAAAAACAATAGATGCTAGTAGAATCAAAAACTTCCCTGAAGCAGTAGAAATTGTAGAATAATACACAGCATACCATCATGTACCAATATGATAAACAGAAGCAAAATAATAGAAATAGAAATAATGCATGGCATAACAACAATAATATTAACAGTTATACTAGAAACAGCAATACTTATCATCATCCAAATCAGTACAGAAACAATCGTAACAGAAACAATAATAAAAGAAATAATAACAGAAACAATACGCACAGACAAAACATTACAAATTTTAAGGGACATAGATTAAACCACAATAATAACATAAATAATAAATAATCTAAATAAATAACATAAATAATAATAGATTTAGATATAGGAACATTAATCAAATGTACAACGAGGAAAACTATAAGTTATCACAGAATTCCTCCGGAGAAAAGAAATTAAAAAAGTGCATAAAATAACTTAAAATATTCAAAACTATATAAAATTAAATGTAATTCATACTGACAGAGATTTACCATTTTTGATAGATGCAGAAGCTGATGTTTCCGTGTGGAAAGAAAATCTTCTAAATCAATATGATGAAAACCATGATGCCTATTGTCATTTGAGTGGAATTTTGAAAGACCAAATTAGTACATTAGGATCTGTTTTTGTAAAAAAAAACGGAGAAAATACATTATTTTTAAAAAAATTTTGCTCGTCAGAATAATTTTACAATAAAAACTGACGGAATAGATTTTTTTTAACAAATTTAGATGAAACATAGATTATGATAAATACATCTTATCACTGCGTATAGAAAGTAAAGCAATTGAGATTCTAATTGAAAACAATTCAATTTGTGTACATCGTGTGAGAGTACCAGCAAGAACAGAAATAACAACACAATTTAACTTGAGTATAAATGAAGACAGTTTGATACAGAGTAGAGAAATAACAGAAGGCGTTTGTGTAGCAAATGTCATTGTACCTGCGAAAGGACACAAACATGTAAAGCTACTGAATGTAACAGTATATAATAATGAAGAATTCGAAGATTCAAGCAATACCATTACATAGATACGAAATTTTATCATTTCAAAAGAAACACGATCAAACTAATGATCCCTCTCGTTTTAAGAAAATTTTAGAAAGCCCCTCATTAGACGAAAATAAAAATAATCATGATTTCTATTATTGAAATTTTTTTAAATATATTCCATTAAGATAATGAAGTATTAAGTACAAACAATTTTTACAAACAAAGTATTGAGTTGCATGATAAAAATCCAGTTTACATAAAAAATTGACAAGTGAAAAAATGCTCAAAGATAATATAACAGAACCATCCTTTAGCCCTTACAATTCCCCCTCCTTCTAGTTCCGAAAAAGGGACAAACAGATTTAGTAAAGTGAAGACTAGTAGTGGATTTTAGAAAACTTAATGATAAAATAGTAAATGACAAATTCCCATTAACAAGAGTGGATCACATTCTTTTATATACATAAACAACATTTTCAACTCCAACTGTCCACTACCAATTCACTCGATTGCTATCTGGTATAATAATATCTTCTAACAGTATCAAACGCATGCTAAACATAGCTCTCTCAGGATTGGGATCTGAATCTATGTGGATGACATAATTGTTTTTGGATGTAGCATAAAACACCATAACAACAATCTGATAAAAGTTCTAGGAAGAGTACAAAAATATGATCTTAAAGTAAACCCTTAAAATTGTTGTTTTCTTCAGCACGGTATACAATCTTAAACATTTGTATAACTTCAGAAGGCATCAAACCAGATCCACAAAAATTTTAAGCAATAAAAAATTAACCCATTCCAATAAATTCAGATGATGTTAGACGATTCATAGCATTTTGTAATTACTATAGACGATTTATGAAAGACTTCGATAAAATAGCAGAATGCTTAAACAAACTACTAAGAAAGAATGTAAAATTTAAATGAAGAGAAAACTGTCAAAAATCTTTCGAAGAACTAAAATCAAAACCGATACTTCAATACCCAAATTTCAAAGAAAACTTTGCCCTTGGCGTAGTACTTTCACAAGGTGAAATTGGAGAAGATTTGCCGATATCCTTTGCGAGTAGAATAAATATGAAAAGATAAATCCGTTTCAGAAAAAGAAATGCTAAGAATATATTGGGCTGTCAATTTCTTTAGACCATATCTCTATGGTAGAAAATTCATACAGATTATAGACCTCTGATAGCACTCCTTTTGCACAAAAATCTTTTATCTAAAGTAACACGAATAAGATTTGAATTGTCAGAATATGGTTTAGACTATGATTTAGAACTAAAACAGCTAATTTCAACTGAAAATGAAACAAGTGTAAAGAAAACATTGGCAATTACAAAAATCAAAACTAAAAATGATATAAAAGAATCAAAAAAGACCATAAAAAGCAATACTTCAAAAGAGTCTGATTAATTCACAATTTGGGATTGCACTTCTTTAAATGATATTACGATCGTAAGAAAAAATTAAATTAATAATAAATAAAAAGTCGACAAAATGAACAGACTGTAGGTACTGTATAAAGAAACCATCAGTTGTCAGAAAATTTTATTTGTGTAAATGGAAAGAACTCTGAAAAAATAGTTCAAAGCACTGTTATATATGTATGTATGTATTATGCAAACCGTAAGTGATACCGCAGCATTTTAAGGTCACAATAGTAAATGCTAAAAAATAATTAAATAAATAAAAAACTAAAGGGTATTCAGGTTGTGTATTTTTAAAATTTTGATATATGTTCTTGGCTATAATGTAATATATAAACACAATTTAAATCTTCAAAATAAGTATATTATACAGACTACAACAAATAAAATTTACAGGGCAATATATCAGCTAATTTATAACATTATTAAGCAAACAATATCATGATTGTTTATTTATATGTTTTTTATACCTAAAAAAGTGTTACATTTTTAATCTAAGCGACTGAACCGATGATGAATATTTGACTTTAATAAAATTTGAGGCACGAGTAGATATTTGTCATAATATTATTTTAAATAACGGTCCAGTATCATTTATAGCGTTCATTTTGTTCTGATTGAGTCTATATGTAAGCAGATGGCGCTCTGTTTTCGCTTACATTAAAAATAATAATAATAGAACATTGTTTGATATTTGTTTATCTAAAAGTAAGCAGATGAAGCTTCTATGTTCTCTTACGTTAAAAATGCACACAGAAAAATCGCAAAAAATGCAAACTGATGGCACTGCAATAAAAATGCTAATAGAAAGTTCGGACTATAGACTTTAAAAATTTCATGGTTAAGCGTTTTAATAGTGTTAAATACTAATACTCGTTTGTGAATGATCTTTAAACAAAAGTTGCGTATATAAACTTTTGACAACACTCCGATGTAAAATTATAATTCAGCTTCAAAAACGCTAAACTGGTAATACTGGTATGAAATTACTAAAGTTCATCGTGCGAACTATTAAAATGATTTAAGTATAATTTGTTGCAAAATGCTTCATCGAAAAATCAAAACGGTGGTTTGGTACCTAAATAAAGAACTATTTAGTATTTTCAATATTTATTGACCATATTTCTTTGAGCTATTTAAAAACTTAGTTTAAAGATCTGCTTTTTATATTTCCAGAAGAAAAGTAACTGTGACGCATCTAAATTAGGGTTTGGATGTGACATTTAAAAATTTTCAAATATCTCGTTTCGTGTGAATTCTACTACATGTAAACATCTGCGCCTAAAATATTTTAAGAAAATTTTGATGTTAGTTTAAATAGTAATCGATATGGAATACAAAACACAAATTTTTAGAATTTTTGTCTGTCTTTTTTTGACGTCTGTCTATGTTTGCATTACGTAAACGCCGCTGGATTGATTTAAAAAAATTTTATTAGGAGGTACCTTAGAACCTTGGTTTAAATATAGAATACTTTTTATTTTACAAAAATATGTCATTTTGTAGAGAAACTTGAGATATCAATGTGAAGTCACCCAATTTTATCAATTTAATGTTAACCAAACATATGTCAGACATTTAATTTTTGTAGATGGAAATTTTTTAACACAGTTTACAGAACTCCACAACAAATGTTTGTAAATACATTTTTCTGTTTTAATTTTAACATAATTAGAAATGATTCGCGGATGAAGTCGTGGGCACTGCTAGTAAGATATAAAACAAAACAAAAGGTTACTAATTTGTTCAAAAACAATTTTGAGTTATTCAGTAGAAGTTTCCAGGGTTTTTCTATTGTTAGAAATTTTGCAACGAAAACAAACAACAGTATGTGTAGTGAATTGTTAAATGCAGTTTTAAAATCATATATTTCAAAAAAATATTAAAATACATATAAAGGTCTTGTCACCTAAATTGTTTTTAAGTTTTATAAACTGTTGAAATTATTATTTACCAACTATTTTTATTGTTTGTTTTTTGCTTTATAAAAAAATATGAATTTTTTTAATATTATTTTATTAAATAAACTTGTTTTCTTCGCGGGAATACCGGGAAATCCCGGGAATACAATAATTTTTTCCGTTTCCCGGGAAATAAAAAATTTCGGGAAATCCCAAACCCTAATCTAGATGAAAAAAGTCACATTCATGTTATATAACTAAGACGGCACACTGTGGCCAATATTTTGATATAGCGGTCAAAACTCCCTTTGGTTTTTGTTTTCCGATTTTAAAGTTATGAGACTATAAAAGTAGACAGTAGTAAACCTCGGGAGCCCAAAAATTAGAACTCTATTTCAACTATTTCACTGAGAACAGGGTGGTACAAAATGGGCTTTTTCAGAATTTAGTAAATTTATGATATTTTTAGTTAATTTTTAAAGTTTAAATAATCATTACTTTTTTGTTTTTCAAGATTTTTGGACGAAATAAATTTTGTGTTGTAACTTAACCTATTTCCTATTACTAGTAAAAAAATTGAAGCTCTACTGTTTTCAGAACAATTTAAATATTTTTTTTAAAACAGTTCAAATTTGTCGGAAATTTCCTACTTTATAGAGCACAAATTCTGTGAGTCAAGCTGAGTCAAAACACAAATTTACTATTTTGTAATCCTAACTCTCCTCTACATTCCTATATATACATGTCCATGCATCGGACTGCACTTTTTGAGCTACAGCAATTTTTCTGACCCAAGGTAAGATATTCGGTACAAATGCACGTCATATTTTTTGAGAAGTTATTTGTATGTGAAAGTTGCTACTATGCATATATTTTGATGAAATTTTGTACAAAAGTTCTTATTGACCCAAAAAATAATTCTGTTGAAATTAGGAGAAGTTGGCCCATATTTGGACCCAGTCCACATAGAAGGGTGTACCAAAATTTTGAAAAAAATTACAATAGAAGTCTCAAATTATGTGGTATCTGGCAATTCATTTGGAAAAGGTAAAAAATGATTTTATTGCCATCTAATATTACACCATTTAAATACCTGAAAATTGCAAATAAATTTAAAACCAATGGAAATAACTGGTAAAACCAAGAGGTAAAAAAGATCATGTTGAAACTTCGAGCAATAGTATATTAATCCATGCATTCATTTTTTTTTCTTCATTATTGTTTAAACAATGGCTAAGTTCAGTTATAGTGTGAAAATAAATTTTCTCCAGAAGAAGCATTTGCATTATTTTTAGATTTGAAAGTGACTAAAAGCCAATATACAAAATTGCGGAAGCGAACCAATGAAAAAAATTGTGGAATTTTTCCATCAAATCGAGATATAGTTTCTACCAAAAAAGATTGCTTACCTTCACCAACTGCTATTAGTGTAGCTTCAAGTTCAGCATAAATAAAATTGCAGAATCTTCTTGAACACACTGCAGAACGATTATTTAAAGAAGTTTAAAAATTGCAGCATGACTTTATTTTCTAAATAGGGATGTAATGGGTCCTCTGGCCAGAAACAATACAAACAATGTAATGCGGAAAATTCATCAGATGCCAATTTATTCATGATTTCTTTCGTTCCATTACGTTTAACAAAAACTTATATTGGTTCAGAGCCGTCAACTAGTAGAGCTGCAGAGATAGATGTATGGAAGAATGAAATTCCCTCGTCAACAAAATTTTGTAGACCAATAAAGTTTACTTACAAAAAAGAAACTAAAGATGTCATAACTGAAGAAGTTGGCAAAATAACAGATGAAATTAAAGAACTTCAACCAGTGATATTTGAATTTAATGACCAATGCATCGAAGTTAACTTTAAAATGTTACTTACAATGATCGATGGAAAAGTTGCACAAGCTTTAACCGAAACAAAGTCTTCGTCAAGCTGCACCATATGCCAAAAAACATCAAGTCAATTGAGCCAACCACCAACACAAGACGATAGTTTTAATGAAGCATATGAATTTGGAATGTCACCTCTTCATGCTAGAATTCGTTTTATGGAGCATATTCTTAAATTGGGATACGATTTGGAATTTGGCCCGTTAGGCGAAACAGTGAGAAACAACAAAGAATAATTCGAAAAAAGAAAGCAAAAAAACATATTTAAGAAAAATACCGTGAGATAGGCCTTATAATTGACCAGCCAAAGCAAGGAGAAGGAAATTCTAATGATGGAAACACAGCAAGGAGATTTTTTTCCGACCCAGAAACTGCAACTTCTATAACTGGAGTAGATTATGATTTAATACGACGATTCCAAATCATATTAGAAGTTATAGCATGTAGCAAAAGGATAGATGCAAAAAAATTTGGTCAGTATGCTAATGAGACAGCAACCCTTTATAACCAAAAATATTCTTGGAGACATATGCCAACCACAGTTCACAAAATTTTGTTCAGCACAATATGCTTCCAATTGAAGATCTCTCAGAAGAAGCGCAAGAAAAATGGAACAAAGATTACAGATTCTTTCGCGAGCACAATACAAGAAAAATTTCCAGATATTGTACTAATGAAGATCTTATTAATATTTTGTTTTGCACATCAGACCCATATATGTCCACTATTCGACAAAAATGGAAATCAACCTCATTAGAGTTAGATGAAGAAGCTAAACAACTACTGCAAAATAAAAATCAAAGCTATTTGGAAGAAATTTTTACTAATATTGTTTAATTAATACTAGTTTAAAGATTATAATTTGTTTCTAATTTTAGTATAAATTTGTATTAATACATTTAAATAAAATATATGTGCACTTTAAATCAATAGTAAAAGTTTACTTAAAATTTTATCGATGTTGTGTTCTGTATATAATATATCCAAATGGTATTGATATTGTTGGGAATTTCAGTGTTATTTTTCAGTTTAATCCTCACAAGAATTAGCTTTTTTCCAAAAAAAACCAACCTTTGGCCACTGTGTATATTGAGACTAAATAAATATCAGTGGCCAAATGTTGGCATTTTCTGACCAAAATTAAGCTTAGGAATAATAAATAAGTATTGGTTGTAAAACACGATTGAAGAAAATAATAAATTATAAAAAAAAAAACTTTTTTAAAATGTCAAAATATTCAACTTTTACATGGAAACTCAACAAAAAATTAAAATGAATTTTTAACTCCACAAATTAAAGTTTAAAGTCCCTCCTACTAAACAAAACAAATTGCGTAAAAAAATACCAATCCGGTCAAAAGTTATAGAGTTTTGACCACTATCTCGCGAAATTGACCACTGTGCGGCAGTTAAAATAGGGCATTTTGATTTCACAGACTAAAACTTACACCACATTGTACCCGAAGACTTTTTATCTGCATTTAACAAATATAATGGTTGTTCTAAACTTTATCAAATATTATCACTTGCGTTTATACAAAACCTGTAAACTGAAATGGTAAAATCCTGTCTTAGAATATTATGTGTGAATTACTTAATAGTTTATAATAATGCCCTGTTGCAGAATAAAGTGCGTTTAAAAACTCGTTCAAATGAAAGAACAGAGCAATGCAAATACCAAGGTGAAAAACTTTTGATGAAGAAAAAAAAGAACAGATTAAATGACAGAACAAAAATGTATTAAAAAAAAAAAAAAATAATAACTTTATATAAAAATAATAAAGAGCATGACACTATATTTAAGCGCGGAATTGCGTTTTTGTGTTGTTGTAAATGAACAATTTCGAAAACTTTACTTGATTCTGTACATCCGACCAACATAGAAAAGCAACAGTCTAAAACAAAAATTTGTATATAAATGATTGATTTGCAAATCACGCCAGGCCTTATTTTTTTAGATTCCAACAAAACAATGCGTGATATGTGTAACACTAGTGCTTATACAGAAGCTTAATTTCATCAGGCAATGGTTGGAAACTTATGTATAAGTCTGACAAGATACGAACATACATACGTATAATTTAAGATGTATTCATAGTTATACTTAAGCGTTCTGATCCATGTGTATGTATGTTTGTATCTTTATTTATAATTTTTAAAACTCACGCGCGCAAAATATTGTTAAATCTCGTTAAACAAAACATATTAAGGAAGCTCAAATCTGTTATACATACACATCAGAGGAAAATATTACTTAAAATAAGAAACAACAAAAAACACAACTTTTACACCAAAGCCAGAGCTTGCATGCAGTTTAAAAAATATCTTCAACTCTAGGTACAATATTCGTACATTCGTGTATAAAGTCTACTCTTTTGACTAGTTGAATATAACTTGTAACTTAACTGGTTTTTCTCAGGTTTATGAACCAATTGCGACAAAGACTTTTTTTAGTGGTTAAGTATTTACATTGTGAATGGTGTCGTTAAAGTTTATTTTGGCTTCAACAACAAAAACATACCATCAAGAACATTTGCTGGAGCATCAAAATATTTAATGTATTTTTAATAATGTGTGTATGTAAACCAGAATAGTTTGGTCTTTAACAAAAATTATAAAACAAAGTGCGAAAGTTTACACAAATTTTTAAATCAGTCTAACAAAATCTATTAAATCAGTCTTAACCAGAATTTTAAAACCGAATTAAATTTTGAATAATATAATTAAGGTCTTAAAACGAATCAACCATCAACTTTTTATCTTACATATGTCTGTCGAAAACTAAACAGCGCAGAAAGTATAAAACGAAAAATAAACAAAACATGTACATTTTTTACATATGTTCGTATTTAAATAAGAATGTGTTTTTACATAGAGATTTCGTTATGGACACCTCAAATGCCACAACAGTTTTGAGGAATTTATTTCAGGATGAGTGTTCATGTTGTAGGTATGAATGTACATCAATTCGTGTAGTTTTGAGTTATACAATCCAAATGTAAAATCACAAAAATCTTTCCAAATTGCACATGAGACAAAAAAAAAAACGATTTCTTACTACTGAATTACCAAGAGAACGTGTGTCTTATGCAGTCGTTGACTGTTGATGCTGGGAGTTGCTTAAACATGCAACACCCTTAGCAGTTTCTCATGTCCAGAAGCACATGCAAAGTAAACAGGATTTTTAAAATTAATTTGCCACAACGACTTTTTAATAAGAATCAAATTTAATTCTCCACAACAAAAGTAAGTACAAAAAGAATGTACGAAAACAAACGAGTTAGCGTAATACAACACTCACACACTACTGCCTAAAATCATTTCATTGCACGCACAGTCATCAGCCAAATACTTAAACATTTCACGAAGGAGCAAAAAGAATAAAACCCAAACACAGAAAAAACCTTAGCAACACAAAAGTAAAACGAGCAACAAATAACAGAACAAAAATAAAAATGCCGACAATTTTCTAAAGCATCTTGTTCGGTATGTTCATACAAAGCTTGGTTGGTTTAGTTGTCCAATGCCAAAGTTACACGAATATTTCTTTTACGCCACACCACTGCTTTCTTTTTTCTCCATTGAGCAATGTATTCTTTAAGCCAATATTATCACATCGTGATTCCTAATGTGACGGCAAACTGTAATCTTAAATAGTCATACACATACTCCTTCGAATACTCAGCAATCAGCACAGTTCACAATTAACTCACTGTTCGTAATTCTACAGCGACCTCATCAGCATCATCATCATAAGCTCTATTATTCGAAATAGACCCAAACGAGGCAGGACACCAAAAACAAACAAAACAAAGACTGATGTTTTCTAATTAACTAACCGGCAACAACAAAATAAAAGGAGACAAAAACGAATTAAAAATAAAAGAGATGATAACCAAACACTAGTATCATGGATGCACAGATGAAATAAATATAAATAGGAGTGCTACAATCGGCAGTACTGAATTTTTTATATTCATCAAGAAATTAAGATTAAGAAAGTATGAAAATCAGTTTAATTAATAAATTCATTCATTCATTTTTTTCAGTAATTTTAGGTGAATTATTATTATATTTTAAGTATGAAAATTTATTATTCGGAATATATTTTATAATAATTTACTTTAATCGTGCTTGATTCCTTCAAATATAAATATTTCGTGAGAATATCACGAAATATTTACTATGTAAAACTACAAAGTGAAATGTATTACTGCGGGGAAAACATATCCATATGGCCGCTACTGTTCATATGACTTATCAGTGGATTTTACCCAAATTTTGTATTCAAAACTAAAAAGTTGATTAAATGAGAACTATATTGAATCAACAAAGCAAAAAACAATAAAAACTTAACAGTTTTTATATAAAAAAACACAGCAAACATTCAGTAACTATTTTTATTTTTTCTTCCATTTTAGTTGAAATAGGGTTACTTTGTACTTTTAAAGTTTTTCCAGTAATCATTAGAGAAAAATGGATTTGTTTTAAAAATTTCGACTCATTCTTAGCATTTACTAACATTTCAATATTTTAAAATAAAACTTTGATTTTTTATAAAAATTTCGAAACGATATTATACAGATAGGGTAACTCAAAATTTCTACAATGATCTGAGATTTTCTGAAAATCCTATTCAACATTATGTACCACGTCCAGAAGATCATTGCTTTACATATATTAAAATTGCAAGCAAATTGACGATTTCATATATTTTAAATCCACTCCCTGTGCTGCAGGGAGTAAAAACATGTCGAAAAAAATCAGAACGTACATTCGTTATTGTATTGGAAGAAGAAGAAAAAAAAGTAATAGCAAGGAACACGCAGATGCAATTACTGCGTTTCCTTTAAAGCAAACACTTACTATATTACACAATCGATTTAACAAAATTGTATTTAAAACGTTGCGCACATAACACATACACATATGTATGTATGTACATCAATCACAGGAATCACACTTTTCTACATCTTCTCTCATTTAAAGAATAAAACATCGTCAGGAATTGATAACATTCCCAATATAATATTGAAACATATCCCAGAAGTGATTGTGCTAGAATACCTCATACTCTTTTTTAACAATATGCTTAACAACTCTTATTTTCCCAGAGCATGGAAGACAGCTAAAGTGGTAGTACTGCCAAAGAAAGTTAAAGACACCAGTGACCTATATAATTTGAGGGCAATTAGCTTACTTCCGAATATAAGCAAGATATTTGAAGCATGTATTAACAACCATATAGTAGAACTTTGCAAAAAGAATGATCTAATTAACGATAGGCAATTTGGATTTAGATATAGACATTCTACGGTCCACGCAATACATTTATTACTTTCTAATATTTACTGGAACTTAAACAGATCGATGTGCACAGGAGCTTGTTTGATTGATTTCGAGAAAGCATTCGATAGTATATGGATCCCTGGATTAATATATAAATTATTAAAATACAAATTTCCTATACACCTCATTATACTTGTACACAATATGATTAACAACAAGTCCTTTATAGTTTGTGATAAAAGCAGTTTCCGTACAAAAAAAATTTACTATTGTTAATGGTTTACAACAAGGAACAGTTAATTCCCCAATCCTTTTTAATTTATTTATACACGACCTTTTATACGAAATTGACAATATTATAGGATTTGCGGGTGACATCATTATCTATCATTCAGATAATAATAGTACAAACATTAATGAAAACCTCCAACAGTGCTTTAACATCGTACAAAAATTTGCTACTGATTGGCAAATGAAGATTAACACTAATAAATGTGAGGCTATACTTTTTCGACCTCCTGTAGGAAAATGTAACAATAATATTAAAAAGAATCGGAAATCTTTAGTATTAAATCCAATGATAATGTGAATATACCAACCAGGGATATGGTGAGGTACTTAGGAGTTCATCTTGATAAATTCCTGTATTTTGATAAACACATTAACATACAAATTACTAAGGCCAGAAATGCTCTTTTTAAATATAAGAAACTATTTTTTTTTAAAAATATAAAACCAGAAGTTATGATAATTATGTATCAAAGCCTAATTCGTCCCATTTTAACATATGGCTGCCAAATATGGTTTAATATTTCTCCCTCATATATGGAGAAATATACAATCTTTGAAAGAAAATGTCTGAGAGCCTGTTTGGCAATACATAGGTCCTCAGATAGCAATTATACTAAATACATCTCGAATAAGAAGTTGTATAATGAGGCAAAAAAAAGCAGAATTGACAATTTTATCTTGTATGTTATAAGGAATCACATACTAAGATGCATTGAATACAATGACAATAATTGATTTATGGCACCTTACTACGTTAATAAAGAATACATTATAAAATGTCTAAATTCTGGATATGTACCACCTGAGGCCTTCTTATACCTCGATAGTAATGGTTTAATGCAAAATAAAAATGGTGTCCCTATATTTTACCACATTTATAGAAGATCCAATATTAAATCCATACATAGTAATCAACTTACTACTGAAAACCTCAGATTTTCTAAAGATAAAAATATTATTCCTAACTTAAATGTCAATAAATATTGGTGGCTCACCGAATAATTTTCTCGTTTTATTACTTGACCTTTTTTTTAACCTCTTGCGATATAAAAGTAAAGTTTTTTCCCAGTTTTTCTTACATTAATACCCTACATAATTTATACGTATTATTATATAAGTAAATATATATTATCAAAATAATAGTTAAAACATAATTAGTATACTTGAGATCCCTTTTTTGGGGACAGTGCTGTATCTAAGTTATATTTAATACTTTTTGTTTATTATAGTAAAAAATATGTTATACGAAAATGTTTCAATAAACGTTATAAAAAAACAGGAATCTTCTGATATTTCTGATTTACAAAAAATAAAAATAACCGCTAAAGGTACGAAGGTAAGACAAGAGGATTTTTAACAAATCATCGAAATAATTTAAAAAGACGTAAGACATTTTAGCTATTTAACTTTTTAAGCATAATTTTTTTTAACACAAAAACAACAACGTTAAAATTGAAGGCAATACGAAGTGAATCCCCAAAACAAAAGAACAAATTTCCTAGAAATTTTGACTTTATTTATTTTGAATAAACACGCCAAATTATATAGTGAAATAAACCCCAAAAAAGATATAATTCCAAAAAATATTAATGAACTCAGTGTCGGGAAACAAAACTTAACCTAGTCCTGTCCTTTAAATTCAAATAATGTTTTATTTTTTATGAAATAGTTGCTTATATCTAATTTGTGCCACTAGCTTCACAAAATTTTTTGGAGTGGAAAAGAAGTTTTAAGGAGAAAAATAAAAAGCAGAGAGCTTTTGTAGCCGAATGAGGCGTTTGGGTATCATAACATAGATTATCAAAATTCCTCATTACGAGTTATACACATAACAATAATCTTTTGATTTAATATCTACCAGCCCCTTAATAAATATAAATAATAGAGAATAGAATATTATTCAAGTGAATTAGCAACTTTCAATGTAAGAATAATTAATTTCAATATGAGAATAGTAATTTAACGTATGTTAATAATTTATTTCAGTTGCTAAAATCAAAATAAGAGAACTAACCCGTCTGATGGATTTTAATTAACTCTTTAAATTTTGTGGCATAATCTCAACTTTACATATACGTTTTTTAGTACATTGGAAAAATGATCTTAAAAAAGCAATAACTTGCCGTAAGAAACATAAATGGACAGTTGAGAAATCTTGCTCGTTCGCTTAATGTTTCACAGTCAACAGCATCTCCTTAGATACCAGAGGGAGAAATTCCACACAGACGTAGATGGAAAGATTTAAAAAAATTTCTAAAATTCATTTAGATTATTTCGTTTAAATGATCGAATATAACTGCCACATTACATTAGCTGAACCCGATGCAGCATTTTACGAACAATTTAACTTTTCAAAAATATTGATACAAAAAGGTTCGTTCAAGAAAGAAATTTTAAAAGCATTGAAATTTTAAAAGGATGGATGGTAAGACAAGGTAAACCAGTAGTGATGCTTGTTAACAATGCACTTTGTCATAGTAGGATTGAAGATATTTTCCAGGAGCACGAATTTGTAAAAAGAGAATACTTAGATTCGCACTAAATGAAATGTTTAACCCCAATGGAAATTTCTAGTTACGTTTAAAATAGCTTTCAAGAAACTTGTCACGTGTTCTAAATAGCAAAAACTAATTTAAGAACAAAGAGTATGAGATTTAGAAAGACTTATGGAAAAAGTTATGTACACAATTAGACCTATAATATGTGCCAATTGCAATGAAAAGAAAATTTGCAATATTAAATAGTTATTTTTTATATTTAATGAAATAAAAATTCTCATATTGAAATTTACTACTCTTATATTGAAGTTTACTAACTACTTTGTTTTTAATTGTGCTTGTCGCACCGAGTATTGAAGGTTGGAAGATATCCTGGGGTCACCAATGAGCTGGCTGGGACCTAAACTATTAAGTTAATGCAAGTATTAAATAGTATTAACCACAAAAGCAAATATTTTGTGTCTCCCCTTTTAAATTTGGTAATTTTAGCAACATTTTTAATACAAACATGATGTTTTAACAAGGAATCTCAAGCATTAGCGCAATGGTCATTTGGAAAACCTTTTCCATAGTAGTGACGTTGCTTATAGTATTTTGTAAGAATATCTCCAAAATATTTGTGGTTAACAAATAAACATTCTAAAGGAATCAAGCACGATCAACACATATTTTAATAAACAAATTTAAAAAATATGTTATGATTATAATAGCATATTTACCATGGCGAAATAATATACAGTGGGAGCGATGGCGAGTTCATTGACTTTCGCCGGTAGCCTGACAAACTCCATGTATAAAAAATTTGTATACTATTTTTTTATATATGTAGTTTAAAATTCAGGCTAACGGCGAAAATTAACGAATTCTCTTTATCGCTTCCACCATATATTTATTCGCCTTGATATTTACTTGAATATTTATGTGAAATATTTTAGTGTTGCTCAAATTTAAGATTTTTTTCTATGTCGGTAATATTTTTTTATAGTTTGAAAGTAAATTTAAAGGCACTAGGGGTAATTCGGTCGCAGCTGCCATAAAAATCTGTTTAGCGATAGTTCAAATTTATGCGTTTGAACTAATTAGTTCAAGTTATTTTAACTTTTCGCTTAACAGTGGTAAAGAGCTCTAAATTTAAAACCTTAAAAATACGCAACAAAGCACATCAACAGCAGAACATTAACTGTCTAACACACCCAGATTACAACAAAAGTATTTAGAATTCAACTAAAGTCAAAGTAACGACGGATGAGGTTTGCACAATGAATACTTTGCTGACGGATGTTAAATCAAAGTTTGCTCTCTATTTTTATTTACTTTTAAATTTAATTTGTATTTTATTCACTAGTTAATTTAAAAAAATTTGTATTTTATTCAGTTGTTAATTTAATTAAATTTGTATTTTATTGTTTGCCACCAAAATTGTTTTATTAAAATCACAAAACACAGTTAAAACACAGCAAGTGTTAAAAAAGAAAACAGATAAGAAGAAGCAGTTGATAGTTGTCAAAGTATCCAACATACGTCAAAAGTTAAAAGTTGACCAACTTTCGTACTTTGCGTTGACGGACACGCATTGATTGTGACAACGCTCATAAATAAACATGTATTTTAACTGACTTGTCAGTTGAATTTGTCAAAGATTAACGTATGACGGATTCTATGTGCCCCGGCCTTAACACGAAAAGTTTACAAGCGTTTAGGAATTAGTAGGAAGAAAGGACAACTGCCCGTTTGACAGCACAAACTCAATAATTACATAATTTTTTATCACAAGAAGATCAGCGACAACAATTTTATGAAATTAAAGTAAATGCAACAAAAATTTATTCGATAGATGTGACAAAAAATACTTTTAAGCTAAGACTTATTTCAAATATGACAAGCTGGATGACTTTGTATAAAATAATTAAATAAAATTTACAATTATTATAGATAGATGTAATAGAAGATGGAACACTGGAAGGTGTAGTCGCAGCATACAGTAAGTTTCCTATTACCTCTGGAAATAACTATTATCCAATTTAATACTCAAAGTGGCGCCAATTCTATGAATTATTTTTTTGAAATGGTAGATATGTATATAAAGTATGTGGCATCTAAAAACGAATTTGTTAGAAGAGTCTGGAAACTTATAAGAAACTTAGCTTTTCCAGAAGAAAATTACAAGATAGTTTAGGAGAATTACAACAATAAAGGAGTTCTAGTGGCAATGCTGATACCAAAAATGCTTCATTAACTAAGGGAAACACTGCCTCCTGTATCTATCGAGATTCTTAATGACAATATAAAAGAATTCCTTTTGGCATTAAAGAATTTAAGTATTAATACATAGTTTTAGAATGCCATAAGTTACTGCATGCAAATAATTCAGGAAATAAAATACAATTAGCTCGTGCATTTTATCAGAGAATTTGATATCGCTATTCTATCTGTGATCTGTATTGTAATCTGCAGCACAGAAGGTGAAGTCATTCGGTTACTCGCCTAATCACATGAACTCGCCACTGAATAACACGGTTCATTAGATGGCAAGAGCAGACAAGTAAAAGAAAGTTTCGATTTTGATAGGAACCATCTATTCATGGGTAGTCTTATTTTTAACTGTTGTACTTCTTGTTGAAGTAGTTTTTAGTTGGCTTTTTAAAAAGCGTAAAAAATATGTCAGCAATATGAGAATTTATTTGGAAATTTTGTAAGTTTATTACGTTAGCTGTAGAGCTGTCTTGTTCGTAAATCTCCAAGTAAACGGAGTGATCCGGTCATCTAACTGAGGACGAGTTAAATTGAACGGATGATTGAGGTGAACGGAATGAGCCCGACATTTAATCGGCTCCTTTCGTTCAATAGTGAACGGATTATAATATGTTGTATGGTTTACTTTCGTTCAGGTGTTTCTTCTGGTTTTTTTATGTCATTTTCTTTGATTTCAGATGACTTTTTTGTGTATTAAAAGGAGTTCCTATATATCCATACATATAGTAAAACAGTTACAGTATTTTTCCACGGCAAAATGAAGCACTTGCTTCGCTCTTCGAATCATGATTGCGAAGCATACCGTTTACACGACACACGCTACATGCTCCGATTGGATGTCTGCACAAAAACTAAAGCAATATTTAAGTTATTTGTTTAAAAATAATATTTTTCGTTTCAATTTTGTTTGTTTATAATTTATTACATTTTAAATTTTAATGAAATTAACTATTCTTTATATTACACATATCCACACACCACTTTTAACATTGCTTTTCTCTTTTTGTTTACACTTTATACAGATAGTTTAGATAAACTTGCGATAAAAATTAGAGAAAACAGTAATTTTTCATGCTTCGCAAGTAGATTCAATATGAATCTACCAGCTTCGCTCCCACAATTTTGTATGGCGAAGCAAGTTGATTCGCTCGTGATTGGAGTGTGAAGCAAAAATAGAGAGCGAAGCTGGTGCCGTGGAAACAAGATATAACAGGGTCATTTCTGAACATAAAATATTATTTGAAAACCTTGGTGTTGGTGTAGATAGTAAACAAAATGGAAACAAAACACCTTTTTTTGGAATTTTGTCTGTCTGGCTGTCCGTCTGTATGTGTTCGCATCACGTAAAACTACTCGATGAGTTTCAATAAAATTTTGTGTGTAGATCCCATTGAACCTTGGTTCAATTACAAAATACTTTTTATTTCGTAAAAATAAGTTATTAGTAGAGAAAATAGAGATACAAATGTAAAGGCACACAATTTTATCCGTATAATTTTACTAAAGCAGAACCTTTTTAACACTGTTTACAGATCTTTACAATAAAAATTAAAACCACGTTTTTATAATTTGAATTTTAAGAAATAATAAATGACACGAAGACGAAGTCGTAGGCACTGCTAGTTTACTTACATATGTAGGTAGAAACCTCATTTTTAATTAAACTAAAAGTCTTTTTTTAAATTTCCTTTTTTTATTCTGTTTCTTTTTTTATTGGAAAAGTTGTAATATTCAAATATAGTAAAAATAAAAATTATTAAATATTAATGTTTTTTGACCTTTATAATTATTTTTTTAATTTTTCAAGCACTAGGTCAGTTTTAAAAAATTTTATTATTTGTTTTTTTTTTCAATATTTCGCCGCACTGTTGGATGGCATCTTTAGGAAACAGGATACAAAATTATTTTATTAGTTATTTTCAAATGAAAAAAATGAAAAAGCTTAATAAATAAGCACTATATTTGTCTCTCTCTCTCTCTCTTAAGCACCTATAAAATATCTGATTATATAATTTTTTTTGCCAAGCGTTTCAATTCTGTATACTTGTGGTTTTGATAAAAAGACAAGAAAATCACATACAATAAGACGAATTAATCTTTGATAATTGACCGAAAAAGACCGGGCACATCTCTAGTTAGCTGTTCTTGATTCCTTCAAATATTAATATTTCACGATATTCTTATGAAATATTTATTTTTAAAACTAAAAATTAAATGTATTTGTATAGAGAATTCAAGAGTCCTATTTATGTATGTATATCTCAAGGCAAATTTATAAAATGAGAGCCCTATCCAAACAAAAAGGCAAGCAAAAAAAAAACCAAGACGACAAAAAGCAAAAACAAAAACACAGTAACCATTGAGAAACCATTTTTTGTTTTATTTTATTTTTCTACATAAGGGTTGACATTGGAGATAATTCGTTTTTATAACAAATATTTAATAAAAAAAGTAAAAAGAAATAAATTTTTACGAAAATTTATGTTTGGAATTTATTTGTATGTCATTCTACGTTAATTGTGGTTGAATTGTTAAAACATTAATATACATATACATATACCATGAGTGTGAGCTTCAAATCAATTATAAAAGCTGTTATTAATATCTATTTGTTAAAATAGGCTTAAGTTTGCTTTGTGTTTATTGAGGTCTATTAACTTTCTTTTTAGTTTCCTTTTGAAAAAGTAACAAGAAACATACCAGGAAAATTAAGTGCTATTCATAAAATGTTAGGAAACTAGTTGCTGACTCTCTGTAATTACGTTTTAACAGTTGTATCTTCTATCCAACGTGGTTTTTGACAGAGCTGCTTAGCTACGGCTAACATTTTTTATCCGCCAATGAAATTCTTCGCAAAGAAATCGAAATGATGCTGCTTATATTGATTTTAGTAAAATTATTAATAAAATTGGATTTTTTAAATGTATCCTGCAGAAGTTTAAACTTATTAATGTCTTATTTAACCTGTAGAAGCAAAGTTTTCGATTCAACAGTAGTTATATACAGTATTCCGGAAGGTAGTCCTTTTCTTTTTTCTATTTATAAGCGATCTTCTGAATTTCTGGTGTATGCTGATGATACGAGTATGAAAATTTTTTGAAAATATTTAATGGAGATAAACTTTAAAAAAGGAAATATTTAACGTTTTCTAGAAATACCTGTATTGTATAGTCAACACTTTAATGGATGGAAATCTTACTCGATTCCTAAATAAATTTCGTTGCACACATTTCTATGACTGTCAACAAGGCTAGAGTGTTCTCTTATTTTTTAAGAGGTGGACAAAGAAATTCTCTGATCCCCACATTACTAAGCAACTGTTCGTATCACTAGCCAGACTCGTTTTGCAATGTGGATGAGTCGTGTGTGATCTCTATTACCATATTCATTGCTAATATATTGACTCAGTGTAAAACCAATGTTTTATTTTATGCTTTCGCATCAGACTTTCGTTAATAACAATACCTTATCAAAGAAAATACTCATTGTGTATTTCTTTTGAATAATGTACTTTTTTTAAATTGTTAAAAACAAATTATGCGTTAACAGACCTTTTTTTGTATATGTCGTCAATTATCATGAACTAAACCTACTTTTTCTGCAGGTAAATTAAAACACCATTCATTGCTGCATAAAGAGGTTGCTTATTACAGCCAAACTGATGAGTCTAGCACAAGACAGACTGCGCTACAAAATGTGCGAAAGTGCAGCGATCCCGAAGTTGGAATAGTAGGGTCGATTTAGTAATTGGTGCTGACATTCATTCAGGATTTAATAAAGATGGAGTGAGGCACAACATTCTTGGCAGTTTAATGGTACAAGAAACTGTATTTGGATTGATTTTGACAGGATTGCAAACGGAGATTGTTAACCATATTTGACTCGTTTTATACGAAAGTGAGCCTAAATAAACAGCTGAAGAAGTCTTGGGCATTAGAGAAACCTGCAAGAAAATCTAAAAAACGTAATGTGTATAGGCGCTATGTAGTTTCTTTGTTATTTACACCACGGATGTTCACGTGGAGAGGCTCAGAGCCAGTTTTTAAGAAACAAGATGTGCTTAATAAAAGCAATGTATGACATTGTTCATAAAACTGGGTCGGATTTGTCAAGATCATTTTATATGCCATATCATGCTGTTTTTAATGATATTTAGTTCACTGGTAAAAAGTAGAGCTGCAAAACTATCGATGGCACTATCGATATCATCGATAGTTTTGTTTTAAGCGGACAATCGATATTTTTTTTTTTTTTGATAGTGATACTATCGCCAAAAAAGACTACTAAAAACAAAGTCAATAAAAACGGCATGACGGCGACTGCGAAATGCAAAATGCACCATCCAAATTATTACATATGTACTTATGCATGTATATAAATGTGAAAATATATTAATTAGTTTTAATTTGTTCCAATATAGATATCAGTTTTTAACTACTAGAAGCAAATTGTATAAAATATACAATTATTATGTACCAACGGCTTTTACACATAAATAAATTCGCCGGCCGTTAAATTTGACGACTACTCGACTGACGTAATTTTTAATTTTATTTTTTCTTATTTATTTATTTATTTATTTTTTTTTTTTTTTTGGTTATGACGGCTTTCTAGCAAGTGGGAGACAGAGCAAAAAATATGTTGTCATGTTTGTAAGGCAAAATAAAAGCCTTAGTTTATTTTTGAGCGCTTACGTTTAACATAGGTACTATTACTAATATACTACTTATAACAAAAACAAAAAACAATTCAGTCATAACATTCAAAAATTGGAGTATTTACGATTTTGTACTGCAAATCCCTAAATCAAAGCTCAAACTTAAAATGGGAGATTGCAGTCTTTGTATTTTTGTTTCTTGTTAAATAAATTTTCAATACTTGGTTGACTTTCCTTTGCTGACAATTAAAGCTAAGACGTCGTGGCTTACTTTTCACCAAATGTTTACTAAAATCGGGTTCAATATCGAACCACTCTTCTGTTACTGCTTCCTTCAATGCGGCAATACATTTTGGCCTCCGCATAGATACTCTTTTTTATAAATATGTTGGCATTTGTTCTATAACATTCAAGTATGAAGACTGGAGAGCACTTTTCATTCCTAATGGGCGATCATATAGAAGCCAATTTTATGCATTACAAGATTTATGTTGGGGATCACTGTCTTGGTAGAACACGATTTTATCATTTATGCCTAGGCATTCGACACTTTCCCTAACGTTTTTTTAAAATTTTTATATAATATTTTGAGACCATAGTTCCATTGATAAAAATTAGTGCTTCCAATTTTAGAACCGCTTAGTAATAATTTATAAAATAAAAGAAAATTGAATTGTTTTTTTTTTGTGCATATATTAAAAATATTATTCATAAAAGATTTAAATCAAATGTGATCTCCTTTTCTTAAATCAATTCCTTTTAGGTAACTACAACAGTTGAAATAGTTTTTACTTTTTATTCCTTTTTTATTTATTTTTCATTAATCTATATGTTTTGTTCGTTTTTTGTTTATTTACTATGTTATTTTCTATAGAACTGTATTTGGTTTTTTTTTCATAAAATTTTAATAATGTATACAGAGGCACGTATATTAAAAACATTGATATACATAAAAGTTAAGTTTTTAAAATAATTAGTTTTGTTTTTACTTTAAGAAATGATTTAAGATTTATTATATTCGGAAAATACACAATTAAAATTTTTCCAAGAATTAAGAGCTATCGATAGTATCGATGGCATCAAAAAATACTATCGAAACTATCGAATGGCGCCACTGTCGATAGTTTTACAGCTCTGGTAAAAATTCAATATCGATTCTTTCGATATGTTTTAAACAGCGATACTAACAAATGTACCGCCAAGCTTTAGTGAAGCGGAAAAAGAAAACTTTTAATTAATGTTTTTCATAGCCATTATACAGAATATTATAAAGATTTTAAAATGAGAACTGTCACCTTTGTGGTGAATTGTGCGCCTTATTTGGTGATTAGAACGCTGAATCAGCTTGCGAGTAAAGTTGAGGATGAATAAATTGTATAAATTAAATTTTGATAATAAATAAAATTTTTATAAACGCAATTGTGCACTAATATGTCCAATAGGAATCGAATGTATTACCATGCTTCCGATATTATGTAGCTCAAAAAAAAAAAAAAAACAAAATTGTACAACTCTGGATGTAAGATTTTTTTTAATAATTTCGTTTGTATAAAAAAACAATTAGCAAACTTTTGTGTTGTAGAGCATCGACTACAAAACAAAATGAAGAAGTAAATAAACACATTGAGATTTTTGTGAGTGTTACGATCATCCCTTTCTGTACGTGCGCTGAGCTGTCACCACTTTCCATCAGTCATTCGTTAAATGTGAACGGTGAAATCTGAATTTGTTTGTTGGTTGCATGGTTTTGAAGTTTGCGCTGGGCGTAGTTTGTACCTTTGTTTGACTATCAAATATATCAAGATGGCCAACGTCGGGATCAATGCTGTGTACCACGTAGTGACGTGATGATAATTAAGGGCCACAATTTTGTTTTTTAAGTTTTAATATGCCTCGCGTCGCCAAAAAGAATTGAAGTGTTGTTTTTACCCGTAATATATATACTAAATACGTGCACTAGTATATCCAACAGTATGGCAAAAACAGATATATCATATACATATCAGTTACAACAGATACAAAAGAACGCAGGAGTGTAGTTGATATTGTATGCTTTTGCTTGTGCGTACTCACACTATGGATATAAACATACAGTTGTTTATGGTATTGCATAGTGTGAGAAAATCATCAGTTTTTTACTCTCAAATATCTGTTGTACCATGAGTATTTGGATATATCTGTTTATAAAACAGATATTTAAGATGATTGTGTGCTGCTTATGATAAAGGCGAGAGCTAATAAGTAGGATTTTAATTTTGTACTAAATAATGTTATTATTATTTTTTAGTTTTAGTAATTAGTTATATGATTTTAAAGGTAGAATTAGAAATATTAGCAATATTTACTACATTATCATTAATAAAAAAAGAAAAAAAAAATGAAAAATTATTAAATTGTTGTCTGGAACATAAAAACAAAAAATTTCAATAACAAAAAAATGTAAGAAAAAAATATTTTAACCTTTAGATAAACATATAGTAATGATGTTATAAAGTCGATAAAATAATAGGTAATTAACGTATGTGTATACTTAAATAAATACATGATATGATATTATGTTACCTAAGTTATGAGTCATAACTCAGAAGAATATTATCTGTATATTGTTCAATATGGAAAAGAATTTATAACACAATTGCTTTGTTTTATTTTTCAATATGAAAAAATTATTAATAACACAATTACTTTGTTTTATTGTCGACCATTCTGGTCGACCGTACTTTTATTTCTGTTTGTTCTATTCTATAGTACTTCAACACTTGAAGTACTTTGTCTTAAAAAAACTTAAAAACTAACTTAAACTTATCGTGAGAAAATGCTTGGTCGGCATAAATACATGCCGATCAGCTGCATGGTATGTGTGGGCATAAAATATTCAAATAAGCAAGATCATCAAGTTACTTGCTGATAACGAAATAACTGATGCAGTCAAACACATAAGTATGTGGACAAATATGAATTATACAGTCAAACACATGAGTATGTGGACAGATATATTTTATACACACAAATACACTACACCTCCCTTTTTCAGAAAGAATGATCAATACGAGGTGGTTGATCATTTTTAAGTACAATAGATTTAAAAATGAAAGGGGGTGTTTCTCACAAAACCTCTATTGCAAAATTACACATATTTAAAAATTATAGTTTGCAAATTAAAAGTAACAATAGAGTAGTTTCATTTATTTAATAAAATGTTTTACAAATAATAAAATTTTTGTTATTTACAATATATTTTTTTTTTATTTAGGTTTTTATAAAATGTTTTGGAAGAAGAAGTTAAGGCGCTTTTGAGGCGACCTTTCACCCTTTTACGGAAAGAACAATCATAATTGGTTGATTATTCTATAAAGGTGTCACGTAGGACAATAAGGTGAGATAAGTAGTAGATTCATGTGGAACCTTTAGCTACTTAGAATGTAAAGAATAATTCACACTTGATTAAAGCATTGAAATGATACTGTATAGTAATGGTGCAGTCGTCTTAACTGTCCAACAGATCGTTGCACGTATTTGAGAAGAAGAGAAAAAAGGAATAAAAAATCATGAACAATTATTTTTTAAATACATATATCATAATCATATATTGTATTACAGGAAAATAAAACCTTTACAAATAGCGAATTAATCAAAAAAATATAGCGAGCAACACGATTCCTCTTCAATGCGATTAAACAAAAAAAATTTAGTTATATTCTATTTAAAGTAACACTAGAGACACGAAGAAATAATTGTTTGCTCGGATAATTTATGCAAACTTCTTCTTCTTCTGTGAACTTCTTTACTCTATTTTTATGAACAGTGAATGACTTCCCATGTTCATCTAGGAGTTCCAAATTATTGTTGTTGTCTATTTTAGATATTTTATAGGGGCCTTTAAATACAGAATCTAGTTTATGACCTGCTTCATTGCGAATTAAAACGAGATCACCGAGGGTTAATTCAATCGGATTTGCCCTTTCGGCGGAAAGTTGTTGTCTTTCCCACTTAGCATTTTCTATGATATTGGCAGCTCTTCGCTGCGCCACCTGAAGTCTGAATTTAACTTCTTTTTCATATGAATCAATACAGTACAATGGTTCTACAATATTTTCTTTTGTACAATCAAGAGTTGGTGGGATCTTCCCGTAAATCAACTCGAATGGACAATAACCATGAGCTGTAGATGGTGTGGTGTTGTAACAATATACGAAGTATTTTAACCACACGTCCTAATCTGATTTATCGGATGAAGTGTATGTTCGCAAATATTCATTAAATGTTCTGTGAGATCTCTCAACAGTACCTAAGGTCTGATGATGATATGGAGTAGAATTGAGTTTCTCTATCTTCATCATTGAACATAACTCTGATAAAACTTGATTCATATATTCTGTTCCCATGTCCGTTAGTATTGTATTCATCGGGCCGTAAGTCAAAACAAATCCTTCCATAATCGCTTTGGCTACCGTTCTGGCTGATTTATTCTGAATGGGTATTGCGACTAAATATTTAGTTAGATCGCATATCATAGTGACAGCATATTCATTTAATGACTCGGACCGTGGTAGTGCTCCTATGATGTCAATTATTATTCTGTCAAATGCTTTTAACGGTGCAGGCGTTAGGATGAATGGCTCTTTACCGTTGACAACTGTTTTATTTTCTTGGCATGCTTTGCACCTTCTTACATATTGGGCTATGTCTCTAGTCATGCCTTTCCAATGGTATTGAAGTCTGATTTTCTTTATCATGCGTGTTACGCCTAGATGTCCTCCCGAAATAGGATTATCATGATATTTTTGCATGATTTGTAATTTTTCTGTATCGGTGAAAATTTTTGTTAATTTAGGAGTGAGCACGATTGTTAACATACTTTCTTGAAGTATTTCATTGCCTTTATTCTTAAAGGTTTCAACATTGGTTCCTAGCAGCTTAAGCAAACTATCATCGAGGTGTAGTCGCATGGTTGTTAGACCCATGTTATCAGCTATTTTTTCAAGCTTTAGAAAGAGGTGACCTAAGTCTACATTTCCATTAATAACCGTGTCTTTCAACATAAATTCGGAAAGAGTTCGCTTTCCATTTTTAATTATAACTTTATTTTTGGTAAAATGCAATTGTGCCATTTTACTGTGCTCTTGGGCATTAATTGCCTCATAGACCTTTAGTTCAACCGATTTTGTATTACTCTTCATACCATTGTCATTATAATTTCTACTCGTTTTTGCCTGAAGTCTCGTAGTTACTTTCAGTATTGTGTTAGCATCAATATTTTTTATATCATTAAAATTTATACGCGATAGCGCATCCGCGGCGTAATTTTCTCTACCCCCAATATACTCAACCACAAAGTCATATTCCTCTAGGTCTAGCCTCATACGGGTTAATTTTGATGACGGATTTTTCAATGAAAATAAATAAGTTAGGGGTCTGTGATCGCTTTTAATTATAAACTTTCTGCCGTAAACATATGGTCGGAAATATTGTATTGCCCAATGAATTGCAGTTAATTCCTGCTCTATTGTTGATTTATTGCTTTCACCTTTTGTGAAAGTTCTGGATGCGTAAGCAATTGGTAGCTGAATACCTTGATTTTCTTGGCTCAAAACAGCCCCACAGGCATGTTTACTTGCATCTGTGGTTATGCAGAATTCTTTAGAAAAATCTGGATATTGTAGGATTTTTGGGCTTAGCAGTTGATTTTTAAGGTATTGGAATGATTTTTCACACTGCTCAGTCCATTCGAATTGCACATTTTTTCTAGATAATCTGGTGATATGTCGTGATGATTCAGCAAAATTTGGAATGAATCTTCTGTAATAATTACAGAACGCTACGAAGCGTTTAGCTTCGTCACCATTTGTAGGTGTTGGGTATTTTTGTATAATTGAATATTTGCTGTCGTCAGGTAAAATACCTTTATCGGTGCATTTATGACCTAAAAATGTTACTTCACGACAAAAAATTGTACATTTATCCGGATGTAGCTTGAGATTATATTTTCTGCAAATGCTAAATACTTGTTTTAAGTTTTGTAGCATGTGTTCCGAAGAACATCCTATCACTACTAAGTCATCCATGTATACAAAGGCTTGGGTTGGAGATAATCCAGAAAAAGCCAATGACATCATTCTTTGGAATGAATTCGGGGCAATTTTGATACCATAAGGCAGTCTTGTAAAGCGAAAAGAGCCTTTTTCTGTGGAAAAAGACGTAATGTCTCTAGAGTCTTCTTCCAATTCTATTTGATGAAATCCCGACATTAAGTCGAGGCATGAAAAAAACTTGGCCCTTCCTAACTGATCAAGAATGTCATCTATACGAGGCAATGGGAATTTATCAGCTATTAATTTTTTATTTATTCCTCTATAATCTACGACTAATCTCCACCTTTTTTGTGTCGAACCAGGTAATGACTTTTTCGGAACTATAAGAAGAGGACTGTTATATTCAGAGATTGATGGCTCAATTATGCCATCATCTATTAGCTTATCTACTTGGGCATTAACTTCCTCTTTGTGGGCATGAGGAATTCTATAATTTTTGATGTACACTGGTTGTGTATCATGAAGTTTAAGTTTTTGTTTGTAAAAATTGTTGGTACTTATTTTATCTGTTTCTAAAGCAAAAATATCTATGAAGTCTGAGCATAATTTTCTTAAATTTTTAGGAGCGTATTCAGGAAAGTTTTTTGTTAATTTTTCAAGTTTTACCTTATTTATTTTGGCATTAGTTTCAGAATTGTTATTGACGATTTTATAGTCATTTAGACTTTCGGATTTGACTTGAATGTTATAAATTATAACGTCTTTATCTGTGGTATTAATGATTTTTACCAAAGGTCTTGATTTAGTAGTTATTGTGTTGGCGATATATACTCCATCCTGAATAATTTGTTGAGGTATTAATACTTCTTCCTCATTTGACATGAAATTTATCGGTCTTATAACTTCTGATCTTGCTGGAAGTGATATGGAATTGATATTTGGACCATTTCTTAAAGGGATTGCTACGTCGTACGGAACATCATTAGTTCTCAAGGTGATCCAATCTTGATCATCTTCGTAATTTAAAATGCATTTGTATTTTAGAATAAAGTCCATACCTATTATTCCGTCTACTTGAATCGGAAAATCATCCTGTACGACATGAAAAGCGTGAGCTATAAGCAGATCTTCTTGTTTTAAATCGGCTTTAACTTTGCCTATTGTAGTTATTACACTTTGACCAATGCCATTTATTCTAGTTCGCCTAGTAGGGTCTATTGGTTCGTTTAGAACTTGGTGGTGTTTTACGACTGATATGTCTGCACCTGTATCTACTAAGAATGTGGACCTGTTGTCATTTAGAGTGGTTCTGGAGACTAGATAACTGTATAAACTTGTATTTATGTTGTGGATTTTTTTGTCTATTGAGTATTTAGGGGTGTCAGTTCGTTTCCCGAACTATTGTCATGCACGCAACGTATATTATTATTTCTATTCACGTTGCGGTTGTTATTGTTGTAACGGTTATTATTGTTATTGAATTGATTGCTAACTCCGCTATTATTGAAGCTTCTAGTTACATAACGGCCAATTGTATTCCTGTTATTAGGATTTCTGTTACTAGTGTTACGATTATAAAAAGTAGGCGCCCTATTAGAGTTATTGGGTATGTTACTAGTATTCCTAGAGTAACGTTGTCTATTATTAGAGAAATTAGAAGGAATATTGTTGTAGCTGTGTTGAAAAGTTAATACAGCATTAGGTTGTCCGTATGCGTCGGTACAACTGCTTATGAATTTTGTTTTCACTTCATCCATGTTTAGGAACGATCCTGATTCCATGATCAGTTTGACCCGTTCGTTGGACGCATTTTTTACTATTGCTGAAACTGCTGCAAGTGTTGTGTACTTGCTTGCAGTTTCATTTGGCAGACCGTCAGATATGTAGGCGGTCTCTAATTTTTTAGTGAGTTCATCTATTTCTTTGACATAGGCATTGGCATTTTTGCCTGTTTGTTTTATATTCATCAACTTTGCATTGATGACGTCAACGGATTCTCCCTTAACAGTCGATTTGAGTTTTGAAATTATCGCTGAAATGGTCGATTCCGTTGTTACTATGTTCCTGGTAGTGCCTTTTAATTTTGTTTTAATAAGGCTTACCGCAACAGCTTCATGTGTACCCTTTATGGATTCCACAAGTGTCAAAGCATCAATGAAGCTTTGTAGATTTTCTGGACTTCCGTCGAAGTCAGGTAGGAGTTTTGCTGCTGTGTTTAGGAATTCAATGTTTGTTTGTGACATGTTGGTAGAGGCTCTACTTGTACTTGGTAGATTTGAAGTTGGGTCTGAATCTAGTTCTGGTAGATATTTAAAATTTGTTTCCTCATGTAATGAGTTTGGGACATTTAGTACGATACCTCTTTTTAAGGATATCGTTATTAATTTATCTCTTATATCAGCAAAGAAGGCTTCAGCTGCTGTTTTATGAGAGTGGGTTAATCTATTATAATTAACATTAAGAAGAACTCTAACCTGTTCGAATCTTCGCACGAGATTATTTATGTGTTTATTGATTGTTTCAGGTTTTATCTCTCTATTAAGATTAAGGCATTTATAAGATTTGATGAATTCTTCCTTTATTGCTCTAGCCTTATTCACTATTATTTCCCATTCCATGGGGTTTTTAAATTTTGAATAATGAGTGACAAAAAAGGAATATATATTCAATGTATGTTGTAATGTGTGTTTTATAGCTATCTAAAACGGAGATTCAACATTTAGACTTGGTCTAAATTTCTGGCTAGTGAAGCTGCGCGTGTAATTTTTTCGTAATGATCTCTTATGAAGCTGGTAGAGCGTTATAAGGATCTGCAGCGCCAGTAAGAAGATGATAATACTTAGATATATGACTGGATATTGCACTTTTACCGTAATGTCGTTGATTACGTTAGCATTAGGGTTTTCTATTTTTGATTCATGGCCACCCATGGTACTCAGATCTATTCTGTTGATTTATTACATATGGGGACAAGAAACAAAAGGAAAAAAAAACAATTTAAATGAAGTAGATTCTGCGACGATCTGTGGAAGTTTTACGCTTGTTGAACATATGAACGAAAATAATGATATATAAAAGGTTTGCTGCGCACAGCATCAATATTATAAGTATTGACCTAATCATGTAGATTTCAACTGTCATGTACGTATTTCGAGTAACTGTTTACATAAACAAAATGCAAGTTTACAATATTTTACTTAAAAATAAGTTTATACAGGTACACGAATGTTAATGTGTCTATAAAAGTCAAGGGCGTGTTAGTGAAAAAAAAATGGTGCTTATATCACGGATGCCGTGACCATTTTGGGATGGTCAATGGAGTACAATGATATAAACCAGATATCGCCGACTGATATCTGAATTAGGCTTTTAATCCCTTAAAACTATACCACTGGAGGGACACGTATGTATCGCAGTAGTAGGTTAAGTTGAATAGAATTTTTATCATAAATTTTTTTTGTTTGTTTTTAAAGAATACTATGTATATACGGTTATTTAATATTTATTGTTGAGAATTGTGTTTTAGTATTTAAAATAAAAATTAAAAACGATTACTTTTAAAATTTATATTAAAAAAAATATTTTTTTCTACTTTTTTTTTTCTTACTGTAACAAGTTTGTTAAAAAATTATATAAGTAGGTATGCATCTATCTATGTATTATATTCTTTAATGATAGTTAATCAATCAATTTGTTTAAAATTACATCTGTTTGCTGCTTTGTTAGATAAAACATTAAAATCATTTAAATTTATTTGTTACCAAGAAAGACATTAGCAGCTATAAATTTCGTTTTGTTATTTCATTTTTTTTTTTTAAGATTTGGTTGGTTGTTCTTTATATTTATATATATGTGTATTGGTATTTTATTTCAAATTTTAACATTTTTTTTTTTCTTTTGCTACACAAATTTATTTAAGTAGACTAAAGGTTAGGATTTTTATTTTCTAAAGAAATTGTACTATGTACAACGGATTAGAACAATTGTTTCAATTTAGAAAAATGTGTTTGGAAGAATTGAAACAAGCACAAGTCAATTGTGAACGATATTCATCCGATATGACGGTGCTGACGGAAAAGCTAAGTGCAAATTGGTAAGCCACTAACAGTTTTCTGGCTGCATTTGTACAATATGAAGCTAGTGAGGTACCAAAGGAAACGATACGTCATTTTTATCCAGCCGAAGAATGCGATATAAATTTAGAGCTTGCTGATGATTTTAAGTATCTGACCTTATAAATCCGCAAATCTTGTCAAGCGAGTTGTAGATTCCAAGTCGTGGGCATGGTAGGGTGATGGTTCAACATCATACTTCGACTCCAACGTTGTAATCGGATGAGGGTGGACGATAGTTCCGGGATATATGATGTTAAGCGGGTTGAGAGAATTTGGTTTTCTTAAATGTGATACCGAACGACTGTCATAACTCACACTTATAAATTCACAAATTTCTACGCTGTGCACCTCGGGCTTAAACTCGATAAATTTTACACAAATCAATTTTTTTTGTTTGGCAGGATCGCCATGTTCAATATGGAAAAGAATTTATAACACAATTGCTTTGTTTTATTGTTCAATATGAAAAAATTATTAATAACACAATTACTTTGTTTTATTGTCGACCATTCTGGTCGACCGTACTTTTATTTCTGTTTGTTCTATTCTATAGTACTTCAACACTTGAAGTACTTTGTCTTAAAAAAACTTAAAAACTAACTTAAACTTATCGTGAGAAAATGCTTGGTCGGCATAAATACATGCCGACCAGCTGCATGGTATGTGTGGGCATAAAATATTCAAATAAGCAAGATCATCAAGTTACTTGCTGATAACGAAATAACTGATGCAGTCAAACACATAAGTATGTGGACAAATATGAATTATACAGTCAAACACATGAGTATGTGGACAGATATATTTTATACACACAAATATACTACAATATGCTTTGTTGTTAATTACTTGTGTTATTGGGAAACTGTAAAGTCTTTAACACGTAACAACATTTACACTTTTTTCTGTATTAAAAAAGTCCTGCAGATTAAATAAATAAATAATCAAAGTTTAATAACGTCATTTTGATTTGAACGATTTTAGCAAATGAGTTGGAGGTTATCATTCAGCTTGTTATTAATTGTGAATAATTGTATAGAGGAAAGTAAAATTTAGTAGAATGAAACGGACCTTTTGGTTCGCTGTACTTGCTTGCTAAAAGTTACGTTCCTTAGCAAAATGAAAAATAAATATTAAGTAAATACTAGTAGAGTAAAATTCTTGGTAAACCCTAAAAATTTAAACTGAATCCTATTGGAATTTTAAACAACAACAACATAAAGCAAGAAGTACCTGTACATAAAAAGGAATAAGCAATGCTTGCTGTATACTTCTTGTTTGTGGTGGAATTTATGCATTTTCATTAGCATAAATACATTTTTTTGGCCTATATATTTTCATGTGTCAATGAAAAAAGGAAAATATCATGATGATTACAGGTATAAAAATTTTAAGAAAAATAACCAGTTAATGCAGTTTAGGTATTTTTGGCTACTGTATATAATGTTTTTTTTTTTTACTTTTAAAACGCACAATTTTTCAATGAAAACTGTGCATATGTGTTTTTGCCATATATTATTAGAAGCATATAAGGCATAGTGCCAATAAAACGGTTTGCGTTGGCTTACCTGGGTTTAAACCATTATGTGTCAATACTGTAATTCCGTAGAACTAATAAAATTTGAATTTTTTCTAATATACATATATTTTTTTCTTTAAGTCATACTTATTTTTTAACTTTGTGAAACGACCTTATAAATATATAAAAAGCCTTGGTTAGTGAAACAGACATTTAAATAAAGTATTTGGTATAAGTCGAATGAGAATTTAGAAAAATAAAAAATAAATTAGTGGGAAAAATTGTTACCAAATATGAATAATATTGAAATAAAAGAAAATTTTTGTCTAATTTATATAAAATTAGTGAAAAAAGCAAGATATGGGATTGCTTTGGTTTTATAAAAGATGAAAACGATGTAGAACTGCCAAATTTTGTTGCATGCAAAATGTGTATAAATGTATATAAATACAATAAAAACGGGGACCGCACAAAAAAAAAAAAAAAAATCGCACAAAAAAAAACTTGCTTCAAAATAAACTTTTTTATGCGGTATGGACCGCACAAAAAAAGTTTTATTTTTATTTTTAAAAAATGTTATACATAATTCATTTAAAAGACGGTTAATTATACATATACATAAATTCCATTTGAAAAAAAGCAAAACAATCTATGTACTTTATTTCAAAAATATTATAACCATGTAATACTTATAATTTAATACATACATATATCTATACTACGATGTGTTAATTTAAAAAGCTAAAGTTCATCATCACTTGGAATTTTTATTTTGCGTCGTTTTGGTTGTACAATTTCACTGTCGCTGCTTAACTCATCTTCACTTTTAATCACATTCGTCGATGGAACCATATAATCAGTGATAAGACTTTGGGAGGGTGGCAAGAAATATAACTTTTGCATGTACAGGCTTTGATAGACAGACATCTCAAATCATTTTGAAATTTTAGAGCTCTTTCAGAATTAGGATATGTAGAAACAAAATATTTTTCTAATTTATTGGCGATATTGAGACCTTTATACAACTGCTTTTCGGTCATCGAAACAGGTTCTTTTGCATCGGTGGCAGGTTGAATTATATGACCCAAAACCTCGTCGTCAGAAATGACTTCGTCCTGCGTCAAATCCAAAATATCACTTTCGGTAAAGTCTTCAGCACCCATATTATGAGCCAAAGATATTATATCTGATGATAATTAAGGCGTGAAATTTTCATGTGTATTACTGGAAACAGGATAGGGCTGTGGATCCTTTGCCTTCAGCCAAGCCGTCTAAAATCTTTTTTTTTTAATTCAAAAGAAATACTTTTTCTTTGTACTCGATTTTTTTTTGTTCATTTTTTTTAATTTTGCGTTATCAGTATTTTAAGTTAGCTAAAAATTAATATTATGTATTACATCACATCAAAAAATATTATGGACCATTTTACTTACCTCAAATTACTTAAACTATTTTCGTTTAATATTAATCAATTTATAAATTCAGTTAAGTTGTTTGAATAAGCAAACGACAAAGAATAATGTGAATAATTATTACAATGTTTGGATAAGTAAACGTAACGGTAACAATTTTACATACAGTCAGGGATAAAATTGTTCACATAAACGGGTTATTTTAGGAAATACGAAAGTCAGTTTAAACAAAGTCAAAGCTAAAGCTTGTCTTGATCATTAATGTTATATATTTATGTCGACTATTAAATAAGTAAGAGTATTAATAAGAGTAAGAGTATTAATAAAAATATTTCCGACGAGTCAACAAATAATACATGCACCATATCTACTAAAATAACTAGTTTATTTGAACAATTTTATCCCTGACTGTATGTAAATTTGTTATTGGTATTTTTCCTTAAAGTTATTTGTTAATAAACAGAAAAAAACAACAACAAAAAACAAAAAAACAAGTAAAAAAAATCCACAAGTCGCATTAAAAAAGGCGCATAAAAAAGCGCACAAATCTAGACCGCACAAAAAAACACCGCATAAAAACAGGTTCAAGTGTAAACACAAGTGTTATAAAGTGTTAAGAAGTGAAAATGAGAATATTTTAATTGAGCCAAATCAAGAACCTAAAAAGGCTTGCACTGATATTCTGACCGAATGGGTTACTGGAGATATACGCCCATACTCTTTAGGAAAAGGTTTGGACTGAAAGAATATTCAATGTTGTTGTTATCACTTGGAAATAAGTTCGGAGCCGGTCTTAACATAGATGCCCTAATACCACAACCAACAACAATTAACCGAAATGTTGAGAATAGCTATTCAATTCAATTTGAAAAGTTACAGCAAGAGATCTCATCAATACGGAAAATTTGTTATACCTTAACATGTGATCTGTGGACAGAAAATTTTAGTAAAATTTTCTATTTTGCCATTACGAGTCATTTTGTTATGGATGGGGAATGTAAAAGTAAGTAGGAGTGAAGTCAATGAAAGGATTTTCGAATTCAAGTAAGTCATCAATGACTTTTGTTACAACCCAAAATATATCTTTTAAATCTTTTTGCTTATAATTTTACATATTTTAAATTTATCTACTAAACAGGCATCAATATAAAACGAAAACTGGATAATTTGCTCGCAGAATTCAACTGCTCCTTAGATGACTCGATAGTTATAGTCACAGACAGAGGAAGCAATATAAAGGCAGCATTAAAAGACTGCGAAAATATTAACTGTATATGTCACCTACTTCACAAAACAGTTCAAAATGCCGTTAAAACTTCCGAACAAGTCGATGAAATCATTGCAGCCTCATCAAAACTGCTCAAATTCATCAAGAAATCAGGTTTGAATTGTGAAATTAAGACATCTGATAAAAGCTTTACACACATAAGATGGAATACAGTTTATCTGACTTTATTATCTATAAAAGATAACTTTTGTACTATTCAAAAAATACTATGTGAGAAAAATTTAACAGAGGAATATAGCATTAGATCAGTTTATAGAAATTCTAAAGCCTTTCATGGATGCTTCGACAGAACTGAAAGGCAGCTCCTACATAACAATTCATTTAGTTCATCCGCACATAAGAAAACTTAAAACCATATGTAATAGCATCAATAATGATGAATCTAGTTTTATTTCAGAATTAAAAAAAAATTGCACGAAATTTTAGTAACGTTAGTAGATCCCAAGGTCACAATTTTTCACAAATTAGCAATATTTTTATTTCCGCCATCTAATTAATTAACCCAATTTAATATTAAAGAAAGAACTGAATATTAAAGTGCAAATCGCTTTTACAGTCTTAGCCTAATAACACATACTCAACTTCTTCGCTCATTGAAGCAAATTCTTCAAAAATTTATTCATTGTTTGAAAATTATGTGCAACCAATAGAAAAAGCTAGTTCTAGCGTAAACATAATTGAAAATAAATTAGCCAAGTATGAAAATACTAATGTGCCTCTAGATAATAATTTTAATACTTTAAAGTGGTGGCATGATAGAAAAAATGAATTCCCTTTGTTGTACAAACTTAGCTGCCGAATATTTCCTATACCAGCTTCTAGTGCTCCTTCAGAAAGGATATTTTCTATTGCTAGGGCTCTTATAACAGACAAGAGATCAAAGCTTGGTTATAATGAAAAATCTTTTAATAACATTTTACTTGTAAATATTAATTCAAAAGACTGATTTTTAATTTGACTAGATATATTTACAGATACTTCATTTTTAAATTTAATTATTATTTACGGCTTTATTCATAAGGAATAACTTAGATCTAATATGCATTTTCAGCAAAAGATATTTGATTATAAATTAGAAAAATTTTTTTATAAAATTATTTAATATTTAAAATACTTTTACACTAAAGAAAAAAAAAAATAAAAAAAAGTTAGATTGATTTTCTTTTTTTGTTGCTAGTTATAAAAACATGCATTTATTAGTTTATTATCTTTATCGTAACAAAAGAAATCTTCCGAAATAAATAATGTACACATGTAATACTTATAAAATATTCATAATAATATTTTTAATTAATTCATACGCATTGTACACTAAGGAGCGTTTTCCTTACCGGCAGCAATATAGAGCCACTCGGTAATTTAAAATTGTTATCTATAAGCTGCTAAACTTATATTTTGAGGCACTAAATTTTTCCTAAGAATTTGCGACCGCGTAAAAATAAAAAAGACCCGATTTGTTACACTTCAAGATCAACACTGTTTTCTTTATTTTCAAAAACTTAAAAATAAGTCTAACAATATGTAAATAAGAGCTACTGTTGTTGTTGTTATTTTGTTTCTTACTTCCAATGTACTAATTGAACTTATTATTATTTGTATTTAAATTACAAAAACAATGTTACTATACACTCATATAAGGCTACAGTTAAAGTAAATGCATTCTTTTTAACAAGAACAAAACATACCACTTGAAAGAATTTAAGTGAGAAACAAATATAAAAACTAACAGTTAATAACCAAATGTTATAACAGGGGTTTTTTTATACAATATTAACTTCAAAATACAGTGGTAACATAGTAAGAAAAGTGTAATGAAAATTAATTCAAAGAATAAAACAAAATTAAGTAATTAAAAAATTAATGAATTAAATAATATTTATACGTTGACCTAACATGCCGGCCCCATTGAAGGGACACTTTCAAGATGAAATTAGTACAGCCAGTCTATGGATAGCGCAACGTATAACTCCTTTAGTTGTTTTGATGTCTATCACTCTTATACGTTCATCTCTGCCATGTACCACGTTGATTATCTTGCCTATGAGCCATTTTTGTGGAGGTAAGTTATCTTCATATATAAGAACCAGCGCACCAGTGGTGGTTATGTTTTTATTGGATACTGTTCATTTATTTCGGGTCTGGAGCTCGTTTATATAGTTATGGGACCATTTCTTCCAGAATCGTTGCTTGATGGCACTTATTCGAGCCCAATGCTCTAAATGAACGATTGGCTTTGATGAAACATCTCGTTCTGGCAATGCACGAAGAGCTGACCCAATGAGGAAATGGCCTGGAGTGAGAGCCTCAAAGTCACTTGGATCGGATGATAACGGTGAAATGGGCCTTGAGTTCAGGATAGCTTCAATGCCAACCATTGGTGTTGCGAGCTCCTCGTAAGTGAGCCGTGTGTTGGCCAGTGTTTTTGAGAGATGCCCTTTCGCCGATTTTACAGCTGATTCCCACAATCCGCCAAAATGCGGAGCTCTGGGGGGAATAAAACGAAAATTAATAAATTCATTACAACAAAAGTTTATAATGGCATTTGAGTTAATTGGATTAAATGAAAACGATTTTAATTCTGCCAACTTCGAGTTTGCGCCGACGAAATTTGTTGCGTTGTCGCAGAAAATATCTTGAGAGCAGTAATAAAGGCATCTGTTGACAGATCCGAAACCACTTCAATGTGCACCGCCTTGGTTGCAAGACAAACAAAAACAGCAATGTAGGTTTTGTACGGAACCTTCCCTCGTATTCGATAATATGTGTTGACTGGACCACAAAGATCTACGGCACATCGGGCGAATGGTCTGCCAGGGTTGATCCGTTCTACTGGTAAGTTTCCCATCATTTGTTGGAGCAATTTTGGCCTATAACGAATGCATTAGACGCATGAATTGACAATTTGACGACAAAGGTTTCGGGAATTGATGATCCAAAATTGTTGACGAATAAGCGACGATAGAGTCTTTGGTCTAGCGTGATAATTACAAATATGGAGATGACGTACATAGCAATTGACGAAATGATTTTTGGCGGGCAGTATGATAGGGTGTTTCTGACCTTCAGAAATTGCAGCATACTCTAATCGACCACCGACCTTGAGCAAATTAAAGCCACGTGAAGCATCTACAAAGGGGTTAAGGCACTTGAGAGTACCTTGCGGATCTTTTTTTCTTACGGCACGTGTTATGTCATATTGAAAATAGAGCTTCTGTATGTTGAAAACTATGCGAAGTAGGGCATCTTGGAGTTCTTGGGGTTGTAAAGAGTCAGTTTTTAAAAGATTAATTTTGTATTTTTGTGAAAAACGAAGCATCCACGCAACAATACGAAGAATTTTCAAATATGAGTTGTATTTTCCAATTGATTTCAAGATGTAATTAGATTTAACCTCTAGACAAAGCGCCGTTTTACGTTTCTCCTTATTTATTTCGTCTTGAGCTTCTTTTGAAACTTCAGTAAACTTATTAGCTGGCCATTGGGACGAATTCGAAGAGAGAAACAAAGGGCCATTGAACCAGATAGATGAATCAAGTTCTTGTACTGTTGAGCCGCGAGAAACGATATCTGCTGGATTACAATGCGCCGGTACATGTCGCCAAATACATCCATTCGTTAGATCTTGAATTTTAGATACTCTGTTGCCAACAAAAACGGATAAATTTAATGAGTGCTGCTTGAGCCAATGAAGAACAATTTGCGAATCTGTCCAGAGGATTACCACGGGGCTTTTAAAAACGAAAAGTCTTTTAATTTTTAAATACAGAATTGCAAGAAGTTGAGCTCTACAGAATTCCAATTTGGGCAAAGATTGTAGCAGCTACTCTAGATTTTGCGATGAGAAGGCGAACATAAATATTTCCAAAAGAATCGGTGGCACGAAGGTAAAAACAACAACCATAAGCGCGAATTGATGAGTCGCAAAACCATGAAGTTGAGTAGATTGAGCAGAGGCAGCAAGACAATAGCGACGAATTTTAAGTGAAGACAACAGTTGAAGATCTGAGACAAAGTTTTGCCAAACTGTATGTATTTCTTGAGGAATAGATTCATCCCAGCAAATTTTTAAAATCCACAATTCCTGCATAATTATTTTTGCTTTGATAATGAGCGGAGCCAAGAGTCCAAGCGGATCAAAGAGTGATGATGAAAGCGAAAAAATTGATCGTTTTGTGATTTTGTGATTCAACTGAGACCCAGTTGAAAACGAAAATAGAAAAACATCTTTATTTTGATCCCAAGTGATACTAAGAGCATTTGTTATTGATGATTCATCAATATTTAACTCTTTAACAGTTGAGTCATTTCGAACATCTTGATGGTTTGAGTGCCACTTATCAAGCTGGAAACAACCTCGAGATAACACTCCAGTAACTTCATTTTTCATCTGAGTTGCTTCCTTCAAAGTATCTGCGCCACCCAAAAAATCATCTACATAAAACGATGATTTGATGGTTTTAGAGCCAAGTTCAAATTCTTCTGAATATTGATCTGCGAGGTAATGAAGACTTTTAATGGTGAGATAAGGTGCAGCTGACATTTCATAAGTAACAGTATTGAGCTGGTATGCTTAAACTTCCTCTTCTTCAGAATTTCTCCACAAAATATATTGAAACCTTCTGTCACATGGAGCGATAAGAACCTGACGGTACACTTTAACAATATCCGCCGTGATTGCGAAACGATAGAGACGAAAACGAAGCACTATGTTGTACAACTCATCCTATATTGTTGGTCCAATCATTAAAATATCATTAAGCGATTTATGGGACGATGTTGCACATAAAGCGTCAAAGACCACTCTTAACTTTGTTGAAGTGCTATTGATCTTGAAGACACAGTGGTGAGGGATGAAATAATAGTTCGATATACCTAAAGAGTCGGGAGAATCTTTAAAGGGCAGCTTAACAACAATTCTACCATTGGATTCACGGTACACGGTATCATCGAAAAACGTTTCACACTCGGATTGTTCTTGTGCTAAAACATATGAGCCATTATCAACTTCTTCAATTTCCCACAAACGCTGAAGTTTAACATCAATTTCTTCTTCTAGTGACAGCATACAGAAGCCAAACGTCTTGGGTTCATTCAAGTTATATCTACCAGCAACGATCCATCCAAATAATGTTTTCTGTAATCTGGGTAGATTAGGACCAAGTTTAATTTGACCTACCGACAATATATCAAAAAAGGTTTCTGTACCAATGAGCAAATCAATCCGTTTAGATTTAAAAAACTCTTCATCTGCGAGCTGGGTGTTCGGTGGCAAATTCCAGGATGAGATATCAAGTTCGGGATCGGGTTGGTACGAAATGTGAGGAGTGATACAAAACGAGAGCGAGAGGTCGAATTCAGTGCAACGAGATTTTACATTTGTGGACGACTTGTATTTGGTTTTAGTGAAATTATTTCCTATACCAGCGACTTCAGTAGTTTGTTTGGTACGAGTCAGATGCAATTTTTGAGAAAATTCATCAGTAATGAAATTCAATTGGGAGCAAGAATCCAACAAAGCTCGTCCCAATTGATAACGACCGGTAGAATCACGAACTAAAATCATGGCAGTAGCAAGCAATACCTGTTCAGGTGACGTTTTATCCATATGGCTGTGGACCGAGGCAAAAATTTCGTTCACGGCAGAGCGATAAATACTAGGGGTTGGTTCAGCGGCATGAGACGAGGGCCTTTGCGACTGAGAGCGATGAAGTAAGCTATGATGAGACCGAGAACAAATGTTGCATTTATATGAGGAGGAACAGCTATTAACCTGATGCCCTTTCGACAAGCAGTTTAGACAAAGACCAAGTCGTTTAGTATTTTCGAACCGAGAAGCTACATCCATATCCTTAAAGCGAGAATAGCGACTAATGGTATGATCGGGCTTTAAGCACAGTGGACAAAAGTGTTTTGAGACCGAAAAGGTATATCCAGGCTTAGAATTTTTAGATTTAGGCTTACCAGCTTGAACATCATTCTTACGAGATTCTGAATGGGTGTGGCTGATATCAATCGACTCCGAAAATTGACAACGCCTTTCCAGGACCTTAGAGCAATCGTCCCATGAGGGTAACTTAGTGAAATCCAAAGAATCTTTCCATTTTCTACGAGTATCCTCATCCACCTTTTCTATTACAATATGGATAAGCATGGAGTTAGCGATGTCACTTGGTGAGCCTAGAGATTGGAGGGAACTATACAAGGCGGAAACGTTATCAACGAGACTACGTAATTGAGCACAATTGTTTTTGGACACGGCAGGAAGTTCAAAAAGAGTTGTGATATTTTCCATAAAAATTAGTGAACTATTATCATAGCGCGCCTTAAGTCGTTCCAGGGCCTTTGGGTAGTTCTCATTTGTAATTTGGAAAGCTTTGACCGTTTTGAGAGCTTGGCCATTTAGCAAATGATTAAATTTTTCAATATTTGAGAGACCAAACTCACGATCAATAACTTGGTTGAACGACGTTATAAAATTTTTGCACTCACTGTACTTACCGCTAAATATTGGCAATTTATAGTTGGAAACAGGAAAACAAATTGTGGAGTCTGACATTGTTGTATTTTTAACATCTTCACCAAGCTGTGCCTGAATACTCAATTTAGCTGCTATGTACAAATCCTCAATTTCGGGCCGACTGTTGTCTTCTGGATCATATTTCTCTATCTTGGTTTTAAAAGTTAAAATCTGCTTGAAGTAGGATTCTAAAATTCGCAAGCGGAATTTGAGTTCAGCAGGAGATAGCGTTCGTTCTTCACCCCTACCATTGGCCTCAATTTGATTTTTTATGCGCTAATACTCTTCTTAGTATTAGTCCGTTGTTGTTTAACCTCCTCCAAAGACATTACGAATTTAAGGGTTTAATGGCACAAATAAAATGTATATAAAAGTTGTTGTACCACTAATAGCGCACAAAAAATAGCTTAATGTAATTTTTAATATTTGTTTTCCGAACAGAAAAATATTGTTTCTATTATTATATTATTGTGTCACAATTGAGTCACTTATCGCTTTTTAATTTTATTTAGTCTTGTCGAAATTTATTCTTTTTTTACCACGAATATTTAGAGTTTATTTGTCCACTTTTTTTTATTACGGACCGCACCACGAAAAATCAACGAACAATTAGAATCGTGCCCCACATTGGGCGCCAAAATGTACGATAAGGAGCGTTTTCCTTACCGGCAGCAATATAGAGCAACTTGGTAATTTAAAGTTGTTATCTATAAGCTGCTAAACTTATATTTTGAGGCACTAAATTGTTCCTAAGAATTTGCGACCGTGTAAAAAGAAAAAAGACCCGATTTGTTTCACTTCAAGAATAACACTGTTTTCTTTATTTTCAAAAACTTAAAAATAAGTCTAACAATATGTAAATAAGAGCCACTGTTGTTGTTGTTATTTTGTTTCTTACTTCCAATGTACCAATTGAACTTATTACTATTTGTATTTAAATTACAAAAACAACGTTACTATACATCAGCGGTGGACTTTTCACCAAACAATTGTTTATAAGCAACGCCCCTTCTTTCTTATGCTCTTTAGTTTAGTCGATCAACAGCCTTTGGCGAGTGCACATGTTAGCTTGATGTTTATACATTTTTTTTTCAGTTACAGTGTTTAATATAAATGGATATGCATTTAAAAAACATTTCTATGATAAATAAGGAAGGAAAATAATATATACGATTTGTCCAAAAAAATTTACAATTTCAAAACTAAATTATACCTATTTGTTGTTATCACAAATAAAGTTAGGTGACTTCAAAGAATTTCCTAAAACTTCCCTAATTTTGAACAAGCACGAAAAGGTTAAAACCCTGGAATATGTTAATGTTGTTGAAAACCTTTTTTACAATTTCGAAGATAGATTTGAGGATATAGATAACATTAAACCACTTCTGAAACTTTTTGAAAACCCTTTTAATGTTGATGTTACTAAATATGAATTCAAAATACAATCAGAACTTGTAATATTACGAAGCGAGTTAAAAGCTTTTCCGGAAATAGACAGGTTATTATTTTGGAAAACTTTGGACGCCTTGGCCTATCCTGAACTCAAAAAAATTCTTTCTTTACTTGTGTGAACAAATATTTTCGTACTTAAAATTCATTTGTAGTAAACAACGTAATAAAATTAGTTCCACGACTTTGAAACATATACTGCTCTTACTAAACTGTCATGACAGCATTAACGTAGACGATTTCATTTAATTTAGTTTCTTATGCGAAAATCTTTGTGTTTATTTTGCTTGTCACTGTACCTTTAAATTATCTCACTAACACAAGTGTAAAACAATTTTGTCCACCGCTGCTATACATTTATATAAGCCTACAGTTTAAGTAAATTCATTCTTTTTAACAACAAAACATACTACTTGAAAGAATTTAAGTGAGAAACAAATATAAAAACTAACGGTTGATAACCAAATGTTATTACAGTGGCTTGTTTATACAATATTAGCATCAAATTACAGTGGTAACATAGTAAGAAAAGTGTAATGAAATTTAATTCAAAGAATAAAGCAAAATTAATTAAATAAAAAATTAATAAATTTAATAATATTTATACGTTGACCTAACACGCAATAAATCTTAAGACTCATTATTTGTTTTTGAAATACCTATTTATGTATTTATTGAACTTGAATAAACCATAATATAAAAATTTACAATATTGGTTTTTTTAAAAAACAATAATGGTTTTTTTAATTTTAAATTTATACGTATGAATGAATATTGCTTCGCAGCATACAATAAATACTTATGGAACAAGCATCAATATTTGTTTATATCTGCTTAATGGCGCAACAAAACCAGGTGGATGCATTACCTTTTACGTGTATTTTGTTTTTGTAAAAGCTAGTTCCAGCTGTCAAAAACGTGTGTATGTGTGTGTATGTATTCTAATATATTTTTAGTGGCTTTCTTATTTTTCACAAATACATGCACACATTACTAGACGTTTTTGACAGCTCGAATTAGTTTTTACAAAAACAAAATACACGCTGAAGCTAAAACATATGATGAACACATGATCTGATGCAGTCACCTGTTTGATGCGCCTTGATCTGCTTGTTAAAAACATAGTAGAACAGATATGTTACTCTCATTCTCTCTTTACTCATTCGCATCCATCAAATAAGAAATAGTAACAATCTCAACTTATATCAAAAACACAAACGTACTCACCAATACGCACTTATAAGAGTAGACACACAAAAACTGATATAAACAGATATATCTCTGCACGTCTTTAATATATACCGGCTTGTGTCTTTTTGATTTAACAGTGGTTCATCCCGTTTTTTTTGTTTTGTTTGTTTATTCGTTTTAAATATGTATGTAGAATTTTCAAAAGAACAAAAATACATATTATAAAAGTCGCAAAAACATTTTATAAAATAAAAAAACAAATTATGATATAGAATTAAATTTTCAAATTTAACTAAAATAAAATTGGATGAGTTGCCTTTTTCCTGTCTGCGGCAGTACGAAACATTTTTACGAGAATTCTGCTTTAAGATTTTTCAAATTTCCGGAGAAAAAGGGCTTAGTGGTTGTAATGTCCCTGAGTGCTTAGTGCTTGTAATGTAGCTGAGTCCGACTTGCCAAAGCTACTTTTAGTGTGTTTGTTGCGCTTTGGAAAAGATGACATTGTAATGTACAAGAAAAATGTGCGATTGAAGAAAGATGCTTTTGCATAGAATTTCCAATTTAATTTTCAGTTAAAACTACCACTTTTAGCACAAAAAAAAAACAAATAAGTACAAATAATTAGCATGTTGAAGATGATTATGCAGAAATTGTGGAAAAGTATTTATGGTGGATAACCACATAACAAAACAATGTAAGTATATTTAACAATTTAGAATACACGCTGGTCTACCTGGTGTGTCAAGAAAAATTGTGCGGAAAATGTTTGCAAGCATAGGCAGTCAAAAAGAGTAAGTTTGGTTGTGCTTTTACCATAAGTAAGATTTAAGTAGTTAATAATTTGGTAACTAAATGAAATAACATTTCTTTGGAAGACATTCTAGCAGAATGGAAATAAAAACTATTAAAGAAAAAATAGCTTCTGTGGAGCTAAATTCGTTTTTGAAACATGAAACTAACTTAATTGTTAGTCAACAAAAAAGGTATAACCTGGACGAAATTTCTCAAGCCGTTTGTATATACTCAGCAGGACCTCGTTGCTATAAGTTGTTACGAAAAAAAGAATTTTTGCCTCTACCACCTCCATCAACCATCCGAAGATGGGCTTCTTTATTATTTGTAGTGGCTGGAATACAGGCTTATTTATAAAGTCAAATGAGATCGTTGCAAATGCCACTTGAAGAAAAATTGTGTGTTATCCTTTTGGACAAAATGAAATGTAGAAAGGATTGCGCGTACGACCGCAAAACTGATTCGTAGTGGAGCCACGAAGAATAGTCCAAGTTGAAATGATACGCGGTTTGAGAGGTTTTTGGAAGCAGCCTGTTTTTTTTACAATTGAGGCTGCTGTAGTCAAAGTTGACCAGGGTTCAACCCCTGCGGCAACCAAAAAATAAAAATGTTTTTTTCTGTTTAATGGTGAAAATACATATTCAGCATTAACATTAAAACATGGAGCCTCCTTCGTCGGTACTTCTTCATAGCATATTCGCCGACGAAGTAAAAAAAATAATAAAATTGCTATACCTATCTTTCTTTTTTCACCACCTGTCTTATCTATACCTTTCCTAAAAGAATGTAGCACGGTTACGAAAAGAACTGCATTGGCATTATTGCCTGAAGCGCTTTTATAAAAAAAATTCAATTTTAAAACAGTTCGTGAAATACTGTTGCAAATTAGTGCAGAGCTTTTGAAAATTGGCATCATTGTGGTTGCAGCCGTGAGTGACTTAGGCCCTGAAAGTATGCAGCTGTGGAAGCCAATACACATATCACCACAAAACCAATTTTTTAATCATTCTTCCGATGATAAGAAAAACAGTTTACGTTACGTACCTCTTGTACCATTTTGTAGACAAAACGTTTGTTTTTAAATAAACTGTTGACAAAGTATATGGTAGAAGATCACTATGCAATTTGATTTAGGTATATCAACATTAACTTTTGAAATGTTGAACCTAAAAGGAGCTGGTGTGTTCATACTTTTGATATATTTAAGTAGAAAAGTTTTAACAGCAAGACAAAAAGTGAAATAGGCCACAAAGTTATTTTCAGACACAACAGGAGTTTGATAACTTGATCTAGTTTTCATATACAGACAAAAGTTAAGCCACGAAATACATATATGAAATAATTAATAAAATTGGTAAAGAAGAACATAAGGAGGCAAATTTTTTATTTTGTTTTTAGTCTTCAAAACTTTTCGGGATATATTATTTCAAAAATGGGTTTGTAGGAATTTGGTTTTCGAACCTTTGAGGAAAAAGATCAAAATTATACAATTATAAACGTTTTACCTGTTTTTTTTTTTGCCTTTATAAGTTAAGCAAGGAGTTTATGGAAGAAATAGAAAAACTAATTTACCTTTTCTTAAAACTAACGAAAGTGATTTGTATACTGTTAACCATTATATGCAAAATTTGTTGTACAATTCAAATTCAATGTTAGATATTAATATTAAAAAAGACAATTTTTGGGAAAAACATTATTTCGTATTCACTTTTTAAACAAAAAATTAAAAAAATTTAAAATTTTTTATGCAAATAAAAAAATAAAAAAACTGTTTATTGGTAAGTCTTATTATAAAAATCTTCTATTGTCAGTTTTAATTAATAAAAAACACTTCTTGGTAATGCTGAAATGCTAAAGATTAAAAAAAGTTATATAAACAATATGGTATCATTATAAAACGCTATTAAGCACAGTTTGGTTAATGTACTTAAAATTATTAAATAACTACGTGAAAATAAAAATCAACTTCTTCGCAATCCCTAACTAAGGTGGTTAGTTCGGAAAAACTCTTACTCGACAATTGTATTTTTAGTTAATAGTTATATAATAAGCGCATTTTTATTATAAAGACGTCGATATAAAATTGTCGTTAAGAATGAAAAATATATTTTCGCCTAACTTTATATTGTGGTAAAATACATTTGAATTTTATTTATATTTATGTAAGTTTATTGTAAAAATTATACATATTTTTTTTAAATATTTTCAAAATATTTTTTATTTTTAATAAATTATGATTTGAACTGTGGATATTAAAAATGAATTGAAATTATTTTGGCTTAAGTCCATTTGTTTTAATTTCTAAAAACCTTTTCTCTCAAACTCCAAATATTTTTGAAGTGGAATTACCTCCCTTTTTTCTCGAAATATTGAAAACAAAATACAGAAATTTATTTTAATTAAATTTAAAAAAGTGTTTTATTTAAAATTAAGGATTAAACATTTACTAAATATTAATTTTAATAGCTACAAATCATAAATTAAACATCTTGCCAAAATTTCTTAACAAAGTAGATCCATACAAACATAATTAAAAAAAGTACATTTGCTATTAGAAAAAGGAAATTAATGCAGTTTTAATCGTTTTATTAATTTCAAAATACTTCTAACTTTGCTGTTTGTTCTGTTTTCTTGCTTAAGTAACTCTTCAATATTAATCTCTGTTTATATAGTCTAAACAATATTTATATACTCTTAAAATATTTTATTAATTCCGGCTTAAGATCTTTATCACTTTTTTAAAATTTAGACTCTTTAATTTATTATATGTCATTTGTTCAAACAGTTTACCAAATGTCGAACTAAACACTATAATATCAGCGTAGACGCCTGTTTGTAAAACATCTCTCTTTTACACGTTGTAAACACCTTAAGTTGTAAAGGCATCTAAGTCATAAAAATAAATAGTAATCAAAGCTGTAAACGAATAATTCATATTTGGATTTTAACTCACCGTGAATTAAACTATTTGAATGCATTCATCTGTTCAAAAAAATGAATTGAATTAAAACTTGAATGCATTTACAATAAATTAGAGTTCTATAATGCCATTCACTTGACTGCAAGATTTAAATGAATTTGAATGAATTTATTATGAAGAAAATTTGTGTGAATGCTTTTCTACACCAGCAAAAAAATGAATTAGAATCTGAATGGATTTCTTATGAAGATAAACGTCGTGAATGCATTCACTCGTCATCCAATTAAAAGAATTAGAATTTGAATGCAATTATTAGGAGGAAAAAATATTGAAGGCATTCATTTTATTAACAATAATTCTATTCTAGTTGAAAATTATACAGTGTGTATTACTACATCGGCCATGATAAACGCTGTAAAAAAGTAAAAGGGTGTTAAAAAATTGACGTGATTTTAACGATTATGGTGTTATCCTTTAAGCTATAACACTACGTCTTGACGAGCCATTGATTTGTTCGCACATGAACGTGGGCTAACGAGGGAACAAAAATGTGTTCATATTTTCCTATGTGGAGAAAACGTGGTGAAGTACTTAATATATTTTTATTTATTTAATATTGTTTTTTTGTTAAATAATATACAATTACATATGAATAGAAAAATTTATAGTCTTTTGGTTTAAATATTGCCGTAATTTAATCTTTTTTAGAAATTTTAAAATGAAAATGACGTTTGTTGGCAGATATCGTTCTTCGAACAGATGTTCTGACAACGCTGTTTGAACAAGAACATGGCATCGACATCGATGGTCTACACAAGCCATTTTAATGTGCGCACATGAAGTTGTTCAATGGTTAAACAAATCAATGTCTCGTCAAGACGGCATGTAAAAGATAAAAACTTGAAACTAACGCAGTGTATCTTACTACCAGGGTAGGTATTTGTTCACCATGAATAGTACATTTTTTTGTTTTGCTTTTTCTCTTTACATTGTCCATGAAAGAAATTTTGTTTTGCTTCTTAATTTTTTACTGCACATGAATGAGTGTGTATGATATTTTTCATCTTCATGAATGTTTGTTTTTTCTTACTGGGGAAAATTCATTGTTCTGAAAGAAATTCATATTTTGCTTCTTTCTTCTTCATTTTCATGAAGTGTGAAGCCAACATGAAAGAAAAAAGTTTCATTCAATTATGTGCGCAGAAGATAAGGCAATAAGAATATGTGCGTTTTATACAAAAATGTTATAAAATTAATGGACTTACCTAAATGTGCGTTATGTATGTAAATATGATTGTCATGGAAATGTGCATTGATCTCTTAAGGCCGTGTCAGATAGAACTTTTTCGCTTTGCGTGACATTTCAAACTTTGAAAAAAAAGTGTAAAACGCAAGAGGTATGTCACAATAAAAACTTTGAAGCGCTTGATTATTGTTTGTTTACATTAAAAGTGCATAGTAGTTTTTATATTTTCATTAAAATAATATTAAAAAATGTTATTGGAGGACATATTGGAATTGGTTCTAATCCTAATCTTAATGAATGAAGCATTTTTATATAACTACATGTATACATAAGAATATTAAAATAAACTATTTCCTATAGTTAAAATAATTTGTTACAAATTAATACTAGAAGCCTTTTTCAAAAATAATAAAGGAATAATATTCAATAAAAAAATTACATTTTAAAATACTTACCTCTTTTACTTTAGATTTTGCAAAAAATAATATACAAATGTATAGCAGCTAATTGTCAAAGCGCGCCAAAAGATGAGTGTTGACCAACTTTGCGCTTTGCTTTGCGTTAAAAGTGCTTTATGTGACATGTTTCATATAAGTTCATACATTTTATCTTAAATGTCAAAGCGAATTTGCAACGCAACGCAAAGCAAAAGTTTTATCTGACACGGCCTTTATTTGTTTAACTTCAAGGACGTGAAGCAGGTAAACTATATTTGCATATGCTACGAAAAAACGATATTTTAATATCACAAAACAGAAAAAGAATTTCAGAAGGGACATTATTACCTACATATTATGTTTAAAGATAAAAATACTAATAAATAATGTTAAATTATTTAGCTTTTTATATGCAAAAACATGAAATATAGCATAGTTATAAACATTTCCACAAAAAAACCTAAAATTAACCAAGAGGATATTTTCTCCAATAAAGTTTTTCATTTTCGAGTTTTGGTGTACATTTTCCTGATAATAGATATGGCATTTACCCCGGATGTCATTAGGAGTTTGAAAAAATCTTTACGTCACCATTTTGTCGATTTTCTTTTGTGATCGTTAGTTTTAATTTTTGTCAGCTATGTCAATTCCTTCCATGCTTTATTTATAAAAAGCTAAGGCTTTAGGATAGTTAATTTTAGCTCTAGCACCATCTTTCTGTATTCTTAAGACTATGGAGGTTGTAGGCTTGTGACAGTTACCCATAACAATTACTTAAGGTGAATCCTGCCATTTTGCTACCATCACACCACCTTCACTAGTGCGAAATACACATTATCCTCTTTTTAATCGTTCACTTAAGGGTGGCAAATTCTTCCAATTTTTAATACATGTTCCAACGCAACCAAATGGTAAGGTTTTCACCAGATTGTATGATGTGAGGAACCGATTGAAGAATAAGACCGTGTTTGGATTGCGAATAGTTTTGCTCAGTTTAGTAACGGGTCTCTCTCCTAAAGTTCTAACTGGATCAGGATAGTCATCTTCATCGCAGTTGATATTGAAGTCATAAGTGAATCCTGTTTTAGAATCGCACCTTTGCCAAATTTTTATACCTCTTTTAATCGGCTTCAACGGAAAATACGGCTTTAGGGAGGACGTGCCTTCGAATTTCATCAATGCTCTGACGCAAACTATCGCTACGAGATTTCATAAAAGTATATTTTAAACAATTGGCAATTTCTTTCATATAATAAAGCTTAGAAGCTGCCTCTGGTAAAATACAGTCTTGACATTAAAATTTGATAACGATTTCGCATCATAGCTTTCTTTACAAATTCATTTCCTAGTAGTTTTGGAACCAATAATCAGAGATTTCAAAAAGTCTATTATAGCGCATTATGAGTGAATCTTTGATGCATCTTCTCACTTAACATACCTTAAACAGCTAATTTTACACAGCCAACACCAAAACCTACCAATGGAACTTTTTCTTATTGAAATTAAGCGGTTATTGTATTTTTGGTGATTTTTTAAATTTCTCTTGGGATGCATGATCCCAATAGTAGTAAAAGAAACGAAATGCCTTAACACGGAACAAAAAGTATACAAGCACCTGTATTGTCTTACAGATAAAAAATCATAACTACAATGACATAAGTGCGACAATCAAGAATTTCTAGCTTAAGAATAATCAAGAAACCTTTAAATTTGGTATGTAAAAGCCGCCATACCGATTCATTTATTCTTATTATGAACGTTGTCAAGTTAAGGTCAGGTTTGAATATTTGATGCAGCAGTTTTTATTCTTTATTTCAGTGGGTAATAAATAAATCATTGTCTGGATACTGTGTGTAAGTTAATTAAATCCTTAAACAGTGTATAAATATTTTTCAACGAAAGAACTCAATAAACTAAGCGTTAACTAAGCGAATAAACGTAAAAACTAGTGTTGTAAATTATAAAAGTTGGGCAGCTAAAAAAGGAGCTACGTCTGTTCTGTCAATGGTGGGCAAAAAATGTTAATAGATGAATTCAAGCAGTGTTGCGGTGTTTTTGTTATTAAGAAAGAAAAACTAACTTTAACTTAAGCTTACTTTATTTTAACAAAAACTTATCAACTATTTATACTAAATTATTAATAAATAAAACGCTGACTTAACGAAGTCGGTATTAATCAGTTCAATAAACTTATGACCTATTTAGTTTGACCAAAAGCAATTATGCTGACTCAAATGTAACAATTTCTTCACTCATTGTGTGGCCTTTTGACTTTTTTCGTTTCAAAAATCACAAGTTTTATATGATAAAATTTTAAAATTTTAAGAAGTCTTTGAGAGAAAACTCCAGCTTCGCCATACATAAAGTCTGCGGTGATAGGTTAGCCGCTTGTGACTGCTTTTGTTACAAACATAGGAACTTTTAAAGTAAAGATTTTTTAAAAAATGTATAAAGTAAAGAGGTTATCTTTCCTTCCGTTTTAAAATAAGTTACCTGTTTGGCTATATGTCCACAGTTGTTTTTTAATTACAAAAATTTAAATTTTTTAATGTTAAGACGATATTTTTAATGGTTAAAAATCACTTGCATTTAAAAGTTTTCAAATAAGAACTCCTGGCATGCAATAGGCGCTGTGCAAAAATTATATTCCTTGATGTAATGATATTTTTTAATTTTAAAAGCATTCGAAATACAATTTCTTGTGCTTTAAATTATATTCTCACAAGTAAGTTTAGAAAAAATAACACTTTAATGTAACATGTTAAACTAATAATAGTTTTTATTTACGTGACAGATACACATGAAACTATCATGAAATAATGATGTTAGAAGGATTCAAGCACAATCATAGTAAATTAATATAAAAAAGATTCCAAATAATATAATATTTATATATAGACGTTTTTCTGTACACTTCCAAGTTGCCGAAATATGTTATTATTTTTAAGATTTTGCAATCAATCATTGTAAGAACTATTTATAATGAATCAAAAAAGTTTTTCCATTGTTTATTTCAAAAACAAAAGTGTTTAATTTTATATAGTTTACTATAGATTTGATTATTTTTGAAAGCTCCTTTGCATATTAAAAAAGTATTGGACGACAAAAATGAACTGATGATAGTTGGTGTGCATTTTTCGAATGTTCCGAGATTTCACTTCTAAGTCGTAAGGCCCTTAGCATAATCGTATCTGTAATAGACGTGTCATTTGTCGCCATTGCTTGTTTGTAAGAGCTTGACCTTATAATCGATCACATTTCCGTATATGGAAGTAATACTGCTGCCTCTTCAGGCTAACTTTGAATAGGGTGTTTGGCATTAAGTCCATTCAGTCTTGCAGTCCAACCTCTGCTAATACTTCAGTATCCTTTGCAGTAGATGGCACTGCTATTTTTTTTATCAGATGTTCATTTTTTTCGAATCCGGGAAGAACATTCACATTGTGATTCTTTAAGGAGCTTCGTAAAATATAATTATTTTCCCTTTTTAATCCCAAGTCATTAAGCAGTCGATCTGAGTTCGTAAGTGTTACAGCTTTTTTAATGTCAGACCTAGACTTATTTTTATCTTTTCAGAAAGATGCGATTTATATATATCTTTTGTGATATATGTATATAAATCGATTTAATAAATCCAGATTTTTAATAAAAAATGCACTTTCAAAACAATACTAAAAAAATTATCAAACGGTAATGTTTCTGGCACTTTAATTTAATTTTTTTTAAAGATCACAGTTTTTATTATCTTTATAAAAAAGTTGTTGAATTAGGATCATTCATTTCACAAAGTATTGCCATCAAATTTTGTATTTTTGCCATGGGTATTAGAAAAAAGCAACACAGTGCGACGATGTGAAGCAATTTCTCCTGCTTGTGTTATATGCTAAAAAACGTACTCAAGTTTTTATCTTGCTGTAAAATGAATTGTTTGATTGTTAAGCCTGCATTAAATTGTTCGTTGTGCTGCTGTACCAAGGCTGTTGGTTTTTCTATCAGATTACCGTTGATGCGTTCAACTTGACTGTTGATTGTCGAATGTACAATAGCAATAATACATATTCATTAAAATTTTTTTAAAAGTTAAGCGTTTCTAAATATTTGTGAGACAATTTCTCATGACAAAATACTTCTTATCTATTATCAGCATGGGGTCATTAAAGGAAAATCTACATATATTTGAACCTTTAATATATTTCTCATAAGTATCACTCGACTTAGCTAAGGAATTATACATAAAAACTTTCTAACTAATAGGAAAATCGTAGTAAGGTGAAACAAAAACTTTTAGAATGCTTTGAATTGGTATCATCTCTACAATCTCTGTCCTCAAGAAGATTTGAATGCTGCGCCGCATTCCTTAGAAATGTCCTTAATTAACGGATTTACCTTAATGGTTTTGCACTCAATAGCACTCTTATCCGCAACACTCTTCTCTTTAGGCGCAATTAAAACAACCTTTTTAAAAACCTTATTGTTGAAGCAAATTGTATGTCTATAGAACAATCACACAATTCTCAAAATTTTTCAAAGTTTTATCCACCCATATTTTAACATTCAACTCAGTTTTAGTGCATTTTCCCAAATTTTATAAGATCCTTAACATCGCATTGTAATGATTCATCAATACGGCGGACTACTTTGGGAACGGTGCTATCTGTTGAATTCGGTTGTGCTCGTCGTTGGGGGGTGTATGCTGTTCCCAAATAATATAAAACATGATAGTGTAGCTGAATCAGTTGCAGACGACTTTACTTTAGGTAGCTGTAAAAGAAAGTGAAAGGAAAAGAAATAGCTAATGAGAGAAGTGTAGCTCTCGATGGAATGCGCAACAATCTTGCTTTGGCCTCCCACCATGCTGACAGAAATAAGTAATCTGTTGTCAGCCCATTAAAGTAACTCAATAATATCAAAAGAAAACCAACCCCATCATCTTAACTTCACCCTTCGCGATGTTGATCAAATTCAAATATGAATGTTCAAAAATATTATAACATTTATAAATTATTAATAAGAATTTACAGTCTGTTTACAGAACACAATTTGCTGTTTAGACGCACAAAAACGTTACCGTTTTTCATTTTTAGGTTTTCGAAACACGAGTGTCATATTTTTTATAAAAACGTAACAAATGAAAATTTTTTCTGGTTTATGTATCCCGCATTGTAAAGTCAAAAACGTCAAAGCTGTGCGAAGAAAAAATACTATTCGTTTAAAAAATTTAACTTATATTTATTTATTATGAGTTCCCAAATTTAAAAAAAAAAATTAAAAAAAAAATAAATAAATTCCAATCGGTGAATAAGAAGTTGACTTTGTAGGACATCATAACACTTTCATGAATGAACACTATTGTTTAAATTTGTTATTTGTACCAATTTTTATTTAACAGACACAATTTTATACTCTGCTCGTATAACAATTATCAAGGCGAATTAATTTTATCAAGTGGTATCAAGGCAAATAAATAGACGGTGGGAGCGATGGCAAATTCATTGATTTTCGCCAGTAGGGTAACTGTCCTTTCTTTAATATTCTTTAAAATATATTACAACAAGAGTTTTAAATAAATTTAAAAAACGAATCTTACTAAAAGCATAAGTTAAAAGAGTAAGAAAAAATTGCAGTTATTAAATGTGTTTTGAAGTTTATCTATACAGCTTTTCTTCTTATTGCTGTAGCGGCGCTCCCACCTAATATGAATTCGTCTTGACAATTTTGTTTTGTTTATTAAACTTAGCTTTTACCTTTAAGGCGCCAAAGCAGGGTTGCCACTAAATATGGCAAAAAATGTATATAAACAAAAGTAAATAAAAATATTAATTAATACATTGGCAACACTTCGATTTGACACAACATAAATTATACGAAATACAACGTAAGTTAAACGAAAAAACCGTAACGTATTACTAATTATTACGTATTCGTCCATATATCATCCGGTTTCGTTTCGCTCTTGACGTGTTCTATAAACAGGCTGTTAAAATTAGTTTAAAATTTAAAATTGAATTAAATAACAAATCATTTATAATATTACGAGAATTGCTTAAAAAAAATTTGGTCACCATTTAGTATTCTAATTACAAAAAAGATATAGTATAATGAAAATAAATTAAACCAAAAGTTCAAGATCCTTTTAAATGTTTGCAGGGTGTCAATTGTCTATACCGTTGACAACTACATACAATTATCAGCCCAATTATAAACGAAAATTCCGTGCGAGTTTTTTCACTTTTCCCTTTTCTCCTATTATTAATAAAAATTCCCTCGGTTTTTTATATCATCCTATTCTTATCAACCTTGAAATGGGATAAAAAGTTGTTAGAGAAAAAAGTAGTAATTATTATTACATTTAAATTTGGTTTTTTCCAAAAAAAACTCACTTTCAAAATAGAAGAGAATTTACATAAAAATGTAAGTATATTAATAATAAAAATTAATTAGAAAAATTAAAATTACTTCGTTATCTTTGTAGGTCAAAAACAACAAATAAAATGCAAATGCATCATTTGTTAATGCTTGTGGAAGCCAATCCTGATATTGCCTGCAGTTTTTTTTTTTAAAGGCAAAAAAGGATGCCCTTACACGATTTTGGCGGAACGCCGAAACTGAGCTTAACTCTCTTGGGCCTTTACAAAATGTATTACTGAGAGAAAAAAGGTATTATACTAATTTTCTTACAACAAAAAATAAATATCTTATTTCCTTCACACAATTATAGGTGTGGGCAGACCAGAAGAAGTATGTCCGGCAAAAGGCTGCCCAAAACTTAAAAGATAAAAAGAGCACTGGAGGTGGGCCAAACAAAGAGCAAAAATTATCACCTTTTAAAGAGGCTTTTTACAACCTCATTGGCATGAAGGCTTCTGTCGAGGGTGTGCCACCGAAATCCTTTGGTCTGAGTCCGCCAAATCGGAAGGAAAACATAGCAGATGCTCCGCAAAACACATTTTTTTTGGATTATTTAGTAGTTACAGTGGAGGAAAAAGAATGCGACACCAAAAATATAGACTATATGAGTCCAGCAAAAAATTTAAAAAAAAATACAATTTGCCAAAATGAATTAAATAAAACAACACATGATGCACTGCAAGCCGAGCTTGTAGTACAAAAGGAACTCCTGCAAACCATAAAATTAGTGGCTGGGAACCAAAAAGAGCAAGAACAATGTACAAGAAGAATTTAACGATCGTTAGATAAATTAAATGACCTGCAACAGAAACATTTCAAGGAAATGGAAAGGATAAAAAGTGAAGAACTACAAGAAGTACGGCGCCACAATGCATTAATAGAAAAGTTAAGGGTAAGAGAAGTGGAATATAAGCTTGAAAAGCCAGACTACAACAAGAGAGTTAGTTCTAGACGAAATTTAGAAAAATTGTGGTGCCAGTTATTTTATTTATTGCTTGCTTTTAAAATTGAAGAAATGAATTGTTATCTTTTTTTGTTTTGTACATGGAATATAATTTTTTTTTTGTTTATTTTTTAACGTTTAAATAAAGTACAAAAGATCTAGTATCGTGTTAAAAATTATTTAAAGATTGTGTGAAATAGCGGTTCTAACAGCTTGAGCAGCAGACAGGTATTAATTCGACGAAGTTGGTGGTGTTATGTCCTCTTCTGGCATAATAAACTCTACGTATTCGCTGGGTGTATTCTTCACTTTGTAGTGTATACACACATTGTGTAGGGCGCAACACACATTTATAATTCTGGATGCCTTTCCTGGAGTATAATATAACTCCCTTGCCCCTAGAAGGCATCGCCATCGGTTCTTCAAAACCCCATTTGTACGTTCAATTATGTTCCGACACTTTGAGTGGATCTCATTGAATTTCATCTCCGACGATCCATCTTCAGGAACTCTATATGGGGTTAAGAGCCATGGCTCTAAGAGGTATCCAGCATCTCCTATTCATTTAAAATTGGCTGTTAGCATTGATTTTAAAGTTTTTTTTTTATAAATATATGTACATACCTAGTAGCCAATTGTTAGTTTCTCCTTGTAAATTCTTCTGTTCAAAATGTGTTTTTAAGTCACTACTGTTCCATATAAGCTCATGGTCGCATAACTTAAAATTTTTCATTGAATTTTTCACTTAAATACATACAGTGGCTCAAACGTATAATTGGACACAAAGTATGAGATTACTTAAATGCCGATTTCTTCACTTTAGTGAAATTAATTCCAAAAAACATTGATGCGGAGTTGTAGATTATTTAATAACCTTTAAAACAATGTGTTATTCTTAGCATATATTATTGAAAATTATTTTTAAAATAAAGAAACAAAACAAAAGTAACAAATTTCATGTCAAACACATAATTGGACAGTCGAATTTAAAATACGGTTTTAGTACTTGGAAGCAAAACCTTTTGCTTTTATCACTGCTTCCAAACGTCGAGGCATCGACTGCACTAGATTTGCGCAAAATTCCGAAGTTATATTGTTCCACTCACGTTTTATTCCCTGCTTCAACTGTTCCACTGTGTTGAAAGTGGATTTATAGAGCTTACGAGCAAGTTCTTCCCAAATATGCTCAATAATGTCGTTTTTCTTTAATACGTTTCGAATGGTTTCGGCACAAACATCTTTTTTCAAATCCGTTTTTACCATGTTTTTCAATTCATTTGCCGTTATGAATGGTTTTTTTTTTACTTCCCTCAAAATCTGCCGCTCATCATAATTATTTAATTTCTTTCCTTGGCCAATACGACTTTTATTTTCCACTTGAAATTTTTTTCATATCTTTGAATAATAGCGTGAACTGTGGACGGGCATCGATCGACAATTTCACCGATTTTATGCACTGATTTGCCCTCACCATGTAATCTTATAATCAAATGCCGTGTTTCCAAAGTTGTTTGCTTTTTTCTTTGCTCCATTACAATTTTGATCTGCACTTTTGACACTACACTTGCATAATGATTCATCATTTGTATTAAAACAAACATAAACTCACTAAGCAGAAAAATAACGGTACAAAGAACCGTTTTCAATAAGTGTCCAATTATGTGTTTGACTTAAAATTTGTTAGTTTTATTTTGTTTCTTTATTTTAAAAATGGTTTTCAATAAAATATGCTAAGAATTACACATTGTTTTAAAGGTTATTAAATGATCTACAACTCAGCATCAATGCTTTTGGAATTAATTTCGCTGAAGTGAAAAAATTGACATTTAAATATTCTCATACCTTGTGTCCAATTATACGTTTGAGCCACGGTACATATGTATTAAATTTAGGTGCTTATTCTCCGAAGGAGCTATAATTTGCACATAGTTCCATCAATACACCCAACAACGCCAGGAATGTTGTGCTTCCTATAGAACACCAAGGCAATTTGTCTTTTTGCTTCCACAGATTTGGATACTTTGATCCATTCCGGGCAGAGATGCGTTTCAAAGATATCTAGCACTTCTTTCAGCACCTTGCTGAAAATTGATTGTGCTAGCGATACGCCAAAATCTTTTCCAACACCGGTTTGGTAGCCTCCTTCAGCAAAGAAACGCAGACACGCCATTAATTTGCTAATAGGAGAAACTGAAAACTGTTTTTTGATCGGTTGGGAATGAGTTGATAGGATTCCAAGTAAATATAGAAAAGCCGGCTTGTTAACTCTGTAGTACTTTTGAAACCTGTTAAAATTAACCATAAAGTTCAATGCAGTACCATTCAATTGATTTTATGTACTAACAATGATTCAGGCAACTGAAGTGGGTTGGATTCATCACGCAACTGCCTTCTATAAACTCTTTGAATTTTTTTTCTTCCTCTTTTGCTAAAATACTCTCCGCAAGCACACGGATACCAACACTATGCATTTTTAATAAATTTTGTCTTTAAACAATATCTTTAAACTTTTGTGAGGAAAACAAATTTTAAAAGTTAAAAACACAATACAACTGACTGTAAATTTTTAATGCTGCCACTTTTTCGCTTTTTTATTTCGTGATTAGAGAAATTTTTTCTAGAGAATTATAGTTTCCTTGGGGAAAAATTCCGTGAGAATATATGTGATTGGGCTGTATATGTTTAGATAAATACTTTAGCTTATTATTAAAAGACAGAAATTGATGAAAAAAAAAAGAAAAAAATTTACATACTCATATGTCGTTACATATAGAATTTTTTAAATCAATTGCAGGATTATTATAATATGGTTAATAAAATTTATTTATTTATTTATTTATTTATTTCAATCATATAATACAAAGCCTTAAGGCCAAATAACGTATTATTAAGTAATCTATTAATAACAATTATTAATAAAAATATCTGTATGACTAAACATAAGTAAAATCAAATATAAATTTCCTAAGAAAGTGATTATTACAAGCAAATAAATATTATTCTACAACAGCCATATACCATCAAAAAAGTAGATAGAAAAAACAGTTCAATTTAAATTTAAAAAAAATCCCAATTCTCCAGCTATACAAAGATAAAAAGTAAAAGCGATAAGTAATGTCAAAAACAAAAACAAGGTCCGGAATGATGGTAAGTTAACACAAATATGGAGTGAGGGGATAAAGATTAAACTAGAGTAAATGTCAAATAGACATCGATCGCAATTTTAGACGGAAAACATTATTACTATGTGAAAAAATACGTAGCTCAAGAGGTAGACCATTCCAACTACGTGCAACTCTGACCATAAAGGATTTTTCAAAAATAAACATCTGAGCCTAGGAATAACCAGCTGCTTGTTCCTATTCGATCTCGAGAACACAAATTCATTATACACAAGACGAGGTAAACCTCTTTTAATGACATTGTAGAAAAATATCAAGTTACGGTCTCTAACATAGTGGTCAAAAGAGCACCCAAGAAGACTCCTAACGTGGTCGGAAATATGATCACGCCTGCTAACATTGAACACGAACCTAGCAATAGAATTCACAGCACGGCAAAGAATCCCAAAGTTAGTCACTCCCGCACCAGAAATAACCTCCAGGCCATACAACACATGAGGCATCATTAAAGAAAAAGCAAGTCTCCTCAAATTTAAATTAGAAAAAAAAAATCAACGTACATTAATCACGTCCATCAATGTCGCAGTCGCCGGATGTCAGCAGTTCGTGTTACTTTAGGTTTAATTTGTTAATTTGTCTTAACCATAATTATATATATATATATATATATATATATATATATATATATATATATATATATATATATATATATATATATATATAGATATATATGTATGTATGTATGTGTGGAAATTAGTGTATACATATATTAATTTATTTTATTACCAGAGAACTGCAGTGACCATATTTTTTATGTTTTTGTTTTTATCCAAATTTTAAAGTTTAATACTTAAAGTTATAAAATTTAATACAAAATACAAAAAGGCATTAAAATTAATAAAAATATCATTAGCTAAGGAATAAAAAAAGTATTTTTTTTTACAATCACCGCCGGACTGATTTATAGCGCAAAAGTTAGATTGAGACAATGATGTTTTAATATATTCACTGTTAGTAATATTTAAAATTTAGAATTGTTAGAACGGTATAAGTTCCACCAAATCTGTTTTTTTTTTCTTTTGTGTTTGATTATGGTGCCCTTGGATTAAACAATAGCTTTCTGTGTAGGAAATTTCAACACTCTGTAGTAAAGAAAAAAATTGATTAGCGCCACTTTTTCCAAGCCAAGCAGCTGCGCTTCTTAGAAATATATGGCAATCCAAAAATCGGGAAATCCAATAGACATATCAAAAATTCCACAACTTTTTAGAAACAAAAAGATTTTCCACATTTATTTTAAATTAATTTGGAACTAATATATTGAACAATTAATTTTCAGTTTGAAGAAAATATTCTATTTTTGACAATCTAAAAATATATAAAATCTAAGCCAGATAGATAAAAAAAAAAATACAAAGAAAATCCAAGCCAAAAAAATTAAAAACTATATAAATACAAAATCTAAGCACTAAATTTAGAAAATTATGCAAATAGAATCTTAGCAACCAAAGTAAAAAAGCTTATAAAAAAAGTCTAAGCCTACTTAATTAAAAAAAATTTCAATATGAACAATTTTACAAAAACTATGACAAGATACCATTTACATAGAACGGAGCAAAAATGTGCCCAAAGTAAGAACATTGAAAAAAATTAACAAAATTTGACGGTAGCACAGCATGTAATAACAATCTGCTTCTTCAGGTAGAATTTACGTACTGGACTTTGTATTCTCAAAACTTTGTGAAATATCTTAATTAATAAACCAACAAAAATTTTTTAAAATACAAAATCAATTAAGCGATTATATATTTATTCACACTGGATGGATCAAAATCTAACATTTTTGAGAGCTACAGGACAACAAACATTTATTACACATAACGCAATTCTACTTGAATAGACTACTAGCTTTCCGGTAGATTTTATAGTGATCTGTGTGGCTTCTAAGAAATGTAAATGTTCTCCTGATAAATTTGCATTGTCACCGACCAACTCTTTGCTATTGACGCCATATTTAATTGCAGTAACTACAGGTTATAGCCCAATAAAATTCAAAAAATACTTATCCAGAAACAGCCAGATTTTGCACTAGAGCATAAACGGCAATGAAATTGCCAACAGAATTGCGAAGAATGCTCTACACGCCTGCACTTTGAGAACGGTACAACCTGATAAATTCGGCTGTGCACATCGTTGGGGTGCATGTTGTTCTCAGAAAATATAAAACATGAAAATTAAGCTAAATCAGTTGCAGACTTTACTTTATGCAAGGAACACAACTAGGACGAACGACGAATTTCGTCCAAAGCGAGTTCTTCGTATGAAGCACAATAACGGCGACAAAATTTACTTAGTGTGGTAATTGTGTTTTCTTTTTGTGAAATAATATTTAAAAAATTAAACATTACTAAAAAACACAACTAAAAGCTAATTTTATATTTAACTATTAATTTGTTAAGTGCACTAATGCTATAAGATACCAATAAATCAATGATTCAAGTAAAATAACTTTATTTACTGAATTACTTCGAAACTTAAGCTAAACATTGTCACATTGTACTGATTTGTTCGTCATTCGCCGCACAGTGACACGTTTGGCGAGAAGGCGGTCAAAAATCCGTAACTTTTGATTAGTTCGGAATTTTGATATGCGGTTTTTTCTGTTTGGTAGGTGGGATTTTAAACTTTAATTTTTAAAAAGCATAAAAGTCGACCGATAAAAAAAGTTTCGATTGGCTTCACACTCGTTACAATTATTAATTGAAGTTGAGTATAAAAGACAAGTGTTAAAACATAAAAATTTTTTTTTTTTCATATGTATATCCTATTTTTATTGTTACAAATTATAATTATTACATTTTGGCCCCCGTAATATTTTTAAGCTTAAAAGCAACAAGGGCCAAAGTTGGTTTTTTTAAACAGCCTTTTGAAATAAAAAATATAAAATTTTTAAAAAGTTGAAACTTTCTTAACAACGCAAAGTTTTAATGATGATGAAATACTATTTTAGTTAAAGTTTTATTTAATTTTTAAAAATTTCTATAACAATTTATAAAATAAATATTACTTAGTTTACATAAATACGTATACTTTCGAATCAAAGAACCAGTATACATTAAGCATTTTAATAAAAATTTCTTCTAAGTTTTATTGATTTTCATCTCTTAATAGTTGTTTAGCCTCCTCTTCTAATTCGACTTGAGTTGTTTTACATTTTTGTCGAATGTCGGACATATGTACATATACGGATCTGAGGTACACAACAATATGGTGATAAGATCTTCGTTAGGACAACATCTACACATTTTTCTTGTGCTATGTTCGCGAAAGAATCTGTAGTCTTTGTTCCTTTTTTCTTGCGCTTCTTTAGACAGGTCTCCTATTGGTAGCAAAATTATGAGTATTTTTCATTGTAAAATGCAGCTGTGATATTGGCGTAATCACCAAATTGTTTTGCACTTATCTTTCTGCTGCATGCTAAGACTTGTAGTATGATTTTGAATTGGCTAATTAACTCATAATCTACACCTGTGATAGATGCTGCAGATTTTGGATCATAAGAATTTTTCTTGCAGTATTTTCATCATTCGAATTTCCTTCTCCTTATTTAGGTTGATAGATTATAAGGCCTAGCTGAAGATATCTTTCTCGAATTTGTTCTTTTTTTTTTTTTGGTTATAATCAGGTACAGATCATCCCATGTACAAAATTGTGTTATTCAATTAAGCAAGGATTTAGTTTACATTTCCTTACCTATGTGATAATAAAAATTACATTCGAAATAATGCCATAATAAACACGTGCATTCTAGTATTTTATTTAAGACTTACTTTTTAATTATTTCATTATTGTGGATTCATAATTCTTTATGATCTTATTGCTTTATGATATATTTGCTATTACCAACTCTAATGTGTAATCAAAATTTCATTGAATATTTAGATTTTGCAAATGTTATAGGTACAATATAGTGCATTTGTACATTAAAAGATTCGCAAAAGTTTAAACGCCTTTCAAGGAGATTTGAAAAAAATTTTGCTTTAACTCTGTGTTCAAAAGTTAAAATATTTCAAAAATAACTTCGTAGAAAATTTTTTTTTTTAATTTCGTATGTATTCATAATATTTTTACAAAATATCTGATCTTTGTTCAGAAAAACTGCTCTGGTGCACACGGGCACAACCTGGCGGACATATAATGGGGTACACGTGTGTAGGGGAGGCTTTGAGCTATAACACAGCGAAATATCTTTCTGACTTGATTTAATGGGAGGGAGTTATGCTCTATTAAGCACGTGATTTTTGAAGAATTTTGACCTTTTTTAAAACAAAAAATTTTACAACTTCTAAAAAACGTAACGAATTTAGTTTGCTACCACTGCTAACTAACAAACTGCATAATTAAAAAAAATTATTTTGATTTGATATTTTTTAAAACAAAAAAGTTATAGTAATTTGAAAATAAGAATTTACTAAAAAAATTTATTTTAATAAAATATTTGGAAAGTCGATTTTGGTTCACCCTATTCAGTGTGTTATAGTTGGAACAGAATTCTTAATTTTTGCCTCTCGAGGTTTATTGGTATTTACTTCCAAATGATTAAGAAAAAACACTAAGATCGGTAACCACAAAAAAAATGATTTTTGACCGCCTTCTTAAAATATATGCCGGCGTTGGAAATAGAAATAAACCTAATGCAAAGTTCGCCGTGTATGACGAATTTCGTACGACGTCATAGTTGTCCCAGTTGTGTTCTTAGCATTAGGTAGCTGTAAAAAAGTGAAATACAAAAAAAGAGGAAAAAAATAGCTTATAATTGAAGTGTAGTTTTTTTTTATCAAGAATTTAATTTTAATTAAAAATGAATTATTTATTGTTTTAAGAGAATTGCGTGAATAAAATTTGGTCACCATTTTTTATTCAAATTATAATAAGGTTTTATATGTTTAAACAAATTCTTAAAATGTTTTAGTTTATTACTAAGAGACCGAAATTGATTTTAAAAACAAAGAAGAAAAATTTACATACTCATGCCCAAGGCCCATCGAACAGGTGACTGCATCCGATCATATGTTTATCATATGTTTTAGCTTTTGCGTGTATTTTGTTTTTGTAAAAACTAATTCGAGCTGTCAAAAACGTCTAGTAATGTGTGTATGTATTTGTGAAAAATAAGAAAGCCGCTAAAAGCATATTAGAATACATACACACATATTGCCAGACGTTTTTGACAGCTCGAATTAGTTTTTACAAAAACAAAATACACGTAAAAGGTATTGCATTCACCTGGTATTATTGCGCCATGCTCATGTCATATAGAAGTTTCAAAATTTTTATAAAAAAATCAAATTACATTCATCACGTCCATCGATCTCAACAGGGGGCGGATGACCGCAGTTCGTGACACTTTAGGTTTAATTTGTCTCAACCATTTTTTATAACATCATATAAAATACCTGTTCCTTTCATATTAGAATCCACAAAGCTAATAAATTGTTAAGTTATACAGTGACGTATAAGTGTTTTATAAGGGTTCGGAACGTATTGCTTGTTTTTTAAGCCGATAGAACTTTAAATTATAAAAAATAACACTAAAAATTAAATTTTATGAAAATTTTTTTCTTATTATTTTCAGTAAACTCTGGCAAATCATTATGAATATCAGTCAATAATTCGAGCAAATTATAGATGACTTCGTGATTTTTATGGTGCACATAATTAGATTTCGTACCACATATTTTCTAGAGGATGTAATAACACTGATACGTCGAAGGAATGTACGTACTGAAGAGAATATCGCTGCTGTAAATGAAAGTTTGAAAGAATATCTAAATTTATCGATTCGCCATCGGTCGCAAGAATTGGGGCTTTGTCCGTCTACTACTTGGAAAATTTTGCGCAAAGTTCTTGGCCTACACCCGTATAAGATCCAGCTAGTGCTGGAATTAAAGCCACGAGACCATTATATTCGTCGTTCTTTCGTCGATTGGGCTCTAGAACAGCTTTTAACTGACCCGTTGTCTTAACGCCAACGGTCGGTACTTCTTCATAGAATATTCACCGGGGAAGTAAAATTACTAACTCTCTATCTCTCTCCTTTCACCACCTGTCTTATGTCTCATCTATCCATTTCCTAAGGAATGTAGCACGGTTACCAAAATAACTAAGTAGGTAATAATGCCTGAAGTGCTACTTCTCTTTTAAAAAAAAAAAAGAATTGTGTTCAGCGATAAGGCTCATTTTTGGCTTAACGGGTTTATTAATAAGCAAAATTGCCGCATATGGAGTGGAACCAATCCAAAACACACCGTACAGACTCCATTGCATCCAGGAAAATGCACTGTTTCGTGTGGTTTATACGCTGGTGGCATCATCAGACCTTATTTCTTCAAAAATGATGACGGATCACACGTTCCGGTCAATGGAGATCGTTACCGCAACATGAATAATGATTTTTTGTTTAAACATATGGATGAAATTGATCCCGACGTAATTTAGTTTTAACAAGATGGCGTTACGTGCCATACGGCGACCGCAAACATCGAGTTGTTGAAATCAAAATTTGGCGATAATTTGATTTCGAAAAATGGACCTGTCAATTGTCCTCCAAGGTCGTGCGATTCGACACCTCTCGATTTTTTCCTGCGGAGCCACGTAAAATTACTGTAAAACGAAAAGTTGTGGTGCAGAAGCATGTTCAATTGTTGCAACATCAAATACAGTGTATAACGATTTCATTAGCGATGTATATATACCAGACAGTGATGAAGAGCAGGAGTTTGAAGGAGATGTTAATGATTTTCCTCAGACGTTAAAATCAAATTTTGGGGGACATTTCATTGCGCAACTATAGCTCAGCTTTGGATGGCAGCAATACCTCAGTTAGCTACGGTGCACTGTGGTCAATATTTTGAGATAGCGGCCAAAACTCCTTTTGGTTTTTGTTCTCTGATTTTAAAGTTATTAGACTCATATGAAAGTTGACAGTAGTAAGCCTCGGGAGCCAAAAAATTAGAACTCTCTTTCAACTTTTTCACTGAGAACAGGGTGGTCCAAAATGGGCTTTTTCAGAATTTAGTAAATTTATGATATTTTTAGTTAATTTTTAAAGTGTAAATGATCATAACTTTTTTGTTTTTCAAGATTTTTGGACGAAATGAATTTTTTGTTGTAACTTAAATTATTTCCTATTACTGGTAAAAAATTGAAGCTCTACTGTTTTCAGAACAATTTAAATATTTTTTTTTGAAAAAAGGTCAAATTTCTCGGAAATTTCCTACTTCATAGAGCACAACTCCTGTGAGTCAAGCTGAGTCAAAACACAAATTTACTATTTTGTAGTCCTAACTCTCCCCTACATTCCTATATATACATGTCCATGCATCGGGACTGCACTTTTTGAGCTACAGCAATTTTTCTGACCCAAGGTAAGATATTCGGTACAAATGCACGTCATATTTTTTGAGAAGTTATTTGTATGTGAAAGTGGCTATTATGCATATATTTTGATGAAATTTTGTACAAGAGTTCTTATTGACCCAAAAAATAATTCTGTTGAAATTAGGAGAAGTTGGCCCATATTTGGACCTAGTTCACATGGAAGGGTGTATCGAAATTTTGACAAAAATGACAATAGAACTCTCATATTATGTGGTATCTGGCAATTTATTTCGAAAAGGTAAAAAATGATTTTATTGCCATCTAATATTACATAACTTAAATACCTGAAAATTGCAAATAAATTTAAAACCAATGGTAATAAATGGTAAAACCAAGTACCTGTTATATTATTGCCAGTACCTGTTAACTCTCAAATAATGTGGTATCTAGCAATTCATTTGGAAAAGGTAAAAAATGATTTTATTGCCATCTTATATTACACAACTTAAATACCTGAAAATTGCAAATAAATTTAAAACCTATGGAAATAACTGGTAAAACCAAGTACCTGTTATATTATGTTTCAAAGAGGTAAAAAAGATCATGTTGAAACTTCGAGCAATACTATATTAATCCATGCATTAATTTTTTTTCTTCATTATTGTTTAAACAATAGCTAAAGTCAGTTATAGTGTTCTATCTGATATATATTTTGAAAGGAAAGATGAAAACGACATTATTTTACGTATAATGAAAAATCCATTCTTCAAAATATGCGACAAATAAGAAATTAAAATTCATAACTTAAAAATAAAAAACTTTTTAAATACTTTAAGAAAACGGTACAATCAATGTTCCAGAAACAAGAAATTGTTTTACTCACGCAACCAAGAATGGCTAAGAAATAAAATTATTTTTAAAAAGCCATCAGTAACTACAACGGAAACTGGAAAAGGTGGTCGACCAGCAAAGCCAATTGATAATTGTAGTGAAAGATCACGAAGACGCAAGCTTAAACATATCAATGAAGAAGTTTCTTGTAGCATCATAGAGGATTCATTTCTGCATCAAATTCAACCATCGAAAACTAAAATGAGTAATGAAATTCCCTCGTCAACAAAATTTTGTAGACCAATAAAGTTTGCTTACAAAAAAGAAAATAAAGGTGTCATAACTGAAGAAGTTGGCAAAATAACAGATGAAATTAAAGAACTTTAACCAGTGATATTTGAATTTAATGACCAATGCATAGAAGTTAACTTTAAAATGTCACATACAATAATCGATGGAAAAGTTGCACAAGCTTTAACCGAAACAAAGTCTTCGTCGAGATTTTTTTCCGACCCAGAAACTGCAACTTCTATAACTGGAGTAGATTATGATTTAATACGACAATTCCAAATCATATTAGAAGTTATAGCATGTAGCAAAAGGATAGATGCATAAAAATTTGGTCAGTATGCTAATGAGACAGCAACCCTTTATAACCAAAAATAATCTTGGAGACATATACCAACCACAGTTCGCTAAATTTTGTTCCATGGGGAACAAATAATTCAGCACAATTTGCTTCCAACTGGAGATCTCTCAGAAGAAGCGCAAGAAAAAATGAGAGAAGACTACAGATTCTTTCGCGAGCACAATACAAAAAAAATTTCCAGATATTGTACTAATGAAGATCTTATTAATATTTTGTTGTGCACATCAGACCCATATATGTCCAGTATTCGACAAAAATGGAAATCAACCTCATTAGAGTTAGATGAAGAAGCTAAACAACTACTGCAAAATAAAAATCAAAGCTATTTGGAAGAAATTTTTACTAATATTGTTTAATTAATACTAGTTTAAAGAATATAATTTGTTTCTAATTTTAGTATAAATTTGTATTAATACATTTAAATAAAATATATGTGCACTTTAAATCAATAGTAAAAGTTTACTTAAAATTTTATCGATGTTGTGTTCTGTATATAATATATCCAAATGGTATTGATATTGTTGGGAATTTCAGTGTTATTTTTCAGTTTAATCCTCACAAGAATTAGCTTTTTTCCAAAAACAACCAACCTTTGGCCACTGTGTATATTGAGACTAAATAAATATCAGTGGCCAAATGTTGGCATTTTCTGACCAAAATTAAGCTTAGGAATAATAAATAAGTATTGGTTGTAAAACACGATCGAAGAAAATAATAAATTATAAAAAAAAAAACTTTTTTAAAATGTCAAAATATTCAACTTTTACATGGAAACTCAACAAAAAATTAAAATGCATTTTTAACTCCACATTACTTAAATTCCTATCAGTCGATTTTTACGTTTGAACACGCAAATTGAAGCTTAAAGTCCCTCCTATTGAACAAAACGGATTGCGTAAAAAAAACCAATCCCGTCAAAAGTTATAGAGTTTTGACCGCTATCTCGCGAAATTGACCACTGTGCGGTGCCTTACTTGCCACCATGCTAAAAAACGATTTGAAATTGTCGATTGGCACAAAGGCCAATGAAGAGCTATCTGTAAACAGAGGCGAAAATATAATCCAGTTCTTTGACAGACTTGTAATCGCCAAAAACAAAATATCGTCGCAAGAATTAAAGATCGCTGTAACTGACAAAAATCGAAAACACGTTTTTTGCAACATTTTTATCAGAAGAAAATACTGCGTCGATTGGTGTCCACCCCATATTTTTATGATAAAAAAAATTCACTTACCCCGTCTGCATTTTGAAAAATACCAGTGCTTCTTTGTCGTAAGCCTAACAAAAACTAGTATTTTTTTACACTTGTGTCTTACGACACTTTGAGTCAGATAAATTTTTCAAACTAACTTTTTGTTTCCACTTTATTTATTCCCTTTAACTTACAGCTATTAAGTTTTACCTAAAAATAAATATGTGTCACTTAAAGCGTTTTAGAATTCTAAAATTTTGTTTCAATAAAAAAAAACATTGTATTTACAGCATTTTATAGGTCTGTGGAAGAAAAATCGTTTGCTGTAAACCGCAGGATCACCGAGAATAAGTTGTATAGTTTTTGTGATATACATTTTTTTCTACTTATATACAGGTTTTTTTGTCCCTGGTGAACATTTCATGTTTGGTCAGTTACAGCATTCTTTAATTCTTGCGGCGATATTTAGATAACGTCAAAGTTTTGTAAGGAAGCAAAACTCACTGAAAGATAAAGTGACTTACTCACATGCATCTCCTTCGATGGCAAGAAAGAGCCAACTTTGAAACGGGGATAAATGTGATGAGAAATGTTGTCGAGAACGAAAAACATATCACCGTTGTGAAAAAGCCAGATTTCAAATTCATTGGCTATGCGACGCCCATTGACAGTACTGCTTTAGGAATCCAGAGGAGCATCGTAGATTACTTGGTTAGCGAAAACTATAATATGGATCACCTAACTGCCAATAGTTGCGATGGAACTTTTACCAATACTGGCTACAAAAATGAAGTCATTGCAAGAATGGAGCGCAACGGTTCGTATGCCGTTTTCACTTCAACAAGTTATCATTAAATGTGCTGGCAACCAGAAAGGACCAGTCATCTGGCCAGGAAGTAGCTGAGAAGGCGATCGAAAATGCATGCACTGTTCAGTAAGTTTAATAAAAGCTTAATTTTAGCTATCAGTAAGCTGCGAAAACGACCCTAATATGTAAATAGATTTTATTGTGTCCAGCAAAGCAACATAATGTTAACCCATTATATACCACTACCCGAAATCGTTGACATATCGGTATGAATTTTTGTATACTTTCTGTTAACAATCACCTGATCACTAAAAATACGATTTTTAAAAAAATAGATAATAGGGCTGCATGTGGTAGACTGTTGCGAAAACGCAACGTTAGCTAATTACATGCAAATCACTTCTTAAAAAAGGTATGAAAAAAATTTTTTTTTACTTTTTAAACAATTATTATTAAATTTATTTGTGGTATTCAAAATAAAATATTTATTCATGAAAAAGTAATACATAAATAATATAAAGTATTGCTTGCTTTAAAGGGTTTATGCTATTTTTTTTCCAATTTTTAAATGGTATCCTTCAAAACACTTTTGATGCAATGTAATGTTACATTTTTTACATTGGTATACTGTCTGCGAATGACATTCTCTGCATCTCTTTCGTTTATTTCCTTGAATTTTTCATACAACGTGCTCTCGTACATTACGACGAGGCAAGTGCTGTGAGCCTTCCATTATATCTACATGCTCATCATTTGGTTTTTCTTCATAAAAAAGTAGTTTTGTAGCAATTTCAGCCTTAAAGTTTATTTGTGATAGCTGTTTGTTTTGTAGCAATTTCAGCCTTAAAGTTTATTTGTGATAGCTGTTTGGTACCTTCCTCTTTAGCAATAAGGCAATGGATTTTCCATGCATTTACTGTAGTACTGTTAACTGCATCTGTCATAAGGGCCACCACCACTTTATTCCACGGATTGAAATACGATAGTTAGATACAGCATTATCGTGTAAATAAACACCTCCCATATGTTTGTTATAATCATTAAATAAATTTGGTTGTATAACAGAAACCTTAAAAATTTAATAGTTTTTAACAAGTGCAAAAAATGTTTTTCAATCAAAACTTACTGTTTTATTTCTTGAATGACGTATAGTATTAATTTCTGGGCTAGCAGCAACAAAATTTGATATAATGGTTACCTCTGCGTTGTCTTGCCAGCGAGCCAAAAATAATTTATTGTTTTTTTCAATACAATAATCATACCTGTTCTTCTTGAGAGATCGGCCACTGACAAGCATATCATTTGCTTCTCTTAAACGATTTTATCTTACCGTTCCAGTTGCACGAAACTTTCTTTCATTTAACAAACAGAACAAGTATTATGATGAGAAAAAATTGTCAAAATACACCGCGTGTTTTTCGGGACTTGAAACCGACTCCAATAACGTTTAAACTACATAAGCTCCTAAGCCAACAGTTTTGTCGTATGAAGAACCTGCCCCAGCATATGGATGTGCTTTAAACAGATAGCCTGTGTCAGAACAGAGGCACCAATATTTAAATCCAAAACGAATTGGCTTACCGCGAATAAAAATTTTACAGTTATGTCTTCCAAAATATGGGATCATTTGCTCATCTATCGACAAATAGGTTGAAAACATACCAAACTGTTGATATTTTCTATTCAAAGTGTCAATTAATGGACATACTTTAACAAACCTATCAGAAACTTCTATTTCGTTGTTATCTATTATATGAAATGCTTGTTTTATTTTTTGAAACATGTTTCGGGATAGAGACTGCTTTATAATGGGAACACTTAATGAAGGTTGAGAAGACCAGTAATGTTGGATATGAGGTACAGTATGATAACCCGATAAAATAAGTATTCCTATAAAACGGTACAAATGCTCTTTGGTAATCACTACTGAAATGTTCTTTTGCCGAGTATAAATATTGGAATTTTTCAAAAGCATATCCATGATTTCATTGTCGAAATATTGAAGAAACAGTTCTATTAGTGATTTCCCACCTATGTACACAAATTTTCAAAGTAAAAACACACACGCTAACATAAATATGTACTTGCGACTTACTCATTGATTCCACGATTCTATTTTGAAGTGGTGCCATAGCAGACTCTACTGGGTGTGTAAAATTTAAATCAATACGTTTTGATTTCTTCCATTTTGGAACACCGAAGTTCGTTTCTAGTGAATATTTTCGCTGAGCTAAAGGCAATACTTCTTTACTAGCAGCAGAAGATCTCGGCGCAGCAAAATCAGATGTGTGGGAATCATATTCAATTTCCATTTCGCGACATACTTCCAAATTAGGGGGATTGTCCGTCATAAGGTCCTCTTCTTCGTCGGTAACTTCGCCAACATTAGGTGGTGGAATATAGACGACACAAGTGTTACAATTTAAGGATCCTTGATTTTCGTCTTCACTATCAATGGCATTGAGTTCAGATATGAAATTTTCTATTTCTTTTTGAGTTAAGCACTTCTTTACTGACATATTGATACAAAGTTTACACAAAAATAAAACCCTTCAAATGATTTTTATTTTATTATTTAAAAACGCGGTACAAAAAATGAACAGGTTTCGTTTTAAGGGGATTTACAAATTTTTAATATTATTGTCACTGTATTAGTGTGTATTTTTAAAACCAGTGAGATTCAAGTGAATTAACACCTGACCATACGCAGTTTAGATTAATGCGGAAAACCTGATGATTTAACAACTCTAGCAAAGTACGTATGTACATATTTACGAATAAACAAAAACAGAATTTAATCTTATAAAAAAAAAATGATTTGAATGCAACGTAATTAATACTTCGTGTTGTAAATAAACTATATTTTATTGCAGTTACAAAATTAAGGCCTTTATTTTTTTAAATAAAATATGATTTTTTGGATTTAAAGGTGTTGCCATAGGTCTGCATTCTACTATGTTGTGTTTCTTTAAAAACCTTTGTATTTGTGATATTTGACAAATAGATAAACTTCCATTTTTGCCATCGCGATTCACCTCCAGGCTTAAAAAATGTTTTACAGGACCCTTGTCTACCACTTGCACTTCAGCAATCAATCGTTTGATCTCTATCAACTCTTCCTCGTTCGAACAGGCTAAGAGCAAATCATCTACGGAGAGGACTATGACATTATTTGAATCATCAATGTGTCTTATATATACTTACACATGGCTTGCTTTTACATGGTCGAATCTTCTTTAAAATACTGTCTAGTTTAAAATTCCATTGATGTCAAACCGTAAAGTGCTTTATTCAATTTTAGGAGTCTTCAAATTTTTTGGGTTGAGTCATGTAAATATTATCTTCAATTTCGCTGTTGGAATAAGCTGACGAAACATCCATTTGATGGAGATACAATTCATATTCGGCTGATATGGCGAAAATACTTCTGATAGTTTCATAACGCAATACTGGCGTAAAAGTTTCTGTATAGTTAACACCATATTTCTGCGAGCAACCTTTTGCCAGAAGTCTGGCCTTAAAATGTTCAATTTCACAATTTTTTATTTCTTTTAACTTCGAATACCCATTTGTTTGAAACTGACTTCTCATATGCGGGAAATTCTGGCAGTGTCCACGTGTTGTTTTTTAACAATGCCTCATACTCAGCCTACATTGCCTTCCACCATTCTTGCCCATACTTACTGTTCATGGCCTCTGACACTGTTTTTGGAGTCTCTAAACTTTAGTCTGCTCTTATAAGGCCTAACATATTAAATTCTTTTCTGGGTCTACCTGGACCTCCAGTTTGCACTAAGCGTGGCCTTTCTGGACCTTTTGCTCTTATATGCTTTCTTCCGCTGTCTCAAATTCTTCGAAATCACTTTCGCTACCATCTTCATTAGATTCCGTTAACTGCCCATCATATGTTGTAAGTACTTGTTCACATTCTACACCGGGTAAAGCTTTTGATACAGGGATGCTTGTTGACGATAAGTTGTTGCGTTTGCGAATCATATAATCTATTGGCTTTCGATGACTCACTATAACCTACTATGATGTAGTTTTTACTGTAAGGTAAAAAACACTTATTTAATTTGTTTGTAATTGTTTAATTGCTATTTATTTTTTCGTTTAATTTTTAAATCAAAAAAAAAAAGTTTTTATTTATATAATATATAATTTTATATATATATATATATTTTGTATTTGTATATTATTATTAATTTTTTTTTCTTATGTGTTCCCTCGCTTCTTTGGGGGGTTGTAATGTAAAAATTTGAACATTTTCATTTTACTTGATTTGCAGTGGAACAAGCCACCACACTTCGATAAGCCCAATGCGGATGTTATTTGTATGGATGGGATTTTAGGTGACATTTATAAATTATTTTAAGTTTTGTTGGTGGATTATGTAAAGAAACGAATTTGGGAGCCTTTGTACTGCTAGCTTTCAGTCAGATGGGGGAGTTCGTGTTCCTTTCACAATCCCTTATCTTCTATGTACATCGTACTTATAAACATAATAAATTATAGACTCCCTTGCCACGGTTGATAAAACTGCATCTACATCATCTCAATGAACTCCAAGAAAACTGAGTCAAAATGAACCCAACACAAAACGAATAGAATTAATAACATGGTCACCAGTGATGTTTTTCGGGGCCATATCTTCTCAACCCTCCCTGCCTATTGTTTTAGCTTAGACTGTTTTGCTAAAACCCAGTTTCTTACTACCCTTTTTTCATCTTACGTCCGTAAGAAGACTCAAATTAACTAACAAGACATGAAAATTAACATTTTTTGATTCATTATATATTTAATAGAATATTTTGTAAAAAAAAAAAAAGATTGAAAGCACAGATAAGAACATTTTAATAGCTTTTTAGTTTGTTACCATACTATTTAAATCTACCTATTATATTTAGAATACATCCCTTAACAATATGAATTACATTTTGATCACTAAATGATGATAAAAATAACAACAAAAAGTTAAGCAGAAAATTAACATCTTCAGATGTATTTTTTTCCCTCATTGTGTTTTTGCCTCTATTGAGTTGTTTTTTTTCTTTATCCAGTAAAATAATTTACAAATATACCATAAAAAAATATTATTTATCACTCACCAGTTAATAGTATGTGATGAGTTTAAGAGAACGTTGCTGCAGTCGTAGAGGCCTCTCCGACCACACTGTTTACGTTGCTATTGACTGTAGGTAAACCTTTAATTTAAAAGTTTCCTTAACTAAATAAACTTAAATAGCTTTTATCGATATGGTATAATCTCAATTTCAAAATCAATAACTTACAATACAAGAATATTAGTACGATTATATACAAAAGATTTATTGTTATTTATTTGTAATTGAAGTTTTATCCACATTCATACATATAAATATATATATATATATATATATATATATATATATATATATATATATATATATATATATATATATATATATATATATATATATATATATATATATAGATATAGATATAGATATATATACTTATATACGTATATGTACTTTTCTTTACGTATTTTGGTATTTATATAATCGTACTCATACTACTTACTATGAATGAGAAAAAAAAATTTAGTAAAACGGACCGACGATATATTTAATGAATTTCTTTTTTTCTTTTTGTTATTTCGGAATGAAAGGCCGGCGTATCTTCTCTGGATATTATTGTACCGCTTGATTGGACTTGAAGACAGACAAACTAAGAGTGACACAGAGCGACAGAAAATACTTTCAATTAGTGACGTCACCGGAATGGGAATACTAATGGTGATAACGTCTACAGTGACAAAGAAAAATTGACCTCCAAATAAAATGGATGGTTTTTGAATAGTTTTAGACACCTTTTAAAGAATCTAGTGACAAAAAAATTAAAAGTTTAAATTGCTAGAAAATTCAGATTAGTTTTATATGTGTACCTGGTATTTCCTCAATGTATATTCCTTTCGCATTAAACCCTTACGGGATAAGCCTGTTATTGGAATGCAGATCCTCTTATAAAGGAGCTTATATAAAGTAGTTTCATCCCACGTGCCTGTCACTATCACCACAATGTGTTCTATGTGTAATTAATCTTTTTATTATACACGTTTTTTTTTTCTTCTTACATAATAGAAACACGATTGTTATAATATTTACCTGTTTTTTTTTTTTACAGTTATATTAAACTTCACAATTTATTTATTTTTAGGGAATACTTTAAATGGAAATCAAGATCTATTCACTGATTTCAAAGATTTTAATAAAGTTTTCTTAATTCCCAAATGCTTTATTTTTGTTCGTCTTGTTACGCTGACTGCTAAAACGGAAAAGAAAGATTTAAGGCAGTGCTCAGTAACAGGTGGCCCCTCTTAATCATTTTTATTACATATGAATACCGATTTAAGGTAATCAAAACGCATACCTTAGGCAGTGCAGGAACGAAGCAAGTAATCGTATGAATGAAATACTGCATGAGATTTTGTTTACCAAGAAGAATGATTAATACCTCACAGACGAAATTTTATACGGAAATTATTAGGAAGTAATTGATATCACATATTTAAAACAACTAAATATGTACTGCATTGTACTGATTTTTTTAAAGGAAAACAAATAATGTTTCTTTTGTTAATTAGATAATATCTGAATAAGAAATTACCAAGAATTTCTTTTCTTTTCTTGTTTTTTTTTTTTTTTTAGTTTCTGTCACAATTAAACAAAATAAACAAACATTTTGCTATAAAAAATAAAAATAGAAAATTATTTTTGTCTATTAATTGTCTTAAAGTTTATACTAAACTTTCTTCAACACATTAAGGATATGATCAAGCTTTGATGGCAATGAAGCGAAGGAACGGAAAGAGGAGGCAATAAAATTCGTTTTTTTTTTTTTAATTATCGGAAAAGCAACCCTTTTAAGAATTGGGAGTGGTGAGTCTTCTTACTCTGTTTTTATGAACAACGACTCGTTTCCCATTGTCAAGCAGGATTTTTACATTATTGTTGGCGTGTACTCCTATGACCTTATATGGTCCCTTATGTCCGGTTTCGTTTGTCATCAGCACCAAATCGTTAGGAGCTATGTCGAAAGGGTTTGCAGAGTCGCTAGAGTTCTGATGCCGTTTTAGTTTGGCGTTTTCGATTAAGCTAGCGGCTCTACGATGCGCAACTTGGAGTCTAATTTTTACCTCCTTCTCATATGAGTTTATATTGTACAATTGAGCATTGCCCTTGTCCTTATTGAAGTCCAGAATGGGAGGTATTTTCCCAAAGACTAATTCGAATGGACAAACAAAGAACTTTAACCATTCATCCCAGTCTGATTTATCTTCAGATAAATAGGATCGTAGGTATTCGTTAAAGGTTCTGTGTGATCGCTCAACAGTGCCCAACGTTTCATGATTTTCACTAAGACACAGAGCTCCTGTAAAATTTGATTCATGTATTCCGTGCCCATGTCTGTGACAATCTTTTTCATAGGGCCATACACCAATATGAAACCCTCCATGATTGCCTTCGCCACACATCTTGCAAACTTATTATTTATGAGTACTTCTATTAAGTATTTGGTTAGGTCGCACATTAATGTTACTGCATATTCATGTTGAGAATGGGAATGGTTTACCTGTTGTTGTTGTTAATACTGTTTTACCTGAGGCTGCGGTTATTGTTGCTGTTGTTAGAGCTGTTTAATTGGTTGTTGTTGGCTTTATGTTTTGATTGCTGTGAAAAAACTTGTGGAGCGTTCTGTGGCCTTTGCTGCTGCTGTTGTCCATGATCGTGTAGTCGTTGTTCATGATGGCGTGTTGCTGTTGATAGTTTTGTTTATTTTGTTGTTGTTTTTGGAATCTTGGTGGTGTATTTGGGTTTGAAGATGTGTAACCTGTTGTACTACGTTTATCACTCGACACTGAATTGTTGGAACTTGTTATGTATTGATGTTGTTGTTGTTTTAGTTTAAAAAGTTAAAGTTTATGTCCTGAATTTTTTTTTTTAATTTTTTAACAATAACACCTTTTTGTTAATAATTAAAGAAACTATTTTTGTAGCTTATCGTATTCAATTTAAAATTTTTTTTTCCATATTTAAAATTGGAAAGACATTTGGGACTTTTTATTTCTTTCCTATTTTAAAAGTATTTTTATTTAATTAATAATAATTAATAATTTGCGACCAACATACAACGTGCCATTTCTATAACGTGCGAATAAATCGGCTACTTCGTTTTGCTGCGGAGTATACGGTACTGTTAACTGCTGCAAAATCCATTTTCTTTCAAATATTCATCAAATGTATTATTAAAAAATTCGGTTCCATTGTCGCTTTTAATACCCTTTATTTTATTGCCAGTATGTCGCTCGTTTATTGTATGGAATTTACGAAACTTGTCAAAAACTTCATCCTTAGTTTTAAAACTATAAACAGAAACATAACGAGATCTATCGGCAATAAATGTGAGCAAATATTTGGCCCCATTAAGCGACACTTTATTCGTTGGGCCACATACATCCGTATGAATAATTTCCAAAATATCATCAGCACGACTTTGTGTGCATTTGCATTTCATGCAAATAGTACATTGAATGTCTGTCGAAATAGAAAGATTTAAGCCACGTACCAATTTTTTTTATCAATTAATTCTTTCAATTTGCCAAAATTGAGACGTCCATACTGGCAATGCCATTTCATTGACTCAGATAATTTTTTCACAAAAGATAAATTGTTATTGCCTATTTCAAACCTCCGTGCATATTTTTCACATTTGCCGCGTTCTCATTTATCGTCAAACGTTATTTTCAGACATAAAGCAATTATTACCCGCAAGTATGACCTTCTCATTATATTGTTTGAACTCTTCAAACTTGTTGTTACACCATACATTTGCATTTAAAACGCTGTTGCTTGCTGCAGAAAAAACCGAAAGTTTCTTCTCATTGTTGCTTTTGTTAGATTCTTTGCTTGCCTTGTTTCGTTCACCTTCCTCTATTAGTTTCACCTTTAAAGTTGAAAGGGAGGGTAATTCATCCCACGATTCAAGCGCTACAACAAGTGATTCATATGTCCTTGGTTAACTGGACAAAAGCATGATCACAAATAATTCCTCCTGAAGAGCAACTCCTGTTTCTGCTAACTCTTCAATAACAGATGCTTTATTACAAATATAGCGCCGTATACACTCACCGTCTGCCATATGCATCTTCATAATGTGTTTAAACAGTGAAACCTTACGAAAAGGTCCTTTGGACAATGTATTTCATAAAGTGTATTCCAGGCGTCCTTGGCTGTTGTACAATTTCTAACATGTGCAGCTTGCATTGGCGTCAGACTCATATTATTGTGGCCATCGCCTTTTCGTCTTTAGCCGTCCATGCTGCAAGTGTATTTGCCTCCTCAGACTTCACTCATTTGAAATCAGCGCCCATAATTGCTGATGCAACAAAACACTTCCTAGTTGAATATTCCAGGAGTCGTAATTGGACTCATCCAATTTATCTATATTAAAAAATTGCTCACACATTTTAATATTTAAAAAAAATAATATATAGATTTTCAATAAATTTTTTTTCTTGGGTGCCTGGGCCCAAGATTAAGGTCTTTATTCTTTGAAATTCAAAAGGCAAGTGAGTTCACCATAGTTAAACAAAATTGATTACATATTTATGTGTAGGAAAGTGTTAGTTTTGAAGTGTTGCATTGCAATGTAAACAGGAATGCCATTTCAACACTTCGGTTTTTTATTTCTTATTTCGTTGGATCAGGTAAAAAATAATTTTGAACCCATTCCAATGGGAGAAATGCCGCCGAACAGAAGGCTGGAATGTTTGAGGTGACCAGTTTTATCTGTACCATATGGCTTGAGCCTTCCATGTCGGAGAAAGCGATGAGAGATTAGTCAGCGAGAACCCCAGCACAGCACGCTGGTTAACAACAGCCTCTTGAATACTCCGCTATTATGTTAATGCCCTCAGCCCTCGATAATATTGAAAAAACTTTTTTTGTAATATTATTTTTATTATTGAATCTGTCTATACGACATTCACAATAAGTATTAAAATCTTAGCCCAAGAAATATTTAAGTTGGTAAGCTGCCACTGCAGCACTCAACGTTTAGTTAAAAAAAAATTTATGTAAAAAAGTAAAAGCAGCTCCCTCGCAAATGGATTAGGATGATCAGTAACTTTTGCAACGTAGCTCGTGCACGATTTGTAACATTAATAAACAATGTTCATTTGACAGTAAAGACGGCCGGCCGTTGCATAAATCATTTAAAATAGATACGTGGCAATGACATTGCACTTGGCAAAGGTTTGTGTTTTGATTACAATTAAATACTCTAGTGTTTATGCCTATGGGAGAATACCTGAACACACACTTAAGAATCAAATAACATTTATTTTCCCATGGCAAATTAGAGTTAAATATTAATATTAAGAAGCCACTCAATCATGAGTTTTGTAACGCTCAAGAAATTCATGATTGCTAGGTAGAATATAAATTTATTACTCATAAGATAGAGTTAAGACTTTGAGTAAGATTTTAGAACTCACTCATTTGAGTCGTCTAGAATTTCTCAAAGTTAGTATATAAGCTGACCAAAATTATGTTAGATTTTAAAACTGTACTTTGCATTCAGTCGAGCGCCACGATTAAGTCGCTCCTAAGAATAAATCAGCTATTTAAGCCATATCATTGGTCCCTTATTCATTACATGAAAAATAATGCATCTAATAAAAAATAAGTAGAAAAATAAGGCTTTAAACAATTTAAAAAGCCTGGCGAGATCAGCCAAAACGATCCGCAAGTAGCGAGAAGGAAGATCCGTCTTGCCAAGAGGTAGTGAACAGGAGTGCAAAAATATATATTAATATAGACGCACCCTTCCAAAAACCTTGCCCACTACAAGGAAATGGAGCAAGGGCCAAAACCTCTGACTATAGAGGAATACAAGAAGCGCCAGCGAAAACAACAAAAGCCAGAGGACATAAAAATCCCAACCGTAAAGAGGCCGAAAAGAAGCTGCAGCTATCTATGCCGACTTAAGAGGGAAATGTCATAACTCATTCGCGAAGTAAATAAAGATACACTTTTAACTTGGAATGATGCCACTACGATGTGGACAAGAGTAAATAAATTGGAGCAATTAATTTACTTCAAAACCAAATAGAAAAATAAACACATACACACAAAATTATTAAAAGAGTGCACCAATTGGTTTGCACCTTTAGTCTGGTAGGCGTTAACCGCCGTTAGCAAAACATTTTTTTCTAATACATATTCAATCTATTGTAATTGTTAGTTAATTAGAAGTTTTTTTTTACGTAAAACTCTATATGGTATTTTTAATATAAAGAATAAATATAAAATTAAAGCAATTATTATACGGTATTTTTTTACAAAATAAATAAGAATAAAATTAAAGCTAAGAATCTAATTATTTAACTTTATATGGTACTTTTTATAAAATGAATAAATATAAAATAACAGCTAGGAACCCAATTATCTAGAGAGATAATGAACAAGAAATTGAAGTAACACAAGAAGAAAAAATAGAAAATGAATAACAACTATTAAAGAATATTCGTCAATTAGTAGGAATAAAGGAACCCTCAACGATCGAGTACATAACAAATAACAGTATATGGGAAAAAGAATTAATAGCTTCACTAAGGTGGATGGAAGGTTTAGAGTCCTAAAGACGTAACAGACAGCAATACATTTAGTTGCAAATGGGTAAATCACAATTTAAAATAGAAAACCCCAATAGAAATAATTGATCACAAAGAAGAAATTAATTCCTTGTGGACACTAATGCTGATTCTAGTAATAATAAGAGTAATTAATCTTTTACTTAAAATCTATTTATTGCATAACAGATCTCTGGGCAAAAAATACGTTAGTAGGGCAAATGACTTAGAAAAATTCTAAATCTTTTTTTGCTGGAACATAAATTCATTATTAATGGAATGGCAAGATATTCTAAACAAAGCTAGAATTATAAAGGAAAATTCTGAGCGTTCTTACAAGTGTCTGAACATAGATAGACCAATTAAACAAGAAACTCTTAATCGTCATTTTTATAAACTTTTTACCTATCTGGAAAAAATTAGAGTCCTTTTTAACGTATATTACAATAGGCTCATAAAACTGCAGCTGATGCATTTTTCATTGACTTTACCCTTTCGGTGATTCTATGCCATATTGCATAGCCACTTATTGAAGCCCATTTTAGTTCATAATGCGTGTGGGTACACTTTTTTATTGATTTGGTATTTTACTTTGAAGTGTCGCTCCTAAGAATAAATCAGCTATTTAAGCCATATCATTGGTCCCTTATTCATTACATGAAAAATAATGCATCTAATAAAAAATAAGTAGAAAAATAAGGCTTTAAACAATTTAAAAAGCCTGGCGAGATCAGCCAAAACGATCCGCAAGTAGCGAGAAGGAAGATCCGTCTTGCCAAGAGGTAGTGAACAGGAGTGCAAAAATATATATTAATATAGACGAACCCTTCCAAAAACCTTGCCCACTACAAGGAAATGGAGCAAGGGCCAAAACCTCTGACTATAGAGGAATACAAGAAGCGCCAGCGAAAACAACAAAAGCCAGAGGACATAAAAATCCCAACCGTAAAGAGGCCGAAAAGAAGCTGCAGCTATCTATGCCGACTTAAGAGGGAAATGTCATAACTCATTCGCGAAGTAAATAAAGATACACTTTTAACTTGGAATGATGCCACTACGATGTGGACAAGAGTAAATAAATTGGAGCAATTAATTTACTTCAAAACCAAATAGAAAAATAAACACATACACACAAAATTATTAAAAGAGTGCACCAATTGGTTTGCACCTTTAGTCTGGTAGGCGTTAACCGCCGTTAGCAAAACATTTTTTTCTAATACATATTCAATCTATTGTAATTGTTAGTTAATTAGAAGTTTTTTTTTACGTAAAACTCTATATGGTATTTTTAATATAAAGAATAAATATAAAATTAAAGCAATTATTATACGGTATTTTTTTACAAAATAAATAAGAATAAAATTAAAGCTAAGAATCTAATTATTTAACTTTATATGGTACTTTTTATAAAATGAATAAATATAAAATAACAGCTAGGAACCCAATTATCTAGAGAGATAATGAACAAGAAATTGAAGTAACACAAGAAGAAAAAATAGAAAATGAATAACAACTATTAAAGAATATTCGTCAATTAGTAGGAATAAAGGAACCCTCAACGATCGAGTACATAACAAATAACAGTATATGGGAAAAAGAATTAATAGCTTCACTAAGGTGGATGGAAGGTTTAGAGTCCTAAAGACGTAACAGACAGCAATACATTTAGTTGCAAATGGGTAAATCACAATTTAAAATAGAAAACCCCAATAGAAATAATTGATCACAAAGAAGAAATTAATTCCTTGTGGACACTAATGCTGATTCTAGTAATAATAAGAGTAATTAATCTTTTACTTAAAATCTATTTATTGCATAACTGATCTCTGGGCAAAAAATACGTTAGTAGGGCAAATGACTTAGAAAAATTCTAAATCTTTTTTTGCTGGAACATAAATTCATTATTAATGGAATGGCAAGATATTCTAAACAAAGCTAGAATTATAAAGGAAAATTCTGAGCGTTCTTACAAGTGTCTGAACATAGATAGACCAATTAAACAAGAAACTCTTAATCGTCATTTTTATAAACTTTTTACCTATCTGGAAGAAATTAGAGTCCTTTTTAACGTATATTACAATAGGCTCATAAAACTGCAGCTGATGCATTTTTCATTGACTTTACCCTTTCGGTGATTCTATGCCATATTGCATAGCCACTTATTGAAGCCCATTTTAGTTCATAATGCGTGTGGGTACACTTTTTTATTGATTTGGTATTTTACTTTGAAGTGTTATCTATAAATAAATTTAAAAAAAATTGATTGATGGACCCTACACATTGTTATGTTTCAGAGAGCAATCGTGAGATTCACAACTTGCAAAAAAAGAATATGTTATACTTTTATATATTTTGTTAAATAAAATTATTAATTTGTTAGATTTTTGTAATTAATTTAGTAGATAAACATTGCCTTAGCCCGATTTTTTTTATTTCATACTATGACATATGGCGTAGATTTTTCCCAAAGGAAATTTTTACTTTCTTGTATAAGTTCATAGTGACTAGACGTGTTGACAATGCCTAATAAACTAAATACCGAAGAAATTGAAAATATTTTAATTAGTTTTCATAACTCAGATATATCTGATTTTGATGATGAGGAAGTAGATTAAATAGTGTTTTGGAGTCACTATTGCAAACTTTAAATGATAGAAATAACAATGTCTTTTTCATCGAAGAGTTAACTAATCCGGATGGGAATACTGATCAATTTGAGAAAAATTTGGATGGATGATGGATTTTGAAGATGCTTTGGATCCACCATTCAAAAAAATTATTTCATATAGATGGGCAAAGACAGAATGGAATACTCCAATCTCAGGATTTTCAGAAAGTTATCCAAAGCAAGATGTAAAAACTCCTGTTTCATGTTTTCTAAAGTACTTTTCATATGATTTTATTGACACTATTGTTCAGGCAACAAATCAAGCCTCACTTATGAAGAGTGGAACCGCGGTTAATGTTAAAAAAGAAGAGATTCTGACATTAATGGGATTGGAAATCATTATTGGAACAATCGGATATCCTCGACTGTACTGGGCTGGTGCTACTGAAATACCAGCCTTTCGTAAACACATGACAAAAAATCGGTTTCATATAATACGTACTTGTCTAAAGTTTTGCATAGAGGGGAACTCAACTGACAAACTTTTTAAAGTTCGTCCACTTATAAATACATTTTTGAAAAAATCTTATGATATTCCAAAAGATGAAAACTGCTGCAGTGATGAAATGATGATTCCATGCAAATCGAAAACTGGATTAAGCAGTATATGCCTAAAAAGCCTATTAAATCGGGGATAAAAATATTTTGCCTATGTAGCTCAAATGGATTTGTTTATGATCTGGAAATATATCAGGGAAAAAACACAATTGTTGGAGACTCGAAGTTAGGTTTTTGTTCGGATATTGTTATTCATTTATGTAAAACTATTTCGGAAAATAAAAACCAAAAGATATTTTTTGATAACTATTTTACCACTATAAACTTATTAATATATTTGCGAGGAAAGGGAACAGGCACCATACGAGGAACCAGAATTGGAAAAGCTTTCCTAAAACCACAAAAGGATTTAAAAAAGTTAGGAAGAGGTAGCTATGACTATTGCATTGAGAGGAACCAAAACATTATCGTTTTGAAATGGCTAGATGGGGGCTGTGTTCAATTGGCTTCGTCTATTTATGGTGATAAAAACACAAAAGAGGTCACCAGATTTTGTTTTGAGCAAAAGAAAAAGATCGTTATATCACAGCCTAACGCTATAGCTGTGTATAATAAATATATGGGAGGAGTCGACAGGATGGACTTTTTGCTATCTTTGTATCGAATTTCTATTCGGACAAAAAAGTGGCCCTTAGAGTTTTCGAACATTTTCTGGACTTAGCAGTATGCAACTCTTGGTAAGAATATCGCAATGATTGCGAAAGTAATTACATAAGAAAAAAAGATCAAATGGATTTATTAGCGTTCCGGAATGATGTTGCTGATGGATTGCTGGCATTGGCGGCAGTTCAAAGTATCACTCAAAGTAACACTCCATCAACTTCGAAAGGGCACCTTCAGGTTCGATTCGTTTCGATGGTATTCAACATTGGCCTGAGTATACACCTGTAAAACGTATATGTAAAGTACCAGGATGCAAAGGATATTCCAGATACTTGTGTGCAATATGTAACGTTCATCTCTGCATTCCAAATGGGACCAGAAATTGCTTTAGATTATACCATGAAAAGTGAGGTAAGTTTTAGATTTATTTCTATATTTGAATTTGTTTTATATTATTTCTTTTTTTTCAGAGAACTATACAGATGCAGACATAGTCTTGAACCAGAAATTGACAATGAAATCCTATTTTTAATAGTTTTAGTTACAATGAACTCTTATTTTTTATAGTTTTTTGCGTTTGCTTATGTTTAAGATTAAAAAAAATAATTTTAATCCAATAAAGACAACAATTTTAAAACTGAATTAAAAACTTATATATTTTATTTTTTTCCTTTAAATAGATTCTATGCCATATGGCATAGTGTCCAAAAACCACTTTTGCAAACAAAATGTTAAAAAATTAGTTGTGATTATTCATAAAGTGGGCTTAAGTATATAAAAAAACTAAAAAATAGATTTTTAAAACCAAAAACAAAAAAGAAGCACCGAAAGGGTTAAAAAATAGAATTTAAAAATTAGCAGATAAAAAGTTAAAATAAATAAATTTACCAAATTTGCGTCACGAAAGCATACCGTATAATATAATTGTGCATAACAACGAATCCGAAATGAATTAAATAGTAGTAGAATTTTTAAATGCAGCAACAAAGCTAATCTCGGATTTTGAAGGCAAATCTGAGACTCGACTCGCTGTCTCTAGTAGACACTATTAAAGGTGCCCATGAAACATTAGCAGTGTCTGTTATAAAAACAAAACTAAAAGGAAATGCAAAAAATTAAATAACTAATGAGGCAACAATAACAGAAATAATAAACAAATTAAAAACTTCTGTTAAAGGAGAATCTGTTGAGGTTTTGACAGCTAAAATATTAAACATAAAACATCATAATAAGACCGCTAATGCATACTGTAGTGAAATAGAACTTCTTACAAAGTCATTAGAAACGGCATACATTTCGGACGGGCTAACAAACGACCTAGCAACAAAATACTCCACGCAAGTTGCAGTAAAGACTATCACTAAGAACTGCACTATCGATAAAATAAAACTTATTATGGAAGCAGGTCAATTCAACAGCATGAACGAAGCTGTTAGTAAATTTGTTAATAGCTGTAGAGAAGCAACTGGACAACAGAATTCAATTTTATACTACAAACAAGGTCGAAAAAACGGAAATGACAATAATTTCCGTGAAAATATTTTCCGTACAGGAACCACTTATCCACGAAACAACAATTACAATACAAATAATAGCTACACTAACAGAAACAGACAAAGATTCAATAACGGCAGACGCAATAGAAACTTTTTTAGACCAACAGAATCAAATGAAGATATTTCGGAAAACTCCAAAGTTCCCCTAAGATTACCTCATTAAACAATAAAATATTTAATCTCAATCCTAACTTTTGTTACTTCATTCATATAAATATAAATAGCAGGAGTATTCCAGTACCACTTTTAGTAGACACGGGAGCCGTTATTTAACTAATAAAAGCAAAACACTTTAGTATAAATGAAATTAAAACTAACAAAACACCAACGTTAAGCGGAATAGGACAGGGTAAAATTAAATCAATTGGCAATACATTTTTTGAATTAAAAGTCAAAAACTTTCTAAAAAATGATTTTCCAATAATGATGGAATCATCGGCATGGATTTCTTTAAAATGTACAATTGCATATTAGATTTCAATGAGCATTACGATTACATTATCCTACGTCCGATTAATATAACACACCCAATAAAAATACCACGAATAATTGCGACGACATTATTTTGCTACCACGAACAATTTAAAGGTATATTCTCAGAAGACGAAGCATTTATTCCAAATCAGGAAATTACACCTGGTGTTTCTATACCAAATACGTTGGTAAAAACTGACAAAGCATTTATTCGTATATTAAACACAAATGACACTATTATCAAAATTAATCAAAATAGCGTAAAAACCGAAAGCATCAACGATTATAAAATAGTTTAGAGAAAATATACGCAAAGAGAAAATAGAAAAGCTGAAGTATTGAAAATATTAAAGGAAAATTTTCCAAATCAATTTAAAAATACACTAAGCAAAAATCTGTACTTCATACAGTGATACTTTCGGTTCAGAAACAAAAATGATAACTACAAATAATTTTTGTGAACAAAAATTAAGATTAAATGACCAACAACCGGTATACATAATGAATTATCGAATACCACACGCTCACAAAGACGAGATTAATAGAAAAGTCCAAAAACTTCTAAATGACAAAATAATAGAGCCATCATTCTCGGAATACAACAGCCCAATTTTATTAGTACCAAAAAAGTCACTTCCTAATTCTGAAAAGAAACGACGGAGACTTGTTATAGATTATAGGCAAATAAATAAAAAACAAATAGCTGATAAATTTCCACTACCTAGAATAGACGATATCCTAGGTCAGCTGGGAAGAGCAAAATATTTATTTTGCCTGGACCTAATGTCCGGTTTCCACCAAATTAGTTTAGATAAAAATTCAAGGAATTATACATCCTTTTCAAAAAATAATGGGTCGTTTAGGTTAACAAGATTGCCTTATAGTCTAAAAATATCACCAAATTCATTTCAAAGAATAATGACACTAGCATTTAGTGGTTCAAAAGCAGATCAAGCCTTTTTGTGTATGGATGACTTGGTTGTATTGGGATGTTCTGAAAAACACATGCTTTCCAATTTAAAAGATGTCTTTGAATTATGCAGACAACATTATTTAAAACTGCATCCGGAAAAATGTTCATTTATTATGAGGGAAGTAACTTATCTCGGACATAAATGCATCGATAAGGGAATTCTCCCCGACGAAAGTAAATATTCAATAATAGAAAACTACCCAATCCCATAAGATGCAGACAGCGCAAAGAGATTTGTTGCATTTTGTAATTATTATAGAAAATTTATAAAAAAAAATTTCAGAATATTCAAGACACTTAACTAAACTTTCAAAGAAAAAAGTCAAATTCGAATGGACAAATGACTATGAGAAAGCGTTCAGGTATCTAAAAGGTGCCTTGATAAGTCCGACATAACTTCAATACCCAGGTTTTTCAAGAGAATTCTGCATAACGACTAATGCTAGCACATATGCCTGTGGAGCAGTTTTGACCCAAGAATGCGGAGGTAAACATCTACCAATTGCTTACGCATCAAAAACGTTTACAAAAGGTGAAAGTAATAAATCGACGATTGAACAAGAACTAACTGCAATACACTGGGCCATTACACATTTCAGGCCATACATATATACAAATCATTTTCTAGTACGCACAGATCACAGACCACTATCATATTTGTTTTCTATGAAAAACCCAAACTCAAAACTAATGAGAATGAGATTTAATTTAGAAGAATACGAATTCACAGTAGAATATCTTTTGGGAAAAGACAACTACATTGCTGACGCGTTAACGCGTATAACAATAGATGACCTTAAGGACATGAATAAAGAACCATCTAAAATATTAAGAGTCACGACCAGATCGATGACGTATAACAAAAATAAGAATGAAAATGATAAAATGTATAAGCAGCATAAAACTAATAAAAATAATTATAAACAGCCCAGTATATATGTACCAATTAAGAACACTGACGTCAGAAAATATTATAAACTAAAGATTTCTCCTCAAAGATGTTACATCAAAAAGGGAAAATCTATAGTAACATACATACAAATAAATGATTTGTTTAATAACGGGAACTTTGACTTGGGACAATTTATCTCTAGGCTCGAATATGTGGCCGGTAAACACAAAATATATATATTACAAGTGGCACCTAATGAGAAAATTTTTGAATTTATCTCTTTGAATGAATTTAAAATTTCGGGCAATACAGTACTAAAAATTAAGAGTAGCACTACCAAATGAGGTGACTCACGTTAATAACAAGAATGCCAATGCAATTCTTGATATTATGCTGAAATATCATGATGACCCTATCGAAGGAGGTCATTGTGGAATCTTTAGAACCACAGAAAAGATAAAAAGATACTATTATTGGAAAAACATGGCCAAAGATATAGCAAAATACGTAAAATCATGCTCTAAGTGTCAAACTGCAAAAATTAACAAACATGTAAAATGTCCAATGACCATCACTTCAACACCTGCTAAGGCATTTGATGTAGTCTACGTGGACACAATTGGACCATTTCTAAAATCATCATACGGATATGCGACCTAGCTAAGTACTTAGTAACTATACAAATACCAGAAAAAAGCGTTAAAACAATCGCTAAAGCGATATTTGAAAATTTTATCCTTACCTATGGTCCAATGAAAAAATTAATTTTGGACATGGGAACAGAATACAAAAACCCGGTTTTGACAGAACTATGTAATCTATTAAAATTTAAGAAATTAACCTCTACAGCTCATCATCAAACATTAGGCACAATAGAAAGGAGTCATAGAACTTTTAACGAATACGTACGCTCATATATATCTGTACGAATGAACGAATGAAAAAAATTATTAGATAGAAATAAGTTAAGGCAAACATTAAACTATGATAGGATACAATAGAATATGATATTAAAATAGGAGATTAGTCTTAATTAAAAATGAAGCGGGACATAAACTAGAAAAACAGCATAAAGGTCCATATAAAGTTAAGAAAATATATTTAAGAAATAATGTAATCATAGTAGATAAAAAATAAAAAAAGAACAAATAATACATAAAATAGCCTTAAGCTATATAAAAATTAAATGTACTAGGCGCCAGTAATAATAGTATTAATAAATATAAGTAACATAATAATAATATAATATTAACTATAACAATATGTAAATATAATCTTTAAAAGTTATATAAACACAATAATCTTAAGAATATTTATAAAAGAATGTCCATTAAATAAAATTATATGAACATTCTTCTGAAAAGTGGGGATGTAGCGTAATCGAACAATCACTTTAACCAACAGAATGTAGCAAATATTAACAGCCTGCATTGCCGATGTAGTATAAATTCTTTAAACAAAATAATTGTACTAAAAGATTTGTAACATTAATAAACAATGTTCATTTGCCACCACTCAGTAAAGACGGCCGGCCGTTGCATAAATCATTTAAAATAGATACGTGGCATTGACATTGCACTTGGCAAAGTTTTGTGGTTTGATTACAACTAAATACTCTAGTGTTTATACATATGGGTATGATCTGACACTATATAACTATATAACTATATAATAACATTTATTTTCTCATGGCAAATATTCATTAGAGTTAAATATTAATATTAAGAAACCACTCAACCATGAGTTTTGTACAACTCCTTAAATTCATGTAAAGTAATAAATTTATTACTTATAAGATAGAGTTAAGACTTTGAGTAAGATTTTAGAACTCACTCATTTGAGTCGTCTAGAACTTCTCAAAGTTAGTATATAAGCTGACCAAAATTATGTTACATTCTTAAGTTGTACTTTGCCTTCAGTCGAGCGCCACGATTAAGTCGCTCCTATAAATAAATTAGCTATTTAAGCCATATCAATACTTTGGTCCCTTATTCATTACAGTAAGAATGTTGAGGTCCTTGTGGATATTATTATTTCGTATGTACCAAGGAGCGGATGTAATCATTTTCAGAATCTTTGACTGTCTTCTATGTAGCTTTTCAACATTTGATGCGGAGGCAGAACCCCACAACGGGATACCATATTGGTTTTAAAGTTGCTTTATATAAGAAAGCCTTGAGGTCCAAATTTAACGAGGAATGTGGCCCAATGAGCCAAAAGAGTTGGGTGGTTCTTATTTTAATCTGTGTAATTTTTGGCTGCAATGTAAAGGATCCAGGTTAGACGCCGGTCGAGATATATTCCCAAGTACCTTACTTGGCTCTGCTCTGGGATTGTTTCTCCATTTATTGAAATGGCTGGACAATTTTTTTGTCTTAACGTAAAAGTAATGTGAACGCTTTTAGAGGGATTGACTTTTATTTTCCACTTATTCAACCATTTCTCCAAATTAGGATGCTTGTGTATACTTAAAAACGCAATATCATCAGTGTTAGATATTTAGCCATGTAATTCAGTAACCTTACAACACTAGTATTAGAAATAAGATAAGATGTGAAATTAGATAAGTGGAGATAATTGAAAATAAAGCAAGTCATGAGATTGAACTCAGAAGATTAAGACGCGTTTGAGTACAATACACAACATATTGGCGACGAGGATGAAAATAAAAAAAAAAAAAAATTTTTTGTAATTAAACATATTGTGTAATACACAATTGTACAAAAAAATAAATAGAAGTCACTTAAAAATAATTAAATAAACATAAACATTTTTGTGACATAAACTGAATGTGTTAAAATAAAACAAAAGTAAAACAACAACACACGCACACATATAAAATTATAAATTAAAAACCAAAAGTGTAAATGCCCGGGCCAGATATAAAAGAGGATAACACGATGGCAGTCACATTAACCTAGGCACAAAGTGTAGCGGAATTTTCGCCAAGTAATGATAATTGGCTAATGTGGAAGGAACGGCTGGAAATACATTTCGCAGAGATAAACTGCAAGGAAGAAAACAAAAAAAAGGCAACGTTACTGAAAGCGATCGGTTCTGAGGCATACAGCATGCTACATTGTTTATGTAATCCTACGTCACCGGTAGATAAATCATATAAAGATTTGTGTGAGCTGTTAAAGACGCAATACACAATGCAAACAATAGTATTCAAGGAAAGGAGGTCATTTCATCAATCGGCGTGCCATGAGGAAGAAAGCATTTTAAGCTGGTATGCTAGGGTGAAGAAGTTGGCGATGAATTGTTGTTTTGGTGATAACTTGGAGGCTTTTCTATTAAATCAGTTTGTGATGGGCCTGCCAAAGAAAATGTTCGAGAGGATGTGCGAAGAAGACGAAACATTAACCCTGGCAAGTGCATACAAAAAAGCACTGATATTTGAAACGAAGATGAACTTGTCAAGAGATGCAAGTGAGAAGGAAGTAAATTACATGAAGAGCAAGAACAATTATGAAGGTCAGCAAAGGTGCAACGGTGAAAAGAACAACTATAACAGCAGCAGTAGCAATAAAGGAGGCAGTGGCAACAGCGGCAGGAGCAGTGGCAGTAGCAGCGGCAGGAACAGCGGCAGCACTAATACAAAGGCAGCTTGTTCTCATTGTGGTTGGAGAAACCATGACTCCAATGCTTGTAAATATAAGTCTAACAAATGTCACTGTTGTGGTAAAGTGGGACATTTGGCTTCTGTTTGCAGATTCAAATCTCAGAAAAATATAAGTTATGTATCAGATTCTGATAATAATTGTAAAAATTTTGATTGTAATTTTTCTATTTTTAGCATTTTTAACAAAAATTCGATGAGTCTTTATACACTGCCAGTAATGATTGAAGGTGTACATTTGGACGCAGTTTGTGATACTGGAGCACCCTGTAATTTGCTACCAAAGTCGTTTCTAGAGGAAGGTAAAATAAAAAGGCGCTTAGAAAAATGTCAAACCAATTATGTAAGCTACAGTGGAGATAAGATCAAGATTCTTGGTGAGTTTTGTGCAAATTTTGTATACAAAGGTGTTGAGAAAAATATTGTCGTTGTTGTTGCTGATACTGACAATCCTCCATTGTTAGGGAGAACGTTTTTACGCGAATTTACTTTTGATCTTGTTCAAACTGATACAGTTAATCAGATAGCTAAAATAACAAATAATCAAATAGATAATTTAAATTTGATGGTAGATGAAATTAAAAATCAATATTGTGAAATGTTTAATAATCAGTTGGGAACATATAAATGTGCCGAAATTTCTTTGTTGGTCAGTGAAGACATTAAGCCTATTTTCTTTAAGCCACGTCCGTTACCACTTGCGTGGAAAAATAAAGTTGAAAATCAACTGAAACAGTTGATCGAAGGTGGTATATTGGAACCGGTTGATCACTCAGAGTGGGGTACACCATTAGTACCAATTTTAAAACCTAATGGTGAGTTGCGCTTGTGTGGTGATTATAAAGTCACAATTAACAAATATTTAATTGATTTTCAATATCCGCTTCCAAGGATTGATGAGATTTTTGCTTCGCTACAAGGTGGATGCTTGTTTACTAAATTAGACTTAGCGAATGCATATAACCAATTAGTTTTAACTGAAGAGTCTCAATTCTTGTGTACTTGGAGCACTCACATAGGGACTTTTAAAATGAAGAGGTTACCTTTTGGTATTAAAACGGCAGCAGCCATTTTTCAAAAGACCATAGAGAGCTTATTGAGAGAAATTCCTGGAGTTGTTGTATACCAGGATGATATAACTGTCACGGGTAAGGATCTAAACGATCATATCAAGAATTTGAAATTGGTTTTAAACAAACTACAGTCTGCTGGGCTTAAGCTAAATGCTCATAAATGCAGATTTTTTCAGCATCAGATTTCCTATTTAGGATTCACCATAGATGCAAATGGTTTAACTAAAAATGAAGAGCGAACGTCTGCAATAAGTAATGCACCTCCTCCTAAAAATGTTCCTGAATTAAGAGCTCTAATCGGAATGTTAAATTACTATTCCAAATTTATTAAAAATTTTGCAAAAAAGATGGTTCCATTATACAATTTATTAAAAAAAGGTATGAAATTCGAATGGTCGAAGTCGTGCGAAGAGGCTTATGAAATATTAAAAAAAAAACGTGACATCTGAACAAATCTTAGTGCATTTTAACCCCAACTTACCAATTGTGCTAACAACTGATGCAAGCAACACTGCTGTTGCTGGTGTTTTATCTCACATTTGTCCAAATAATGAAACCAAACCAATTGCTTTTGTTTCAAGAGCACTATCTAAAACTGAAATGAATTACAGTACACTAGAAAAGGAAGCCTTGGCAATTATTTTCTGTGCAATTAAATTGAAACAGTATTTACTAGGACATCGATTCGTTTTGCGAACTAATCACAAACCACTTCTCACAATTTTTGGGGAGCATAAAGGCTTACCTATGATGGCTTCTGCACGTATGCAGCGCTGGGCATTGATTTTATCTGGCTTCAATTATAGTGTAGAACATGTCAAAGGTTCACTAAATGATGCTGATAATTTATCAAGAATGCCACAACATGTAACTTCAGAAGATTGCACTGAAATTAATTATGTTAACTTTGTTGAAAATGAGAATTATTTGAATATAGACTTTAGAGACATTGCTAGAGAGACACGTCGTGATCCAGTCTTGTCTAAAGTAGCTATTGCTATTGATAGTGGTCAATTGCACAGCTTAAAAGGTGAGGAGTATGCAGCGTTTCGTGAAAAACCAACTGAACTTTCGGTTGAATATGGTTGTGTTATGTGGGGATATCGTACAGTAGTTCCTACGAAACTGCGCGAGTCCATTCTTCAAAATTTGCACTCATCACACTTTGGCATAGTAAAAACAAAGGCGTTAGCTAGAAGTTATGTTTGGTGGCCCGGAATAAGTAAACACATTAAAGATTTAGTAAGAAACTGCAAATCTTGTCAGGAACTTCAGGCAAGTCCTGAAAAGAGTATTTTATTTCCTTGGACACCTACTTACTCCGTATGGAGCCGTGTTCATATTGATTTCGCCGGACCTATTAAGGGTCAATATCTCTTTGTTGTAATAGATTCATTTAGCAAATGGATTGAAGTATTTTTGACAAAGGAAATCACTTCATCATTTGTGATTAAAGCCATGAGAACACTTTTCTGCAGATATAGTTTAGTGGATGTTGTCGTAACTGACAACGGGCGTCAATTCACGTCTGGTGAACTCAGAAATTTTTTGACAGGAAACAAGGTAAGGCACATCCTTACTGCTCCTGGGCATCCATCGACGAATGGACAAGCCGAAAACTCAGTTAAAACAGTAAAGAAATCTATTATAGCAAACTTAAAACAAAAAAGAGAAGCAGATTTACACACAATTTTGAATCGATTTTTAATAGACTACCGCAATACTGAGCATTGTAGCACAAAAGAGTCACCTGCAAAGTTATTTTTGGGCAGAAATTTAAAAACTGGTTTTAGCAGCCTAAAACCACCACTAGTGAGAGAATCTCTTTTAGCTAGTCAAGATAAAAGTATTAAAAATCATAAAGGTAGACGCAATGTGCAGTTTGAACAGGGTCAAAATATCCTCATACGTGATTATAGAGATCCTAATAAACCAAGCTGGTCTTCAGCCACTGTAAAAAAGCAAATTGGTACACAATCTTATTTGTGCACACTTACTGATACCAACAGAGAAATTAAGAGGCACTTAGATCAAATGCGTGATTTGGGTGGAAGTACCAGTAACAACAACAATGACAACGACTTCCAAGAAAGTAGTGATCGTATCGCCGAAATGAAAGCAGAAGAATGCTCTGGTGGCGATAAGCAGGGTGTTACAGATCATGCATGTTCTAGTGTATCGAGGGCAGTGGATGAAGAGCCATCAGTAAGGCAATTGAGGCCCAGAATGAAGGGCAAAGTTATTAAGAGTAATAAGTAAACCATCATTTTGTAATTATTGTTAATCATACTCTTTCATGAAAGTAAATTGAATTGTAATAAATCTTTGTTAATATTGTAATATATAAATATTTTAGATTTCAACAGCTCAAGGAGGAGCGTGTTCGATATTTAGCCATGTAATTCAGTAACCTTACAACACTAGTATTAGAAATAAGATAAGATATGAAATTAGATAAGTGGAGATAATTGAAAATAAAGCAAGTCATGAGATTGAACTCAGAAGATTAAGACGCGTTTGAGTACAATACACAACAATCAGCAAATGTTGATGTGTGTGTGTGAGTGGATTTGTAGGCAAATCTACGGTATACAATAGTATAAGAGTGATCCGAGTATTCATCCCTGAGGGACACCAGCTTGAATTCGTTTGATTGACGAATAAGTACTTTTTGACCTTACTACGAAAGACCTATTCGCCAAATAGTTCGTGAGCAGTTTGTGGACGTTTTCGGGAAGCAATGTTGAAATTTTATAAATAAGGCCTTCATGCCAGACTTAGTCGAACGCCTGTTATAGATTAATAAATAATGCATAGCAGTACAGCTTGCTTTCAAAAGTTCCACGGATTAAATTCGTAATTCTATGCACTTGTTCTATTGTGCTGTGTTTTTCCCTTAACCAAAATTGGAGGATGGGGATTAAGTTTATTGAGTCAATATACGGCGCTAAAGATTTCAAGACTAGCCTTTCAAATATTTTTGAAAGAACGTGCAATAAGCTGATTGGGCAATATGAAGACACCTGCGTAACGTCTTTGCTAGGCTTGGGGATCATTACTATTTCCGAGTGTTTCAAAGATGGTGGAAAGCAACCAGTTCTAACATTGTGTTAAAAATAAACATAACGATTCTCAAAGCCGAATTTGGCAGGTTGATAATCAAGGTGTTAGTGATTTTGTCACTACCGCCAGACTTTTTTGGGTTAAGATCATTGATAACTGCTTTGAGCGCAGGTAGGCGAATTTTTAGCGGGTATAAAACACGTTCTTGAATAGCTCTTGGTGTTAAATAAGAGTGTGTTACGTATGGGACAAAAACCGTCTCCAGATGATTGGTAAACTCCTCAACTTTGTCGTTGGAATTTTTTTAAAATCTGTTTGCCAGTATGTAGGGTGCCCTGTGGATACTACATCCAAGTAGTTTGACAAGACAGTATCAAGGAGTTGCCTGCCTCTTGGAGTAACAAGGCGAGAGCCCAAAAACGTATGTTTAGCGTTAAAGTCGCCAGCGGCTAAAAATCTTGGACCTAACGTTTTAAAATAATTGGTGAACTGCTCCTTGTTAATGTTGTGCCTTGAATAGCAATACACCGCTGATATAGCGATCCCTGTGCCAGAAATGTTGATAGTTGTGGCCTGTATGTGATCTGTTTTATATTCTGGCATAGGAAAATGATCGACGTGCTTATGAACGAGAACTGCCGAACCTCTACAAGCTCTACCACTTGAGTGCTTTGTATCATGCCCATTTATTCGAAAACAATTTTTTATCGAAAAATTGGTTTCGGAAACAAGCAAAACATCTATTTTATGAGTGTGCAGGAATTGTTGTACTTCGTTTTTATGTTAGCTTGATCCGTTAGCATTCCAGAAACATATTTGCAACCGGTTAATTTTTTTATTTTCTAGCAAAATCTGCATTAACATGCTTTGATTTTGCAACATTCGTTGGAACATACTCTCCATGCTTGCCATAAATCGATCCATGGTTTGTATTAATTTGTCTATCGAGCTTTGATTATTATCAATTCGCCTGGAATAGGTTGAATTTTTATTATTAAAATTTTCACTGCTAAGGTTTGCACTTGATGGTGATTTACGTTTGTATCGGTTTTTCTGTTTCTTTGCTGCAGACTAGATGGAATATTTAGAAATACAGTATTGCGACGCTGATTGACGACTGGCTTTTTGGCAGTTATTTGCTTAAGTCGCAAGTAAACTTCACAACCACGATAGTTGGCTGTGTGGTTACCGCCGCAGTTGCTGCACTTGAGAACTTTTTCATCATTTTTAGCGTGAGGGCAATCTAAGCTCTTGTGGATATCTCCACATCTGACGCAAACTGATGGTAGTTTGCAAAAAGCTTTTGTGTGGCCAAAATCTTGGCAGTTTTGACATTGTGGTGGTCCCTTACGCTTAACAGGCTCCTCCACAACAATCCTGCGGTTTAGCACATACCTCAAAGCATAAATTGGATGCGGCTCACCCTTTGTTTTCAGTTGCGAAGAGCTGAACGTAATTTCAACTCTAAATATTGGATGAGGAATTTTATTTTTATTTAATATGTTTTGAATTGATTTAACTTCATAATCCTTTTTTTCCAGGGCGTCTTGCAAATCTTTTGTTGGCACCGAGCTATCAATGCCCTTGATAACTATTAAACCCTTTGCACTCTTTAGTTGGTAGGAGTATTAGCTTTTTTTCTCTGAATCGAGACTATTTACCACTTTTCTATAACAATTTTAATTTTTTACCTGAATTTTTGTTTCAAGGACATTCCCCTTTCGTAGCGATGCAACATAAAAATTTTCCTTGTCAGCTTGTTGACCAATTCTTTGGTTGTAGCCTCTCTTAGATATAGCGGAGGTGGTTTGGAACTCTTAAAAGGTATATAACACGTATCGTTAATTTGTTCTTTGCTTACTATTACTATTACTGTTTTTTTTACTTTTGGCATTAGATAAAAATTCCTTTAGCTGTGGTTCACTCCTACTTGCACTCAAACTTGTGTTTGTTGTTTTTGCACTTAACTACTGTTTATTTAATATTGGTTCAGCAGTGTTGTTTTGTTCATTGATAAGGTCAGAATTTAATACAATACATGCATTTCTGTTGTTCGTACTGAGCCTTCTCTATCTAGTCGGAGAGTTTGTATGCTAATTTATTAGTTTTAATCTGTTTTTTGCTATTTTTTGTGTATGTTATAATGTGACAATAAAAAAAGCAAACATGATACAAAAAAATATATATAAAATGCAACCCTTCTATGCGGTTGTCAAGAAGGTTACATATATTTTTTTCTGTAAAATTAAAAGTTCTGCTTCTCTTTTTAAATGCTTTCGGTCGCACACCAATCACTCAAAATATACTTATTATCGCGCATCAGCCGTACACGAAAAAGTACAACTACTCGTCGCGGCAGTCGCGACCTAAATCGAATAAACTTGTTCAGTTTGTTGTAAAAGTTTATGCGCCGTTTTGGTTTTTTATAACAAGCCAACCGCTGGCAAATTACGAAAGTCGCAACGTTTTCAAGTACATATCTTGGATTCGTCAGTTGAGGAAAGATGTTTACCACACCCTCTGCCCGTGCATTAAAACTAACGTGTACTTTTTCCACCCAGAGAATGTTTTGTTGCCAATAATAACAGACCAAGATCCGATAGTACGTTCTGATGGCTATGCTAAAATTTTCTCCGCTTGCAACGAAGCATTCGTCAAATGTTCGGTCGACAAGTTGATAATTTTACAAACTTTGAGAGCGACTCATACGTTAGTGTGATCAATTTGAATCAACTTCGAAATGACTGAGCCGCCATGCTTACAGTTCTACACGCAAGTACTTTAGTATTTCCACGAAATAATCGAATTGCCAGGTTAGGATTTGAAAAATAACTTAATTTGGAACTTTTATTTGCTAAATTTAATTATACTTACAGATTACCCATTAGGGTGTCCCGAATTTTTTTTTTTTTTTAGATTTCCGTAACACAAGACCTCCTGAAATTTGCGTAGTTGATCGTAGATTACCAACATGATTTTAAAAATAAGATGAAACTATATCTTCAGGGTTCTACCAATCTTCTTTTATATACCAATTATAACCCTTATAGCGAGCTATTGTCTATTACGAACCAGCTTTTAAGTTCATTTTATAGTTACAGTTTACTTCCTAAACTATGGAAACCCTTCATCATGAAATAAAATTCTGACAACACTTCAAAATCACCTGTTATATTTATTAACACTAAAATACGTAAATGAAGGTTTCCCCCAAAAAAAAAGGTAAAAAAAATAAAGTAATTTATAATACATAAGTCAGTTGCGATAGTTACAGTCTTAAGGGCGTTTGTGATTTTAAAAAAAATGAGTTCCAGGGGCAGTGCGACAACTTGTGTTATATTGGGCCCATATAAGGAACTTGAAGATCGGCAGCTACCAACTATAAGAGACGTCCTTAAATATATTCATTTATCAAGTATAACATGAAGTTAAAGTATAATGGAAAAGATCCATCAAATTCGGATATATACGCGATTGTTTTTGAAGAGATTGACAATATTTGGACCAAAGCTTCGATTTCAATCGTTACGAAGGAACGAGTTATTCAGTTACTCAAATCCTATTTCGAAAGAAAAGATACCCCAAAAGCAAACGAAAAAATAGTTTCGAAAACAAACTAAAGTGTTTTTTGGAGTCATCTGAGAAGCTTTTTGACGTTGCTGCTTGCAAATGCACTTCATTTGAATTTTGTTGTTGTTTAAAATCTAAGAAAGTTCCAACAGTGATAGAGTTTTTTTGTTGGATCAAAGGAATTACAGAAAAATGGTTATATTTGCAGTTGATAAAAAAGAAACAGCTCGATTAATAAAACGAAAGCAGAGACAAACTGAACATTCCATAAGGGCAGCAAAAAAAGAGCGTTCTACTCAAGAAACAGATTCTGTCTCAGAAAATTGTGATGAAGTTTCACTATGTGAATCTTCCCAAGAAACGTATCCGATAACGGAGGCATCTGCCACTAACACAATTTTGACAGATACATCTTCGACTTCAACGACAAATCGAAATACATAGCCGTTGCCAACAGTTGGTAAGGACTGTGATAGATACGCTTTATCGACTCGTTCTGCTGCTGCTGTTGCTTCTTCGGTTTTGACTAACATCGGCTTAATTTCTACCGAAAATTTAACTCTGGTAATTGATAAAAACAAAATACACAGAGCAGTATCTAAAGTCCGGAAAGAAAATTAAAAAGAGATTGGAGATATTGTTATTAAAAGCATTTACTTTGATGGACGAAAAGACAAGACTCTAAAAAATGAGAAAATAGGAGATCGTTGCTATCGCAGAGAAATTTTAGAAGAACACATCTCAATTTTAGCAGAACCTGCATCAGTTTATTTGGGTCACACAACGCCAAGTCGTGGCACTGCTAGGGTCATTTTAATTTCGATCACAACTTTATTAGAAGATAAAGGTTGGAATTTAGATGACGTGATTTGTATTGGATGTGACGAAACTGCAACTTATACCGGTTGGAAGGGTGACGTTATTCAATATTTGGAGGAGTATTTGAAGAGACCGCTACAATGGTGTGTTTGTATGCTCCATGCCAATGAGTTACCCCTTCGTCATTTATTCTTAACTTTAGATGGTTGCACTTCGGAACCTAGAGAATATAGCGGAATTATTGGAAAACAATTACCTACTTGTAATAATAAATAATTTGCCTGATTTGAAAAATGTAGTCGATCAACTGAGTACGTATCAAAAATTTCTTTATGAGATATGGAAAGCTGCACAAACTGGTTATTGTAGTCCTGAGCTGGCAAACCGTAAGCCTGGAAAAATTGCTAACTCGAGATGCCTTACATTTGCTAATTGTCTACTCAGAGTTTACGTAAGTACCCTTAATCCATCAGAAAATTTGCAACTGCTTGTCAATTACGTTGTTAAAGTATATGCTCCGATGTGGTTCCTAATCAAACAAAAACCGTTTTTTAAAGAAGGAGCCAAACATATTTTTCATCTGATTATGTACTCTCGTTTTTATCAGAAAATATTAGATCAGTTGTGGATTCTGTTATCGAAAGAAATACTTTTTTTGCTCACCCAGAAAATCTTCTCTCTCAGTATGCTGTTTGATGAAAGTAGCTGTTGAAAGTAGCACTAAATACAGAATATTAAACCACCAAAAATTGACTTCTCTGCTGGAGATTACACCGAAATTATTATTATGGCACGCGTAAAGGGTTACAGCACCGCCGGTTCTTCGGCATATTTGCAATGAAATCATGGCAAAAAATAACAGTTTGGAAATTGATGACTTTCCTTGCCACACAGAAGCTGTCGAAAGATGTGTTTAGTAACAGAAGCCTCCCAACGTGTTACTAGCGCTTCTTCTAGAGATTGCCTTATTAGAACCAGGTTGAAATCACGAGCAGAAATGCCAAATTTTGGTCAAAAAAAATATGTTTAAATTTAAAGCTTTGGTCATTGACTATAAGTTTTATTTTCTTGTACATTAATTGCAAGTATAAAATATATTAATAAAATAAATTTGTATCTCGTTTTTTCTTTTTGTATTTTAAGCATAGGGTTTAGGTTTGTAAAAACGTTTTCAAAAGTAGAGCCCTTAAAATGGCATGTAATTCGATTTTTATTGCTTTTACCGTAATCTGTTTTAAATTTCGCAAATTTTGATACCTCTTGCGAAAGTGTAGCTCAAAAAAATATTTTTGTCATTCAAGGACGGGACAGCCTATTACCCATGCCATTCAGAAAACACCGAACGTTTTGTTTATGTAGTACATAAATCTTCCAAGGTGGTGACTGATGACCAACGCATAAGATATATTTATTCTGAGCTACACAGCCGCCAAAATTACAGTCAACTTGAATCACGTCGAAATATGGTCGACTAAAATTAAAAATTTTTTATTTTTTATAATTTTTTGGGTTTTTTTTTTTTGTATAATTAATTTTCATAATTTTTCTGCTGAAAACATGAAGAAAGTAATCCTTAGAACAAGTGTAGTGATTTGTTGGGAGCTTTGATTTTTTGTCATTAGGGTAGTAGGAACAGATCTTTGGTGAATAAATACTAGAACTGAATACTTGGGAACTTGGTCTTTGCAAGACAAAAACATTGATGAATCACACTTTGAGATCCGCCTTTAATTGCCAAAGAAATAGCGAAATATGTAAAAAGGCGACCCCTATGTTCGGAATAAAACAATTTTTTTTTTAAACTGCCTAACAAAAATACTTCATATTAGAGGGTATACGGCACAGTTTTTTTATTTGCTTGTAAGGTGATACGGTATAGTAACCATATTTTTGTTTTGACATTTTAAAGTTAAATACTAAAAGTTATTCAATTTAACACAAAATATAAAAATTATAACCCGTTTAAGATATTATTTTAAAATATTATAATTTAAGGAAAAAAAAGCTAGAAAAAGTAAAAATTTCCGCCGGAATGGTTTTAATCGTAAAAGATGGATTGAGACAAGGATTACGTAATACATTCGCTGTTGGTTATATCTAAAATGACGAATTCTTAGAATTGTAACTTTAACAAATCTAAATAATTTTTCTTTTGGTTTTTTTTACTATGATGGCCCTTTGGATTTAACCATAACTTTCGAAAATAGCTAAATTCAACAAACTTTTGTGTAGATTTCACACTCTTATGTAGAACTGCAGTTCGAAAAAAAGATGATTTACCTAGATCCTCTCTCTTTCTCAAGCCAACCAGTTTTGCTCCTTATAAATTTGATGTAATCCAAGAACCAGAAAATCCCTTACAACGCGATAAAATCGATTTATACATGAAAATAAAATCTTTTTCAACATTTATTTTAACTTTATTTATTACCAATATTCAATAGAACACACACAATTTATAAGCTACCACCGCACAGTGGCATGAAATAAAAAAAATGGAATAAAAGTCCGGAACTTCAAACTATTTTCCCGATTTTCATGAAAAAAACTCTTATTTATAGCTTTTTCCCTATTGCATTTGGATATACCATATTTCAGTACAGGGTAGTACCACAGGGGTTAAGTTAGGTAACCTCGAATTTAATAATTCTTTCAGAGCTTATAACTATCAAAAATGAATCGTTTTCAAAAATTTTTAAAGTTTTAAATTTTAAGTAATCTACATGGTTATATAAAGAAAAAACTTGCTTGAAGTTTTTAGTATCTTTTATACTTTTGGAGAAATTCGACTTTTAAATTAAAAATACCAAATTTTTTCCTTGGCATTTTTTAATTTTTCACCTGTAGTTTCTTAAATATACTAGAAAGAACTATTTTAAAAACAGATTTAGAAAGCTCGCACTAAAAGAAATAACTTGTAAAAAAATGTTGCCAAAATTTTTATTAATGTTAGTTACGTACATATTGGTCTTTAATGGGATGAAAAGCTGTTTTAATATTTTCTATATCAGGCATGTTCTGACAATCGCAAATCGCCTAAAACTTGCGATGCGAGTTGAAATCGCAAGAAATTTGGCGACTTAAAATCGCAAGCACATACTGAAGTGAGGTTATAAATTTCACTTAAAATAAACTTTCAAGGGGCATTAAAATTATACACAAATAAAAATTAAAAATGGTTTTTTTATTTTTAACAAAAACTATTTTAATTTTAACGCAGTTAAAGTGTTAAATAATATATTTAAAATATGTCCTTTGTTTTGTTAATTGGTTGTGTTGGGTTTTTCTTGTGTACTGGCGATGTCATAAAAACAGCTGTTCTACTTTATATTCGAAAATATATTGGTATTAGAAGGGCTAAACGAATAATCGGTAATCAAAAAAAATAAGTGGTTACTTTACTTTTAAATTCGTTTAAGAAATATTCGGTGCTTATTAAATGGGCGATTTAGGTGTAAAGGTACCTGAATAGATTTATTTAAATTACTGCTTATCGAACGTGCATGTTGTAGCTAATAAAATAAACAAATAGGCTCTTTAAGTATTGATTATTCATGACATAAGTAATCTTTTTCTTCAAAGATGCTAAATGCAACATCACTACCATTTGTGGCCAAAATATTTTTTGCTTTGTGTTATTTTTTTTTTAATTAATAAATATTCGTTGGAATGAAACGTCCATAAGATTTAAATAATCTCTAAGCGTCCTTCATTCTGTTTTAAATTGAATGTTTTTTAAAGAAATTATAGTAGGCAAGAAGGCTGCTGGCATTTTTTTTCAATTTTCTTTCTTCTTTTATGTTTTGCAACGTCAAGTCATCAGGCATGTCCTGACACGCGCACGTTTTTGAAATCGCATGTGATTTCAAAACGCCAACTTTAGTTTTACATGTTTTGAAACTCACGCGTTTTGCTTGCGATTTGCTTTTTTCAAACTTATGTTCGAAAAACAAAACAGTTGATATGACGGTGCAAAGCATAAAAAATTAAAACATACCAGCAACCTTCTCGCTTAGTTTAATTTCTTTAAAAAAAATATCCAATTTAAAATAGAATGAATTAAGAAACTGACACTTAGAGATTATTTCAGTCTAATGGATAATTCAATGCAATGAACATTTATTAATTTAAAAAATAACACAAAGCAAGAAATATTTTAGCCACAAATAGTATTTGTATTAGTGACGTTGCATTTAGCATCTTTAAAAAAAAATTCTTATGTCGTGAGCAATCAGTACTTAAAATGTGCTTTTGTTTATTTTGTTAGTTATAACATAGACATTCGAAGCGTAGATCGTCCTAAAAGTAATTGAAGTAAACCTGTTCAGTTATTTTAACACTTAAACGCCTATATTAAGCACCAAATATTTTTTTTTTAACAATTCAAAATTAAAATAACCGCATATTTTATTTGATTACCGACTATGCGTTTAACCGCACTAACACCAGTATATTTTCGAACATCAAGTAGAACAGCTGTTCTTATGAAATCACCAGTACTCACGAAAAAAACCAACACAATCAATTGATAAAACAAAGGGCGTATTTTAAATTAATTATTAACCACTTTAAATGTGTTAAAATTAAAATAGTTTTTATTAAAAGTAAAAGAAAACATATTAATTTGTACATAATTTTATTGTTGTTTTAAAGTTTATATTAAGTGAAATTTAAAACTTTACTTCAGTATGTGCTTGCGATTTGATGTCGCTAAATTTCTTGCGATTGTGGACAACAGAACACCCTTCATGCGATTTTAACTCGCATCGCAAGTTTTAAGCGATTTGCGATTGTCAGAACATGCCTGCATATGTTTTTGTTTTTCGAACATAAGTTTGAAAGAAAGCAAAACGCGTAAGTTTCAAAACATCTAAAACAAAAGTTGGCGTTTTTAATACTCATTCGATTTCAAAAGCGTGCGAGTGTCAGAACATGCCTGTATGTTCGGAGATATTCAAGGAAAAATTTCATTCGCAAAATTTCACTATGGATCTTTCATTGTTTTTAGAAGTATTTTGTACAGCTTTTTCTGTCTGAAAAACTACTGCAAAAAACTAAACACAGCTGAACAGTAGAGGTTATTACCTGTCCACTGATACACAATTTGTGCACCTTTATTATTACAACAGCCGTAAATGATGCACACAATTATGGTACCTAGCGCAAAAAATCTCTTGTGTTATTGTGTTCTTCTAATAAGAGCATCTACTTTTGATTTCCATTTTCTTTGAAATCAGCGATTTTTTTAGAAAGTGACTTTATTTTTTAGCTGATTGGGGTTAAATACCCCTCATAAGCATATTTAAAGAAAATACAAAAAGATATGCTTAGTTCTTATCTGGAAATCCATATAGAATATTCCTTTAAATTAGTTTTAAAGAAATCCAAACCAAAAGAGGCTTAAAGATCGCAGATGTACTAGCAAGTGCTTTACCGAAAGATTACAACAAATGGATGAAAGCATACCAACACCTAAAGCGGATACACATTTCACGGAGAAAGATTCATTAGCATTCGTGCTGAATTTAGGTTTGTAGAGAAATAAATATGATGTATTGAGGAAGGCGCTTAAAGAAAGAAAGTAGGGGACCCTACCACCTAGTTCGTAAATATTTAAAAGAAGTTGACAATTTTGCCTTCTTCCGTATCAGGGGACAATAAATGCAATTGTTGCTTTGACGATGGTTTTTTTTAAAATACAGCATCAAGAATTATTGCAAATTTTGACAAGGAAGATTTAGATATATGCAATAATTGCGAGTTGACATTGATATACAAGTAGGGATGTGATGGATTATCTGAATTTTCAGAATATAAGCAAGCTTCTGTAAAAGAGGCTGATTTCTGATTGTGATTATATAAAATATTGTCATCCACAAGTCAAAAGTAATTTAAGGACATGTTGATTAATATTACACCAGGCTCATAATTTAATGTCGCCCAATACGTTTCGAGTACATTAAAGTAAACAGAGAAACAATTTAAAAATCTTGTTGATAGAACAAAACCCGAAATTTACAATATAATGCTGTTTATAATCGCTGTTATGATTTTAAAACGCCTTACTAAGTTCTTGTCAATACCAGTTATTACAGAACTGTTTCCAGGTCTTCAAATAAGCGTCTAGCAGTATTGCCATCTGTAGAGCTGCCGTAACCATACAGGGGTTAGTCAATGTGCAATCCATGTTTTTCAAATTCATCCTGTATTCTCTTTTTTTTCCCTAATGTCATGTTTTTTAAAACAGTGTTATTTCCAACTGACATATTTTGATCTCCTTCAATATTACGGTATTTGTTATCATAGGCAAGGTCAAAAAATATTCCATGAATCTAATTCGGGCATGAAAAGGAAAGATATGCCAAGATTAAGAGGATCTTCATCACTGGTTGTTTTGTGACAGATATCGTTGAATTAATAACTTTTTAACCATATATCTTACAATCTCAATTGGATTTTGTGTCGATTATTGGATTTGCAACTTTTTCACCTATTATTGTTAAACTCGCTACACAGTATGCTCTAATCACTTTCCTGATATCGTGACATCAATAGGCTCCATATTGTAAATTTCGGGTTTTATACTATCAACATGATTTCTGTTTTCTTTAATGTACTCGAAACGTATTTTGAGCCTGGTGTAGTAATAATCAACATGTCCTTAATTTATTTTCGACTTGTTGGTGGCATTTTATTATATAATTGCAATCTTAATGGCACTAACGATGCCATAAGGGCTGTAGAGAAATCAGTCTCTTTTTCAGAAGCTAGCTTTATTCTGAAAATCAAGATGATCCATCACATCCCCACTTGTTTATATATGTCAACTCGCAATTATTGTATATATCTAAATCTTCCTTGTCAAAATTTGCAATAATTCTTGATGCTGTATTTTGCAAAAAGTCTGCCAAAGCAACAATTGAACTTTTATTATCCCCTGATAATGAAAAAGGCAAAATTTCCAACTTTTTTTAAAGTAATTACATACTAGGTGGTAGGGTTTCCCACCTTTTTTCCTTAAGCGCCTTCCTCAGTACATCATATTTATTTCTTAACAAACCTAAATTCAGCTTGAATGCTAATGAATCTTCCTCCGTGAAATTTGTCTCCGCTTTAGGTGTTGGTATGCTTTTACCATTCGTTTTAATCTTTCGGTAAAGCACTCGCTAGTACATCTGCAATCTTCAACGGCTCTTTTGTTTGGGATTTCTTTAAAACTTATTTAAAGGAATATTCTATATGGCTTTCCGAATAAGAACTAAGCTTAACTTTTTGTATTTTCTTTTAGTCTTGTAATGAATATCGTCATAATTTTTACTTGGGCGCATATACAACTTTTTTTGGATTTCTATAGATAGTCCCATATTTAACCTATCCTCGTTTTTATTTTGAAATTTAGATTTTGAGTTATTCTACTCCTGGACCTTTTTTTCATATGTTTGAAAAAAAAACTATTTTGTTGTTCTCATCAACATATATGGACAACCCAAGTATAAGTTAACAACTCCATAATTTTAGTAACTTTTAGCGATCGACAATTAACATAACTAAGAGTTGTCCACATTAGTTTGCTAATTGTTTTATATCTCATTGTTATTTACATAGCAGCCTACTTTCAAGTAATTATATAAACTAATTTAAGATTTCTGTATACACTTATTAATAAATACAGTCTTTGAAACTAATAGGCAACAGATTCAGGTACACACAAGCCCGTGAAGGCTAGTTTTAAACCCCAAACAGCTACGATATAAAGTCGCCTGCTAAAAAATTTGGTGATTTCAAAGAAAAAAAAAAAAGGAATCAAGAGTAGATGCACTTATCAGAAGAACACAATAAAACGAGAGGTTTTTTGCGCTAGGTACCATAATTGAGTGCATCATTTACGGCTGTTGTAATGAAAAAGGTGTACAAATTGTATATAAGTGGACAGGTAATAACCTCAACTATTCAGCTGTGTTTAATTTTTTGCAGTAGTTTTTTAAACAAAAAAAGCTATAAAAAATGTTGCTAAAAACCATAAAAGATTAAAAGTGAAATTTTGCAAATGAAATTTTTCCTTGAATGTTTCCGAACATATAAAAATATTAAATCACCTTTTCATCCCATTAGAGACCAATATGTACATAACTAACATCAATAAAAATATTGGCAAACAATAGATTAAAATATTATTTTTTGTGTAGATGAAAAATTTTCTCTACCGAAATTGTAATTTTTTCTTCAATCGCCTCCCAAGACTTCATTTGTGCGCAGGATGTCTACATAATTTGGCTAGTTACTGAAAACCAATCGTTATACAATAGTTAATTATAAAAAGAATAAAAATCCGAGTGCAAATTAGATTTTTGTTAATAAATTGCCCATATTCCAACAATGCTGATTTAGGGTGCTTTATAAGAATTCCAAAAAAGCACTTCTTAAAGGAAAAGTTCAAAATTTTATAAATTTTCCAAAAAAAAAAAAAAAAAAAAAAAATATATATATATATATAAATATATATATATATATATATATATATATATATATATATATATATATAAATCTACTTAAATAACTGAAAGTACTTTTAAACCAAAATTTCACATTTTTTTAACTTTTTATGAAATTTCATATTAGAAAAATTATTACCACTAACATAATGAAGTCAAAGAAAAAAATTTCTTACAAGTTATTTCTTATATTACTAGCTTTGTAAATCTGTTTTTAAAATAGTTTTATCTTGTATTTAAAAAAATTATAGGTGAAAAGCTAAGAAATGCCAAGGAAAAAATTTGGTATTTTAAATTTAAAAGTCGAATTTCTCTAAATGTATAAAATATATCATGCAAATTCCACGTTTATCTTTATCTAACTATGTAGATTACTACAAATTTAAAACCTAAAATAATTTTTGAAATCGGTTGCACTTGATAAAGTTATAAGCTCTGAAACATTTTTCGAATTTGAGGTTACCTAATTTAACGCCCTGTGGTACTACCCTGTACTGAAACAGGGTGTATACAAATGCAATAGGAAAAAAGCTTATGACCTCTTCTATAAATCGCAGTTCGTTTCATAAAAATTGGGTAAATACTTTAAAAGTCTCAGACTTTTATTCCATTTTTTTGTATATCACGCCACTGCGCACAGTTCACTCCACTCTTAATAGAATAAATATATATAACCTAAGTCAACTAGATTTAAAAAAGTACAAAGAAAATCTAAGCCGAGTAGATTAAAAAAATATACAAATAAAATCTAAGCACTTAATTAAGAAAATTATACAAATAAAAATTTAGCAACCGAAATAAAAAACATGTAAGTAAAATCTAAGACTAATTAACCGCGAAAAAAGTTTTAAGATAAACTAATTCTCAAAAGTGTTGCAAAGTATAATTTATTTGGAGCTGAGCAAAACTGTACATAAATAAACAGCGTAAAAAACAATTTAACGAAACTTGTCGGTATCACACGCTCCTCTAATTATCAGTCCAAACTATTCTTAAGATGATGGAATTGGAATTTTACAAATGTCTGGTACAAAAAACGCTACCCTATAAGAATAAAAAAACTTTGTAAAAAGCATCAAATTTATAAAGTGAGACATAGGATGGGACACACTTATTTGATTCTTTCTCATATAATAGACAAGTTCAATACTAAGTCCAGTCGCTTTCACAATAACACCCTAGCAAGCCTTAAAATTTATCACACATTATTAATTTTCAGAATAGTATTTAAAACAACAAATACATTTATAATATTATTAAAAATATTATTGTAGCTCCTTTTTATTTTCGCATTATATTAATAGTTTTTTACTATTTGTTTCAATGAACTCGTTGTTTGTTTCATAGGATATGATACATGCATCTAATACCCTATAAAGGTAAACTCTGCCCTGAGAATTGAGAACAACTAGATGTATTATCAATTTGGTGAAGTTATAAAGCTTCATATTCTTCTATGAGGGTTTTAAAATCTTTTAAGTTTTGGGCTTGGATTCTTTTGTGAAATAGAAAAGACTGACGACGGATGGTCAGTATATTTTGTAGGTGAGCGACGCCGCACAGTGGCTGAAAATCGTTTTTCGTTGGCCAAAATTCTGTAACTTTTGAACCGATCAAAATATTGAAATAATTTTTTTTTAATGGATAGATATTTAGTTCAGCTTGATTCAGTTTCAATTACATTAAAATTGATTGAGGACTTTTTAAGGAATTCGAGGTCAAAGTTGAACATTTAAATTTTTTTAACTTTCCTAGTGAAATATGGGTTTATTCTGTGTTTAACATAGTAAAATATCCCTCTAAGATCCAAAAAAGTATATATATTCTTGATCAGTGATGAAATCTAAGACGATATAGCTATGTCCGTCTGTCCATACGTCCGTCCGTCCATCCGGCCGTCCGTCCATTCGCCTGTCTGTATGAACACGATTCAGTCTAAACGAAAGGAGCTAGACCCTTGAAATTTGGTACATATATATCTTGAAGGATAGGGCAGGCTAAGTTCGTAAATGGGCCAAGTCGGACCAGAGGGAAAAAAATTCCCCTAAGAAGAACTAAACCAACCCCTGAAAAACTACACATTTTTACAAGTTTTTTTGTAAATTTGTTAAGCAAATGAAACATTTTTATGTCAAAGAAGGTTCAAGGTCTTTACCCTGGAGCCAGAAAATCATAAAAATGTATTTTTGGACCCCGCCCCCTTTTTGTGGGCGTTTATATAGCATATTATATGAAAAATAGTGTCAATAATTAACAAATTGTATTACCTAAGCCTAGATTGCATAAAAAATTAATTTTTAAGCTTCCATGACGAATGGAAAATGTACTCGGATCTTCTGCGCTACCTTCACCTCACCCCCCCCCCCCCCCTAAAAAAAAATTTTTTTTTGGCTAAGCAACAAGAAAATATAATTTGATCTTCTACGCTACCTTAACCTCACCACCCCCTTACCCCTCCATCATCCTATATAGTTGGAAGGTATTTAAGATTCGACTCGGTCGAATATAACGTTTTAACTAATTTTTTACTAATACAATGTTTTCCGTACTTAAAGAATAATGAAAGGCAATTATAATTTTTATTCGTTTGACTTAAATATTAATTGCAAATATTCCATATTTTGTTCTGTGCTATTTCTGTTCTTTAGCAGTTTTTTGGCTTCTTCATCTAAATCCCGATGATCCACTTTCCATTGTTTTCGAATACTGGATGTGAACGGATCTGACGTTGCCAATAATATATTAAATAGATCTTCATTTGTTGAATTCCGTGAAATTTTTCTAGTATTTTGCTCTCTATAAATTATGTAATCCTTGTTCCTTTTTTTCCTGAGCCTCCTCTGATAGATCTCCAAGTGGCACCAAATGATATTTAATGACATCTTCACCATGATAAAGAATTTTGTGAACTGTTGCAGACATATTTCTCCATGGGTAGTTAGTTGTATATATTTTTGCAGTTTCCTTAGCATAAACTCCAAATTTACTACAGTCAATTTCTTCATTGCACGCAAGTACTTCTAGTATTATTTTAAATCTGAAAATAAGGTTAAAATCCACTCCTGTTATTTTAGATGCTGTTTCTGGATCTGAAAAGAATCTTCTTGCGGTATTGCCATCATTTGTATTGCCTGACCCTTGTTTTGGCTGATCTATAATCAGTCCACGTTTGCGATATTCATCTTTAACATGTTTCTTTTTTGAACTTCTTAACTCTTTGTTGGTCACGTTGTTTCTTATTGATCCTGAAGACCCGAAATCCAAATCATAACTGATTTTTAGTATGTGTTCCATAAGTCGTATTCTTGCGTGTAGTGGTGATAATCCAAATTCATATGCATCGGTATTATCTAATGATTTTGCTGGGACTTGGTTTAATTGGGTTGATGTTGCTTGGCATATAATGCAGCTGGATGCAGCCTTCGTGTTAGTCAAAGCCTGACCAACTTTTCCATCTATCATTGTCAGGACTAACTGGTAGCTTACTTCAATTTGCTGCCCATCTAACTGTAATTGTAATGGCTGTAGTGTTGTAATTTGGGCCTTGATATCACTAATTTCTTTATTAATAACATCATTTGTTTCTTTTTTGAATTGAAATTTGATTGGCCTTCAGTATTTCGTAGAAGATGGTGTCTCATTTTTCCAAATATCCATTGTTTGCGTTGTACTAGTCGAAGGCTCTGAATCTTCCAAAATCTTTTTCAATCGCAATGGTACAAATGATACCATGAACATATCTGAGTCAGAAATATTTTCACATACAGCTTGTTTATATTGTTTTTGTCCCGAAGAACCATCACATCCCCATTTACAAAAAAGAAGTAACTTTGTGTTTCCGTATTTCTTCAACTCATTTCCTGTTATTAATTGCAGCAAGCGTTCGGCTGTGTGATCAAGTAGAGATTGTAGTTGTACCTCTGCCGAAATTTGTGTGATTGTAGTAGTGTCCTTTGATGGCAAAAAGTCCATTTTAGCAGCGGTTATGTGATGATATGCTGGATACATATTTGAGCCTTTTTCAATCGTTTGTTTACTGTACATAACTTCTTTGTAGCGTTTTTTTAGTGCTTTGACAAAATTATATAATTGCTCTTGCATTTCGGTGCTACACGAATTTAAGTTTAATTTTATTTTAACGTAACTAAGAACATCTTCCTGATTTTTGTTTTTAAAATACACTTCGGCCAGTTCTTTATAACTGAAGCTCTCCATTTTCTTCTGAATATTTTTATTTGCGTTTGTTATGTTTTATCCGTACACTTAAAGGATTAAGTTATTACTGAGTAATCCCTTAACGAATCCGTACCTCTATAAATTTTTAGATACATGTTCTTCACACACTGATCTTTAATTTCATAGCAGGTAGCGCTTAAATTGAACAAAACTACACTCATGCGTCAATATGGGGTTGTTTTTTAACTTTAGTGGTTTAATGTCCCAATTATTGTTATAAAATTGTTTATGACTTTGGTTGACCCTAACATTTGATAACAGGTAAATTTAGAAAGAGATCATATGCTCTGTAGAGCCCATTGTGATAATTTTATTACTTATTTTTTGCTGATCAAAACAAAGCCATTAAACCCTTTCGAAGGTATTATATTTATTTTTTTTAGTTATACGTAGCCTAAACTAAAAAAAATAAAATTTTAGGCAAAAAAATGAAAATTTAATACAGCATTGTATATGAATTTTTTTCGAGTAATTTCATTACAATGAAAAAAGTGTTCTACAGGCGGCTCGTGGCGGGTGCAAAAGTATATATAGCCTTAAAGAGGACACTTTCACCTTTCTCGTGGTTGTATACGTTTCTTGTTCCCTTTTGTTCCCTAGAAGTTCTATTCCACTAAAGTTTAAATTTAAGGAAAATATAGTAGTTTCATAAATATTTCATAACGCCCCTAATATTAAACGCTAGAGCTGTGCCTACTTACAACAACTAAAGACAATAATCCTACCAACACTATAAAAAAAACCGCAGACCATTATCGATGAGAGCTTGCGAGTAGTAACCATTTAATTTTGGTAAAAAACCAAAGAAAAACACCTTTTTCTGAAATTAAGAAAAAAGTTGAGTTTGACAGCATGCCACGCCCACAATTATCAATATTTTAACATAATTTTTTGGCTACCTTAATTTGGATATATTAACTACAAAATGACGTAAAAATTTTAAAAATCGGTGACAAAAAAAAATTTACTTTTGGCCAACGAAAAACGATTTTCAACCACTGTGTGCCGTAAAGGTAATTTTTAGTCTTAGCCAAAAAAGTAGCTAATCAGTCCTTTTCATTAATGCTAAAGGGTTCTTATTCTGGTAAAGGAAAATGGCTTACGTTGGTAGTTCGTACGAATGTTTTTAAATTTCAAGTTGGAATATATTGAATTGTGCCTGAAGAGCATCTTTTACTTAATTAATACGTCTGGTGCTGTTTGATCAAGTTTTTTTTACTTTTACACTTAAGTTCTTACTTACTTCACCATTATGTTCTCTGAGATGTGTTGTTCGATCAAGATTTTTTACTTTTACACTTAAGTTCGTTCTAACTCCACCATAATGTTCACTAAGATGTGTTGTTGTTTCGCTATGGCTGCAAAGTTTTTATTGAATTTTTTGTAGTAACTTGCTAAAACTAAGGATAATACAAGTTCTTCTAAATTTTTACTAAATCCAGTTTTCTTGCTTTTCCACAAGTTTTCTTCCGTCTATATTAGATATGTCTGCTTGCCTCTGCTGTTCAACCGGAAAAAGAACATTTTTACTTTCGCCATGTTTACTTATCTGTCAAATTACATCTTCATGCAATTGCGCAGACGTGCATTGTTGTATCAATACGCATGAGATTACTTTATTGCCACCTTGATAGTAACCTTTCGCAAACTCCATTCATTACACTACACTACTTCGTCGGTGTTTTCGTGTATCAATATACACCTTTATGCCTTGAGGTCCTTGGCATGAAAAATTCCCGCGGGTTTTCCTTGTAGCGTCTCAATTTCATACAAACTGTTTCCAACTAATCTGGCGATACGACACTTCAGGAATTTTCGACATAACTTTGCGGAGACCTACTTGGTAAAGTCCGATAGCTGAAAGTTTCTCCGAAATACTTCCTGCCTACTTTAAACTTCATTGCCCTCACCCGCTGATTGTGTCTTTTTGCGTTGACCATTCTTGGGTATTATAGTGTTTGCCAAAAATATTTAGTTTATTATTTCTTTACTACATGTGACTTTATCTTCTTCTATATCAATGTTTATGGATACTATCTTCTCTGTTCTCGGGGTATAGTATTCATATTATGTATTCTTTTTGTGTTAGTTTCTATTGGGATTGTTATTTATTCTCCCTCTATGCAAGTATTTAAAATCAGTGTCTCATAGTTAATCTGACAATTGTATTTACGGAAAAAATTATACCTAAAATTCCCTCAGTAATAACTGGAAATTCTTCTACTGGTTAAAATCTATGTGTTAATATTTGTTTTCCTAGTATTATTTGTAAAGCAGTAGTTCCTGTAGTTTCTTTAAAGTCATTTGTAATGCCACTCAATCGGCAAATGTTGTCAGTACTCTTGTAATAGTTGTATATTACATTTTCTTTACAGAGTGATAGCTCTAGCCTGTGACTATTAAAAATGTTAGTTAGTATTTAATGTTCTTTACTGATAGGAAAAGAAAATTTAATGTTTCAATACTTAGTGTAAATACTCTTAGTTTTCCCTGTTCGGAGATTCGTAATGAGTCTCTAGGGCTTGTACGTTTCCCTGTTGTTGTATAGTATAAACATTAGAGTAGCCTCTTCCTCTTGTGTTATTATTGTTTAAATTATGTCTGTTATTGTTATAGCTATTGTAGTTATAGTTGTTGTTATAGTGTCTGTTATTTCTGTAGTTTCTGTTATTTTGTTATGGTTTCCGTTGCTACTGTTAGAGTTTCTGTTGCTATTGGTATAATTTCTATTATTGTTGTTATAGTTTCTGTTATTCCTGTTATTGTTAAAGTTACTATCCATCTGTGGATTGAGATAATTTGTATTTCTGTTATTTCTTAAACCTGAATTGTTTTTATTTGTGTTGTTGTAATAGTTTCGTCTATTATTTTTTATTTGTAATGTTGAGATGTATATGATAGTTGAAGTGATCTTTCCTGTGTACTTGCAGTATCAAAGGCTTGTGCCAAGGTCTTGGGTTGTGCGGCTATTACAGATATTTTTATATCTTAATATAAGCCTTCTTGAAAAATTTATAAAGCTAGTTTTTCATTCATGGTCTTAATCGTAGATCGAGCTACCTGATTTGAGCTGTCCTACAGTTCCGAAAATTGTACCAATGTTAAGTCCGCTATCAATGTGTTAATCCTTTCTTTGTAATTAAGTAAATTTCCTTTTTGTCTTGTATTCCCTAACTCATAATATATGTTGCTTGACTTTCTTACAGATTTGAAATGTTTTGCCGAAACTGTCTTCAGCTCCTCGAAAGTTTCAGGCGTATTCTGTATAATCAAAATGTCCCTGACTTTGCCTACTTACTTTATTGCCGATATATATTTTATCAGGTTCTTTCTTTCTTGCTCATTAAGTTTAGAATGAACTTGAAAATTACTAATAGAATTATTATTATTTTTAGCGTTGGCAATCGCATGGCCTTCTACTTTTGCATCTGCGATACTCATTTTGATTTGTTCTAATGTACATTCTATTCTATCCTCCCCTGTTATCTTAAAAGTATGTAGATCTAGATTTATCACCTATGTCAAAACCTTCTTGAGTTTTATCTTATTTTTCCTTCTATACATTTTAAAAACAATGTACAGAAAATCTATGAAGTGGAATATAATGTTACATTATATCCTAGAAATTTTATTATTATTATTATGATTATTATTATTTTTTTTTAGGTGGTAGATATCTAGTGGTTTCTCCAACCAGCCTTTCTGAGTTCTATCAGTTGCTGTACCAATCGTTGTTTTTGTTTTCCCTGAATGATGCCTATTATACGCTGCAGGTCCTTGCAGGCTTTCTGAAATTTTAACTTCTTTCCTCCTTTCTTATTTTACTTGTTGCTTGGTTTCTGAAGTTTTGTAATCCCTGTTTTTGATTTTTCTCTCTAGTCTAATACTGTTTTATTGTAATTGGCTTAGGGCCAGCAGACTTTGGTGTAGGCGTATAGGTGGGTTGTTCATCAACTAGTGTTCCTTCTGGAACGTATTCTTCATGCTGAAAGTTTTGCCACTTTTCGAAAATTTCATCTACTTCTTATTGAGTCATTTAAATGTTGTGGTTGAAATAAATTTTGTGGAACTCTCCGTCAAGGATGAGAAGAGAAAAAAAAAATTGTTTTGTTTTTAAATCAATTAATATTTACTTTTTCGGCTTTGGTTCATTTTTTAATTTAACTTTTATAAAGAAAAATTAATTTTTAAAATGTATGCGGAAGTTTTCCAAAGAAAAGAAGAAAAATTAGATGCTGGCAGAATAGAATGCAGCATTTTTAGGACCGCCAAATCCCTCATCAGCATTCTTCGCATCCATTTAACCAACTAATCAATATTAATTTGTTTGGACTAAATTCACACACAACTCAAAACATTTTTTTGTTGTTTTCTCTACAACACGTCTTGTGCACTTGTTGCTTTTTTTGTACTACACCTTCGGTGTAGTCCCGAAATGCAAATTTTATTTTTAATCATTCATACTTGTTTCCTCACAACATTATAGATGCTGTTTCAGTATCATATCAACTGTTGATGAGTTAAGTATGAATGTATATGCGCTGTGCCTTGGGTGTTTTTAGATTATTTTTTAATTTTTTCCCAGCCAGGGTTGAAGCGGTGATTTTCATAAATCAATTAAAATTTCCTTTTTCGACTTTTATTCATTTTTTAATTTAACTTTTATAAAGAAAAATTATTTATCAAATGTGTGCGGACGTTTTCCAAAGAAAACAAGAAAAATTAGACGCTGACAGAATGCAATGTAGTATTTTCAGGACCGCCAAAACCCATATCAGAATCTTATTTTGCTTTATCACCTTATATTACTTAATAATGTTTCATGTTGCTTTCTATACCTTTGCAAACTTTTTTAATGTAATTTTTTTTCAATGTATATTTTAAATTAATAAAAATGTACATACTGAATTTTCATATTGAAATACAAAATATTATAGTTTTATATTAAGTTTTTTCCTGACCTTTTGTGTTATATTTAATTTCTGTTCTTTTAAGTTCTTTTTGAACTTTCAGGCTTTCAAGGTCAATTTTAAAAAATCAAAAATTTTTTATATTTATTTATTCCGACGTTTCGTTGGATAATCCCAACTTCATCAGGGAAATTTTATTTTGTATGGTAACAATAAAATTATAAACAAAACAGATTAAATACATACATAATAAACAATTGTTAAATCTTATATTTTTTAAGAAAACCACTTTACTTAAATAATATTTAAATTTTAACACAACAAAAATTATTTAATATATTTAAAATGTAAAACGACAAATATTTTTTTTAAAAAAGAAACAAAATTTAAACATCAAATCAAATAACATAAACATAATAGCACACCACTGTTCCTAAAGTAAATATTACAGTATACTAAAATAAGACTATGGAATAATTTGCATTAGTTTTGTCTTTGTCATCTTTTTTGTTAATTGCGCTGCTCCCTTTTTGTTGTATTCGAAGAGTTTCAAGTGTGTAACGTTTGTTCTCTCGTCTCTCTTGGTCCAGTATTTTTACATTTTCCAAATCAGCAGTATGGTGGTTGTCAATACAGTGTTGTGCCAGAGCCGTCGTGTGTTTGTGTTTTATAATGTCAGATTCGTGTTCACTTGTTCTTGTATTCAAACTTCTTTTTGTTGTTCCTATATAAACTTTGTTGCAGCTTTCTGTTGAGTTTCCCAGACACCTAATTTGATAAACTACGTTGCTTTGCTCCATTTTTTCAATTTTTGTTTTTGTAAAGAGAGAATTTATTGTTTTGTTCGATCTGTATGCCAATTTGATTAGTTTGCTCTCTATTATTGTTCTTATTTGTTTATTTTCTGTGAGTTTTGGTATATATGGAAGGCTATAAAATTTGACGTAGTTTTTTTTAACTTCATCATTAATTTTATTTTCTAATTGTTCGAGCACTAGGTCAGTTTATTAAATAAAAATATTGTTTATTATATTTAATTTTTTAATTATTTTTCGCCACACCGTTGGATACGACCCAAGGGCTTAAACAATTAGAACTATGTATGTTTGTATATTGAAATATTTATTTTATAAATGAGGCAACAGCTGTTAACATTTTGTTGTAAAAGTATTAAGATTTTAACTTTTTCGGGCTTTTTTAGTTTTGCAGATATAGATTTTTGACCGCTTGTCCAGATAAGGGAAGCTATTGTGCAAAACTAACATTGGCTATAAGACAACCCTTGCCTGTTGATGTCGGAGCGTATTAGCATTGGCGCGCCATCTTTCGTACCGCCCACTAAAGTGCCAAAAAGCAAGACCAGGATGGATAGTGCTTCATCTTGGTCGTGCAGCAAATACGTGAAATAAATCAACATTTAATTTAGCAGTCGCTGCGTTGATTTATTCACTTTCACCATTTTTAACTGGACCATACATTACGGTGACGTTGGCGTTTTCTGGATCAAAGCAGAGAAGTACATCTTCATCGTTGGCAATACACAAGAAATCAAAGAGCGCTCACCAAGCGGAAATTATGTTGACTTTAAACCCTATATATTCTCCGAGCTGCGGGCTTGTTTACCTCCGCATTCTCCTCTACAGGTTCTTGGCCTTTTACATTTCGTCTCCTCAAATGGGCCGCGTTATTTTAGAATTATTTTAACACAGAGGTAAAGGTAAATTTGTTTTCAAATCTCCTTGAAAGATGGTGCTTATTACTTTTGCGATGAAATCCAGTATTATACAAATGCACTATATTGTACCTATCACATTTGCTAATGAAATTTCGATTACCCATTAGAGTTGGTAATGGCAAATATATCGTAAAACAAAAAGATCATAAAGAATTATGAATCCAGAATAATGAAATAATTAGAAAGGAAGTCTTAAATAAAATACGTGAATGCACATGTTTGTTATGGCATTCTTTCGAATGTAACTTTTATTATCACATAGGTAAGTAAAAGTAATCTAATTCCTTCCTTAATTGAATAACACAATTTTGTACACAAAAGATGTGCGCACACACTGCATGGGATGATCTGTACCTGATTATTCTTAGTACCTGTTGTTTTTGCAGAAAAACGAACAAATTCAAGAAAGATATCTTCATCTAGGCCTTATAATCGACCAATCTAAATAAGGAGAAGGAAATTCGAGTTATGAAAATACTGCAAGAAGATTTTTTCCGATCCAAAACCTGCAGCATCTATCACAGGTGTAGATTATGAGTTAATACGACGATTCAAAATCATATTACAAGTCTTAGTATGCAGCATAAAGATAAATGCAAAAAGATTTGGTGATTACGCCAATAAAACAGCTGCACTTTACTATGAAAATTACTCTTGGAGATATATGTCTTCAATGGTTCATAAAATTTTGTATATTGGGGAACAAATCATTCAACATAATTTGCTACTAATAGGAGATCTGTCTGAAAAACCGCAAGAAAAAAGAAACAAAGACTACAAATTCTTTCGCGAACACAGCTCAAGAAAAATGTCTAGGTGTTGTACTAATGACGACATCACCATTTGTTGTGTATTTCAGATCCTTAATATCCTAAATCCGACAAAAATGGAAAACAATTCCAGTCGAATTAAAAGAGGAGGCTAAACAACTGTTAGAAGATGAAAATCAGTTCTATTTAGAAGAAATTTTTGCTAAAATTGCTTAATTTATAGTCTCTCCTTGATTTGAAAGTATACGTATTTATGTAATTTAATTAATATTTATTTTATAAATTTAAAAATTAAATAAAACTTTAACTAAAATAGGATTTTTTCATTAAAACTTTTCGTTATTAAGAAAGTTTTAACTTTTTTAAAATTAAAATTTTTTATTTCAAAAGAATGTTTAAAAAACCAACCTTTTTCCCTTGTTGCTTTTAAGCTTAAAAATATTACGGTGGCCAAAATTTGGCAAGATTGACAAGATCTAGTTTACAGAACTATTAATAATTATAATTTGTAACAATAAGAATAGGACATACATATACATATAAAAATTTCGTTTTTTTTTTTCGTCAGTTTTTTTTTTTTTTTTTTTTTTTTTGTTAGTCGACTTTTATGCTATTTATTAAAAATTAAAGCTTAAAATCCCACCTACCAAACAGAAAAAAACCGCATACAAAAATTCCGATCTAATCAAAAGTTACGAATTTTTTACCGCCTTCTCTCCAAATGTGCCACTGTGCCCTGGAAGCTTTGGAGTTGGCTTTAATATTGACACTTTAAAATCTATCAAAAAGGTCATATGGTTTCCACAGTATGATCGCGATAAATATAGATCTTCTAGGTATCTCGCTGAGCGGTACCAAAACCAACGAAAGGCCGCATTATGCCTAGGTACGTGACTTTTTAATGCTTCGGCGCTAAAATCTCGCTTGATAAGATTTGTCCTTTAAATTAAGCATCATTCACATTTTGTGTTGTTGGATCTAGACTTCCTTTATAGAGTTCATAGCGTTCTACCAGCAGCTTGATACAGATAATCTCTCATTTTCCACGATAGGTAGCCTCATCTCAAAATCTTCTGTATGTAATAGTACTTACCAGCGATTTTTGGAAACCTCATTATAAGCATTTATGAATGGGTCTGATTCGGAAAGGAAAATCACCTTTAACATAAACCAAAATATTTAGCCAACCTTAAACGTCACTTTAAAATAAATAACTTATATCTGCTAATTTTTCTGTCTCATTTTTATGTATTTTTTTTTTCATTTTTTTATTTATTTATTATTTTTTTTTTTTGCAAAAAACACAATAATCATTTGAAAGCTAAACATTAAATAATACGTTTTGTTAATACAGGATTAAATGCATAACTTTTACGAAAATTTACTTATTGTTACGAAAATAAAATTTTACTTGAATAAATCAAACAAGACACTCGTGGCTTGTTCTGTTTTAGAATATAAACTCAAGTTGCACATGTCAAGAGAAAAGTATAATTTAAATATAGACAAGTAAGAGTGCCGAATTTGCAAAATTTTGTGAAAAATAAGTGAAAACGGAAGGTAAAAAAATTTTATAATAGTCGTATATTTATGTAGGATGAGAAGTGGTTCACTAAGTATGAAATATAAAATTGTCGACAAACATAGTAAGGAACGAAATACACACGTATACACTAACAAACATTAAACAATAACATATACACTGACAGAAGTCTATTGAAGTCTATTGAAGTAGGCAATGACACTCTTACAAGCAAACAAATATTGCACCGACAAATATACTTAAAAAACTACATAAGTAGGTTTTGGAAAATATGTAGTTAGAAAAAGAGGTTTTCTTAAAGACAATAAAAAACAGGTCATTATTACGAGAAACACTAAACAAAAAAGATGTGAAGAGTAAAAAGAGTTTATGGGTTAAAATAAAATATAAAGGACATTTATACCAGTGACATTAAACATATTCGTATCCTTATAATAATCCTTAAATAATCCTTATAATCCTTAGTGTAATAAAACCTTTAAACTTAATATGTAAAATACTTAATATTATTTTATCTGTATAAAATAAAACCATAAAAGTATTGTTAAATAATAAATAAAATAAAATAAATAACTAACAAATAAACCAAATTTAACGCAAATAAAACTAATTTCAACAAATTGTGTTTTCAAAAAAACTGCTAAATGCTAACAATACTACATTTATGGGTCGAGGAAAGCATTGTTCGCCGGAAAAATGTGAATATAAGCCACAATTCACATCAAAATTTATAAAACATGGAGGTCATGGTATTATGGTATGGGGTTGCATCTCGAATCAAGGTGTGATTCCTATATATTAGATCAAAACCGTTATGGATTCATTGGTTTACGTAAAAATCTTTGATAAATTTATGCTGCCGTATGCTTTCTACGAAATGCCGCTGGTGTGGGTCTTCCAGCAAGACAATGACGCCAAACACAGCAGCATAATGGCAAAAAAATGGTTCAACGATAACTCTGTCAATGAAGTGGACTGGCCTGCACAGTCCCCAGATTTAAATCCCATCGAAAATCTGTGGACAGACACAAATAGGGGTGTATCTACAATAAAAAAAAGCGTTGAAAGCCTTTGGGAGGCAGGTCGGAAAATTTGGAGTTACATCAAAGTTGAAAGATGCCGGCATTAAGTGGATTCCAAGGGAAGACCTTGTGCCGCGGTAATAGCCAACAAAGGATACGCTACAAAGTATTGAAACCATACAATTAATATATTTACAAGATATTTGAGTAAGATTTTTATTTGATTTTCAAGATTTGAAATTTTAAGAAAGATCACTAATTTTTGTTAAAATCCAACTGAAGTGCTATTATTTTGACTGTGTAGTTTGTAAGTTTTTTATATTAACTAGCGTATTATAAACTGCTGAAAAAAACCAACAACTTTCATATGATAACAAACCATTAACATCAAAGAATTTATTATTTTGTTTTGAGTTGAATCTGCCCAACAGTTAAACAGACGTAAACGGAGTCATTATAAATTTGTGCGTGGTGATATTATAATGACCGCAGCTGTATATAATTTTACATAAAAATGTCATCGGCCTATAGGCGAGCGCCAATTTTCACTTGATTTTTTTTTATTTTTTAATTCTCTTTCGCCCGATATATTTGTTTTTTTGATTGGAGTTACTTCACTAAACTATATTTACATAGATAGTGAAGGGTATATAAAATTCGGCATAGCCGAATATAGCACTCTTACTTGTTATACCCTTAACCACCTTCCTCTTTCCTCATCACATATAACCACAATATCGCCCTCCTGCAACGGTTTTACGGGCTCATACCATTTCGTGCGCCTTGTTTTCAATAGGCAAGTGTGTCAAACGAAGAGAATTTATTAGATTCTCCTCTTCGATAAGGAGACTGTTTAGTGTATCTATCTGCGGCGATTTTTCTCTTAAAGTAAATGCCAATAAGTTTTTTATTGAGCAGACCATTCTTTCCCAGACGCCACCTGCAAAAGGGTCAGCCGCAGCATTAAACACCCGTTCAATACCTCTTCGCGTGCATTCTTCTGCCACCTATGTTCCAATTCGTATGAAATCCACATTACTGGCTCCCACAAAATTTGTGCCTCTATTGCTTCATATTCTGACTGGTGTGCCTCTTCTGTTTACAGAGTTTTTAATACACAAAATCACAGCATCTGTTGACAAGTCTCTGGCAAGCTCGAGGTGAATTGCCCTGGTTGTCATTCACGTAAAGAGTGCAACCCATCTCTTTTCACTCCTCCGGCCAATGAGCACAGTATACGGTCCCAAATAATCAATGCCTGTATATGTAAATGCATATGTATATGTAAATGTATATGTAAATGGTCTCACAAAGCGAGTTACACGGTCAGCTGGCAGTTGTCCCATCAACGGTGTTTTAGGAATGGCGATTTTATTTTTGCAAACCTGGCAGTTTTCTTGGCGCTTCTCACTACTTGTCTTAAATTGGGAATCCTAAATTTTGTCCGAATTGTAACACATATGGCCTCCTGATTTTGATGAATATAGTTTTCATGAAACTGTTTCACTATAAGTTTAGTTATAGTATGATCTTTCGGCAAAATTATCGGTTCTCTTGTACATTCACCAACGCACGTAGCTTTACTTATTCGTCCCGAAATCAGATGAGTCCATCACCTTTTTAACATGAGCTTATTTAATAAATATTACTCGCTTTAGACACTGCCTTGCCGGATTTTAAGAGTTTATACTCTTTTACAAAACTCTCCTTTTGAGCTATTGTGCACCAATATATCTCATCCTGATTAATCTCATGAGCAGTAAGGTATGGTTCAAAATTCAGAGTAGATTTATTTCTGTGTGCAGCTAAATTTTAACAGCGCGAGAAAACGAACATTTAACTCGCAAAAGTTTGTAGTATTTGGAATAATTTTCGTAAGGTATAATTGGCTGAACTGGTGTTATAACGGAGAGGAAATTTGATCGTACTTCGGATTCGCATAAACGTACCGGCTTCACCATTTTGCTTGGGACAATTTTCTTCTGTCGTAAAAAAAGAAGGTCCATTAAACCAACGTGAATCTTTTATATTGCATGAAAAATATAGCGGCCGTGTCGCGTCATCAGCGGGGTTTTGCGAACCTGGGACCCATCGCCATTGTTTTGCATCTGAGTTTTCCAAAATTTTAGCGACGCGGTGTGCTACAAGCTGTTTGTAAATGCGGCTGACCGACTGAATCCATTTCACTACTGTCCTAGAATCCGAACAAAATGTTATTCTTTTTAGCTCTACTTCATGGCTTAAGACAATGGCATCTTTTAACCTTACTCCTAAAACTGCTGCTTGAAGCTCCAATCTGGGTACCGAAAGGGGTTTTACTGGGGCTAACTTGGCCTTCCCAGCTACAAACTTTATTTGAATACCCTCTTTCGAAAGTATTCGCCAATACACAGCCAAGGCGAAAGCCACCTCCCTAGCGTCTTCGAAAATGTGCAGCTCCACGATAGTAGTCTGATCTGTAAACGTTTTTCCATAGCACCTGGGGATCTTTATCTTTCGCGCAATATGGAGCTCTTTATACCAATCGCACCACTTAAAATACATTTTGTCAGAAATGGTTTGGTTCCAGTCGGTATTAGTGATCCAAAGTTCTTGCAGAATAATCTTCGACCTGATTAAAATTTTTGCCAAAAGGCCAAACGGATTAAAAATTTACATTACTAGGCTAAGAACTTCGCTTTTTGTTGGTCTTCGACTGCCGCTTGCAACTGCTTTCAGTACTCTAGACAATTTCAAAATAAAATTATAAGAATCGTCTTTTGGGATCTAATAAAGACCTAGAACCTTTTTAGTCAGTGATTCAGTAATGCTCATATTTTTAAGCTCCTTATTTCTGTGATCCGATGGTTAAGGTGCCTGACTAAATTCTTTTGAATTCGAAATAAAACCACGTAGTTCGAACCCAGCGTTACTATGAATATTTATTACATTTTCTGTTACTACAATAGCTTCAGCAACTGTATCGAAACTATCGACATAGTCATCTACGTAATGACAATCTACTATTGCTTTGTAAGCTCTGGCATCTCTCTCTTCAAAAAAGTTTTTAACGTACTGAGCAGAGCAGGGTGAGGATGCAGACCTAAACATCATCGCTTGTATTACATATATTTCGGGGGTACTAACGCCATAAGAATCACTGTGCCGTTTTATCGTTTTTATATATTCGTACACGATGGAACATTTCATGAATATCTCCGCAAACAGCTATTTTTCGCTGGCGGAACCTAAATAAAATTATTGCCAGAAGTGGCTTTGGTTGATACTTTGCTGGACCTTTAAGTAAACGTGAGTTAAACGATTCTCTGTTAACAGTTGCCGCTGAATCAAAAACTAAACGTTTTTATTTCCTCTATTGACATTAGCGATCATAAAATGTGGAAGATACCATGTGCGGTCAGTTTCGATTTTTGCTTCTTGGGCCGATACCTTCCTGATGTATCCCTTTTCACCATATTCCTCAATCATATTTTTGTACAATTTTTCCAGCTCTGGGTCCTTTTTAATTTTGCGTTCTGCACTCTGCAAGCCATTGGATAAGTTTCTTTAAGCTCATATTTATCCATTTTCCAAAGAAGCCCAGTTTCATATTGTTGTCCACTTTTTACGGTGGTGTCATTTAACATTTTTTCAGCTCTTAAACCGTCTTCAGATACAATAGGGCTAACTGCTTTCATGCCAAAAGCTTCTATTGAAAAATAGTCGGCTATTTGTTGCTTGATCTCATCAAGGGTATTTATTTCAACTAAAACCACATTAGGCTCTGAGCTTTCTTCATTCGAACCAAATAATATATTTCCGAGGGCTGTCTTTTGAACGGAGAAGCAGTCATCTAAATTCAAGACTTGGTGTGGGCGAACCAAGTCCAAGTTCTTTTACCAATACAATTATCAACAATTGTTGTAACTGATGCACTTTCGTTTTTATTCTGTAAAACTAAATTTTTTGTACCTTTTCTATCATCACGCACAAAAGTGCCGTCACTGACTGTATTGTCTTGTTTACCTTTTTTATTCTGGTGAAGCAGACAATAGAGAGGAGAGTCGCTGAATAAATTTCATGAGTCGCGTCGCCGCCGTATTTGTCGGCTTGTCGGTGGCTCAATTATCAGCCGTTTAACGTGGATAGTCAGTTTCTTATTCGGAGATTTTTTTTGTAGTTTTAAAAAGAAATATGAGAACTCGGTATTGATTACCTAATTCTTTAAGATTTGTTCAGTAGTGTCAACATTTCACTTTATGTATATTTATTTCTAAAAATCATAACTATTTTCAAAAATCATAGTTATTTCTAAAAGTCAACAAAATAAAACGAGTATAAGTTATTTGTCCAGAATAAGAATGCATATTTAAATAAATTTGATAGTAAAAAAAAATAATTTAAATCAAGTTTAAAGTTTAATAGTAATTTCATTTTTATTAAGAATTTCATTTTTTATATTTATATAAAAGATATTGGAAAGAAGACAAGATTACCAAGAAATTTTAAGTAGTTATTATTACTTTTGATATATATTTTTTTTAGTTTAACAAATTTCTTTCGGTATAGCTGCTGAGCCGTGATTGTCGCACATATCTTACATTTAAAATATACACATACAGTAGCGCCGACGACTTCGCCTGCGTGTCATTTATAATTTTCTTATAATTTAAACGTAGAAAAATGTGATTTCAACTATTTATTCAATAGTTCTGCAGACAGTATTAAAAAATTACTATTTACAGAAATCTGATTTTAAATCTTCTAGTACCGCTATACCGTTAAAATTAGGTGCTTTCACATTTGTATCTTTCTTTCTCTACGAAACTACATATTTTTAAGAAAGAAAACTAAACACTAAATACAGAAATGCAAAAAAAAAAGACGGACAGACGGAAAAAATTCAAAAACTAGTTCTTTTGAATTCCATATCGATCATTATCTACACCATCTAAATTTTCAAAAATTAAATCATGTATAGAAATGACCCCGTTACATTTTTATTATATGTATAGATTATTCTATATTACTAATGAAAGAAGTTTTGTAAAATTCGTAATGATTATTGAAAACAATGGTGGTGACAAAATATGTACTGTCAAAATTTATATCAATTATAATAACACAGATCTGATTGATCTTTATGTAGAAATTTATAAAAAAAAACGCCAAACTTAAAGTATTGAATAATGGTTACGAGTATACAAAAAAAAAAAAAATAATCTGTATTCAGTATCAAAGATTTAAATCATTCCGAAAAGCGTTATCGTCGTGAACAGGTGAAAAATTGAATTTTAAGTGGGTTAGTATTTGAAGTGTGAAACGATAGAAAAACTAAAAACAAGTGGAAAGAAATATAAAAAGTTATTTTAAAAATTCAGAAGTGAGTAAAATAAATTGTGAATTCAACAATGAGAAGTTTGAACAAAACTCTTTTCTGTTAAAGTTCAGATCACCAAATATCAGAGCATGAGGCGCTGCTCAACAGAGTAAAAGCAGCAAAAGATGATGCGACAATTTTGTTAAGCGAGCGTAAAGCAGGAGGCTTGGTTGTATGGGAGTATTTTAGCACCCCTACTCTTAAAGGAAAGCTACTCTTCTACAGCAACGTTTCTGCAAATTGTGTTTTGAAGCCAAGCTCACTGTTTTAAAAGGGTAAGCACATATTTATGTTTTTTTTTTTTTTTAATATTTTACTATATTCAAGATTTAATTTATATATGTATGTATGTAATTTGGTAAAATTTAAATGAAAAAATAAATATTATACTAAAAATATTCCATTTAATTAATTAGTAATTTTGTTTAACTTCGATTATTAGTAAAATAACGGTATTTGGTTTAACTTGTTACTAATTTTTTATTGTCTCTGTTGCTACCCGAATGGTTTTCAACTTTTTTGAAAAGTTTTAACCTTAATTTGGATTTTTTACTGGCACCGAATTTTCATTTACTGAAAATATTTGGTCAAGGCTAGTTTAGTGAAGCTTCACAAATCAAAAGGTAATAGAGATTCAAAAAATAATAACAAATTGGGTCAATACGGGTATCATTATAAAGCTTTTTAGAATTATGTGATATACATTGCGCTCAAATTAAAAAAAAAAAAAAACTAACCTATTAGGAACCAATAAATTTTTCTGATGGAAACATCCCAGCAAAAAATTTGACATTACCTTAAAAAGTACTTGCCATATAATAATTTACTTTTGTGATGTAGTGCACAATCACAATTTTACATGAAAAGTTCAGAGGCCTATAAATTGGAAAATAAGGGGGACCGCCAGTATTTTTATTTAAAATTTTTCTATAATTTTTTAATTATTTATCACCCTGTATAATTTCTATTTTGATTGGTCAAGATACGCTAAACTAGACTTTAGCCAAAATATTTACAGTGACAAAAAGTTGAATTACCATTTGATAATAATAATACGAAATATAAATATAGGAATATAAATGTTATTAAATGGTATTAATACTTATTAAACACTTATTATTTAAATTGCTTAAATAAACAGCAGCAAAACTGTTGCTTTCAATAATCCTCTCCAGAAAGCCGACTTCAAAACAGATTTAAGCTAGGTATCTGTCTATAGCATAGCAAAAGTTTGGTCACACCAAATTACATCAACTATTGGGACACCCTTTAGCATCCAAATACAAATTTATAACTTGTTTTTGTTGCGGACTAATAAATTATTTATAAATAAATAAATCAATATATATATATCAGACCTGGGGGATTCAATTACATTTCAATGTAATTGAATATTTTCAATTACAAATTACAAGTAATTGTAATTGAAATCAGGGACTAAAGTCAATTACAATTATGTGTAATTGTAATTGAAAAAATTTTAATTACAAATACTTGTAATTTTTAATTGAAAATATCCAAATACACATTTCATGTAATTGTAATTGGAAATTTTCATGTTATTGTAATAGTAATTAGGCAATAATCATTACTTGTACTTAAACAAAATTCAATTACATTTCTAAAAACATTAAGTGTAACTAAAAATTCTAAAAATGAATTTCTAAAACGGTTCGGATAATTTCAGCAAGTTTATTAAAGAAGAAGAATATTACGGTGAGGACGTAAATGAAAGCAATAATCGCTTATGAAAAATTAAAAACTTTGATTTTGTTTATATATTTTATCATTTTATATTAAATAGTCATTAATACATCCGATTGTAAAGAAGAAAGTAGTTTAAAATTTGAACTTAACCTTTACTTGCGTGATCTGAATTCATCTCTTAAGTGCCTCAAGAATTATCCTACAATACTAAAGGCTTTTCTACGATCAAATACTCCATTCTCATCTTCAGCGCCAGTTGGAAAAGTTGTTTTCATCCGCTAGCATAATTTTAACATCTGGGCAACAAAGCTTAACAGATGAAAATTTTGAAAAAATGGTTTTATTTAAAGCAAATAAAAATGTTGTTTAAATTTGCACTTTTTTTTACTATGTTATGTATATAGTACATATGCATGTGCTATATCTTCCTCAAGGTTGTTATTATTTTTTGCATGTTTATTATGTGTATGTAATTGATGATTTTTGTAACTAAATATTTTTTGACTAAAAATAATTACAATTTTGTTTTAATTATGTTATTATGTTATTGAATTTTTCAATTACAATTACATGTAATATGTAATTGTATTTTTTCAATTATTCAAATATTGAATTTACCACTAAACGCACAGTTGCGACTACAGCATTGCATAACGTTTATGTTTTATATGGACGAATTGTTGGAGAAAAACTGAGTACTGCTCCAAAAAATATAGCTCTTGTATTGGATCTTAGGACGGACAACTATATATGTACGTTTACTGTGTGTAAACACCAAAGTTAATTTTTGCCAAAATTTTAAATTAATATAAGAAAAAATATAGCTGACAACGAAATTGCAACCCTCATTGTGATTAGCAAATATCGAGAGGCATGAATGTATGGCGCACTCGCTCCACCGGTTTTTAATCCACGACATTTGAGAAGATAATCAGTATAAGTGCATAAAAGACATAATTGCAAAATTGAAAGCAATATACAGAACGTTGGCATATTCAACAGAAGAGCTCACAAACAAACTGCTTCACATCAGGACAAAATTCTTCAACTCATTTTGCAAACAAATGAAATTAACGAATCCCTTCAATTAGAAGAAGAGTATGGAAGTACTGTATGTGAAGATACCAAGATTGCGGAAGCTTTACGAAAAAAAACAATTTTAAACCTTAAGAAACTCATATGACACACGTTGGAACTCGCTACTCATGTTTAGAAACTTTACACAAAATTTTGAAGCAATAAATATTGCATTAATTAGGGATCAGAAAGAAACTTATTTATTGTTAGAAATGGAAAAGCTCATTATACAAAAATTTGAAGCATTTTTAAACATTTTTGAAAAGGCAACCATTTAATTCCAAAGAAGAAATTATCCTACAATTTGTAGTCTAATTTGTTTTTATGAAAACATAATGAATAACCTCAAAGAAAATAAAGATGAAGCGGAATTCAAATTACTAATCAATTTATATAACTTTGCCAAAGAACAATTTCCTAAGAGGTTTAAAATAAAAAAATTCATCCAGTTTCGGCTTTAATGGATCCATGCCAACGAAATTGTCCTGTTAAAAAATTGGTTTAAAAAATACCAAAAATAACAACTTTTCCATGAATGCTATATTGAGTCAAAAGTATAGTGAGTCGATTAAAAAGGAGGAACTAATTAAAACGAAAATTACAAAACTGTTTGAAATTCAGAAAACGTTTCCTTAAATACCAACAACTGAAAAACCCGGACCTTCAAAAAAACAAGTAAATAATTTTTATTTTTTATTTGTTATTCGTTATTTTTTTTTTTTTTCACAAAAAAGTAATTTACTTTTTAGAGACTTTTCTCAACACGAAAAAATATGCTTGAATTTCTCGCATCCATAACTTCTCGTAAAACGATGATGATGACCTTAATAATGAAATAATATCATACTTTGAAGCACCCCATGAAGAAACGTAGCGTCTATTATTAGATGTTTCCTAGAGTAGAAAACTTGCAGAATTTTTTTGGAATTTCCGCCACTTCTGCTTCTTCAGAAGAAGCGTTTTTCGTTGCCGGTGCGTGCATAACCGCAAAACGTAGTCGTCTTAACCCCACCACAGCTAAAAAACAACTGTTTATTCACGACAATCATCACTTGGTAGACCAAATACTGAATTCCCAGTAGGTAAGTACCATTAACATTTCAGTCATATAACCAAGTAATGAGACGAATGAATCGAAACGATGTTGTTGTTACTGGATTACCAGCTGCGTCACCAAATTTGAAAGCAATGATCTTAAAATTCTCAGAAGTATTTAATGTACCATTTAGCGAAAATGATATTCAGTATACATCTGTGAAAAATCATTCGGAAGTGTTGATAAAATTCAGCTTAATTTCTACCCGTGATAAGCTGATGAAAAAATATTATATTACTCGAAAGCTTATGCTAAAACACTTATTAGAAGACACAATTGAGGGTTTTGACCTAGAGGAAAGAGTTTACCTGAGTGACCACCTCACCCCCTTGGCCAAAAAGCTATGTTTTATGTGTCGCCAATTAAAAAGAAGCAAACGAATTTCTAGTTTCAAATTCTGGAATGGTAATGTTCCTCAAGCTGTCATCAAGCTGAATAGTGGAGCCGAAGAGACAATATAATGGAGAAATACCAGGAATTGTGTAAATAAGGCCAAGAGATGCGGAGGTTTTTTTTTATTTATTATATTTACATATGTATGTTTTTTTATGCATGAATTAAAAAAAAAACTTCATACATATATTTCATTTTACATGTATACACAGAAGGGAAAAAATTCAATTTATTTTGCTTCATATCTGTATTCGTATTATTTGCATGCTATTCAATTTTGATTACTTACATATTTTTATATCTTTTCTTTGTCAAATTTATTAAATTTGTTGTGGCAGTAAAATGATCAATGCACATATCATTTTTAACATTGACAACAATAAAGTAATAAAAACGTCTATTGTCTCTGCTATGAAACTGCTACTGTCTCGGTAGAATTGCCTTATTTCTACAATGAAGAATTATTGTAATACTTTTGATAATTAAAAAAAGAGACATATTTGTTCTCAATCAATTACATTAATAGAGTATGCAAGAATACAAAAAAGAAAAAAAGAGGCAATTAAATGATATTGACAACTATCATATTCTTTATAACTAGTTATGTACAATCATATAGGATATACCTACTTTTTGCATTTTATGTAACAGACATACCTAAAAAGGGCGGAAAGCGTTTTTTTGCTGTCAAAAGTTCTCATGCCAGTACATTTTGTATGGAGCATACCGAAATACCGCGGCCGCAAAGCAACGGCAACTTTTTGCAATTGAAAAATTTAATTTTGACAAGGCGTTTAATAATGAAATAAAAATATGTAATTGAAGGAAATATAAATAAAAAATATATTTGTAAAAAGAAAATGGAAGTAAGTACATATATCTATTAAATAAAACATAGTGTTATAAATTTCTTGTTCTTTTTTTTTCAAGAATATTAGCGATCAAATTATAGAGCTGGTTCATCAGAATCCATGCTTGTACGACAAAAGGGATAACAAATATAAGGATATGAAATATAAAGAAAAAATTTGGGAGGATATTGGAGAGCAGACTGATTTGACAGGTAGATAAAACTAAAGTTTGTTACCTTAAAAGAAAATTATTCGTGAAATCTAAAATTTATTTAGTGCAAAGTGAAGTGGAAAAGCTTTCGGGACAGATACAGGAAGCAAATAATGATGGAAAACATTCCTTCTGGCTCTTCGCAAAATCTTGGAACTCCGTGGAAGCATATGTAGAGTTTAAGTTTTTTGGCAGAATCTGTAGAGCCTGCAAGGTAAATAATTTATTGAATACTTTTTTTTTGATTTCAGTACAATTAGTAATATTTCTGACGATCTCGACACAAGTGTGGAGTGGTTATTCGATGATAGCAGCAGCCAAACAACGTGTTCTAACACACAGTCATCACGAAAAAAAAAATGATGATATTTTTACGGAGGTTTTAATGGCTATGAAAAAAAGTATGAGGAGACACCAAAAAAGAAAAAAGAATCATACACCATCTTTTTTGAAATGTTAAAAGAAAAGTTCGAAAGATTAGACGAAAGCGAAGTGGATGATGTTCATCTAGAAATTTTAAAAATTGTTAGTCAAAAATTTGTTTATAAAAAGTAAAAGCTATATGAAGATATTAGCTTATCTGTGTCTTAAAACCTAACCTAAATTTGTAACCTTTTTTACTAAAATGAGTTAATTTTGTTTGTTTTTATTTTTAAGTTTTTCAAGTACAACAAAAAATTTAATTTAAATCTGTTTAATACAAAATTTTTTATAGTACATAAAAACTATATACAATATTGTTTTTTTTTAAATAGAATTTAGATAATCGCTTAGTTTATTTCTTAAATTAAGGGCTGTTTGGCTTGATGTGTTGGCAGTATGCAAATCATGTCTACTCACACTATTTACATTTGAAGTATCCCTTTCCTCCGTAACTGTTGAATTGATTATGCAAAATCTGAGGAAATTGTGAAGCACGAATGTTGCTAATACGATCTAATTAAGTAAAAAAGTATTTTTGTTTTATAAGAATATATAGTCAACATATATAGATAGACATGTTAATACCTTTTTTGAATTTTCTGGTTAAAATGATATGCTCGTCATTAAAACCCTCCAACGAGAAGTAAGTATTCCTTAAAATATAAAATGTTAAAACATAATTTTCTTATGTATACATTCTTATAGTTCATCTGTACCTTACCAAAAGCAATCTCAATACGTATTCTTGAACTACTTATTTTTTTGTTAAAAACATGTTTAGTTACATCAGTAACTTTTGAGAAAGGCTTCATAATATTTTTTTTTTAATGGAAACGCTGCATCAGCTACAAAAAAGTATGGGATTTCAACATTTGACCCTGGCAAGTTTGTTGCTTCAGGTGCATTTAACGTTTTATTTACTATCATTTTCCCAAATTGTGAATTTCTAAAAACTCCACCATCACTCTGGCTGCCATATGCCCCGAAGTCAACTAAAGTAAAGGTGTAGTTACTGTCACAAGCCGCAAGTAAAACCTTCGAAAAGAAGCCTTGTTATTTGTAAATAACAAATCTTAAAAAAAAAAAAATACTTACGATGCTACAAAATTTTTTATAATTAAAAACTTGTGAACCGGAATTTGGTGGACATTTTATTCTTATGTGTTTTCCATCTATTGCTCCTAAGCAATGTGGTAACTTAGTAGTTCGATAGAAATCGTTCGCTATTTTCACCGACTCTTGAGTATTAGGTGGACTTACGTAATTAATGCCTAATACAAGCCACAAAACCTCTCAAGTCTCTATAATTATGCTTCTAGTTGTTTTTAGACCTATTCGGAACTTCATAGATGGAACATGAAGTGCGCTACCATGAGCTAAAAAGCTGTTTTACACAAAATAATAGAGTTCAAATCAACCAATAATTGAGTTGATTGTACTCACTGTAATGTAAAACCTTTGTTCTGGATCAACGGGTTTTCGGTGGGAGAATTTTTTTAGCCAAGTTTCAACTAAATTCAACAGAACATTAAACTGTCCTTGATTTAGCCTGGTGGATTTGAAAAATAGTTCTGGGTTTTCTTCAACTAAAATGTTAACACCTGTAGAATAAAAACCATATGAATCCCGACTTTTTAAAAGCTCTCGATTTCCCTGACGTCTATTTGCCATTATCCTTAACACTAATAAATTTTCGAAGTCCTCCAAATCACCCAAATTATTCATTTTTTGTTTTTTGTTTATAAAATTTCAAACTCCAGAAATTTTTTTCTTGTTAAAATTATATGGGATGTTATATTTATTCTTTTAATAACCCTGTTTTTATTGTTTTGGCATAGCGTTGGCGCTTTTGTTTAGGTATGGCATTTCAGCGTTAAAGCAATGCGGAAGAAAACGTTCCGTTTTCAGCTTTTGTTTAGGTATGGCTGTAAGTGTCAATAATGTAACGCTTTTTGTATTTTTATAAAAATAATTAAATTGTTGACTGGAATATTATGATTAATATTATTATGTCTAATATTATGAGTATAATTACTATGTTACTACTTTTAGTTATAATATTATTTTTACTACTACGGCCTAAATTTGTAACGTTGAGGTATGATATCAGTTAATTCTTTGAATTTAGGTCCAATTATTGACAATGGCTATAGTGCAAAAATAAATTTGGGATCAGGGCTAAAAATAGGACACTGCAATTGTCAGAGTATAAAACCAGCATCATTTTCGACTAAATTTGATGAATTATGACGAATACGCCATTTGACATTGTTGCTCTCACTGAAACGTGGCTTAAGCCTGAAGTACCGAATGGGCCTGTTAATATTAATGGTTATAATTTTTGTAGAAATGACCGACCCCGACATTATGGTGGGGCTGGTGGTGTAGGACTTTATGTTTCGAAAGCTATTAAACATAAATTAATTAAAGCACAGTCATGCTATAGCGAATGTGAAGTACTTTTCATTGAGGTAATGATTGAAAATATGGTGATTCTGGTCTACTTGCCAAAAGGAAATATGGACATATTCGAATCTACTGCCTGTGACATATTTGAAAGATATAGCAATATTATTGTAGTTGGCGATTTCAACAATAACCTCTTTAACCCGATAAAGGCAGAAAGATTCCGGTCTGCATATGATCGCATGAATCTTACTATTAGACACAACTCAGTTCCAACACATCTTGATATACGATGCAACACAGCAACACTACTAGGCTAATTTCTTTTAAGTGGTCAGCCATCTCTAAGCGAGACAAGTCAAATGTAATGTCCCTTCCTATCATCACATCACGCGTTTTTTTCATTTAAGTTAACACTGCACAGTGGGGCAGAATCAAAATATTTTGGAAATAATTTAGCCATTTGAAAACGGCTAGGCCGATTGATTCAAAATTTGGCACGAGCATAGTAGAGGAGTACTTGAGCTTAAATTTTGAAGGTGGTTACCCTCCACTTTCCAGGGATGGCGCTATGTGGTCTCAAGGTTGGACACCTCGCTCCTGAAAATTTTTCTAACGCTTGGCATTTCTTCAATTTATGTCTGATTTTTAAATATTTTACATGGTCTTAAAGCTCTCGTAAATACCTACAAAACTGCATGTTTATGTTTAAAAATGATCGAGTTATAAGCATTTTAAAATTAAAATTTTTGATTTTTTCCATACCCTGGTCCAGTTTTTTCGAAATATTGGGTACAATTTACAGCAAATTTGTTTGAGTTTTTTACCGTAGATAGCAAACAAAATTTAAGATTTTCTGAAAAAAATTTGAAAGTAATATCTTTTCTGGCTTAAAAATTATACGATTTTCATTTTAAAAAATCCAAAATTATTGCATTTTTGTATATTTTAGCCTAAAATGGGACACTAATCTAATTTTTTAGATAGAAAAAAATTTTCTTAAGGAATATATAAAAGTTTTTTATTTTTGTTAAAGCTAACTATATGTGTGTACGTTTAAACCAAATTTCGTATAAAACTGATCATTCTTGTAGAAGATGTAAGTCTTTCAACTTGACCTATTTTACATCGAATTTTTGACTTTACCCCATATTTTCTAAAATCCCAAAGCTGGGATCGGAAAAAGAAGAATACTATAAAAAAGCTATTTATACTCCAAATTGTTTCAAAAAGTATTTCGTGAGCCCTAGTCCATATGTGGACTTTATGGGCAAAAGAGTAAAAAATTCCAATTTTGGGAATTATGGGGTTTCCTTTAGCTTAATGTTGCAGACTTTTTTACCGTTTGATTTTAGTTAACAAACTACATATGCACAGAAAATTTCATCTGATTTGCTTAATTAATAAAAGTTTTATAGGATATTTAATATTTTTACTTTTCTCAAATTGGACCGTTTTTACCATAATTTTTCGAAATTTTCGGAGCTCAGCAACGAATATTAAAATTTTGTTCCATTTTTTTATTTTTTTTATGCATGTGAATAAAGATGACGCAATTTCCTATTAAATAAAAAAAAAAGATTCACCTCAATATCATTCTTACGTGCAAAACTATGCGTTCTTAAATATGAGTGTTTCAATATGTATCTCACTTTTATACATTTATGTTACGGAAGTAAAAATTTTCATGCCTGTGTAAAAAATTGTGTAAAAAAACAATTATACCTGAATAGAGGATAACCAAGAGGCATATCTTAAATTAATAATCATTATAAAAAACATCAGATAAAAAATAAAATTTTCTGTTAATTTTTATTTACGAAAAGTCGTTAAAAGTATTTTTTATTTCCTTAAAATTATTATTTATTTTCTATAAAATAATCTGTCATATCATTATGCATGTCTAAAAGATAAAGTAAATCCTTTAATTCTGTTTTGTTAGAAGGTGAAGAAGCCTCATGATTAATCCAACGTTTTCTCATTGATGAGAGTACAGGATAAGAAGATAACAATAGGCTATAGAAAATGTCTTGAACTGAATATTTGAATGTACTTGAAATCGCAGTTTCTTGCTTCTTGGGCTTCTTCTGTTAATTCCCCAAGAGGAAGAATATTCGGTTCTATAATTGTTTTACCATGACATAATATTTTATGTACTGTGGGCGTCATATCACTCCATGGATATAGGGAAACGAGAAGCTGAGATATTTTTGAGGTATATTCTCCAAAGCGAAAAGAATTAATTTGAGTTCTGCTATTAATTGCCATTAAAACTACGTTAACCATTCTAAGCAACTCTTTGTGAATTCCAGTTATGTTTGAAGTAGTTTCAAAATCCCCAAAAAATTTTCTTGCAGTATTTCCGTCGTTAGTGTTTCCTCCACTACGAAGAGGCTTATCAATTATTAACCCCGTTTGTACTCTAAACTCTTCTTGGATTCTACTTTTCTCAGAAGCTCTTGAGCTTTTAGTTCATCATTGTTTTTTGTTTTTTTTTTTGTTATTAAATTTTCTGTCGTACTTCTGTATTTTAAGTCGTATGCAATATGCAGAAAATGCTCCAAAAATCTTATTCTAGCATGAAGGGGGGATATTCCGAAAGATAGAACTTCTTCGTTGACTACGTTGGTTTTTTTTTATCTGAGAATTCTGACTTCTTCTGATCACATACGGAACATTTCCAATAAGAAGATGTGTTAGTTATAGCGTTACTAACTTTTCCATCAATCATTGTTAAACTAAGTTGAAAGGATATGTTAACACAGTATTCATTTATTTTTATAGATATTGGTTCCAATGATCTTATTTCGTCTTTGATATGCTCGACTAATTTTTTTGTCGTAGTATTTGATTCCTTTACATACTCAAAACAAATAGGCCTACAAAAATTTTTGGATCCTGGGGTTGTGTTTTTCCATATATCTTCAAAAGTGTTTTCACGTACTGATGAAGATGCAAACAGTGAGTATGAACGAATTCTTAGTGGTACTAAGGATGCCATGAATATGCTATTAAAATCTATTGTATGTTTTTGTTTGTACTCAGGAAGGGCTGATATTCCATCACATCCCCGCTTACACATTAGTACTACATCGCAGTTTTTAACCTTTTCTAGTTGGTCAGTAGAAAAATCTGAAATAATCCGTGACGCCGTATTTTCTAGCAAAGAAGATAGTCCAATAGAAGCTTTCGTTTCATCAACTGTTATTGGAGATGGCATAATCGCTTTCTTTTTTTCTTGAATAGACTTATATGATGGTAATATTGCATGTCCTTTCTCAAGTAAAGCTTTTCTCAAAATTTGGTACTTATTTCGGCTTATTTTCATTTCCAACATCAGAGCAATAGCTTCTTTCTCCGTAAAATTTGACTGCGATGTCGGAGTAGGTATGCTGTTAACAATTCGTTTCAACCGTTTTGGAGATGCGCTGGGAAGAATATTGGCGATGTGCACTGCCTCGGAAGGCTGATTTTCTTTTTTTAGCAATTCTTTGAACGTATCGCAAACTTCATCTTTTGAAACTGAAGAAAGTTTTTCGGTTAACCTTTTTTTCTTAGACTTCGAACATAAGTCATCATAAGATTTGCAGGGAGCTCCACATAATGCGATGTAGGTTGAGAATTTCGCAACAGTATCCATCCAAGTAAGATACTTTACTTTAAACTTATTTTTGTTACCGCGAACTGATTTCATTTTTTGATCAAATAATTTAAAAAATGTTTCCAGTTTTGCGGTATCAATGACATCAACTCTGCAGTTGTATGTAGCCTTAATAAATTTTTTCATGGCCTTAATTCTATCAAGTCCTTTTGTAGCATCAGTCCACAAAAAAGAACACAATGTCTCAAACTTCAATGTGATCGGCATGATGTTTTTTTTAAATATGATATCTATTGTATTTATGCAAATATTTATATGCGTGTTCAGGTCATCGAACAGTTGGGTACCTAAAGAAGCAAAGCAGCTAGCTAAAAATCAAAAAAGGCACTTAGGTAAGACATAATTAGTCATAGGTCATCCTAAAACGAACACCTGCACCATTGATTTTAACCCTTACATTTTTAACCCTTTTTCAGGTATAATCGTTTTTTTACACAATTTTTTACACAGGCATGAAAATTTTTACTTCCGTAACATTAATGTATAAAAGTGAGATACATATTGAAACACTCATATTTAAGAACGCATAGTTTTGCACGTAAGAATGATATTGAGGTGAATCTTTTTTTATTTAATAGGAAATTGCGTCATCTTTATTCACATGCATAAAAAAAATAAAAAATGGAACAAAATTTTAATATTCGTTGCTGAGCTCCGAAAATTTCGAAAAATTATAGTAAAAACGGTCCAATTTGAGAAAAGTAAAAATATTAAATATCCTATAAAACTTTTATTAATTAAGCAAATCAGATGAAATTTTCTGTGCATATGTAGTTTGTTAACTAAAATCAAACGGTAAAAAAGTCTGCAACATTAAGCTAAAGGAAACCCCATAATTCCCAAAATAAAGACGAAAAATCTCAAAATTGGAATTTTTTACTCTTTTGCCCATAAGGTCCACATATGGACTAGGGCTCACGAAATACTTTTTGAAACAATTTGGAGTATATATAGCTTTTTTATAGTATTCTTCTTTTTCCGATCCCAGCTTTGGGATTTTAGAAAATATGGGGTAAAGTCAAAATTTCGATGTAAAATAGGTCAAGTTGAAAGACTTACATCTTCTACAAGAATGATCAGTTTTATACGAAATTTGGTTTAAACGTACACACATATAGTTAGCTTTAACAAAAATAAAAAACTTTTATATATTCCTTAAGAAAATTTTTTTCTATCTAAAAAATTAGATTAGTGTCCCATTTTAGGCTAAAATATACAAAAATGCAATAATTTTGGATTTTTTAAATTGAAAATCGTATAATTTTTAAGCCAGAAAAGATATTACTTTCAAATTTTTTTCAGAAAATCTTAAATTTTGTTTGCTATCTACGGTAAAAAACTCAAACAAATTTGCTGTAAATTGTACCCAATATTTCGAAAAAACTGGATCAGGGTATGGAAAAAATCAAAAATTTTAATTTTAAAATGCTTATAACTCGATCATTTTTAAACATAAACATGCAGTTTAAAGTTTTGTAGGTATTTACGAGAGCTTTAAGACCATGTAAAATATTTAAAATCATACAAAAATTGAAGAAATGCCAAGCGTTAGAAAAATTTTCAGGAGCGAGGTGTCCAACCTTGAGACCACATAGCGCCATCCCTGGAAAGTGGAGGGTAACCACCTTCAAAACTTAAGCTCACGTACTCCTCTACTATGCTCGTGCCAAATTTTGAATCAATCGGCCTAGCCGTTTTCAAATGGCTGAATTATTTCCAAAATATTTTGATTCTGCCCCACTGTGCACTGTTTTTTCCTAAAATTAACCTGAAAGAGTATATTGAATACCGGAATTACTCATTAGTTAGCACTAATGAATTGTCTTCATGTGTGCTACAGTATGATTTTTCAGACTTTTACGGCACGATTGATGTTGACTTACAAACATGTGTACTCGAGGATTTGATTTCAAAATTGTTTTCCCTCGTACTCATATCGCGTTTTAAAATTCATCGAAAAGTGAATTGGATTAAATCTCCGGCAATAACATATGCAAGATCCCTTAGGAATATAGCTTATAAGGGATATGTGGCTAATCCTAGTCCTTTCAAATGGAATATATTTTGTAAATATAGAAACAAAACCAAGAAAATTATTCGCAGAATGAAAAAAAAATTTTCTTTTTGCAAGGTGTTTGCTACTGCAAAGACGAAGAATATGTGGAATCATCTAAGAACGGCAACTTCTGATAGCATTAATGATGACTTGGAGGTTGATGAAATAAATGACTATTTTTTGGATGGAATAGAACCGAGTTCGACGGAGTTATTTGTAAATCTGAATTTTAATAGGGAGCTTGAGACATTTTCATTTAAATGTATAAATATGTCTGAACTACAAACCTCATTTGGTTATATTAAATCTTATGCATGCGGTGTTGATAATATACCATTAAAATTTTTTAAGATCATTCTACCATTAATAAGTACTTAAATTTTGCATTTGTTTAATTCTATATTAACTACTTCAGTCTTTCCAAGAAACTGGAAGCTGGCGAAGGTAGTTCCGATTCCGAAGAATGGTAAATTACTTGAAAAGGAAAATCTAAGACCAATAAGCATTTTACCGATTTGAACATGTGATGAGAGAACAAATCATTGAACATATTGAGGTTTATTCCTTACTAAACGATCGACAAACGGGTTATCGTCGTAATTGTTGCTCATTATCTGCCTTACTAGGAATCACAGACTCGATAAGAAATAATCTGAATGTGAAAATATCTAGAATTTTAATTTCACTAGATCTTTCAAAGGCTTTAAATTGTATAAATCACATTAATGTTATAAGAAAATTAAGAGGTAATCTTCGGTTTTTAAGGCTTTCTTGCTTACTTATTTTTTCTTATTTAACTAATAGGAGGCAATTCGTGTCATTTAATGGTCAAATGTCACATCAAAGGGAGATAAGTCGAGGTGTGGCCCAGGGGTCAGTGTTGGGACCAATATTGTTTTCAATATATTTAAATGATTTTTTTGACGTAATTGAATTAGAATTTTGTTATGTGTATGCGTTTGCTGACGACATTCAACTACTACTTAAAAGCAATAATTCATGGGACAATATGCAGTCATATATTATAACAGTATTAGATCAAGTTGATTTCTGGATGACATCAAATTATTAAAAACTAAATATGTCTAAAACTAAGATAATGATACAGTAATACGAATGGGGGAAAGAGAAATAGAAGTTGTAGACAGAATGAAGATATTAGGCATTATATTGGATGATAAACTGGATTTTTCTCACCACATAGATAATTTATGTTCAAGAGTAAGTTTTATGTTCAAGAGTAAGTTTTACTCTTTAAATATTTATATGCCATACCATAACAGCTTTATAGTAGCCCATGCGTTATTAATATCACAGATATCTTTTTGTATGGAAATCTATTTATCTAGTCATATTAGAAAGATTAAACTTATAACCAACAAAATTGTTCGCTTTATGTTTGGTATAAGGCTATACAATCATAACCAGCAACACTATAATCATATTTCACCATATGTTGAACGTTTTTTAAGTTGTTCTTTTAAAACTTATGTTACTTTGAGCTACTTGCTGACATTTTACAATATCATAAAAAATGCAACACCACAATTTTTGGTAAAACCTTTTAATTTTACACATTCGACCAGGAATATCCAAATTATTATTCCCACAATTAGAATTGCACTTTTCGAAAAATCTTTTCTAATTGTTATTGCCCGCATGTGGAAACGCTTGCCGATTGATTTAAGAACATTTTCTGTTTCTTGCAATGTATATCGGAAAAAAATTAGTGGCATATTTAGTTGAAAGTCATGGTTGAAGTAGAAAGTATTTTACTGTAATCCATTGTTGATTTGGATTTATTTTCTCTTCCTTATAATTACTGGTTAGGTATTTTAATGTTACAAATTTGAGGCTGTTTAGTTTAGTTTTAGATAAATTTATTTACATGAACAACAAATTGTTAATTTAAATTATATTAAAATTAACTCGATCTTATTTAGGGTTACTATGAAATTTTACACAAATATTTTTCAATTGTACTATTTTTATTACACAATTTAAAAACTAAAAAAAACAGTTGTCAGCACTTATTATTTTCGTAGATGAAAATTTTTTTACGCTGTCTACAAAACTCTAGAATAAATAGTTAGGTCAGAAAATAATCCCTTAAGTGGGTCCAGTCGACCAGAGTGTGCGCTCATCCCCTGAATGAGTCAGTTTCTGGTTGTGGGCCGTTAAACCACCCACTGTTCCTTAAACAGGAGCTAATTCTGCCTGGAACCATTGACGAAATATCAGAAAGACCCTCAGTCGTATACACTACAGCGCAGGGAATTGACAGAAGAGGTGTGCCACCGTCTCCTCCTCGTCCTAGCAACTTCTGCAGAAGTCGTTAAAAGGGATACCCATTCTCCTAGCATGGGTCCCGAATAGACAGTGTCCAGTAACCGCTGCGAACAAGTCACGCAGTCGAAACCTCGGTAGCTGCAATAGTGCAGCCGCCCTGCCCCGATCCAAAGAGAGCAAGATTATTCTAGCGGTCGAAAATGTCGACTCGTTAGACTATCTGGTCTGGGCCAGTTCGTAGATAGCAGCGTCAATGCGCCGTCCGCAAGTAGAGAGAGGTATGCCACGGAAAATGTCAATGTCACCATCGTCAGGCATTGTCCCCCTCTTCTCCAATTCGCTGGCAACAAGGTTGCCCAAAACAGTCCCGTGTCCCTTCGCCCACTTTAGAGTGACTGTCGGAACCGCCGCCATCCCGTTAAGGGATGTCCGGCATTTAGAGACAAGCTCAGATGTGGTGAACACACCTTTTAGTGACGTAATTGTGGCTTTACTGTCGTTACAGATGAAAATAGCCCTGTAAAATATGTTATAGTACCTCAACCAGCATACCGCCTTTCTAATAGCAGATATTTCCTCCTGTAAAACACTGCAGTCATTTGGGAGTCTGAAAATCATCCTTATCCCAAATTCCTCAATATATACCGCACCCCAAACTCTCGTCATTCTCTTGGAGCCATCCGTGTATACACAGAGTGTTCGAAATGAAAGAGAGTGGCCCTCCGTCCGGTCCAAGAGAAATCTCCTTGTGAGTGAGGCTTCTGGGGTGCGGTAATCCACAAGATCAGGAATAAAATCCGTGCACCATAGTACGCTAGCATGTCCCCATGATTTATGGTTCCATGTGCCTATAACATTTAGTCTCACTGCCGTCCTCAGCGCCACCCTCTTGGCCTGACGATCCACGGGCAGACAGTTAAGCATGGCGAAAATCGCCCTTGTAGGCGTTGGCCTAATGGCCCCAGTCATCCATACTGCGCAGCAAATTCTCCAAGATAGAGATATTCGCTGCAGAGTCCAGTGCCTTCCACCAGCCAAGAGCTCCGTAGAGCAGAATCGGCCTAATCACCGCCTCAAGAAGCCAATTTAGACCCCTTGGGTGGATGCCCCAGGTCTTACCAATTGCGCTCCTGCAAACGTGTATTGCCGTAATAGCCTTTGACGCCCTGGCTAAAAGAAGGAAGTTTATATTTCCTAGCGTGGATAAGAAGTTCTGTTTCGGTGGGATTAATACTCAGTCCGCTTCGCCGCCCCCAGTTGCAGATTGCCCTGAGCGCTGTTTCAAACTCTTGTCGGGTCGATGTTGTTGAAGGCCCCTTCAATGTCCATTAAGGCTACCATGGTGCAGTTCTTATGCTCGAGTGAGTTCTCTATATAACCCACGAGCGAGTGTAAAGCCATCTCAACCGATTTGCCCCTTGTATAGGCATGTTGAGCTGGAAAAAGAAGGCTTCTATCTATTTTCATCCTCATGTGGATCTCGATAAGCCTTTCCAGTGTCTTGAGCAGATAAGACGTCAGACAGATCGGTCTGAAGTCCTTTGCCCATATATGCGATGTCCTACCCCCCTTGGGGATGAAGACCACGTTGCACCTCCTCCATTGATCCGGAATATAGGACCAGGAGAGGTAGGCCCTGTACAGTCGTTAGAGCCATGGGTTGACCAGATCCAAATTATTCTGAAGATCAGCCGGAATAATCCCATCTTGTTCTGGAGACTTGAATGGATGGAAATTCTCAATAACCCAGTGTAGTCTATCCGTATCTATCTGTACAGAGTTTTCCACACTATCCATCCTTATAGGTTCATACTGCAATTCCATTGTCGAATGACAGACCGAGAAATGTGTATCCAACAGGACCTCCAGTGACTCTTGTGCACTGATTGTCCAAGTGCCGTCAGCTTTCCGAATGTACCCTGAAATTGACGGATGCTTCGCAAGTATTTTACGCAGCGTGCTCGTCTATGAAGAGCTCTTAATCCCACTGAAGAAGGCCCTCCAGGACCTGCACTTTGCATTTCTTACTTGATTTTTAAATTTGTTCAAGAAAGTCTTGTAGAGTGACCAATTTCCCGACCTCTTTTATTCATTGAAGAGTTTGCGGCAAGCTCTATGACACCCGGGCCACCACGGTGCACAGTGGTCAATTTCGCGAAATAGCGGTAAAAACTCTATAACTTTTGACCGGATTGGTATTTTTTTTTTACGAAATTTGTTTTGTTCAATAGGAGGGACTTTAAGCTTCAATTTGCGTGTTCAAACGTAAAAAGCGACTGATAGGAACGTAAGTAATGTGTTGTTTGTTGAGTTTCCATATAAAAGTTGAATATTTTGACATTTTAAATAGGTATTTTTTATAATTTCTTATTTCCTTCAATCGTATTTTACAACCAATACTTATTTATTATTCCTAAGCTTAATTTTGGTCAGAAAATGCCAACATTTGGCCACTGACATATATTTAGTCTCAATATTCTCAGTGGCCAAATGTTGGTTTTTTTTTTTGGAAGAAAGCTAATTCTTGTGAGGATTAAACTGAAAAATGACACTGAAATTCCCAACAATATCAATACCATTTGGATATATTATATACAGAACACAACATCGACAAAATTTTAAGTAAACTTTTACTATTGATTTAAAGTGCACATATATTTTATTTAAATGTATTAATAAAAATTTATACTAAAATTAGAAACAAATTATAATCTTTAAACTAGTATTAATTAAACAATATTAGTAAAAATTTCTTTCAAATAGCTTTGATTTTCATTTTGCAGTAGTTGTTTAGCTTCTTCAGCTAACTCTAATGAGGTTGATTTCCATTTTTGTCGAATACCGGAAATATATGAGTCTGATGTGCACAACAAAATATTAATAAGATCTTCATTAGTACAATATCTGGAAATTTTTCTTGTATTGTGCTCGTAAAAGGATCTGTAGTCCTTGTTCCTTTTTTCTTGCGCTTCTTCTGAGAGATCTCCAATTGGAAGCATATTGTACTGAATTATTTGTTCCCCGTGAAACAAAATTTTGTGAACTGTGGTTGGCATATGTCTCCAAGAATATTTTTGGTTATAAAGGGTTGCTGTCTCATTAGCATACTGACCAAATTTTTTTGCATCTATCTTTTTGCTACATGCTATAACTTCTAATATGATTTGGAATCTACTCCAGTTATACAAGCTGCAGTTTCTGGATCGCAAAAAATCTCCTTGCTAAGTTTCTATCGTTAGAATATCCTTCTCCTTGCTTTGGCTGGTCAATTATAAGGCCTATCTCACGGTATTTTTCTTGAATATGTTTTTTTTTTTTTGCTTTCTTTTCTTCCAAATTTTCTTTGTTGTTTCTCACTGTTTTGCCCAACGGGCCAAATTCCAATTCGTATCCCAATTTAAGAATATGCTCCATAAAACGAATTCTAGCATGAAGAGGTGACTTTCCAAATTCATATGCTTCATTGAAACTATCGTCTTGTGTTGGTGGTTGGCTCCATTGACTTGATGTTTTTTAGCATATGGTGCAGCTTGACGAAGATTTTTTTTCGGTTAAAGCTTTTCCATCGATCATTGCAAGTGACAATTTAAAGTTAACTTCGATGCATTGGTCATTAAATTCAAATATCACTGACTGAAGTTCTTTAATTTCATCTGTTATTTTGCCAACTTCTTCAGTTATGACATCTTTAGTTTCTTTTTTGTAAGTAAACTTTATTGGTCTACAAAATTTTGTTGACGAGGGAATTTCATTCTTCCATACATCTATCTCTGCAGCTCTACTAGTTGACGGCTCTGAACCAATATAAGTTTTTGTTAAACGTAATGGAACGAAAGAAATCATGAATAAATTGGCATCTGATGAATTTTCCGCATTACATTGTTTGTATTGTTTCTGGCCAGAGGACCCATCACATCCCCATTTAGAAATTTTTAAACTTCTTTAAATAGCCAGCATCAAATGTCTTTAATAATCATTCTGCAGTGTGTTCAAGAAGATCCTGCAATTTTATTTCTGCTGAACTTGAAGTTACACTAATAGCAGTTGGTGAAGGTAAGCAATCTTTTTTGGCAGAAACTATATCTCGATATGATGGAAAAATTCCACAATTTTTTTCATTGGTTCGCTTCCGCAATTCTGTATATTGCTTTTAGTCATTTTCAAATCCAAAAATAGTGCAAATGCTTCTTCTGGAGTAAATTTATTTTCTTCAGTTTGTATCGGCATACTTTCTAAAATCATTTTTGTGCATCTGGGGCTTACTTCCACTATATTTCAATGATAGCAATTTTACTCTTTTTAGTTTTCGATGGTTGAACTTGATGCAGAAATGAATCCTTTATGATGCTACAAGAAACTTCCTCATTGATATGTTTAAAATTGCGTCTTCGTAATCTTTCACTACAATTATCAATTGGCTTTGCTGATCGACCACCTTTTCCAGTTTCCGTGGTAGTTACTGATGGATTTTTAAAAATAAGTTTATTTCTTAGCCATTCTTGGTTGCGTGAGTAAAACAATTTCTTGTTTCTGGAACATTGATTGTACCGTTTTCTTAAAGTATTTAAGAAGTTTTTTATTTTTAAGTTATGAATTTTATTTTCTTGTTTGTCGCATATTTTGAAGAATGGATTATTCATTATATGTAAAATAATGTCGTTTTCATCTTTCCGTTCAAAATATATATAGATACGAGTAGAACACTATAACTGAATTTAGCCATTGTTTAAACAATAATAAAGAAAAAAAAATGAATGCATGGATTAATATATTATTGCTCGAAGATTCAACATGATTTTTTTACCTCTTTGAAACATAATATAACAGGTACTTGGTTTTACCAGTTATTTCCATTGGTTTTAAATTTATTTGCAATTTTCAGGTATTTAAGTTGTGTAATATTAGATGGCAATAAAATCATTTTTTACCTTTTCCAAATGAATTGCTAGATACCACATTATTTGAGAGTTAACAGGTACTGGCAATAATATAACAGGTACTTGGTTTTACCAGTTATTTCCATTGGTTTTAAATTTATTTGCAATTTTCAGGTATTTAAGTTATGTAATATTAGATGGCAATAAAATCATTTTTTACCTTTTCGAAATAAATTGCCAGATACCACATAATATGAGAGTTCTATTGTCATTTTTGTCAAAATTTCGATACACCCTTCCATGTGAACTAGGTCCAAATATGGGCCAACTTCTCCTAATTTCAACAGAATTATTTTTTGGGTCAATAAGAACTCTTGTACAAAATTTCATCAAAATATATGCATAATATACCTCTTTGAAACATAATATAACAGGTACTTGGTTTTACCCGTTATTTCCATTGGTTTTAAATTTATTTGCAATTTTCAGGTATTTAAGTTGTGTAATATTAGATGGCAATAAAATCATTTTTTACGATTTTCCAAATGAATTGCAAGATACCACATAATTTGAGAGTTAGCAGGTACTGGCAATAATATAACAGGTACCTGGTTTTACCAGTTATTTCCATTGGTTTTAAATTTATTTGCAATTTTCAGGTATGTAAGTTGTGTAATATTAGATGGCAATAAAATCATTTTTTACCTTTTCCAAATGAATTGCCAGATACCACATAATTTGAGAGTTCTATTGTCATTTTCGTCAAAATATTTGTACACCCTTCTATGTGGACTAGGTCCAAATGTGGGCCAACTTCTCCTAATTTCACCTGAATTATTTTTTGGGTCAATAAGAATTCTTGTACAAAATTTCACCAAAATATATGCATAATAGCCACTTTCACATACAAATAACTTCTCAAAAAATATGATGTGCATTTGTACTGAATATCTTACCTCGGGTCAGATAAATTGCTGTAGCTCAAAAAGTGCAGTCTCGATGCATGGACATGTATATATAGGAATGTAGGGGAGGGTTAGGACTACAAAATAGGAGTACAAAATTGTGTTTTGACTCACAGGAGTTGTGCTCTATGAAGTAGGATATTTCCGAGAAATTTTACTTTTTTTAAAAAAAATATTTAAATTGTTCTGAAAACAGTAGAGCTTCAGTTTTTTTTCAGTAATAAGAAATAAGTTACAACACAAAATTTATTTCGTTCAAAAATCTTGAAAAACATAAAAGTTATGATCATTTAAACTCTAACAATTAACTAAAAATATCATAAATTTACTAAATTCTAAAAAATCTCATTTTGGACCACCCTGTTCTCAGTGAAATAGTTGAAATAGAGTTCTTATTTTTTGGCTCCCGAGGATTACTACTGTCTACTTTCATACGAGTCTAATAACTTTAAAATCGGAGAACAAAAACCAAAAGAAGTTTTGGCCGCTATCTCAAAATATTGAACACAGTGCGGTGGTCTGCAAAACATTTCGATTGCATTCTTAAAAGCACTGGTAAGTCTGCTCACGGCATCTTCAATATCCCCCGTATCCCTGATGGCTATGGGATATTCCAATGCATGCATAAGGATCGTGTTCTTATCCTCCCAGTTCATCTTGCGTCTCTTAACATAAAAAGCAGCAGTGCCCTTTCGTTCACAAATGAAAAGACAACGTAATGATGATCAGAAAAGGAACAGTCCACGAAGACTTTCCAATCCTCAATCAAGAACGCATGGTGCGCATCAACAAGTGTGATGTTTAACACCTCCTGCCTGGTTGGCACTACGAAAGTTGGTTCTGAACCCCTATTCGCTACTACTAGATTTTTTGCCTTCGCTGCTCTGTTCATCTACCTGATCAAGGCACCAAGTGGAGGACCCATCTGGTCGTACGGCATATAGGTAGAAGAAATCCATATCGAAGATTCCTTTGCCTCCCATGCCAATGTAACCGAATCTTTATCATTGTGATCAGATAAAATGAAGATATTTAGATGACTTTTCGGCAAAATACAGACTCTATTCTTTCTATTATTACCTGACGTTGCGACATATAGTAATCTGTAGCCTTTTGCACTGAGTCCGCATATTTCGCCGTTGTTTAACCACGGTTCTTGGACCAATGCGATATCTTCGCCTTGTTCTGCCAGACGAAGAATTAATGCAGCAGTCGCTGCTTTAGAGGGGTGGAGGTTGATCTGGATAACCCTCACCATCTTCTTAGTCCGGATTATATATGACGGTACCGGATCGGAATCTAGAAGAGCGTCTTCGTCCTCTACAACGTCCAGGCGCTCCAAGAGCTCTCCACCCAGGCAAGATTCTGATTGGGAGCCCTCTGTCTTTTCTGTGTCATTGGGTTAATTTATGTCCGAACTAGCTTCTACCGGTTCGTTATGGAATCTTAGATTGTGTTTTAACATTTTTCACGTCTTCTAAACAAAGGCGAAATGTTATATATAAACAAAAAGTTTAACTAAAATAATAGATATTTAACTTAGCTCTTTTTAAACTTCAGAGCTACGCTGGCATAGTGTAGGCTGCAGTGATGTTGGAGCTTGATTGATTGATGCTCTTTTGTAGCATTTAATTCGCTATATTATTGCGATCCCGATTATCAGAAATGAATGAAATAGCGCCAAAGAACCAATGTAAGGGTGATGAAGAACTGGATATCTTATTTCTCGAAAAGATTTTCGAGGTTTCCAGTTGTTTTGGATGTCGGTGAGGTCATTTAGCTTGGTGCCCAAATTGATATAAGGTACTAGGAGCCATTTAACCTTGGACGGTTTTCCAGTTGCAGTAAAATTGCCCACCATAGCATACGAATTATTAAGAGTACTGGCACCAGTTTTATGCCCGCAGATAGTCAGCATATTTCCCTTGATAATACAGTTCGGTTTCATAGACAGGAGACCAAAACAATTAATGTGAAGGTTGTACTGTATGTACTATAATTTAGTACATAATTTTATATGCTATATTTATAATTAAATTATAATTAAATTAGTTATTTTTGTGTGTTGTAAGCAAATTCCACGGAGTCCAGTAATTATAAAACAAATATTTGTACAAGCCTGGATTTGTTAGATTATGCTGTAAAAGAAAATAAAGTCAGAACTTTACAAAAACTCTACATAAGTGGTTTCTGTTATTCTCAAAAAAAGGGTGAGGCTACTGTAGTCAAAGTGATAAACACGTTGACTACAAACTTGGTTGTCCAGGGTTCGACCCCTGCGGCAACCAAAAAATTAAAATGTTTTTTTCTGTTTAGTGGCATATATACATATTCAGAATTAACAGGAAAAGGTGCAGCCTCCCTCGTCGGTACTTCTTTATAGCATATTGACCGGCGACGTAAAATAACTAACTCTCTATCTCTCTCCTTCACCACCTGTCTTATCTCTCATCTATCCATTTCCTAAAGAATGTAGCACGGTTACCAAAATAACTTAAAAGGTATTAATGCCTGAAGTACTACTTCTCTTTTAAACAAAAACAAAGGCATTTTGATGCTTGTTGATTGTAAGCAGAAATGCTCAGACAAAACTCAAATTTCATAATTAAATTAATTACGGCGTGATCTGACTAAATCATAAAAATTTTTTGGAATGCAATTTTTTTTATTCCAATTATTTTAGCCAAATTTTAGATGAGGATTTTTTTTTTGATCCTGCCAATCTTTGACTTCGAAAGAAATACACTTTATTTTTAGTAAATGGTAAGAATTCCTTAAAGAGGAAGAAGAATGCGTCCTAACATCAGAAATAGCAAATTCATCACCGATCTTTATTCCTACCCGAAAAGAAGCCGGTCGTAAGCTTATAACTTTGGAACACTACCAATTAAAATTAACAATAAAGAAAAAGGAAATTCCAGAGTGAATGCAGGGATGTGCAAAGAAATATTAATATAAGCGTTGGAAAACAAAAAAAAACTAATGCTACTGAAAAATAGCGGAGTAGAAATAATAAACGCAATCAACTTATATTCAGAAGATATAAACATGGGCATTGCAGACAAAAAAATAGAAGGACATGCAAATGCTCACGCCTTAAATGAAAATATGATAACTTTAAATCAGGACATAGTAGTAGTTTTATTAATAATCCTTTTAATTCTCGCAATGTTTAAATTTTTAGAATACCATATAAAAAGAAAAGAAAATCAACGCATGCATATATACATACATAACAAAAAAAAAAAAAAACAAAATGTACTCGTAAAAAACAAAAAATTTTTTTTTAAAAAGTTATAGATGAACTACACTGGCTAATAACAAATGCAAAAAAAATCTAAAACTAGAGGGTACACAAGGTAAGGTTAGGTCAGGCAGGCGGCCGTGTTGCCACAGCCCACTTGGGTTAACTGATTGCTCCCTTTGTATTACCTGCTGTTAGAAGGGATAGAGAAACAGAGAGAGAAGATAAAGAGAGGAATTAGGGATGAAGGGATGAAAAGGACAGAACGAAGAAAAAAAGAAGAAACAGCCGCGGGTCCGAGAATACGGAGAATGCCCGAGAAAAAATGCAGAAAAGAATCCGATAAGTGGGTCCAGTTGACCAGAGTGTGCACTCATCCCCCGAATGAGTCACGGTTTCTGGTTGTGGGCCGTTAAACCACCTACTGTTCCTTAAAAAGGAGCTAATTCTGTCTGGAACCATTGACGAAATATCAGAAAGACCCTCATAGTACCACTGACCAAGATATCTCAGTCGTATACACTACAGCGCAGGGCATTGACAGAGGAGGTGTTCCACCGTCTCCTCCTAGTCCTAGCAACTTCTGCAGAAGTCGTTAAAAGGGATACCCATTCTCCTAGCATGGGTCCCGAATAGACAGCGTCTAGTAACCGCTGCCACCAAGTCACTCAGTCGAATCCTCGGTAGCTGCAACAGTGTAGCCGCCCTGCCCCAATCCAAGGAGGGCCAGATTTATTCTAGCGGTCGAACATGTCGACTCGTTAGACTATCTGATCTGGGCCAGTTCGTATATAGTAGCGTCGATGCGCTTTCCTCAAGCAGAGAGGGGAATGCAACAGAAAATGTCACCTTCGTCAAGCATTGTCCCCCTCTCCAGTTCAAAACGGTCCCATGTCCCCTAACTCAGTTTAGGGTGACTGTCGAAAGCTCCGCTAACCCGTTAAGGGATGTTCGGCATTTAGAGACAAATTCAGATGTGGTGAACACACCTTTGAGGGACGTAATTGCGGCCTTACTGTCGGTAAAGATGAAAATATCCTTGTTAAATGTGTTATAGTACTTCAACCAGCATACCGCCTTTCTAATAGCAGATATTTCCGCCTGTAAAACACTGCAGTCATTTGGGAGTTTGAAAATCATCCTTGTCTTAAATTTCTCAATACATCCCCACCTCCAACTCTCGTCCCTCTCTTGGAGCCATCCGCGTATACACAGAGTGCTCGAGATTGAAGAGAGTGGCCCTCCGTCAGATCAAAGAGAAATCTCCTTAAGAGGGAGGGTTCTGGGGTGCGGTAATCCGAAAGATCAGGAATAACATCCGTGATCTGTAGTACACTAGTATATCCCCATGATTTATATTTCCATGCGCCTATAACATTCAGTCTAACTGCCTCATGTAGTGTGTTGGTCACACTCGTCCACAGTTCACATTATTCCAACTATTTAAAAAACCAACTGATTCCTCCAAAATAAAAGTACAAACTTAATATACTTTTTCCCATTCTCAAGAACGTTAACGATCAATTGCACTGACATACATACATATTGTATCGTCAAGAATTTGGAAGGAATCATATTGCACAAAATTGTATTCGCTGATTTGAAGTTTTGCGATCCACACATTTAATAATAACAAATAGTAACTGTATTGTAAGCAAAATTATGAATAAAATTTTAGTATAGATAGTGGCAAAAACTATTGAATAAAATCAGAATCTTTCTTGTAACCAACAAAAAAAGTATTCTCATTATTCTAACTGAGCACCTAACAGTGCTTAGAAAAATCAAAACGTGCTGTGGCTAAGCGCAGCATTATAAAACCCTTACCAGCCTGCTTTTACAAAAATTCATACATTATACTGCCGTCCTCAGCCCTCTTGGCCTGAAGATCCATAGGCAACCAGTTTGACGTGGTAAAAAACGTCTTTGTAGGTATTGATCTAATGGCCCCAATCATCAAGATCGCCATACTGCGCAGCACCTTCTCCAAGATAGAGACATTCGCTGCAGAGTCTAGTAACTTCCACCAGACAAGAGCTCCGTAGAATAAAATCGGCCTATAACCGCCTCAAGAAGCCAATTTACACACCTTGGGTTGATGCCCTCCTACAAAGGTCAATTGCCGTAAAGGCCTTTGGCGGCCTGGCCTGGATACTCATTTTCCAAGATAGCTTACTATTCAAGATGACGCCCAGAAACTTCGCACTGTTGGATAGATTAAGTGGAACCCCATTCAGTCTAGGTAATCTGGATCACCCTCACCATCTTCTTGGTCTGGATCACTAATGACGGTTATGGATGGGAATCCATAAGAGCGTCCTCGTCCTCCGCAACGTCCACGAGCTCAAAGAACTCTCAACCCAGGCAAGAGTTTGATTGGGAGCCCTCTGTAGTCTCCGTGTCAGCGTGTAAGTTTATGTCCGAACTAGCTTCCACCGGTTCAGTCATGCTTGAATTGGCTTCCGTGGTCCGTGGCAAACTCCCACGTCCTTTGTAGTGTATGTGCACTTATGCGCAACACTGTAATAATAGGTATATGCTCGTAGACATATGAGCAAGACTGTATGCAACATAAAACCAAAAATACAAATTGTTTAAATAAAAATTAATCAAAGGAAATTTATGTATGGTCAACAGAAAATGCATGTATAAGTATATTTTTGTTGATCGTGAGAATTTGGATGGTAACCAAATACCATTTTTGTTTATAAATTATTTTACTGGATATACAGCAATATTGTGAAAATGATGACCACTACAAAATTGTACTATATAAGCCGCTATTTTTATTTAATGAAGACAGAATTAATTTGCAATTCAAATAGACTTGTTAATTATCACAAAAAGGGCATTTTGATGCTCGGAAGCAAAACGGCAGAAGTGCTCAGTAATACTAACCTTGAAACTTAACTATAACACTGAACATATTACATGATGATCCTGCCAAATTTTGAAAAGGATCCTGGTTCTTAAAAAGATCCATTACACACACACTGAATGACACAGAAGGAAATAAACGACTTTTTAAAAAAATGGGAGGAAAACGTTTAGGAACCAATCAATAAAAAGAAGACAGACACATCCACCCCCACATACATTCCAAGACCAAAAAAATTCGGACCGAAGCCTTTGACCATCGAAGAATACAGGGAAAGGCAAAAGAAAAAGACGACATCAGCCATCATCGAAAAAGAAATAAAATTATCAAACCCCAAAAAGAGAGGTGGAAGAAAAAGACGCTTTCAGGTCGAGTGCAAATTGAGGCAAAATATAACACAAATAAGTGAAGGAAAACAAAAACAAATACTATGAGAAGAAAATTAAAAATCCGAAGGATTGAAGAAGTTTTAAGTGATGCACACGTTTGAACTAACAGAAGAAGACAAGACAATATTAAAAAACAATGAAAAATCAATGGGGATAAACGACGCGAAAATAGAAGGCAATGCAAATGCATACGCCATTAATGACAACAAAATTACAATAAGCCAGGAAATAATAATAGTATTTTTAATTATCTTAGTTTTATTTGGATTGTGGAAATTAACAAGAAATTACATAAAAAAGGAAATTGTTAGTAATAGGGTACAAAATGTATAATATAAGATGAATTAAATGAAATATTTTATATAAAATAATTATTGTCAATGGAAGAAATGAACAGGGAATTACAGAAAATAATTACAAAAAAAATCAGGTAGTAGAAAATCAGGTAGTAGAAAATACACCAAAAAACTATTATACAAAAAATAAAATTAATTAAATAACTTAGTAAAAAATACGGTAAATTAATTGCGATTCTACAAAAATAGAAAGAGAAATAAAAATTAATAAATTCAAAGAATTAAAGCAGAGAGCATTGGATAGTATTATAGGAAACAGTAAAGAATTCTCTAGTGAAGAAAAATTAGAATCAATGTCTAACGAAAACACATTAGAAACAAACATGTCTAATTTCAACAGTAAACAGGCATCGGATATGATCCCGAAATTTGATGGAAGGGCAAAACACCTCGAAACATTTTTATCAATGGTCACACTAGTTTATGATGACTTAAATGTGCAAGGAAAAAATCATTTAATAAAATATGTAATAGCAATGAAAATGAACGATAGGGTCAGAGATATTCTAACAATAGAACAAACACCAACAACATTGGCTGAATTAAAAGCCTCTTTGACTAGAAACTTCAAATCTACAAATACAGCAAACAGCATTTATTTTGAACTGAAAAATACTTGGCAAAAGGGTAATGTATTAAAATGTAAAAAAAAAAATAAATTCATCGATTGCAGAGTTAAGAATAGCTCAAATATCAGAACAGGGAGAAAATACAAATGAAACATCCCGCTCTTTAATTAAGAAACTTAATGAAAGACTAGCACTGCAAATTTTTCAGGAAGGTCTGTATGAGCAGATACGTATAGCAGTTATAGCAGCCTAACCAAAGACACCTATCAGATACATTTAAGACCCTACAAATAAATAGAAATAATAATTAAAATATAGAAATTAAGAGCAACAATAATTCAAGACAAAAAAATTTTTGTAGTTAAAACAGTCGCAACAATAATCGCAACAGAAATGACAGAAATTATAAAAACAACAATAATAGAAATTTTAACATTTACAACAGGAATCCAAATAACACCAACAGTAGATACAATACAAATAACCCTCCCAACATAAATAATAGGATCACATACAACAATAATAACCATTCAAATCAAAGAAACAAGAACCACGCAAACGTACGAACAATTCACCAACAGGGAAACGAAGAAACCCTGGAGACTCAAAACGAATCTTCAGAAAGGGAAAATTTCAGATTCACACTATAAATCCTAACACTTCAAACTTTATATACCTATCTATCAAAAACCTGACTTACAAATTGACTTTCTTATTAGATACTGGTTTTGACATATCCCTTTGCAAAGAAAATGTTATACACGGATATAATATATTTGAACAAGATATTTTTAAACTAATTGGCATAAATAAAGGATATACGGAGACTCTTGGATCGACTGAATTAGAAACAGCACTGGAGAACATTGCTTCAAACATAAATTTCACCTAGTGAACAGTGACTTTCCAATAAACACAGACAGAATTTTAGGAATGGATTTCTTTCATAAATACAACTGTATAATAAATTACGATACACAAACTATAACTGCTTACATAAATGAAGACAGTATCACAATTCCGATAGAAACTAATGCAAAACGTTTAAGAACCGTTACTGTACCACCAAGATGTGAAAAAATATTAAAAATCAATATTGAAATAGGCGAAGATAGCGTAGTATGCAGCAAAGAAATAGAAAACCGAGTAGATATGGTAATCGCCACATTAAAATTTTGAATACACTAGAAACACCCATACGATTGTCAGATCTTAAACTAGCTACAATACCCTTACAATACTATAACATTTATAGAATCAATCATTTGAACAACAAACGTTATTCAGAAAATAGATTTCAGGAATTACTAAAAACAATTAAATTCGAAGACTTTGAAGACGAAAAGCGGAAAGCTTTATAAGACATATTAAAACAATACCAAGAAATATTTCATTTAGAAGGAGAATCCTTAACCACTAACAACTTTTACAAACAAAATATAGAACAAAACGATAATACCCCAGTATACATAAAAAACTACCGTTTACCACATTCACAGTTAAATGAAATAGACAGACAAGTACAGAAACTACTACAAGACAATATAATAGAGCCATCAATTAGTCCATACAACTCTCCTTTATTATTAGTTCCTAAAAATGACAAGATAACATAAAGAAATGACGTATAGTTGTAGATTACAGTCGTTTAAATAACAAAATAGTAAACGACAAATTCCCCCTAACAAGTCTAGAAGACGTTTTAGACAAACTAGGACGAGCAAAATTTTTTTCAACTCTGGATATGACAAGTTCGTTTCATCAGATAGAACTAGACACAAATTCAAGAGTAGTTACAGCATTTTCCACTAACAGCGGTCACTACCATCACAATAGATTACACTTTGGGCTAAAAATATCATCAAACAGTTTTCAGAGAATGCTTACCATAGCATTATCTGGTTTGGAATGTGAAGCATTCCTATATGTAGATGATATAATTATTTTTGGATGCAGCCTTAAACACCACAATGAAAATCTCATAAGAGTACTTGAAAGACTAAAACAGTACAGTTTAAAACTAAATGCTGAAAAATGTTGCTTCTTAAAACCAGAAGTCCTATATTTAGCACATCTTATTACAAAAGACGGTATAAGAACCGACCCAGCAAAATATGCATATCCTATTCCAAAGAATTCTGATGAAGTTAAAAGATTAATAGCCTTTTGTAATTACTATAGAAGATTCATTCCGGACTTTGCTAAAATAGCAACTTGCCTAAATAATTTATTAAAAAAGAAATTAAATTTGAATGGACAAAAGATTGTCAAAAAGCATTTGAGGCATTAAGAGACAAACTAAAGAACCAACCTATATTGCAATATCCTGATTTTGAGAAACCTTTTATACTGACCACAGACGCCTCAAACGTAGCTTTAGGAGCAGTACTCTCACAAGGAGAAATTGGTAACGACTTGCCTATATCATATGCAAGCAAATCTTTAAACAAACATGAAAGAAATAAGTCACTTATTGAAAAGGAACTATTAGGAATTCATTGGGGAATACAATTTTTTAGACCATTCCTCTATGGCAGAAAATTCGCTGTAGTAACAGATCATAGACCCCTTATTGCACTATTCTCGCATAATAATCCATCTTCAAAATTGACTAGAATTCGACTCGAATTATCAGACTATGACTTTGATGTTATATATAAAAAGGGAGCAAATAACACTAACGCAGACGCGTTATCTTGTATTGAAATAAACTCAAAAATATTAAAAGAAATGATTCCACCCTGTATTGATGAAAAAGAAAGGAAAACTCTGGCAATAACACGTAGCATGCTTAATAAGAATACTAAAAATAAAGAAGATAAAATTAAAATAAAGAACAAGAAAAAAAATTACATATCTCAACAGGAGACTGATCACCTCCATATGTGGGAATGTATATGAATAAATGATATAAAGAAGCTTCAAAAAATAAAATTTATATATGAAAATAATGATAATAATAATCTGCAGAATGAATATAATGATAAAATTACACGCGTGATATGCAATGAAAGCGAAAATCCAATGTTTTCAAAAACATTTATGGAGAAACTTTTATTGAAAATAAAGAAATTGAAGAATAAAAAGTACGTACTATATGATAACGATGAAATATTTAAATATATGCCGGTGGAAACGTTGAAAGAAGAATATAATAAATTAGAAAATAATGACGTCGATATAATTATATATAGAATGCCAAAAAGAGTAAATGATAACATAAAACAGTACAGATTAACAGAAGAATTTCATAATTCACCTTATGGTGGGTATTTCGGAATAAGAAAGACATTAACAGAATTAAAACAGCGATTTATTTGGAAAAACATGAACAAAATGGTTAAAAACTATGTAAGAACATGTGAATCGTGCCAAAAGAATAAGCAAGTAAGGCATACAAAAGAACTTTTTTCAGTAAGAGATAAACCATCAAGTAGTTTTGACATTGTAGTAATGGACATAGTTGGACTACTAAGATCGTCAGAGGACTTTAAATACATACTTACAATGCACTGTGAACTGACGAAATATGTGATAGCTTGCCTGATTAAATCGAAAGACGCCAAAACTGTAGCAAAAACCCTAGTAGAACAAGTCATTTTAAAATACGGTTTGTTTAACATTCTAAAAACAGATAAAGGTACTGAATTTATGAATGCGTTAATGAGAGAGATTTGTGTATTATTAACAATAAAACAGAGTTTCTCGACGACTTACTACCATAAAACCTTGGGAACAGTAGAACGCAATCACCGTGTTCTAAATGAATATTTTCTATACTTTGTGGAAGACAACAATTGACATGAATGGATACCATATTTTGCCTTCGCTTTCAATACAACTCCCAATGTAGATACAAATTATACACTATTCGAACTGGTATATGGGAAACTTCTTAGACTACCAGGTGACGAATTGAGTGAGCCCAAAAAGATCTACAATTTAGAAAATTACTTTAATGAACTTAAAATTAGACTTCGTCATTCTTTGCAAAAAGCTAGAGATATAATAATAGAAGTAAAGAATAAGAGAATATTAGAATAAAAAAAAAGACAAAACAGAATAAGACTAAATATAGGAGACCTAGTTTTGGTAAAAAACGAAAATAAAAAAAACTAGATCGACCATACAAAGGTCCGTATAAAGTACTGGATATAGATGACCTAAATGTAATTATAGAAATAGATAAAACAAAAGTTAAAAGTATACATAAAAACAATTTTAAAAAGTTTATTTCTTAATAATAAGAATATTTTTATACCATTTTTTTATTTTTAATAATACCCAAAACCAAAAAGGATGAGGGTGTAGTGTATGTGCACTTATGCGCAACACTGTAATATTAGGTATATGCTCGTAGACATATGAACAAGACTGTATGCAACATAAAACCACAAATACACTTTGTTCGAAAAAAATTAATCAAAGGAGATTTATGTATAGTCAGCAGAAAATGCAAGTTCAATGTATAAGTATATTTTTGTTTATCGTGTGAATTTGGATGGTAACCAAATACCATTTATGTTTATAAATTATTTTATTGGATATACAGCAATATTGTGAAAATGATGACCACTACAAAATTGTACTATATAAGCCGCTATTTTTATTTAATAAAGACAGAATTAATTTGCAATTCAAATAGACTTGTTAATTCTCACAAAAAGGGCATTTTGATGCTCGGAAGCAAAACGGCAGAAGTGCTCAGTAAAACTTACCTTGAAACTTAACTATAACACTGAACATATTACACCTTGTTTTGCGACACCTCCACTTCGTCGCTGGAGTTTTCGGGATTGGGTTTGTTATCACCTCGATAGATGCTCAGCTTGACACTGTCAAAACCATAAAAGATTATGCCTTGCTTCTTTCGATTCCTTGTTAAGGTCCACAACCTCCCGGTTCGGCGACCTTCACAACCTTTCAGTTACTGGTCGGCAGATCAGAATTTCCTCTCTGGATGATTGCAAGAATGGTCGCAGGGTCGTGTGGTTCCCTCGGTATAATCGCGATGGATCTTTGTCTTCAGGGTATATCGCTGAACGGGATCGCATCCAATCTCGCGCCAGGCTACACTTCTCCGAGTGACGTAACTGCCTGCTTGAGTTGCAGCGCTGAGTTCTTGTTTGCGCACGATAATAGTTTAATATGGCCTTGAAACCAACCAGCATCCTCATTTGGGGCGCTAGTCCTGGGTTGGCTTCAGGGAATTTAAAATACTTCTCCTGAAGCTTGATACGAGTCATCTCCAATTTTTCATGAGAAATGGCTCCGACGCAGACGCTTTTTTCTATAATAGCTCTTATCAGTGGGTTATTTGCAACCTCACTGTAAGGTTTATTAATGACTCGGGGTTAAGCTTATTGCAGGATATGTATTTTTGGACGTTTACTGTCCGGTTGTTGATGTTGCTGTTGTGACTTCTCTTTCTCCGACCGTTGCGTTTTGGGCCCTGTCGATGAAGATGGTTTGTCTTCACCAACATCGGGTTTGGAGATGTTCGCAGGAGCAAGGTGATCTTTTGCCCAATTTAGAGAAGATTTCTCCTGTGTCGACAGCTTTGTGGGTGAGATGCTGCCGAGTTTGTCTAAAAGACGTTGGGCAGCGCGCCCTTCAACAAAGGCCCTTCTTAGAATTTTTTTGCGGTCTTTTGGGTTTTGTTCTGCCACCGTTTTGGCGGGGTGACGTACCTCAGTTGAACTTTTCGACTGGGTCGAGGGTCCAACCTGTACAACTAACGCAAGGTTGCCTGCGGCACTGGCCGAGGCACCTAAAGCAGAGGTTTTAGCTGGTCTTATGCCAGCACGGGCTTTGGAGGTACCAGCCGAAAAATCGAGTGCTACTTCGTCGTTTTTGGTCTCTGCAACGTCAGAAGACTGGACAGCTGAGGCTAAATTGCATTCAGTCAGCTTGGGTTTCCCCTGCTGACCTCCTGCCACACTAGTTGTCTTGTTGTTTTGTCTTTGTTTTTGTTTTTTATTAAAGTTGTTTTCATGTCATTCCCACGAGTAGGCACGTAAAGAGATCGACCGTCCCTGCAGTGACGGCGTATATGGACTAGACAACTAAAATTATAAAATTATAAACAACACGTGCCTTGGCGTCTGAGGGGAGCTCTAAGGAACTAGTCATCTTTAACCACTAACTAGCCTTCAAGTTCTCGGCACTGCTACCAACCACCTTAACCTTACAAGTGGAGCCAGTTTTGGTCCGCGGGTTTAATTGGAGACAACAACTACCTGCAGACCACCACCTGTTCAATGCGTCCCAGGTATTGGCTAGCATTCTGACGAGGCATTCAGACAATGCACCATCATGGGTGGATGTATGTATTATCTGGAAGATGCCAGGGTCAGACATTGGTGGATACCTTCGATGACATATCACACCCTCAGGATCACTTGTGCAGTGTGTGCTCTGAATTAACATGCACATGAGCGGTGGGAGCCACCGCTTCTACAAACCTGGCATTGCCAGGCCGTATGCGACCACGTAGTGGAAAGTACAAGGCCTAGACTCTGCCCGAGCTATGTCAGACGCCTACGGCCATAGTAAATATGTATCATTGGTGCCTGTCATGCGCCCCCCCCCCCTATCCGCCACCTGGGGACGCGTCTGATAGAAGTCTAACAGAAATCCACACGGAGAGAGAGAAAGGATACACAAAAGAAACAATAAATGAAAAATTTATTTTAATCATAAGATTTAGTAAAAGCTACGGAAAATTAGGGGGACATTTAGCGTATATCTTGAGAGATATTAAAATTTTTGTATTAAAGAAACTAAAAAGAATAGCAATACATTTACTAACTGAACTTTCAGAAAATTTAGTAAAATTACCAAGCACATCAGCCATGTCGAATTTTGATAGTAAAAAAACTTCGGATACGATTCCGACATTTGACGGAAAACCAGAAAACATTGACACATTCTTATCAATGGTAAAAATGGTCGATGAAGGCAATTTTAAATCAACAAAAACAGTTAGTCCTCTTCACTCAGAAATAAGGAATATTCTACAAAAAGGCACTGTGACGCTCTACAGAGAAATAATCAATACAAAGGATAAGGGAAAACCAATTAAGGCAATTAACGGAAACTCAACACTCAAAATATTTCAAGATGGATTACAAGAAAATATAAGATAGCAGTGGTACCTGCACAACCTTAAACTCTTACACAGCCATTCGATATAGTTATCACGCAAAAAAAGTTATTACAAACAACAGATACGTTAAACCTTTTTCATATAAATAATAAACAACCCAATAACACCTACAATTACAACAATAGGAATAGTTGCACAAAAAAAAAAATCAAGAAAACAAAATACTAAATAAAATAAAAGCTGTGGAACTAAGTACTATAGCGACAATAATAACTCTTATGATCGAAATTTAATTCTAAAAATACATTCAGCAGAAGTAATATAGAAACTTTGGGCAAAATAACAAGTACAATAGATATATTGGCAACCTCAATTATTATAACAATAAGAGATATATCACCTCGAATGTGCAAATAATATAGAGACAGGGAAACAAAAAACCCCGGAGACTCAAAACAAATTTCCAAGAAGGAAAAAACCAACACTTTCAATTACATCTATCTGTCGATAAAAAACATAGATTACAACCTAACTTTTTTAATAAATACTAATTTTGATACCTCTTTATGTAAAGAAAATGTGCTACATGGATATAATAGAATTAGGGAGGATATATGTAAATTAAATGGTATAACGAATGACTCTCTGCATTTCTTACTTGATTTTTAAATTTGTTCAAGGAAGTCTTGTAGAGTGACCAGTTTCCTGACCTCCTTTCTTCATTGAAGAGTCTGCGGCAAGCTCTGCGAGACTCGGCTATTGGTGGTCCGCGGATTATGCATTGCACTGATGGTCTGCAAGACCCTTCGATTGCATTCTTAAAACGTTGGTAAGTCTGCTCACGGCATCTTGAATAACCCCCGTGTCCCTGAAGACCATGGGATCGTCCAATGTATCCATAAGGATCGTGTTCTGATTCTCCCAGTTCGTCCTGCGTCTGTTAACATAAACAGCATTAGTGCCCCTTCCAGTTTACAATAGAAAAGACAACGTATCGATGAACAGAGAAGGAATAGTCTTCGGAGACTTTCCAGTCCTCAATCAAGAACGCATGGTGTGCATCAACAAGCGTGATGTCTAACACCTCCTGCCTGTTTGATACTACGAAAGTTGGTTCTGAACCCCTATTCGCTACTACTAGATTATAATGTAATATAAAATCAAGCATACACTCACCTCTGTCGTTGGTGTTGGAGCTACCCCAGATGTGATGGTGCGAAATCGCATCGGCGCCTATGATGATAGGTGTGTCCTTCGCCTTCGCTGCTCTAATCATCCTCCTGATCAATGAACCAGGTGGAGAACACATCTTCTCGTACGGCATATAGGTGGAAGAAATCCACATCGCGGATTCCTTTGCCTCCCATGCCACTGTCACCGAATCTTCATTAATGTAATCAGATAAAATGAAGATATTTGGGTGACTTTACGCGAAAATACAGGCTCTAATCTTTCTGTTATTACCTGTAATTGCGACATAAAGTAATTTGTAGCCTTTTGCATTGAGTCCACATATTTCGTCGTTGTTTAACCACGGCTCTTGAACCAATGCGTTGTCTTCGCCTTATTCTGCCAGACGAAGAATTAATGCAGCATTCGCAGCTTTAGAGTGGTAGAGGTTGATCTGGATCACCCTCTCCATCTTCTTGGTCCGGATCATAAATGACGGTGGCGTCAGAATCCAGAAAAGCGTCTTCGTCTTCCGCAACGTCCAGGCGCTCAAAGAGCTCTCTAACCAGACAAGAGTCTAATTGGGAGCCTTCTGTCGTCTCCGTGTCAGCGGGTTAATCTATGTCCGAACTAGCTTCCACTGGTTCGTGGAAAACAACCACGTCCTTGTTTTGCGACACCTCCAATTGGTCGCTGGAGTTTTCGGGGTTGGGTTTGTCATCACCTCGATAGACGCTCAGCTTGACACTGTCAAAACCATAAAAGATTTTGCCTTGCTTATTTCGAAGTCGTGACGATGATTCCCTGTAAAGGACCACAAAAGTCTTTCTTATCAATCCCTCCGGTTCGGAGACCTTCACTACCTTCTAGTTGCTAGTCGGCAGATCAGAATTTCCTCTTTGGTTGATTGCAAGAATGGTCGCACGGGCGTGTGGTTCCCTCGGTATGATCGCGATGAATCTCGGTCTTCGAGGTATATCGGTGACCGGGACCGCATTCAATCTCGCGCGACACTTCATCATCTCCCATTTTTCACGAGAGATGGCTCCGCCGCAGGCGCTTTTGTCTATAATAGCTCCTGTCAGTGGGTTTTTAGCAACCTCACCGTAAGGTCTATTAATGACTCTGCGTTGAGTTTGATGCTGATTAAGCCTTTTTAGACTTTTGCTTTGCGGTTGTAGATGTTGCTGTTGTGACTTCTCTTCCCCCGTCCGTTGCCTTTTGGGTGCTGGCGAGGAAGATGGTTTCTCTTCACCAAGATCGGGTTTGGAGATGTTTGCATCAGCAAGGTAAGCTTTGGCCCAATTTAGAGAAGATTTCTCTTGTGTCGACAGCTTCTTGGGTGAGATGCTGCCGAGTTTGTCTGTAAGACGTTGGGCGGCGTACCCTTCAACAAAGGCCCTTCGTAGACTGTTTTTGCGGTCTTTTGGGTCTTGTTCTGCTGCCGTTTTGGCGGAGTGACGTACCTCAGTTGAAATTCTCGACTGGGGGAGGATCCAACCTGTACAAATACTGCAATGCTGCCTGCGGCACTGGCCGAGGAACCTGAAGCAGGGGTTTCTGCTAGTCTTAGGCCAGCACAGGCTTTAGAAGACCAGCCGAAAAATCGGGTAGCACTCGTTGTTTTTAGCCTCAGCCACGTGAGCAGACTGGACAGCTGAGGCTAAACTGCATTCAGTCAGTTTGGGGTTCCCCTGCTGACCTCCTGCCACACTGGTTGTGTTGCTGCTTTGTTTTTGTTTTTATTAAATTTTTGCATGTGATTCCCACGACTAAGCTCGTAAAGGAATCGACCAACTATGCAGTGATGGCGTAAATGGACTAAGCTACTAAAATTACAACCAACCCGTGCCTTGGCGTCGGAGGGGAGCTGTTAGGAACTAGTCATCTTTAACCAATAACTAGCAATTCAGGTTCTCGGCACTGCTACCAACCACCTTAACCTTACAAGTGGAGCCAGTTTTGGTCCGCGGGTTTGATTGGAGACAGTCACTACCTGGGACCATTTGGCAAGACATCTAGACAATGCACCATCGTGGGTGGATGTATGTATTACCTGGAGGATGTCAGGGTCAGAGATTGGTAGATACCTTCGATAACATACCACACCCTCAGAACCACTTGTGCAGTGTGTGATGTGATGTAATATACACATGAACAATTGTTCAGCCATGGTACCACTTATGGTGTGGTGATGCCCTGGACAGACATTTGCCAGAAGGGAGCCACCGCTCCTACAAGAACCTGCCAGGCCGTGTGCGACCACGTAGTGGCTGCCGCCGAAATAAGATTCGGCTTGCTTCTCTGACAGACGATTATGATATCTTAAACAGCCAGAAACTTCACACAAACGGTGGTTATTACATTGGGAATAATTGTGACCAGGAACCAGACAACAAAAACATAAACGATTATCCTTCACCAATTTCCATCATTGGTCGGTTAAACTGTTTCTAAATTTTTTACATTGACTAAGAATTTAGTTGCTATGGTACATACGGCATCTGGTTCGCTTGCGATCATCAATTTTTATACAAAACGTTGCCTTATATTTTACTCCCTTACTTTTTGTAGAATCTTCATGGTTGTCATTATTTTCGGTTGCAAGTGATATATACATGGCGACGTTTTGGAGCCACTCACTAAATTGGCGTACTGTTGGATATTGCCTCAGATTAGATAATGAATATTTAATTAATCCATTCCTCACGTTTTGTAAAAGGTAACTTATTTACTAGCTTATCAATAAGGGTCGGATTAGACAACTGAGCTGTTGCTCCTGCATTTTCTAAAAACACGATGAGGTTTGCGACCATAGTGGCAAAATTAACAATTTCAGAGATCTTCCTCGCTAAAATGGCAGGAAATGTTTTTATTTTGGCTATCTGACTACGAATCGTTATATGTGGGCGGCCGTAATGAAACCCTAAAGTGCTCATCACTTAGTCAAAGCTTTCTGGATGTATAAAGTATGCTTCTAACTTGGTCTTGGCATGTCCTTTTAAGGCCTTTTGTAGACGGAACAAATTTTCTAAGTTTGTATATTTATAGTATTGGGTCGTCTCTCTATATTAAACTACAAACAGTGGCCACTGTTTGGGCGTTCCGTTGAACTCAGGCAGATCACACAATTTGCGGAAAGGTTGTTGCGGTTCATCTGTGCATCTAAAATTATCACTTGGTTGTGGTGGCGCTTGAATTGTTGCTGTGCATGGCTGTACAGGTTGGGGCGGTAAAAACGAGGTTAAATGAGGCTGTGCTTGTGTGTTTTGAGACGGCATAAAAGTTCTTAATTAGACCTGAGTATATTGAGACAGATTATTCGGTATATTTGTGGTTTGTGTTGTCTGTGGCATATAATTGAAATCGAAATAACTACTTGACATATTTATCTGTGGTAATGTTAGTTTTAATGTAGTTAGAGGCGTTGTAAATGGCAGTGTGGTTTAGGATGAAGCTGTTATCTGTGGTGTGGTAAATGGCGGCGAATTACTACTTTCTTTATTTTGTAGCGGTGTGGCGTAATTTTAAATCAGCATTTCAACGGACATCTTTAAAGTTTTCATGGCTTCTTTTAATTCTGCAACGGTATCATGTTGCACGACTGTTTTTTCATTGTTACCTTCACTTTGTGACCGGTCAGCATTATCATCGTCGAACTCTTTGCTTGCGCCTTCTTGCGTTGACATTTTTCTCAATCTTTTCCTTCGGCGCGACATCAAAATGGTTTATAAAATTAAGCGTAATATAGAACTTCCCAAAAACGGCATACAATTCCATTCAAGGCATATTAATAGTTATTCCAAAAATTATCAAAAATAAAAAATTTAATTATGAACTTAAATTAAAATTTCATATCCTTTTACGGCTAATAAGTGTTTAATTTAAATGTTATTTTTTTAAAATTTACTAAAAAATATCGGCTCTTAAATCATTTTTATCTTTATTTTCTTTTCATTAAATATGTACAAATGCAGATAAAAACTATTAAAATAACAAAAACCGAAGTTATATTGCTACTAAATTAGAAGATATAATAGTATGTTTCCACGGCACCTGCTTCGCTCTCTATTCTTGCTTCACACTCAAATCATTTGCGAATCAACGTGCTTCGCAATACAAAATTATGAGAGCGAAGCTGGTAGATTCATATGGAATCATATGGAAATTTCTGTCTTCTCTAATTTTTATCGCAAGTTTATCTGAACTATCTGTATAAAATGTAAACAAAAAGAGAAAAACAATGTTAAAAGTGGTGTGTGGATATGTGTAATATACAGCCATGTCACAGAACAAAATTCCGTTCGGAAGTAGAATTGATTCCGTATTTTGCTTCGATAGAAAACGTAAATGAATGAAACCACTTTTAGTTTGCTATGTGGAATTGATATTTTGAGCATTTTGTTAACATAAAAACCCTTCAAAACATTTTTTATAGGTAAAGCTTTTATTTACTTTGCTTATTGATCCAAATTTAATTTATTTTAATGTAATGTTAAAAAAATATAAACTTTTTCTTAATCCTTTAAGACAAAAAAAAAAAAAAATAAATAAATAAACGGAATTTGTATTTTTTTAACATCTAAATGTGATTGAACAGGCACTGATAATATTGCCCAGCTCGGAAGGTCATAAAATATTTTCTACAACACCATAGTAAAAGTTTCTTTTTTAGCCGATAATAGCTTAAAAGCTCTGATTACAAATTATTATTAATTTATAGATACATACATATGTATGATATTTTTTATTTTAACTTTTTCAGAAATTCGCACTGAAACACATTTTTTTTAATTTTTGTTGTTTTTTAAGTTAGCTGTTTTTTTGTTTTGCTACATTCGTTGTTATGTTGCCATATTTTGAACAAACATAAGTTGTTTTGTATTTTCTTCAGTTTACTTAAGCCGAACGGAAGCTATAGAAGCTAAAACCATTTCGATCAGAATAGTAACTTGGGAATCATATCAATTCCGAACGGAATTTTTGACATGCCTGATAAAAAACAATTAATTTCATTAAAATTTTAAATGTAATAAATTACAAACAAACAAAATTAAAACGAAAAATAAAATTTTTGAACAAATTATTTGAAAGTTGTTTCAGTTTTTGTGCAGACGTCTAATCGAAGCATGTAGCATGTGTCGCGTAAACGGCATGCTTCGCAATCATGATCCGAAGAGCGAAGCAAGTGCTTCATTTTGCCGTGGAAACATACTATTAGATACATCACTAAACAGTGTTGACAACTAAACCTTTTTTTTAAGTAAAACAAGAAGACGCTTAACATATTTCAAATAAACGGTTTTTAAAAGTAATAGTCAAAAAACAAACGGTTACAAATAAATCTTACTAATAAAACGAATTTAATTCTTTACATGGAGCGATAGAGAATTTAAAACTAATAAACAAAACATCAAGTGAAAAATTAGCGCTCGCCCATATTTTCCGACTTACGGGCCCCTTAAATTTAAAATTTTTTAAAAATACGGGTATATCTATGGATTTCATTTTACGTCTTTTAAAGAGGTCTTTAAGAATAAACTAAAATTTTTCAAAATATTGAACCCATTAAGAGCTAATAGCATTTTTATGTGAAATTATGTATATGTAGTATTTGGAATTATTTTTCTCTAAATCTCTGTCATCCCAATATTTGCTCTTTTGGCTGTAGTTACTTAACATAGATAGTGAAGCGTATACAAGATTCGGCAAAGCCGAATATTAATCTCTTATTTGTTCTTCTTAGCTTTAATTTCTCAGTTACCTCATATATTCGTGTTTTTGTTCGAGTTACTTTACTAAGCTGGATTTAAACCTATCTGTTTTATAACCTTCGCCACAAAAAGCGGTAAAAGGGTATATCTAAGTTTGTCATTTCATTTGTAATTTTTACAATATCCATTTTCGAACCCATAAAAAGTATAAGTTTTGTCTTATGCATGGCGAAGTCGATTGGGCGATTCTTCTGTCCGTCTGTGTTAGAGTTTACATCAACATAGGTTCGAAATATTTATTATTAAAAATCAGCAAGATCGGTCCATGTCCTTCAAGAAAATAAAACACCACATCTGCTTCTAATTTTTTATATAATTTGGAACAATGAACTCCAATCAAAAAAAATATGTATGGAGCGAAAGAGAAATAAAAATTAAAAAAAAAAAACTCAAGTAAAAAATTGGACTTTGAAAAAAAGTTCGATTGTCAATCTGGATATCATCATAAAATTTTTAAAAATGCGAAACCCATAACGAGCCAGTGTCATTTTTATGTAATATTTTATATAGTACTTAGTTTTTTATTCCCTTTTATCCCAATATTTATTTATTTATTTATTTTTATTTTTTTTTTTTTTTTGGAGTTTGGAGTTACTTCAATAAGCTTGATTTACATGCATGGTAAAGGGTATATAAGATTCGGCATAGTCAAATATGGAACTCTCACTTGTTTAACTTTCGTTTGTATTCCTGCAGGTGCTTGTTTATGTTGAAAAAATAAGAGTGCTTTTACCAGATACAGCAACCTTTTCATTTACTTAATTGGAAAAACAACCCTAAACAAAACTTAAAATTTTAGAAAAAAACAGAAAAACTTTATGATAGGAATTTTTTACAGTTTTGCTGTATCTTAGAAGCCGTGAGAGGCAAACTTTGAAATTTTCTTAAAACTAAGAAGTACCAAAATGATAAACAAAAAATCGTTAAAATGGGAAAGGCATTTAAAGAAAAAAGTGCTGATGCTCTTAGAATAAAGTTAAATATGTACGCCTACTTGTTAGGACTAACAGGTAAAACTTAAACTAAAACACAGAAGCAAAAACATTGTGCCAGGAGGTCAGCAGGGAAAACCTAATCTGACTGAATGCAGTTCAATCCTAGCAACTCAGTTTTCTGTCGACGCTGAGCCCAAAGTTAACGAAGTACCACTTGATTATTTTGCTGGTACTTCTAAAGCCCGTGCTGACATAAGACCAGAAGAATGCCTTTAGGTCCCTTAACTTATTTCGGAGGTAGCCTTGCGGTAATTGTATAGTCTGGAGTTTTGACTCAGTCGAAAAGTTTAACGGAAGTACCTCACCCCGCCCAAAGGCCAGTAGGGATAAACCATAAAGACAGAAAAGTTATCTGACATGGGCTTTGGTTAAAAGGCGTGCCGCCAAACGTCTTTTAGACAAATTTAGTAATATGAGGTGTCAAAAGAGGGAAAATTCTCCCTGAGTTGGACCAAGGCGCACCTTGCTACTGTGCACAACTCTAACCTCGATGTTTGTGAGTCCAAACCATATTCATTAACAGCGCCCAAAAGGTAACGGTCGGGGCAGAAGAAGTGTTAGCAGCAACATCTGAAACCGGACACAAAACGTCCAAAAAATCAGCAACATGCTCAACCAGTCATTAATAGACCTTACAGTGTGGGCGCTAAAAACCTACTGATAAGCACCTGCGACGGAGTCATCTCTAGTTAGAAATTGGCGATGATCCGTATCAAGCTGCTGAAAGTGTACTCAAAATTCCTTACAACCCAAAACGAGGACTCTGACTTGTTTCAAGATCACATCAAGTTCCTCTGATGCTCAAATAAAAGCTCAACACCGTAGCTCATGCAAGCAGTTACGTCTCTCGAAAAAGTATTGGTCCTGCACGATATTGGATGCGGTACCGATCAGGGAACTACCTCACAGGTCGGGAACCATTGCAATTATAGTGAGAGAGCCAAATGACCCTGCGACCATTCTGACAATCATCTAGAGAAGAAATACCGATCTACCGAAGGTAGTTAAAGTTTTCGATCCGGAAGGTTTTATTATAAGAGCGACTGTGGTCCTTGATAAAAAAGCATTACTTCGAAAGAAGCAAGACAATATCTTTCATGGATTAAAAATTTTCAAGCTAAGCGAGGTGATGACAGGCGCAAAAACTCTCGTGACCAATTGGACGTGTCGGAGATCGTAGCTAATCGTGAAAGCAATTAAACTGTGAAAGCAAGTGCGATCGTAAAAGAATCTGCAGACTCGGATATGACAGAGGGCTCCCAATCAGACTAGAAGTAGTTGGCGAGCTTTCTCAGTGTTTTGATATTCCGGAGGATGACGTCGCCTTTTTGGTTTCCGATCTAGATGACGTCGACGTCACTGTCATTTATGATCAAGACCATGATGGTGAAGGTGACTCAAGTCAACCCCCACCACTTTAAAGCAGCGTCTTGCGAAATAGCCATCACTTCCCGATTACATTCGGAGAACCAACAGTACTTAAGCTACTAGTGCACAGGAGTCCCTTGCAGTCCTGCTAGATATGAATTTTCCGTCATTCAATCATGGAATTGCTATGATCTTTTACGAAAGGAATGAAGGTTCAATCCATTTTAATCTTAGAGCCCAAATTGGATATCCCAGGCGATCTTGAAAATACTTTGGACCTGGTAACTTTAAAGCTTTTACCTTTGGATCAATAGACAAGGTGCGATATGGTATTCATTACCAAGGGGAAAAGGGCATCGCACATAGGGGCAAAGGATTTCAGACCGATTTGTATGGCATCTTTTTATTCAAAACATTGAAAATATTTATCAAAATTCACATAGAGATGGCAGTTGATTGAAAACTCCATTTGAAATCTCAGCACGAAAGACCATACTCTCACTCACGAGTAATATAGAGACATATTTAGAGCACAAGATTACACTCAATCGCGATCACTCAGGCTCTCATGGAACTGAAGGTTGACCGGTCGATCATCAGGTTTTTAATACACTTGCTTGGGTTAAGAATGGTAACATCTACCTCTGGAACGGAGAGCGTCACCAGAATAGCAGTAAGGGGACGCCACAGCCTGTAGTTTTGTCTTCGGTGTTTTGAAATGTTGCGATTAATAAATTGCTTATGGAATTAGACTCCATGTGCTTTAAGACTGTTGCCTGCGCGTATGATGTGGTAGTGGCAGTATATGGAATTCCCGCAAAGTTGGCGTCACAGAGGTTGGAAACAGCTCTTGTTTTTTTTTTTTTCTAGGAGGTAAAAGTTTCCTGCTTTGGAGAACCTAGATTGGACTACCAAATAACTGTAGTGCATTACAGGAAGAAAAATATACTTTCAGAAGGATGGCGTTCTGGTTAAGGTATCATAGCATATTTAATAGGGATAAATTTCTCTGTACCGACAGCAAAGCCCTTAAAGTTATGTTGATCACATCCAATATTGTCTCCGAATTTCGGGCAACACGGAATGGTTCCGACAATCACTCCTAAATAGATAAGGAAACATAGGACAAACTTTGGCAACAATGTTGCTGACGAAATGGCAAAGAAGGAGACAATACTTAAAAAAGTTGCGATTGATACCTTCTGTGCAAACCCTTCTTTGATTGCGGAACGCATTGGCGCCGCTCTCCTGAGTATGGCTCAGATCAGATGGTCAAAAGAGCTGACATGCTCCACCGCAAGGACAATCTGGTCCACTTTGTAAGTGGGCACTGCCTTTTCGGGCTTCATTCTAGGAAGGTTGGTCTCCTATTCTATGACTTCTTTAGAAGTTGTCAAAAAGAGAAGAAGGAGGAGGGGCCGAACAGCTCCTTTGGCTGTATCCCGCGCTATAATATATATGACTATGACATCTCTGTCAAAGGTATTATGAGGGATTGTCTAATGTATCATCATATGGACTAAGAAGAATCAGTTTCTTTTTAAGTTGTGGTGGGTACTTCACTGACATACACTCAGTTATTGCGACTCAAACAATGATTTGAGTGCACATCTTAGCCAGCGGTTTTTTGTTTCGGCAGGTTCCTTTTTGCATCTTTCGCGCCCCCCTTACACTCTTTTGATATTCTTTATCTTCCTTTTTTTAAATGCAGCTAACACAAATGGATCAACAAGTAAGAACACACCGTTGCCTGTGGAACCTTAGCTCGTGAGAAAAACCATGATTATTTGAAATAAAATTGATTTTGGGTTACGTTTATTCTTATTTTAGTTTCTAAAAATTTAAAAAAGAAAACTTATTTACAAAGAAAACAGGAAAAATTAGACTTGGAACCTTGCATAACATCTTTTGTTACATATACTGACTGCCCACGATTTTTAAGATATGACATTTTGTAGAAACAGAAAAGTTTTATAATAAACAATTTAGTTTTTTGCACAGAGCCCCATTATCATAAAAGTTGTTTAACTGATTCACGATGAGATTCTTACTTAAGAAACTAACGGAATTTGGTTTTGCTGTGTGTATTACTCTTAAATTTAAATGTGTTAGTCGATCAGAAATAAGCTGTGAACACATTCACCACAGCAACTACCGACTGAAAATTTCAAAAATAGAATACATGTGTGCATATAAGAATAATTATTTTTAAGAAAGCAATGCAATAAGGCAAAAGGTTGATGCCTAGGCTGATTTTGCCGTGCAGTTCAATTAAACTAATTTCTATTTTTGTTGGCGACAATAAAAAGTTATGTGATGTCAGTACTATAAGTCATGTAAATTAATAAGTGCTTAAGAGGCACTTATTCTGAAAAAAGAAAAAAATAACAAAAACTTAAAATAATCTTGCGTTAATTATTTAATTATTTATTGAAAATTTTAAATGTATCTTATATGTTATTTTATTATTGAAGGGGTTTTCAGTTTAGGTATATGAATATGTATTTTCAATTATTTTTTTAATAAAAAATACTTTAATTATGATAGCGAAAATATACTAGGAATAACTGTAAAAATTTTAAAGGAATATATTTTAGTGTATACAAAATTACAATTCCCTTTTGTGTAAACATCATTTAGTTTCATATATTGTTACGTTTATTTAAAATTATAAACGTTTATTTTATTGCGTTTTTTTTATTGCAAAATAAATAAACCCAATTTATTTACTACTTTAATTAAATTACACTCTAATTAGACGATTACTTACTTATTCGTGATTAGTACACAAAAAATACGCGATGGCAACTTCACCACTGTTTTATCTGTTTTACCACAAGATCTTCACTGGTTGACGTTTTCACTAAGAATGAATCAGCCTGTATGGCCGTTGCTTTTATATACCAAATGTTAAGGCTCTTGAATATACCAGAACTTCCTCTATCTGTTGGTAAAATATTTCTTTACTATTTTTTTAGTCGTTATGTAGCTGTGTGTGTAGTTGTGTGTGTAGTTGTGTGTTGCGTTTATTTTAATTGCTTTATGTTAGTTGTTTTTGTTTTGTAATTAAGAAGTTTTTGTAGAAACTTCTGGCTTTGCAAACATACACAATAGGTCATTTCGTTTTACTTTGTCAGTGACAATTACTTTTTTTTTTTCTTTTTATGACCTAAATAAACCATCTTCGCAACACTGCCGCCCACTTAAGCCTTTTCGCCCCGAATAGGCTCAACATTACTTTTGCCATATTTGGCCAGACGTTCCAGGTGAACAACTTTCATTTTTGACCTCGGATTATGGTATCTCTGTATCCCGTAAACAACATCATTCAATTTCTTGATCACCTGGTATGGTTCCTCCCAGTGGGTTTGCAGTTTAGGAGACAGTCCTTTCTTGCGTTGTGGGTTATATAGTAGAACCATTTCAGTCCTTCAGTAAATCCCTCCGTGTTTGCTGCTCGATCATATCTGGCTTTCATTTTACCGCTGGACATTTTAATGCGGTTACGGACAAACTCATAAAGCTCATGCAGGTCTTCTTGCGCCTGAGGAGCATTTCGATTGTGTTCGTCTGCAGATCCCGGATTAATACCAAATTCTTAATCTGCTGGCAGTTTTAGTTCTGTCCCGAACAAGACTTTTGCTGGATTCCGCGAGGTTAAATCATGTGGAGCTGACCGATAAGCTAGTAGGACCTTTGGTATATGCTCATCCTTCTGGTGTTCACTGACCACTTTTCGGTCTTTCTACCATGCCATCAGACTGTGGGTGCAGCGGTGTCATTCTCGTCTTTTTGATACCATATACGTCACACATCTCTTTGAATATGGCCGATTAAAAATTTCGTTCCTGGTCTGAATGCAGTTCTGTGGAACACCGTATCGACACACCCAATTGTTCACAAGAGCGCCCACTACTGTTTTGGACTCTTGGTTTGGAATGGCATACACTTCAGGCCATTTGCTAAAATAATCTTTAACCACTAAAACATATCGTTTTCCAGCATTACTAACAGGGAATGGACCTGCTATATCAATAGCTATCCGCTCAAAGGGGGCACCTGCGTTGTATTGCTGACGCTTTCCACGAGTCTTTCTTGTAGGACCCTTGGCCGCAATGCACTGTGCGCAATTTACTATCCAATCGGAACCATTATGAAACTGCTTCATTACCTCACTCCTTTTAGAAAATGGCACAACAATTAAGTCTGTTGTGGTTTTACCATCAGTGCTTTCCAAAGATCGGTATATGCATCCATCTACAACTTTCAGGCTGTTCCACTCAGCCTAGTACGATTTTGCTAGGCGGCTTTCTGCAGATATTTCATTATGGTTCGGTCTTCTCTTATTTTGCTTAGCCAATATAATTTTTGCCGAAATTGGGTCATTCTGTGCCTTCGAACAGTCTTCGCTTGAACCAATTTGGGTAATCCGTACGTCAGTGATGCACTCCTTTTTCTCGACATTTGTGCAGTGCTTGTACTCTACATTGCATGGCCGTCTTGAAAGGGCATCAGCGTTGTTGTGTTTTCCGCGTTTTCTATGTACAATACTAAAGTCATAGCTTTGCAAACGTTCAACCCAGCTACGAGATGCCCTTCGGGGTTCTTAAATTGCATCAACCAACGTAGTGCGGAGTGGTCCGTCCTTAAGAATGTTAACCATATAAGTACTTGTGGTAATGTTTAATACACTCCAACACTGCCAAAAACTCCCGTCGTGTAACGCAGTAATTTCTTTCGGGCTAAGAGAGTACCCTGCTGTAGTAGCCAATGACCTTTTCTGTTCCATTACTTTCATGTAAAAGTACTCCTATTCCATAGAGCTTCTGTAACTCTTCTTTCGCTGCTTCACTCCAGTGGTACGGTTGCGATTTTCTGGTCAACTCATTCAAGCTAGCAGTCACTTGAGCAAAGTTCGGCACAAATCTCCTGTAGTATATGCTAAGCCCCAGGACACTACGCAGCTCATGAAGATTTTGTGGACGAGGCCAGGTCTTTACTGCCAGTACTTTGTCTTCATCAGTTAATATGCCCTAAGCTGTTACACGATGCCCCAGGTATTTGACTTCCTTTTGAAACAAAGCACATTTTTTAACACTTAATTTTAATTATTCAGCTGTTATACGCTTAAATACTTCATCCAGGTTTTTGAGGTGTTCGTCAAAAATTTTCCCCATTACGATTATGTCATCCAGATACACTAAGCACGTTTTTTAATTCAGACCCCTAAGCACACGTTCCATTAAACGCTAGAAAGTTGCTGTAGCGTTGCAGAGCCCAAAGGCATCACCTTTAACTGCCATAAACCACCACTCGCGATAAATGCAGTTTTCTCCTTGTCTTTATCGGCTATCTCTACTATCCAATAGCCGCTCTGCAAGTCCAAGGTAGAGAACCATTTTGTTCCGACCAACGTGTCTAAGGTATCGTCAATTCTAGGCAACGGGACTTCATTGAGCTTCCTGTAGTCAACCCAAAACCTAGTAATGCCATCTTTCTTCTTTACTAAAACTACTGGCGAACTCCAAGGACTCAAGGATGGCTCAATAACTCCGTTCCATTCCATTTCGCTGACAAGTTCCTAGACCTCGTTTCGCTTTGATAGGGGAACACTTCTCGGTGCTTGTTTTATAGGCCTCGATCCGCCACTATTAATTTTATGTTTCACAACTGCCGTTCTATCTTGGCTTTTATTACTTAGGGCGAAGACGCAGGCATGTTTTCTTAACAAGTGCTTTGTTTCTGTCAGATGATGTTAGTTCTGGCTGGTAATTTGGGGCATACTGTATTCACCGCACAAGTGATTATAGCTTCAGCTGGCTCACATCGACCTATCTCAAATTTTCTCTTAATAATCTTTTCGCTATTGGACAGATTAAGTACTCTCACAGGAACTCTTCCATCGTCGCAGATTTTTACAAGGGCTTTAGTTGTTAAAATGTCGTCTTTTACTTCTGTTGGTTCTACCACCCACAACCTGTTATCCACACAATCTACCTCCATACGTGTCCATACTATAGTTTCCGCCTGAGGTGGTAATTTCTGGCGTAGCTTCCCTTCTGCGGTCCTGCTGTCATAACCAATATCCAGGGGTATCTCCACATTACGTCAAATCATTAGTTGCTCGCCCATGTACAGATGAATACCGTTGGCTGTTATGAAGTCTGCACCAAAGAAAACTTCATCCACTATGACGGCGACAACAAATACATGGTCAACGCTAATGTCTGCTATAGTCAGTCTTACCCTGGCTGTTCCATAGACAGTGGCTAAGTCCCCAAAAGCCGTGCGCAGTCGTACATTATTTAACGGTTCCACAGCGCCTTATACTAAATCAGGTCTTATTATAGACTGAGACGCTCCTGTGTCTACGGTGAGGACTTGCTTTCTTCCGTTGAAACACAAGCAGTTGAGTTGCTATTCTTCTGTTGCACAATGAAAAGCGAGATTGTGGGGCCATCGGTTGTGGAAGCTAGCACTAGCCCCTTAGCACTAGCTCGATTTAATTTAGCGGTGATTCGGGCGATTTGGTGTTAATTGCCCGCTTGTAACCCGTTGTTGGCGAAGCAGATCGTGATCTTTTTTTATATAAATCTGCAGTTGCGCTGGAAGTTGCCAACTTTTTCGCAATTGAAACATTTGGCGCGAGACTTACCCCTTTCCTCCTCCATTATTTATTTGACAATATCTTTTATATCGCTTTTTTGTCGCCGTGGCTATGAGTATAATCATTAGTCTCAGGACATCGCACCTTGTACACCTGTGGCTTCGAGATGACTTTTGCGGTTTCCTGTGCTAGCGCGTACGAGATAGTTTTTGCAAAGGTCGATTTTTGAATAGAACAAACCGCATATTTAACATCTGGATCTCGTATACCATTCACAATTGCTTCAATTTTAAACTCATCGAAAAACGGATGATGTTCGCCTGAGTAAGTCAGCTGCATCAAACGTTTAATTTTCATGGCGAAGTCTTGAAGCATCTCGTTCGCTTTTTGAACCCTGCCTCGCAACTCCATTCTATAAAGTTCTCTTTTATGCTCACCTCCGTACTTACGTAGTAACGCGTCCATTACGTCCACATAATTATTTCTACATTTCTAAGGCCAAAATAACCTCTATTGCTTTTTCATCATTGTTCAATCTATTCTTATTGGCCACTGTTTCGAACTGGAACTTAAAAACAATAAAAGGGGGGCTGCCGTAAAAGCTTGTACTGTTTATCTTGCTGGCGTGTTCGGAAATAACTCTCACCGTTCCCTATCGAATTTGAAGTTCGCCGATTTGCACTTCTAATATATGTAATTCCTCGTTCACATTTCTATCTAGGCCAATAACTCTCAGCTCCACGACGTCCACTCGTTTACTGAAGGCTTCTTAAATTTCTTAAAATTTCTCATTTACCGTTGCTAAACCTTTCTAGAGGTTTCTTGTATTGCTCTGATGCCGACTTTAAATGATTCTTGAAGCTTGTGGTTGTTTTCTTCTATCTTCTTCATTTGGCTGTGTTGCTTCTGGTTGTTTCTACTATTTTCTTTATTTGGCTATCCCGTTTATGGTTGTTTTCTTCTATTTGCTTCATCATTGCTGCAAACACAGAATTCAAGTCCATAACGCTGATTGTTGCTGGGGTACATACTTCAATGTCTTCCTGTTCTTCTCTTTCTCCGAATTCGTATGTCCCAATATCAATACCTCGCTGCTTGAATTCGACTATCAAGTGCTTTTGTAATTCTGCTTTGTTGCCCGCTGTTGGCAGATCCAATTTATCCAGCTCCATTTTTAGCTGCTCAACTTTAAGCTCGTCAAATTTCATTGTGATTTATATTATTTGCAATTTCACTTCTGACACCAGTTGTTACGTTTACTTAAATTTACAAATGTTTATTTTATTGAGTTCTTTTATTGCAAAATAAATTAACACAATTTATTTACTACTTTAATTAAATTACACTTTAATTAGACGATTATGTACTTATTCGCGATTAGTACAAAAAAATACGCGATGGCAACTTCACCACTGTTTTATCTGTTTTACCACAAGATCTTCACTGGTTAAAGTTTTCACTAAGAATGTATCAGCCTGTTTGGCCGTTGCTTTTATATACCAAATTTTAAGGCTCTTAAATATACCAGAACTTCCTCCATCTGTTGGTAGAATATTTCTTTACTACACATTTATCATTTGAGACACATGATGACTGTTATTTGATTCCAGAACCTTCCATGATTATTTTGGATTTATTTATACATGCTGTTTATTTTTATTAGTCATTATGTAGATGTGTGCATTGTTGTGTGTTGCGTTTATTTTTATTGCTTTATGTTAGTTGTTTTTGTTTTGTTATTAAGAAGATTGTGTAGACACTTCTGGCTTTGTAAACAGACACAATAGGTCATTTAGTTTTACTTTGTGGGTGACAATTATTTTTATTTCTTTTTATGACCAAAATAAAGCATCTTCGCAACAATATACTTACTCTTTTCTTATGAAAATTTCAAATTGTCTATGTTTATAAGTATTAAATTCGTTTTTTTGGAGAAACAGTACTATTTATTTGCTTCTGAGAAATAATTCAATATATTTTTAATTATAAAGGCAAGCCAAACGAAAAATCGATGTGCTCTTAAAAAAATATTGTTTTAGTCTTCTATAAGCCTCTTACACAATAATCTAAATATGAGATAAATTATAAAGCAGAACCAGAAAATCTTAAAGTGACATTTCTGAAATACAATAAAATGATATTTGTTTTATGTAGCTGCTGCGTTCAAAATAATTGTGTGTAGCTGGCCAATTGTCTGCTATAGTCAGTCTTACCCTGGCTGTTCCATAGACAGTGGCTAAGTCCCCAAAAGCCGTGCGCAGTCGTACATTATTTAACGGTTCCACAGCGCCTTATACTAAATCAGGCCTTATTATAGACTGAGACGCTCCTGTGTCTACGGTGAGGACTTGCTTTCTTCCGTTGAAACACAAGCAGTTGAGTTGCTATTCTTCTGTTGCACAATGAAAAGCGAGATTGTGGGGCCATCGGTTGTGGAAGCTAGCACTAGCCCCTTAGCACTAGCTCGATTTAGTTTAGCGGTGATTCGGGCGATTTGGTGTTAATTGCCCGCTTGTAACCCGTTGTTGGCGAAGCAGATCGTGATCTTTTTTTATATAAATCTGCAGTTGCGCTGGAAGTTGCCAACTTTTTCGCAATTGAAACATTTGGCGCGAGACTTACCCCTTTCCTCCTCCATTATTTATTTGACAATATCTTTTATATCGCTTTTTTGTCGCCGTGGCTATGAGTATAATCATTAGTCGCAGGACATCGCACCTTGTACACCTGTGGCTTCGAGATGACTTTTGCGGTTTCCTGTGCTAGCGCGTACGAGATAGTTTTTGCAAAGGTCGATTTTTGAATAGAACAAACCGCATATTTAACATCTGGATCTCGTATACCATTCACAATTGCTTCAATTTTAAACTCATCGAAAAACGGATGATGTTCGCCTGAGTAAGTCAGCTGCACCAAACGTTTAATTTTCATGGCGAAGTCTTAAAGCATCTCGTTCGCTTTTTGAACCCTGCCTCGCAACTCCATTCTATAAAGTTCTCTTTTATGCTCACCTCCGTACTTACGTAGTAACGCGTCCATTACGTCCACATAATTATTTCTACATTTCTAAGGCCAAAATAACCTCTATTGCTTTTTCATCATTGTTCAATCTATTCTTATTGGCCACTGTTTCGAACTGGAACTTAAAAACAATAAAAGGGGGGCTGCCGTCAAAGCTTGTACTGTTTATCTTGCTGGCGTGTTCGGAAATAACTCTCACCGTTCCCTATCGAATTTGAAGTTCGCCGATTTGCACTTCTAATATATGTAATTCCTCGTTCACATTTCTATCTAGGCCAATAACTCTCAGCTCCACGACGTCCACTCGTTTACTGAAGGCTTCTTAAATTTCTTAACATTTCTCATTTACCGTTGCTAAACCTTTCTAGAGGTTTCTTGTATTGCTCTGATGCCGACTTTAAATGATTCTTGAAGCTTGTGGTTGTTTTCTTCTATCTTCTTCATTTGGCTGTGTTGCTTCTGGTTGTTTCTACTATTTTCTTTATTTGGCTATCCCGTTTCTGGTTGTTTTCTTCTATTTGCTTCATCATTGCTGCAAACACAGAATTCAAGTCCATAACGCTGATTGTTGCTGGGGTACATACTTCAATGTCTTCCTGTTCTTCTCTTTCTCCGAATTCGTATGTCCCAATATCAATACCTCGCTGCTTGAATTCGACTATCAAGTGCTTTTGTAATTCTGCTTTGTTGACCGCTGTTGGCAGATCCAATTTATCCAGCTCCATTTTTAGCTGCTCAACTTTAAGCTCGTCAAATTTCATTGTGATTTATATTATTTGCAATTTCACTTCTGACACCAGTTGTTACGTTTACTTAAATTTACAAATGTTTATTTTATTGAGTTCTTTTATTGCAAAATAAATTAACACAATTTATTTACTACTTTAATTAAATTACACTTTAATTAGACGATTATGTACTTATTCGCGATTAGTACAAAAAAATACGCGATGGCAACTTCACCACTGTTTTATCTGTTTTACCACAAGATCTTCACTGGTTAAAGTTTTCACTAAGAATGTATCAGCCTGTTTGACCGTTGCTTTTATATACCAAATTTTAAGGCTCTTAAATATACCAGAACTTCCTCCATCTGTTGGTAGAATATTTCTTTACTACACATTTATCATTTGAGACACATGATGACTGTTATTTGATTCCAGAACCTTCCATGATTATTTTGGATTTATTTATACATGCTGTTTATTTTTATTAGTCATTATGTAGATGTGTGCATTGTTGTGTGTTGCGTTTATTTTTATTGCTTTATGTTAGTTGTTTTTGTTTTGTTATTAAGAAGATTGTGTAGACACTTCTGGCTTTGTAAACAGACACAATAGGTCATTTAGTTTTACTTTGTGGGTGACAATTATTTTTATTTCTTTTTATGACCAAAATAAAGCATCTTCGCAACAATATACTTACTCTTTTCTTATGAAAATTTCAAATTGTCTATGTTTATAAGTATTAAATTCGTTTTTTTGGAGAAACAGTACTATTTATTTGCTTCTGAGAAATAATTCAATATATTTTTAATTATAAAGGCAAGCCAAACGAAAAATCGATGTGCTCTTAAAAAAATATTGTTTTAGTCTTCTATAAGCCTCTTACACAATAATCTAAATATGAGATAAATTATAAAGCAGAACCAGAAAATCTTAAAGTGACATTTCTGAAATACAATAAAATGATATTTGTTTTATGTAGCTGCTGCGTTCAAAATAATTGTGTGTAGCTGGCTATATGGCATCAAATATTGCTAGCAGCATTTGCTGTCCTTTGTTCGCGTAGCCTGCTGTGGCGAATGTGTATATAGCAACAGTTTTGAAAGTCTTGCGATTGAAAATCAGAAAAATCGGTTCACGTTCTCCGACGGAAAGGGCAAATTGCCTCTAATATTTCCTCTGATATTTTTATATCATTTAGAACAATGAAGTAACTTCAAGAAAAAAAACAAATATATGGAGTGATAGAGAATTAAAAAATAAAAAAAACATAAAGTGAAAACTTTGGCGCTCGCCCATATTTTCCGAGTTAAGGGCCTCCAGAACTTATATAAGAAATTTCGATTGTCAAGATATGGGCATCATTTAAAAGCTTTTAAATAAATCTTTCTCTGTCACCCTTATATATGGGTTTTTTTTTTTTTTTTTTTTTTTTTGTTTTTTCGGTATAGGAGCTACTTTACTAAATTAGATTTACATACATGGAGATTCAGCATAATATTTGTTGATTTACATGTATGGTAAAGGGTAAAAAAGATTCGACATAGCCGAATATAGCACTCTATTTTTTTTTCACTTAAAATTGTCGAATTCGTATATTGTGGCGACCGTAGTGCTGAAATTTGCAATTAGAAAAATCTTTGTTTTCAAAAAGAAAAAATTTTAAAAGTTGCATAAACCAGATTCGGATAAGTAGCTTCTAGCCACGAAATGCAAATCTTATTTTTAATCATTCATAATTGTTTCCTCACAACATTATATATGCTGTTCCAGTATCACCAGTATCGCATTAACTGTTGATGAGGTAGCTGTGAATGTTTTTGCGCTGTGTCTGCGTATTTTTGCATTTTATGGTTATTCAGACGGTGTAGTACAAAAACGTAGCAAAAACAAATGTACAAGATGTGTTGTAGAGAAAACAACAAAGCAACGCTTTGAGTTGTGTGTGAATTTCGTCTAACCAAATTAATATTAATTTTTATAATTGGTTAAATGGATGATTTTTACAATGTACACTTAAGGTAGATAGATGCGAAGAATGCTAATGAAAGATTTGGCGATCCTGAAAATGCGGTATTACAATCTGAAGAAATTACATTAATTAAATTAAAAAAAAACCAAAGCCAAAAAAGTAAATTTTAATTGATTTATAAAAAAATTTAATTTCAATAAATATATAAATTTCAAGGTCTTGCCTTTACTACAGAAAAACGGATTTCTTTTTTTAAGGTGTATGAATCAGAGACCTGCAACTTGTATGATCGAGCCGTCTTATTCACAGTAGTTGAATTTTAAGAACAACACGAACAAGTATTACATCAATTTAATACTTGTTGCTTTTTATACACAAACACAAAATGCAACAACAAGTGTAAATCATTTTCAACATTAGACTCGAACAGATTTGTATTGAAAAAAAAAAGTCTCGTTAACAAGAAGTTATTTTTTTGCACAACGTCTTTATTGTACATGATCTGATTGGAGTTTTACCCAAAACAATCGAGCCACTTGAAAGAAAAAAAGCGCTATGCAGAAAAATATAAAAACAATAAGAAAAACCATCATATTTACACATGTACATAAATGTAAAAATATATATATTTTTATCATTTTTGCTCCAAATATAAATAATGAAATGCAAAGTAGGTATATAATTTGTTTTTTTTTTAATCTTCAGACTTTATTTTCTAAAAAAATTATTTATGTAAATTATATATTAAAAAAGTAACATTTTCATGAAAAAATTAGTTTTAAAACTATAAAAAGGACATAACAAAATCTTAATTAAAAAAGATTAACAAAAATTAATTAAAAACTTTAAAACAATCAATGTTAATTATATTACGCAGCTAAAATTAACTTTTACGTTAAAACAACAAGAGAAGAAAACATCGAGTGGAAAATTAATTTACAACTGAATAAAACACTTGTTTCGCTAACAACAAGTTGGTTTTGATGCAAAAGTAGATTCAAACCTTAAACAACACTATCAGAACATTCATGTTCGCACAAAATGGCGAGTACATAAAATGAATGTTTTAAACGAACGGTTTATTCAACAAGTGTTTTTTGCTTTTGAACAAAAACGATTCGACTCATAAAAAACTAAGTGCTTGTTTAAGTAGACTCGAAACTTACGCAACCGAAACCGATCTCTGGTATGAATATGTTTTCCTAACCAAAACTTTAAATTTACAAAAAGATTCAAATGTTTTTTTCCATGATATTTCATAAAATACATCGATGTTTTTTATACATAGATTGTTTCTTATTTTAATTATTTATTATTGAAGTTTTGATTTTTTGTTTATGTATTGTTATTATGTTTTCGAAAAATCTTAAGTTTATCTTACATCTCCCAATACTTTTTTTCAATACTGTTTAGAAATAAAAGTTTACCAAGTCTTTCACCTCTCAATTTGTTTCTTTGTTGATTCTTCACCTGCGCCGCTTGTGAAAATAGTCTTTCAGACGGAACCGATGTTCCCACCATTATAAAGTATTTAAAAGCGATCTTGTAAAGCTTAGGAAACTGCGATTTATAATCTTTCCACATAACCAACGGATTTTCGTTCAGTCTTCCAAAAAGAGTCCTCAAATAAACTGAAAGTTCATCAGATAATATATCTTTACCCTTCTTTCTTTTTCAATTTCTATGAACACGTTTATATATTAATCTACACGTTCTGTATACAATTTGACGAATGAAAACATTGATGTTTTTCGGTTGTTTAGAAACAAAAAACATCAGATTATATCGATGTTTCCACACAATACATCGAGTGTTTTTAAAACATCGATGTTTTTTGTCCATCCCTAAATAAATCTACTCAATCAGTTTTACCCTAAGTTTTTTATATTTTACAAATAAAGAGGAAAACTGTAAAAGTGAAAACCGTATATTTTTTTTTTTTTTTGAAAATTTAATAATTATAACATCCTATGAAAAAATTTAACACCATAAAAACATGAATTGTAGTGATGATGGCCTTAAATTTTTATCGTTTTAAAGAAAATTTATCTATAAGCACAAAGCTTATAGCAAATGTAAACACGAAAATTATAAATTGTTTCTATTTAGCAAAAATTTCATTTAGATTTTTCATTTTATACTACTCACCACAGGTAGAAGAAAGGTATAAAGTTAATCGCTCCGTTTGTGATTTCTTCTATATCCTTTTTCGACCCCATAAAGTATACATATATATATATATATATATATATATATATATATATATATATATTGAGCCCTAATGCATAGCGAAATAGATTGAGCGATGTCCGTCTGTCCTTTCGTGTTAGTGTTAAAATTAACTTCGGTAAGGTACTAAATGAGCTAGAGAAAATTCAAATACGCCAATCGATTAGACACAGTTTCGAAAATTTTGCTATTGAAAATCTACAAATCAGTCCATGTCCTTTGAGGCAGCGGGAAAACACCACTAATTTTTCCGCCTCTAATTTTTCCCTACCATTTGGAACAAATCTAGTTGAAGTAATTCCAAGCAAAAAAAAAAAAAAACAAAAAAAAAAACGATAGAAAATAATAAGAAAAACATTATATAAATCAATTGGCGCTCGCCCATTTTTTCCAAGTTAAGGGCCTCGTTCAAAAGCTTTAAAAGAGATCTTTCAGGAAATGCTAAAAAAATTAATAAAATACTTAACCCATTAAAGGTCGATGACTTTTTCACGTAAAATTAAAAATTATATATAGAACTTAATTTTTTCTAGTTATTATTTCTCTGTCTGCCCAAAATTTATTTTCTAATTGGAGTTACTTATTTGTAAACTTGATTTTATGAGACTTGTCACAGCCGATTATAGCATTTTTTCTTTATAGGAACAATAAAAAAAAAAAAACAAATACGCCGTATATAAAGAGATTTAAAAAACATTAAGAGAAAAAATAGGCGCTCGCCCATATTTTCCGAGTTACAGGCCACTATAATTTTAAATTTTTTTAAATATCAATATGGGTACCATTTAAAAGCTTGCGAAGAGATTTTTTAGGTTATACTGAAATTGATGAAGAGTTTTCTTATTTTTTAAATATCCGTTACCCCAATATTTGTTTTTTTATTGGAGTTACTTCACTACATGGTGAAGGGTATATAAGAATATAGCACTCGTATTTGTTATACAAAATTTTAAAAATAGTTTTTTAAACGAAAATATAAATTTTTATAAATAAATTAATATTAAAAGGAAACTACGAACAATTTAATAGAATGAACGACAAAAATGCAATAAATAAAAAAACGAGCTCCATTTTTTTAAGCAAATAATTTGTATGAGGACATACTTCAATTAACAAAACAAAAATTAGGGTGACAGGGAATTAAGAAATAAGAAAAAAAATTAGTACTATATATAATTTAACATAAAAAAGTCAAATAATTTATTAAGAAAATTTTAATATTTCCTAAAAGTCTTTTCCAAAGCTTTTAAATGATACCCATATTGAATTCTTAAAAAATATGGTGCACAATCGTATTTTTATGAAAATGTTATGTTTTTTATTGTAGTTACTTTCTTGTTCCAAATGAAATGGAAAAATTAGAGGCAGGCGTGGTGTTACTGCCTCGAGGGACATGGACCGATCTTGCAGATTTTCAATAGCAACTCTTTCGATACTGTGTGTAATCGATTTTTTTTAAATTTTATTTAACTCATTTAGTGCCTTAGCAAAGTTGATTTTAATATTAACACGGACGGACACCCTAATGGGTCGGAGATGTATGTTGTGGACGTTACAAACGGAATGAAAAACTTAAGTATACCCTTTTTCCACCTTTTATGGTGTTGTTTAATACTTTTATTTACTATAGCTTTAGAAAACTTTCAAACCTTAATAACACATTTTCTTCTTAGCAGTTGCGTCTTAACGAAAAAAAGTCGCTCGTATATCTTGGAAGAATCAATTAAAGTCCTTAAATACAATTTTTTAATGCTTACTAAAATGAATAAACGATGTTTCAATCATCAGTCAGTCGTCAAAATGACTCACAAAAGCATTATTTGATTGATAATATAAATATATTCAAGCTTAAACTATTGTTCGCAGTATTAAAAAAAAGTGTCGCGAAATGATCGATGTCCTGGTGAGCATTGTAATTTTAATAATAAAAACAATAATATCGCTCAGTTTGTTTTGTAAATCTATCAGACACTTATCTTACAAAATAAAGAGCCACGACTTAACATTCATTTACAAAAATAACAACTTACTATAAATAAAAAAATGTAATTGGAGAACACTCAACTTGATAACGAAACAACTCTGAAGAAGGAAATAAAAAGCATCATGTGAGCCTTTAAGAGTGCCAAGTGCCACTCGAGTAATTAAGATTTTAATCCAACTTTTTGTGTTGACTGTATGTATGTGTATGTTGATTTTAATCGATTCGATTCTTGTACGTTCGTTTTGTTTACTAAAATCTCAAGAGCAGGATTATTAAACGCCTTTTTATGGGTAGCATTTTTATGTATTATAAATTTGAATAGCGATTTGTATGCGTAACGCATTAGCTTTTCAAAATTTTCGGGTTATAAAGGTAAGTGTGTGATTCTCGAACATATACCCTTCACCATAATAATTTTAAAAATTTCCTTATGCTGTTTTGCTTTCCAATTACACAATATTTATCAACTTTATTCCAAGTTTATTATTGCACAGTGGAGCAGAATCAAAATATTTTGAAATAACTCAGCCATTTGTAAACGGCTAGGCCAATTCAAGTACATGAGTATAGGAGAGGAGTATTTAAACTTAAGTATTAAAGCTGGGAAAAACGACACAGACAGCGCTAGTTCGTCTTTCCTGTGTATAGACAGACATACAGTTTACATAAATTAAATTTTTTTTATATTAATTATTCGTGATTTACCGGCTTTTACTTTTCCACTTTACTTGTTCAATTATAATAAAAAACAAGTGAGAGTGCCATATTCGCCATACTAACACTGACGGACAGACAGATGGACATCGCTCAATCGACTTCACTATGCATAAGGATTTAGGCCCTTAACTCAGAAAATATAGGCGAGCGCCAGTGTTTTAACTTGATTTTTTTCTTAATTTCTAATTATCTATCGCTCCATACATTTGTTTTTTATTGGAGTTACTTCATTGTTCAAAATGATATAGAAAAATTAGATGCAGGTGTGTTTTATGGCCCACTGCCTCGAAGGACATAGACCGATCTTGCTGATATTCAATAGCATAGTTTTCGAAAGTAATGGATGGCTCATTTCAACACTAAAAATAACATGCTAAAATTAAAAAAAAACGCTTTAACTATTTAGAGCTGGTGAAAATTTATGTAAAATTAAATACATATAGCATTGTTGCGAAGATGCCTTATTTAAGTCATAAAAAGAAATAAAAATAATTGTCACCGACAAAGTAAAACGCAATGGCCTATTGTAAATAATCGTCTAAATAGAGTGTAATTTATGCCCCTATTGCGGTTCTCCACTCAACTCAGTTTCGTCGTGTAAGAGTAAACCCAACTAACGCACAACCAAACTCATTTTAGTTAACAACTTTTTTTAGTTGAGTTTGTCATAAAGTTGCCAACCTAAAATATCGAACTGCCAAATTTAAATATCACGTTTGACAAGTGAAATTTAAAGAAAATTAAGTTACTAAAAGTGTTTTTAACTGTTGTGAGAATAAAAATATTTACATAGAATGGATATGAGTGTAAACTTATTTTATGACGATGAAACTGAAAACCCTTGTGTAGATGTGGTACGTATAAGAAGAAAAATTCGAGATAATTCCAACCCTCTTGAACTACCCAGTGCCAGGTAAGAAATTTTTATAAGTAAAAAAACTAAATAATAATTTTATATATTTAGATTTATAAGTTATTTCCGACTAAACAAAGAAGCATTTTGTTATTTGTTGGATGAAATCATAGATCAATTTTAAACACCTGTTCGCGTGATGGCTATTCCTCCTATATTAATGTTATGTGCTGCTCTTAGATTTTTCGCTGACGGGAGCTACCAAAAATGCTGTGGAAACAACTTCAATATTGGAATAGCTCAATCTACAATGTCTCTAGTTATAAAAGAAGTGATTGACATTATACAGCGCCAAATATGCAGCAAATGGATAGCAATACATATGACCCAAGAAGAAATAAATGCGTCAAAAGTTTGGTTTTTTTCACGAAGTGGATTCCCCGGTGTGTTGGGGTGTGTCGATGGAACATACGTGAAAATCGTTGCTCCAAAGAATGATGTGCAACATCTTTACCTAAATCGAAAAGGATACCATAGTTTAAATGTTATGATTGTAAGCTTACTAAGAGAAAATATTTGTTTTTTATTTATACTTATCGTTTCCAGATGTGTGATTAAAAATTGAACATACGGTATGTAGACGCAAGACACCCCGGAGCTAATCACGACTCACTAATTTTTAATTTAAGTGATTTAAATATTCATTTGAAACAAATGTTCAACAAAATACATGGATATTAGGCAAGTTATATGATTTTTCTAGAAAGAAAATTTTATTTAATTTATTAATTTAGGTGATGCAGGATATCCCCTCCGTTCCTACTTAACGACACCATTTCGTATGACAGATGCCGGTTCTCCACAAGTGCGATATAATACTGTGCACGCCAAGGCTCGCAATATCGTCGAGCGCACGATTGGAGTTTTAAAAAGAAGATTTCAATGTCTTCTTTCCGCTAGATCTTTACATTATTCACCTGAAAAATCAACAGAAATTGTAAACGTTTGTTGTGCTTTGCACAATATTAGCCTTCATTTTCAGGGTGAAATTCCAGAACAAGAAATAATAACGAAAAGTGAAGAAACTACTGTGCAACCCTCTAACACAAATATGGAAGACACTAAAGTTGGAATCAGTATTAGAAATAATATTATGCAATAATTTTAAACGTTATAAAATATTTTATTTATTGTGAAACAATTTGTTAATTCAGTCTTAAAAAGGTTAAAAAAAAGAATTCTTTACATATACTTAAAATTTTGTAATTCTCAAAATAAATATACCATTCTTGAGAGCTTTAATTAAAAAAAAAAATAAAAAAATATTATCTATATACATACTTATAAACTTTTAATTTTTGAATTCATTCTTAAGTTTTTCTATTTTTAATTTTTCGCACTCGACCTTAAGATTGTGGAGATCAGTAGCCTGATTTGTTTGTCGTTCCAACAATGCAAATTTTTTTTCTTAATTTCAAGCATCTTTTTGTTGAGCTCGTAGTTTCTGTAGCTGCTTTTTTTTCCAATTTTTTAATGTTTGCAGAATTTCATTTTGAGTTACTGCCTGTTTTCTTAATAACTCAAGACGCTAGCTTTCTTGTGCCTGATTTCTTCTTCTGATTGGAGTAGCTGTTGAAAGGTCTGCTGGTTGTATTGCTTGTTCAACTGACTCAGCAAAATTTTCAGTTGATGCTGCAGTGTTCTCAACGCCAAAAACTTGGCCAGGTGGTGTAACTTGCTCTTGCAAGGACAAGAGTTGTGAAACAGGATCCGCAAGGCTATTTAATGGGATTTCTTGTGATGGACCTCCCCCTGTTGCTTGAGTGTTTCTTTTATTGTTTACAAGTTTTTTATTGATGCTTGCTTTATAGTGGATCCACGCCTGTGCAAGATTATAATTATATTAAAAATGTTATAATTGTTTAATATTATTTTATTGGTGGGACCACTAAACTATTTAATTCTACAGCAAACTCTTTCCATAACTCCTTGCACGTACTTTTTGTTGCACCAAACTTTGGTTTTCCAAGAGCAATTTCCGGATTCCTCTCTATAATCTGGACTAGTCGCTCAAATTGCGCTTTCGTTGTTATTTTCAAACTAATAAAAGTGTTTAAAAATTGCGAAAAATTTTTTACAAAAATTGATACTTACGATCTCTCCATTTTGATTTTAATTTTTACCGCTTTTAAAAAAATTTTACTCTAACTGATAATACACAACTACAATTAAGCAGTTGTGTGTATTCAACGTTTTTTACCACCAAACTTTTACAAAGTTGAGAACGGTAATAACATGAAAAAACTGATACACAACTGAATAACCAACTGGCAGTTTAGTTGAGAACGGCAATGCGAAATCACAAAAGACGACCAAACTGCCACGAAAGTGGAGAACCGCAACAGGGGCATTAATTGTGGTAAACAGTGGTGAAGTTGCCACCTCGTATTTTTGTGTACTAATCGCGAATAAGTAAATAATCGTCTAAAGAGAGCGTAATTTAATTCTTCTTTTTCACGTAAAATTAAAAATTATGTATAGAACTTAATTTTTTCTAGTTATTATTTCTATGTCTGCCCAAAATTTATTTTCTAATTGGAGTTACTTATTTTTAAACTTGATTTTATGAGACTTGTCACAGCCGATTATAGCATTTTTTCTTTATAGGAACAATAAAAAAAAAACAAATACGCCCTATATAAAGAGAATTAAAAAACATTAAGAGAAAAAATAGGCGCTCGCCCATATTTTCCGAGTTACAGGCCACTATAATTTTAAATTTTTTTAAATATCAATATGGGTACCATTTAAAAGCTTGCGAAGAGATTTTTTAGGTTATACTGAAATTGATGAAGAGTTTTCTTATTTTTTAAATATCCGTTACCCCAATATTTGTTTTTTTATTGGAGTTACTTCACTACATGGTGAAGGGTATATAAGAATATAGCACTCGTATTTGTTATACAAAATTTTAAAAATAGTTTTTTAAACGAAAATATAAATTTTTATAAATAAATTAATATTAAAAGGAAACTACGAACAATTTAATAGAATGAACGACAACAATGCAATAAATAAAAAAACGAGCTCCATTATTAATTAACAAAACAAAAATTAGGGTGACAGGGAATTAAGAAATAAGAAAAAAAATTAGTACTATATATAATTTAACATAAAAAAGTCAAATAATTTATTAAGAAAATTTTAATATTTCCTAAAAGTCTTTTCCAAAGCTTTTAAATGATACCCATATTGAATTCTTAAAAAATATGGTGCACAATCGTATTTTTATGAAAATGTTATGTTTTTTATTGTAGTTACTTTCTTGTTCCAAATGAAATGGAAAAATTAGAGGCAGGCGTGGTGTTACTGCCTCGAGGGACATGGACCGATCTTGCAGATTTTCAATAGCAACTCTTTCGATACTGTGTGTAATCGATTTTTTTTAAATTTTATTTAACTCATTTAGTTCCTTAGCAAAGTTGATTTTAATATTAACACGGACGGACACCCTAATGGGTCGGAGATGTATGTTGTGGACGTTACAAACGGAATGAAAAACTTAAGTATACCCTTTTTCCACCTTTTATGGTGTTGTTTAATACTTTTATTTACTATAGCTTTAGAAAACTTTCAAACCTTAATAACACATTTTCTTCTTAGCAGTTGCGTCTTAACGAAAAAAAGTCGCTCGTATATCTTGGAAGAATCAATTAAAGTCCTTAAATACAATTTTTTAATGCTTACTAAAATGAATAAACGATGTTTCAATCATCAGTCAGTCGTCAAAATGACTCACAAAAGCATTATTTGATTGATAATATAAATATATTCAAGCTTAAACTATTGTTCGGAGTATTAAAAAAAAGTGTCGCGAAATGATCGATGTCCTGGTGAGCATTGTAATTTTAATAATAAAAACAATAATATCGCTCAGTTTGTTTTGTAAATCTATCAGACACTTATCTTACAAAATAAAGAGCCACGACTTAACATTCATTTACAAAAATAACAACTTACTATAAATAAAAAAATGTAATTGGAGAACAATCAACTTGATAACGAAACAACTCTGAAGAAGGAAATAAAAAGCATCATGTGAGCCTTTAAGAGTGCCAAGTGCCACTCGAGTAATTAAGATTTTAATCCAACTTTTTGTGTTGACTGTATGTATGTGTATGTTGATTTTAATCGATTCGATTCTTGTACGTTCGTTTTGTTTACTAAAATCTCAAGAGCAGGATTATTAAACGCCTTTTTATGGGTAGCATTTTTATGTATTATAAATTTGAATAGCGATTTTTATGCGTAACGCATTAGCTTTTCAAAATTTTCGGGTTATAAAGATAAGTGTGTGATTCTCGAACATATACCCTTCACCATAATAATTTTAAAAATTTCCTTATGCTGTTTTGCTTTCCAATTACACACTATTTATCAACTTTATTCCAAGTTTATTATTGCACAGTGGAGCAGAATCAAAATATTTTGAAATAACTCAGCCATTTGTAAACGGCTAGGCCAATTCAAGTACATGAGTATAGGAGAGGAGTATTTAAACTTAAGTATTAAAGCTGGGAAAAACGACACAGACAGCGCTAGTTCGTCTTTCCTGTGTATAGACAGACATACAGTTTACATAAATTAAATTTTTTTTATATTAATTATTCGTGATTTACCGGCTTTTACTTTTCCACTTTACTTGTTCAATTATAATAAAAAACAAGTGAGAGTGCCATATTCGCCATACTAACACTGACGGACAGACAGATGGACATCGCTCAATCGACTTCACTATGCATAAGGATTTAGGCCCTTAACTCAGAAAATATAGGCGAGCGCCAGTGTTTTAACTTGATTTTTTTCTTAATTTCTAATTATCTATCGCTCCATACATTTGTTTTTTATTGGAGTTACTTCATTGTTCAAAATGATATAGAAAAATTAGATGCAAGTGTGTTTTATGGCCCACTGCCTCGAAGGACATAGACCGATCTTGCTGATATTCAATAGCATAGTTTTCGAAAGTAATGGATGGCTCATTTCAACACTAAAAATAACATGCTAAAATTTAAAAAAAAACGCTTTAACTATTTAGAGCTGGTGACAATTTATGTAAAATTAAATATAGCATTGTTGCGAAGATGCATTATTTAAGTCATAAAAAGAAATAAAAATAATTGTCACCGACAAAGTAAAACGCAATGGCCTATTGTAAATAATCGTCTAAATAGAGTGTAATTTATGCCCCTATTGCGGTTCTCCACTCAACTCAGTTTCGTCGTGTAAGAGTAAACCCAACTAACGCACAACCAAACTCATTTTAGTTAACAACTTTTTTTAGTTGAGTTTGTCATAAAGTGGCCAACCTAAAATATCGAACTGCCAAATTTAAATATCACGTTTGACAAGTGAAATTTAAAGAAAATTAAGTTACTAAAAGTGTTTTTTAACTGTTGTGAGAATAAAAATATTTACATAGAATGGATATGAGTGTAAACTTATTTTATGACGATGAAACTGAAAACCCTTGTGTAGATGTGGTACGTATAAGAAGAAAAATTCGAGATAATTCCAACCCTCTTGAACTACCCAGTGCCAGGTAAGAAATTTTTATAAGTAAAAAAACTAAATAATAATTTTATATATTTAGATTTATAAGTTATTTCCGACTAAACAAAGAAGCATTTTGTTATTTGTTGGATGAAATCATAGATCAATTTTAAACACCTGTTCGCGTGATGGCTATTCCTCCTATATTAATGTTATGTGCTGCTCTTAGATTTTTCGCTGACGGGAGCTACCAAAAATGCTGTGGAAACAACTTCAATATTGGAATAGCTCAATCTACAATGTCTCTAGTTATAAAAGAAGTGATTGACATTATACAGCGCCAAATATGCAGCAAATGGATAGCAATACATATGACCCAAGAAGAAATAAATGCGTCAAAAGTTTGGTTTTTTTCACGAAGTGGATTCCCCGGTGTGTTGGGGTGTGTCGATGGAACATACGTGAAAATCGTTGCTCCAAAGAATGATGTGCAACATCTTTACCTAAATCGAAAAGGATACCATAGTTTAAATGTTATGATTGTAAGCTTACTAAGAGAAAATATTTGTTTTTTATTTATACTTATCGTTTCCAGATGTGTGATTAAAAATTGAACATACGGTATGTAGACGCAAGACACCCCGGAGCTAATCACGACTCACTAATTTTTAATTTAAGTGATTTAAATATTCATTTGAAACAAATGTTCAACAAAATACATGGATATTAGGCAAGTTATATGATTTTTCTAGAAAGAAAATTTTATTTAATTTATTAATTTAGGTGATGCAGGATATCCCCTCCGTTCCTACTTAACGACACCATTTCGTATGACAGATGCCGGTTCTCCACAAGTGCGATATAATACTGTGCACGCCAAGGCTCGCAATATCGTCGAGCGCACGATTGGAGTTTTAAAAAGAAGATTTCAATGTCTTCTTTCCGCTAGATCTTTACATTATTCACCTGAAAAATCAACAGAAATTGTAAACGTTTGTTGTGTTTTGCACAATATTAGCCTTCATTTTCAGGGTGAAATTCCAGAACAAGAAATAATAACGAAAAGTGAAGAAACTACTGTGCAACCCTCTAACACAAATATGGAAGACACTAAAGTTGGAATCAGTATTAGAAATAATATTATGCAATAATTTTAAACGTTATAAAATATTTTATTTATTTTGAAACAATTTGTTAATTCAGTCTTAAAAAGGTTAAAAAAAAGAATTCTTTACATATACTTAAAATTTTGTAATTCTCAAAATAAATATACCATTCTTGAGAGCTTTAATTAAAAAAAAAATAAAAAAATATTATCTATATACATACTTATAAACTTTTAATTTTTGAATTCATTCTTAAGTTTTTCTATTTTTAATTTTTCGCACTCGACCTTAAGATTGTGGAGATCAGTAGCCTGATTTGTTTGTCGTTCCAACAATGCAAATTTTTTTTCTTAATTTCAAGCATCTTTTTGTTGAGCTCGTAGTTTCTGTAGCTGCTTTTTTTTCCAATTTTTTAATGTTTGCAGAATTTCATTTTGAGTTACTGCCTGTTTTCTTAATAACTCAAGACGCTAGCTTTCTTGTGCCTGATTTCTTCTTCTGATTGGAGTAGCTGTTGAAAGGTCTGCTGGTTGTATTGCTTGTTCAACTGACTCAGCAAAATTTTCAGTTGATGCTGCAGTGTTCTCAACGCCAAAAACTTGGCCAGGTGGTGTAACTTGCTCTTGCAAGGACAAGAGTTGTGAAACAGGATCCGCAAGGCTATTTAATGGGATTTCTTGTGATGGACCTCCCCCTGTTGCTTGAGTGTTTCTTTTATTGTTTACAAGTTTTTTATTGATGCTTGCTTTATAGTGGATCCACGCCTGTGCAAGATTATAATTATATTAAAAATGTTATAATTGTTTAATATTATTTTATTGGTGGGACCACTAAACTATTTAATTCTACAGCAAACTCTTTCCATAACTCCTTGCACGTACTTTTTGTTGCACCAAACTTTGGTTTTCCAAGAGCAATTTCCGGATTCCTCTCTATAATCTGGACTAGTCGCTCAAATTGCGCTTTCGTTGTTATTTTCAAACTAATAAAAGTGTTTAAAAATTGCGAAAAATTTTTTACAAAAATTGATACTTACGATCTCTCCATTTTGATTTTAATTTTTACCGCTTTTAAAAAAATTTTACTCTAACTGATAATACACAACTACAATTAAGCAGTTGTGTGTATTCAACGTTTTTTACCACCAAACTTTTACAAAGTTGAGAACGGTAATAACATGAAAAAACTGATACACAACTGAATAACCAACTGGCAGTTTAGTTGAGAACGGCAATGCGAAATCACAAAAGACGACCAAACTGCCACGAAAGTGGAGAACCGCAACAGGGGCATTAATTGTGGTAAACAGTGGTGAAGTTGCCACCTCGTATTTTTGTGTACTAATCGCGAATAAGTAAATAATCGTCTAAAGAGAGCGTAATTTAATTCTTCTTTTTCACGTAAAATTAAAAATTATGTATAGAACTTAATTTTTTCTAGTTATTATTTCTCTGTCTGCCCAAAATTTATTTTCTAATTGGAGTTACTTATTTTTAAACTTGATTTTATGAGACTTGTCACAGCCGATTATAGCATTTTTTCTTTATAGGAACAATAAAAAAAAAACAAATACGCCCTATATAAAGAGAATTAAAAAACATTAAGAGAAAAAATAGGCGCTCGCCCATATTTTCCGAGTTACAGGCCACTATAATTTTAAATTTTTTTAAATATCAATATGGGTACCATTTAAAAGCTTGCGAAGAGATTTTTTAGGTTATACTGAAATTGATGAAGAGTTTTTTTTTTTTTTTTAAATATCCGTTACCCCAATATTTGTTTTTTTATTGGAGTTACTTCACTACATGGTGAAGGGTATATAAGAATATAGCACTCGTATTTGTTATACAAAATTTTAAAAATAGTTTTTTAAACGAAAATATAAATTTTTATAAATAAATTAATATTAAAAGGAAACTACGAACAATTTAATAGAATGAACGACAACAATGCAATAAATAAAAAAACGAGCTCCATTATTTTAAGCAAATAATTTGTATGAGAACATACTTCAATTAACAAAACAAAAATTAGGGTGACAGGGAATTAAGAAATAAGAAAAAAAAATTAGTACTATATATAATTTAACATAAAAAAGTCAAATAATTTATTAAGAAAATTTTAATATTTCCTAAAAGTCTTTTCCAAAGCTTTTAAATGATACCCATATTGAATTCTTAAAAAATATGGTGCACAATCGTATTTTTATGAAAATGTTATGTTTTTTATTGTAGTTACTTTCTTGTTCCAAATGAAATGGAAAAATTAGAGGCAGGCGTGGTGTTACTGCCTCGAGGGACATGGACCGATCTTGCAGATTTTCAATAGCAACTCTTTCGATACTGTGTGTAATCGATTTTTTTTAAATTTTATTTAACTCATTTAGTTCCTTAGCAAAGTTGATTTTAATATTAACACGGACGGACACCCTAATGGGTCGGAGATGTATGTTGTGGACGTTACAAACGGAATGAAAAACTTAAGTATACCCTTTTTCCACCTTTTATGGTGTTGTTTAATACTTTTATTTACTATAGCTTTAGAAAACTTTCAAACCTTAATAACACATTTTCTTCTTAGCAGTTGCGTCTTAACGAAAAAAAGTCGCTCGTATATCTTGGAAGAATCAATTAAAGTCCTTAAATACAATTTTTTAATGCTTACTAAAATGAATAAACGATGTTTCAATCATCAGTCAGTCGTCAAAATGACTCACAAAAGCATTATTTGATTGATAATATAAATATATTCAAGCTTAAACTATTGTTCGCAGTATTAAAAAAAAGTGTCGCGAAATGATCGATGTCCTGGTGAGCATTGTAATTTTAATAATAAAAACAATAATATCGCTCAGTTTGTTTTGTAAATCTATCAGACACTTATCTTACAAAATAAAGAGCCACGACTTAACATTCATTTACAAAAATAACAACTTACTATAAATAAAAAAATGTAATTGGAGAACACTCAACTTGATAACGAAACAACTCTGAAGAAGGAAATAAAAAGCATCATGTGAGCCTTTAAGAGTGCCAAGTGCCACTCGAGTAATTAAGATTTTAATCCAACTTTTTGTGTTGACTGTATGTATGTGTATGTTGATTTTAATCGATTCGATTCTTGTACGTTCGTTTTGTTTACTAAAATCTCAAGAGCAGGATTATTAAACGCCTTTTTATGGGTAGCATTTTTATGTATTATAAATTTGAATAGCGATTTTTATGCGTAACGCATTAGCTTTTCAAAATTTTCGGGTTATAAAGATAAGTGTGTGATTCTCGAACATATACCCTTCACCATAATAATTTTAAAAATTTCCTTATGCTGTTTTGCTTTCCAATTACACACTATTTATCAACTTTATTCCAAGTTTATTATTGCACAGTGGAGCAGAATCAAAATATTTTGAAATAACTCAGCCATTTGTAAACGGCTAGGCCAATTCAAGTACATGAGTATAGGAGAGGAGTATTTAAACTTAAGTATTAAAGCTGGGAAAAACGACACAGACAGCGCTAGTTCGTCTTTCCTGTGTATAGACAGACATACAGTTTACATAAATTAAATTTTTTTTATATTAATTATTCGTGATTTACCGGCTTTTACTTTTCCACTTTACTTGTTCAATTATAATAAAAAACAAGTGAGAGTGCCATATTCGCCATACTAACACTGACGGACAGACAGATGGACATCGCTCAATCGACTTCACTATGCATAAGGATTTAGGCCCTTAACTCAGAAAATATAGGCGAGCGCCAGTGTTTTAACTTGATTTTTTTCTTAATTTCTAATTATCTATCGCTCCATACATTTGTTTTTTATTGGAGTTACTTCATTGTTCAAAATGATATAGAAAAATTAGATGCAAGTGTGTTTTATGGCCCACTGCCTCGAAGGACATAGACCGATCTTGCTGATATTCAATAGCATAGTTTTCGAAAGTAATGGATGGCTCATTTCAACACTAAAAATAACATGCTAAAATTTAAAAAAAACGCTTTAACTATTTAGAGCTGGTGACAATTTATGTAAAATTAAATATAGCATTGTTGCGAAGATGCCTTATTTAAGTCATAAAAAGAAATAAAAATAATTGTCACCGACAAAGTAAAACGCAATGGCCTATTGTAAATAATCGTCTAAATAGAGTGTAATTTATGCCCCTATTGCGGTTCTCCACTCAACTCAGTTTCGTCGTGTAAGAGTAAACCCAACTAACGCACAACCAAACTCATTTTAGTTAACAACTTTTTTTAGTTGAGTTTGTCATAAAGTGGCCAACCTAAAATATCGAACTGCCAAATTTAAATATCACGTTTGACAAGTGAAATTTAAAGAAAATTAAGTTACTAAAAGTGTTTTTTAACTGTTGTGAGAATAAAAATATTTACATAGAATGGATATGAGTGTAAACTTATTTTATGACGATGAAACTGAAAACCCTTGTGTAGATGTGGTACGTATAAGAAGAAAAATTCGAGATAATTCCAACCCTCTTGAACTACCCAGTGCCAGGTAAGAAATTTTTATAAGTAAAAAAACTAAATAATAATTTTATATATTTAGATTTATAAGTTATTTCCGACTAAACAAAGAAGCATTTTGTTATTTGTTGGATGAAATCATAGATCAATTTTAAACACCTGTTCGCGTGATGGCTATTCCTCCTATATTAATGTTATGTGCTGCTCTTAGATTTTTCGCTGACGGGAGCTACCAAAAATGCTGTGGAAACAACTTCAATATTGGAATAGCTCAATCTACAATGTCTCTAGTTATAAAAGAAGTGATTGACATTATACAGCGCCAAATATGCAGCAAATGGATAGCAATACATATGACCCAAGAAGAAATAAATGCGTCAAAAGTTTGGTTTTTTTCACGAAGTGGATTCCCCGGTGTGTTGGGGTGTGTCGATGGAACATACGTGAAAATCGTTGCTCCAAAGAATGATGTGCAACATCTTTACCTAAATCGAAAAGGATACCATAGTTTAAATGTTATGATTGTAAGCTTACTAAGAGAAAATATTTGTTTTTTATTTATACTTATCGTTTCCAGATGTGTGATTAAAAATTGAACATACGGTATGTAGACGCAAGACACCCCGGAGCTAATCACGACTCACTAATTTTTAATTTAAGTGATTTAAATATTCATTTGAAACAAATGTTCAACAAAATACATGGATATTAGGCAAGTTATATGATTTTTCTAGAAAGAAAATTTTATTTAATTTATTAATTTAGGTGATGCAGGATATCCCCTCCGTTCCTACTTAACGACACCATTTCGTATGACAGATGCCGGTTCTCCACAAGTGCGATATAATACTGTGCACGCCAAGGCTCGCAATATCGTCGAGCGCACGATTGGAGTTTTAAAAAGAAGATTTCAATGTCTTCTTTCCGCTAGATCTTTACATTATTCACCTGAAAAATCAACAGAAATTGTAAACGTTTGTTGTGCTTTGCACAATATTAGCCTTCATTTTCAGGGTGAAATTCCAGAACAAGAAATAATAACGAAAAGTGAAGAAACTACTGTGCAACCCTCTAACACAAATATGGAAGACACTAAAGTTGGAATCAGTATTAGAAATAATATTATGCAATAATTTTAAACGTTATAAAATATTTTATTTATTGTGAAACAATTTGTTAATTCAGTCTTAAAAAGGTTAAAAAAAAGAATTCTTTACATATACTTAAAATTTTGTAATTCTCAAAATAAATATACCATTCTTGAGAGCTTTAATTAAAAAAAAAATAAAAAAATATTATCTATATACATACTTATAAACTTTTAATTTTTGAATTCATTCTTAAGTTTTTCTATTTTTAATTTTTCGCACTCGACCTTAAGATTGTGGAGATCAGTAGCCTGATTTGTTTGTCGTTCCAACAATGCAAATTTTTTTTCTTAATTTCAAGCATCTTTTTGTTGAGCTCGTAGTTTCTGTAGCTGCTTTTTTTTCCAATTTTTTAATGTTTGCAGAATTTCATTTTGAGTTACTGCCTGTTTTCTTAATAACTCAAGACGCTAGCTTTCTTGTGCCTGATTTCTTCTTCTGATTGGAGTAGCTGTTGAAAGGTCTGCTGGTTGTATTGCTTGTTCAACTGACTCAGCAAAATTTTCAGTTGATGCTGCAGTGTTCTCAACGCCAAAAACTTGGCCAGGTGGTGTAACTTGCTCTTGCAAGGACAAGAGTTGTGAAACAGGATCCGCAAGGCTATTTAATGGGATTTCTTGTGATGGACCTCCCCCTGTTGCTTGAGTGTTTCTTTTATTGTTTACAAGTTTTTTATTGATGCTTGCTTTATAGTGGATCCACGCCTGTGCAAGATTATAATTATATTAAAAATGTTATAATTGTTTAATATTATTTTATTGGTGGGACCACTAAACTATTTAATTCTACAGCAAACTCTTTCCATAACTCCTTGCACGTACTTTTTGTTGCACCAAACTTTGGTTTTCCAAGAGCAATTTCCGGATTCCTCTCTATAATCTGGACTAGTCGCTCAAATTGCGCTTTCGTTGTTATTTTCAAACTAATAAAAGTGTTTAAAAATTGCGAAAAATTTTTTACAAAAATTGATACTTACGATCTCTCCATTTTGATTTTAATTTTTACCGCTTTTAAAAAAATTTTACTCTAACTGATAATACACAACTACAATTAAGCAGTTGTGTGTATTCAACGTTTTTTACCACCAAACTTTTACAAAGTTGAGAACGGTAATAACATGAAAAAACTGATACACAACTGAATAACCAACTGGCAGTTTAGTTGAGAACGGCAATGCGAAATCACAAAAGACGACCAAACTGCCACGAAAGTGGAGAACCGCAACAGGGGCATTAATTGTGGTAAACAGTGGTGAAGTTGCCACCTCGTATTTTTGTGTACTAATCGCGAATAAGTAAATAATCGTCTAAATAGAGCGTAATTTAATAAGAGTAGTAATTAAATTGTGTATATTATATTTGCAATAAAAGAACTCAATAAAATAAACCTCTATAAGTTTATATAAACGTAACAATATTTATTTTTTCTTATCTTTAATTTACCGCCACTTCAATATTTGTTTTTTGATTGGAGTTACTTCACTATACAAGATTTACATACATTGTAAAGGGTGTATAAGATTCGGCAAAGCCGAATATAGCAGTCTTACTTATTTTTATTATAATTGCACAAATCATAATACAGTAATAATATGGTTACTCACGCATAAAGTGAAACAAATATTGGCATATTTGTAACGGAAAAAAACATTGGTTTAATTTTTAAAGTCTTGCGTTTAATATACTCAATTTTATTTAAACAAAAAAAAAAAAAAAATCAGGCAATTGTATTAAAATATTGCGTTCGCCATTTGGTAATGAAACTCCTAAAATCGCAGCTTACACTTAAAGTGGGACATTGCAGTTTTCGTATTTGTATTTTTTATTTGACTTTTCTTTGCAGACAACATATGTTTAATAACATTCAAGTCTGGAGGCTGAGGAGGAGTGTACATTACTTTTGGTTAATTTTCTAAAAGTCAATTTCGTACATTCCAACATTTATGTTTAAATCATTTACTTGGTAGTACATGAAGTTGTCTTTTGTATTACTTATAGTACATTGTTCCGATTACAAAATGTATTTTCCCAACTCAAGCCCCTGATATACAACCCCATATAATAAAAGAACCACCAGCATATTTGATTTATTTTTTAATGTTGTTGTCTTGAAAATCAGTGCGAGGTTTTCTGCAAGCGAATCTTCCTCCATCTCGTCCAAAAAGAATTATTTTTGTTTTATCTGTAAAAATATCCTAAGATGATTATATAGGCATCGAAAAAATTTGTAAAACCTACAACAATGTACCTACCTTTGACGAGAAAGACGCACATTTATTTGCATGACCTTAAGCGGAAGCGTATATCAGTTTTTTATTTTCTTCTGATATTTATGGCTTTTAGTGGCAAGACCTAAATATTCGGCGGGCTGTGTCAGCACTAACACTAACATTTATTATTTCATACAATTAATTTTTTATGTCAATTGCTGACAAAAGTAGATCGTTTTTGATTAGATTCAAACAATGCTGCTCATCGCAGCCGGATAATAGGCCATTTTTTTTTATTTTGGAAACTATTTGTAGCTTTAAATCGTTTTATAATATTAAACTGTATACTTTTGTTTCTGTTAACTATTTCTTCGATTTATTGTCTTGTCATTTTTATAATTATTTAAGACAATTTTTCTTCCTTCAGTTGAAGTTTGACCTTTTTGTATCATTTTTAAGAAATTTTTATTTTATGGTTTTAGAAAAAATATAAGAGATATAACGCGCAAGATTGAGAGAATACCGAAAAAAAAAACGCTCAACATAAAGAAGAAAATTAAGTGTTTACATGTAAAAAAAACTCTGGGAAGAATAATAAAAAAGCTGTTAGGAGATTACTAAGTGATCTGAAAAAAAATTTTATTTATTAAAGCACTAATTAAGAATTATGACGAACCGCAAAATGAACAAAATAAAACACCTACACAAGTAGATTTGAAATGAGAGGAGAGGACGTTGAAAGTAAAGAAAGACATATACTTGCGTGAGGATTTTAGCGTTCGGTTGGCAGCCGAGAAAAGCACCCTCGTATCAATTGAAAAATTTGTAAGCGAGACAAACTGTCGACCAATATGCCGCATAACAAGTTCGTATATACATATATAAAAAATTATATTTAATATTTACATTTATTTAAATGATATTTTTTTGGGAGTACAAATTTTGTAAAGGAATTCGTTTTGGCGATTTGTTTTATGAAAATATGATAGCCTGAGTTTTACTATCGTACTTTACTTTTCCATTTATTGGAGTATTTTTGGCTTGAGTTTAAAGTCTGTTGCATTCTTTTGACTATTGTGTTCGATACTGTAAACAAAAATAAACTTATGGTTTATTTAAAGGAGCGACTTCTTAATGTCGGTAACATAATTTTGATCAGCTTATATACTAACTTTGAGAAGTTCTAGATGACTCAAATGAGTGAGTTCCAAATTCTTACTCAAATTCTCAACTCTATCTTATAAGTAATTAATTTTTATTATACCAGGCAATCATGAATTTTAGGAGGTTTTCAAAACTCATGATTGAGTGGATTCTTAATATTAATATTTAACTCTAATGAATCTTTCCCATGGGAAAATCAATGTCATTTGATTCTTAAGTCTGTGTACAGTTATTCTTCCAAGGCAAAAGTAAGGCGTGCGTCTCAACAGTTTGTCAGTACATACCTATATGCATTAGAGAATTTAATTTTAATCAAAACACAAACCGTTGCCAAGTGCAATGTCATTGCCACGTATCTATTTTAAATGATTTATGCAACGGTAACCGTCTTTACTGAGTGGTGTCAAATGAACATTGTTTATTAATGTTACAAATGTTTTTGTGCAATTATTTTGCTTAGAATGTGTTTATGTCATATTAGCAATGCTGGCTGTTAATATTTGCTACATGCTGTTGGTTATAGTGATCGTTAGATTACGCTACAATACCTTGCCGCAACATATGAAAGCACTGTAGCATAAAAAGCTGATTTTTGATTTCTACGAATATTTATATCCGAGGCATATAACGCATACAGTGTAGAAGAAAGAACAGACCCTTGTGGTAAGCCTTCTGGTATTTCACACACAACACAGACAACAAATGATCTTAAAAAGCTTTTTAAAATTCTTTGTAAATAAAGAGAAAAATTAAAACTATTAAGTAATTAAAATTTTTAAACACGGGAATATTTATTAATTTAATTTATACTTTAAAAATTCGTACTATTTATCCCGACCGTATTAATTTAATCACCGATATTGACTATTGACGGTGAAAGCACGTTTCGATGGCCATTTCGCTACCGCTTACTTAGCTCTTCAGGAAACTTCTCACTTACATTTTAAATAAACTAAAGATTTTTGTCCAAACAATAAAGTAAAGACAAAAATCAAAGTTTAAGCAAAAACAACAATAATCAACATTGATTTTATTTTTCTTTATCCACTGTATACGGCTGACTTTTTTTCGGCTCTTTTATACAGTTAAAAGATGTTGAAAAATAAAATAAAAACAATAATAAAACATCACAAAACACTATGATGATTTATTTCTGCTTTTTGCACGTGGATAAAGAAAAATAAAATCAATGTTGATTATTGTTGTTTTTGCTTAAACTTTGATTTTTGTCTTTACTTTCTTGTTTGGACAAAAATCTTTAGTTTATTTAAAATGTAAGTGAGAAGTTTCCTGAAGAGCTAAGTAAGCGGTAGCGAAATGGCCAACGAAACGTGCTTTCACCTTCAATAGTCAATATCGGTGATTAAATTAATACGGTCGGGATAATTAGTACGAATTTTTAAAGTTTAAAATTAAAACTATTAAGTTTTAACAACAAAGTATCATGCCAGATAGAATCATAATTTTATTATTTTCAATAAATTTAATTGCCCTCTTCAATTATTGAATGTACGAAAATCCAAACTGTTGGTCGTTAATGATGTTGTTTAAGTTTGATAAAACTACAATTCTATACTATGAATGACCGTTTATTAAAATTTGTCTACTAGGCTTAGAATGCTTATTGGTTGGAATTTTAGGATCTTTTATTTAGTTTTGTGTACTCGAATTATTTTGGACTTTTTGAAACTTTGTGAAAAAAATGCCATAACTTATATTAATATTAAATATTTTACTTAATGTTTAAAAAAAATCAGGCATGTTTTAAAGCACAATGGCATTAATTTTATCTAACACTGGGGCTTTATTATTTTTTAATGAAAATACATATGACTGTATTAATACTATATTACTGCCACTGTGCAGGGGCTCATTGTTAAGACATTCCACGTAAGAGCAACGCAAGTATCCATAGTTGATGAATTACTTAAAATTATTGTGTGAGAATTAGCAAATGCGTCAGCAGTCGCATTAGCTTTATTTACACCAGTTGTTAGAATGTGACATGTAGATCAGAAAGCGGTAAATTCTTGCCTTTAAGTGGTTTGGTAAGCTTCAAAAACTTTTTAGAGCCCAGAGGCTACTTGGAAATAAATCTTTACTAAGACTCATTTCTATCTATGTTCTATAGTTTGGATCTCCACATATTTGCAATTTACGCCTGAATTTATTTCTTTGTAATATTAACATTTTAGTTATATTGGAGATTTATCTTTGCCGTAGATTTTTTTTCCCAACTGGAATCAACTTACATACCTGTTTGACAATAGAACAAAATTAGTTTAGTGCCATATCTATGCTATAAGTGTTATCTTTAACTCGATGTCGTAGCGCCTAATTTCATTCACCACCCAGTCTCTAATGACTGGCCAATCAGCTTTATTGTCCAAAGGAACAGAAGTTATTTTTAATTAAAAATGTCATTTGATAAAACATAAGATTGGGACATGGTTTTAATTTAAAATATTTGGATGGGATTTCACTACCGAAAAAAGCATACAGGAGTTCGACAACAAAATAAAAGCAGATTGAACCGCTGAAATTGTTTGACCAAACCTGGTGAATGAATAATATATAAAATACTTAGATACAGAAAATGTTCATAAAGTACTTTACCAGCAGAGTTGTTTGAAACACAGTTGCCAAATATACAAAGTAATTTAATGTATTAGTTAATAAATTTATGTTTGTTGTGTGCATTGAGTTATACGCAGAAGCAAAAATAAGTGAAGGTCTATTTATGTGTTTTAGTTTTAGGTAATAACTTTTGATCTATATTACTTTGTACCGCTATGAGTACAACTCATCCGTATTAAGCTGGCCTTCGCTATATTATGTTGCCTCCAAGCTTATGACGCGGTTTTAAAACCGTTTTGTTGAGTAAACGAATATCAACCTTTTTTTCATTGAGAACAAGTTCGAGCTGTGCAGGTGCTGAATATGTCGTTTTGCCTTGAGGGTTTCAGTTCATAACGGAACATTTTTGGTACCTGTGAATTGTACGGCATGTTTAGGCATCTCACCCAATACTATTTTTCGAACTTGTTTTGTCATTTTTTAAGTGCATCTACAGCATCGAAGAATATTTTTATTAACCTTTCGTTGGAAATATCTTTGTCGTGGTAAACAAGGGGCTTGCTTTAAGAAACTTCAGAGCAAAGACTTTTGTTGCGAAGACTTTTGAGGAAAGTTTGCATCATCAACGTTGAAAGTTTTGTAATTTGGTCGCTTATAAGATGTTCCAGTTTTTGCTGCCAAACGCTGCCGGATTTCTTAATACTTTGTAACAAGGGCACTTCGGGCCATAGCCCTGTGATAAACGTTTCTTAGAATCTTTTTAAGCAGCGTTTGTATACTACGCTTCCATCTTGTTGTTCTTTTTTTGTGTTTAATGTGCAAGCAGAGAAATCGTGATTAAACTTTGTATATATACCGTTATATACGATCGATAGAGGATAAAAGTACGATTCGATAGTGGTATCCTAGCAAAAACTTGACTTACTAAGAAGCTTTAAGTAATGAGAAATCGTTGTCGCGACTGCTTTCAATTTAACTGAAAGAACTAATTATTTCTTGCTTTGGATGTCGCTAAAATATTCCTATACAAATTAAATAATCATAATCCAAAAAATAAGCAATCCTTTAGTAATTATAAAAATTCTGAAAGTCAGGACTTTTTATAAAGTCAAAAAATTTTATAAAAGCGATGCGATATTTTGAGTAACGATTTTCATAAACACTGCATTAAAATGAATTAAGATTTTAAATTATTCATTACAGTAATATGTTGGCATAATCCACCCGTATGTTTATAAAAGTTTTCCGTTATTAAACTAAATTCATTATTTTTTATAAGAATAAAGCTACAAAGTAATGCATTGCGGACGTTCTTTTCATTGAAGTTGTGAGTAAATATTTTGCTGGGATAGTTTGTTTCTTGAAGACTGTACGAAAAAAGTTATTGAGCAGCAAACTTTTCAAATGCAAATAAATCGCTCTGATTTATAAGTTTAGTTTTTCGATTATGACTCGAAAACTTGCGTGTGCACACATACTGCTATATTCAATAGATCGAAAGACTGTGCGAAAAAAAGTTATAAAGCAGCAAACCTTTTAAATAAATCTAAATAAAGCATGGACATATTCGTACGACTTAATATATATTATAATAGACTGCATATTAGAATATATAATAAAACGCATAGTAATATATACAATAAACTTCATACTAAAATATATTTTTATATTCGAAAATAAAGCCATTTCTGAAAATATAATAATTAAAACATTTGTTTAAATGTTGAAATAATGTTATTTTCAGGATATAGTGAAATATTTTATTTCAATTCCACTTATCTAATTAGCGTGCACAGTGGCACATATTTTGAGAAGGCGGCCAAAAATCATAATTTTTATCGTTACCCATTTTAGTGTTTTCTTATTCATTTGAATGTAAATACCAGTAAACCTTGAAAGGCAAAAATTAAGAACTCTGTTTCAACTATAACACACTGAACATGGTGATCCAAAATAAATTTTCCTAATATTTTGTTAAAATTAACTTTTTTAAGTAGATTTAAATTTTCAAATTACTATAACTTTTTTGTCTTAAAAGATATCAAATCAAAATAATTTTTTTCTGACCAAAGGTCAGGTATTTTGTACAAAAATTATAAATACATACAACATTAATAAAAAAAAATTTTCCTACAGAGTTATTTTTGAATTATTTAAACTTTTTAACACAAACGTAAAACCATTTTTTTTTTTCAAATCTCCTTGAAAGATGGCGCTTACAATTTTTGTGATGGAAACTAGTAATATACAAATACACTATATTGTACCTATCACATTTGCAAAATCTAAATATTCAATGAAATTTTGCCTACCCATTAGAGTTGGTAATGGCAAATATATCATAAAACAATAAGATCATAAGGAATTATGAATCCAGAATAATGAAATAATTAAAGGGAAAGTCTTAAATAAACGAATGCACATGTTTATTATGAAATTCTTTCAAGGTAAGAAAATGTAAGCTAATTCCTGGCTTAATTGAATAACATAATTTTGTACACAAAAGACTTGCGCACACACTGCATGACCAGTACATGTTTATTATTAGTACCTATTTATTTTTGCCACAAAGGTTATAATCTGTAGCTGCATGTTGGCATAATTATTATATTGTTACGTTTATTTAAATTTATAAACGTTTATTTTACTGAGTTCTTTTATTGCAAAATAAATAAACACAATTTATTTACTACTTTAATTAAATTACACTTTTATTAGACGATTATTAACTTATCCGCGATTAGTACAAAAAAATACGCGATGGCAACTTCACCACTGTTTTATCTGTTTTACCACAAGATGTTTACTGGTTGACGTTTTCACTAAGAGTGAATCAGCATGTATGGCCGTTGCTTTTATATAGCCAATGTTAAGGCTCTTGATTATACTAGAATTTTATTCCATCTGTTGGTAGAATATTTCTCTACTACGCATTTATCATTTGAGACACATGATTGTTATTTGGTTCCAGAACCTTCCATTATTAATTTGAATTTATTTATACATGCTGTCTATTTTTATTAATCGTTATGTAGGTGTGTGTGTGTAGTTGTGTGTTGCGTTTATTTTTATAGCTTTACGTTAGTTGTTTTTGTTTTATGATTAAGAAGTTTTTGTAGAAACTTCTGGCGTTGTAAACATACACAATAGGTCATTTCGTTTTACTTTCTTGGTGACAATTATTTTTATTTATTTTTATGACCTAAATAAAGCATCTTCGCAACACTGCCGCCCACTTAAGCCTTTTCGTCCCGAATAGGCTCAACATTACCTTTGCCATATTTGGCCAGCCGTTCCAGGTGAACAACTTTCATTTTTGATCTCGGATTATGGTATCTCTGTATCCGGTAAACCACATCATTCAATTTCTTGATCACCTTGTATGGTCCCTCCCAGTGAGTTTGCAGTTTAGAAGACAGACTTTTCTTGCGTTGTGGGTTATATAGTAGAACCATTTGCCCTTCAGTAAATCCCTCCGTGTTTGCTGCTCGATCATATCTGGCTTTCATTTTATCGCTAGACATTTTAATGCGATTACGGACAAACTCATGAAGCTCATGCAGGTCTTCTTGTGCTTGAGGAACATTTCCATTGTCTTCGTCTGCAGGTCCTGGTTTAATACCAAATTCTAAATCTGCTGGCAGTTTTAGTTCTGTTCCGAACAAGATTTTTGCTGGACTACGTGAGGTTGAATCATGTACAGCTGACCGATAAGCTAGTAAGAACTTTGGTATATGCTCATCCCAATCTTTCTGGTGTGCACTGACCACTTTTCTGAGATATTCCTCTAGGGTACGATTAAATCTTTCTACCATGCCATCAGACTGTGGATGCAGCGGTGTCGTTCTCGTCTTTTTGATACCTTACACGTCACACATCTCTTTGAATATGGCCGATTCAAAATTTCGTCCCTGGTCTGAATGCAGTTCTAGTGGAACGCCGTATCGACACACCCAATTGTTAACAAGAGCGGCCACTATTGTTTTGGACTCTTGGTTTGGAATGGCATACACTTCAGGCCACTTGCTAAAATAATCTATAACCACTAGTACATATCGGTTTCCAGCATTACTAACAGGAAATGGACCTGCTATATCAATAGCTATCCGCTCAAAGGGTTCACCTGCGTTGTATTGCTGAAGCTTGCCACGACTCTTTCTTGTAGGACCCTTGGCCGCAATGCACTGGTCGCAATTTGCTATCCAATCAGCTACGAATTGTCGGCAGCCTACCCAGAAAAATCGTTGCTTTATCTTTTCCAGCGTTTTTGTTATCCCCATATGACCCCCGCTGGAACCATTATGAAACTGATTCATTACCTCACTCCTTTTAGAAGTTGGCACGACAATTAAGTCTGTTGTGGTTTTGCCATCTGTGCTTTCCCAAGATCGGTATAAGCAGCCATCTACCACTTTCAGGCTATTCCACTCAGCCCAGTACGATTTTGCTAGGCGGCTTTCTGCCGATATTTCATTATGGTTCGGTCTTCTGTTATTTTGCTTAGCCAATATAATTTTTGCCAATATTGGGTCTTCATTCTGTGCCTTCGACCAGTCTTCGCTTGAACTAATTTGGGTAAGCCGCACGTCAATGATGCACTCCTTTTTTTCGACATTTGTGCAGTGCTTGCACTCTACATTGCATGGCCGTCTTGAAAGGGCATCAGCGTTGTTGTGTTTTCTGCCTTTTCTGTGCACAATACTAAAGTCATAGTTTTGCAAACGTTCAACCCAGCGTGCGAGCTGCCCTTCGGGGTTCTTAAATTGCATCAACCAACGTAGTGCGGAGTGGTCCGTCCTTAAGATGAAATGTTGACCATATAAGTACTTGTGGTAATGTTTAACACACTCCAGCACTGCCAAAAGCTCCCGTCGTGTAACGCAGTAATTTCTTTCGGGCTTCGAGAGTACCCTGCTGTAGTAGCCAATGACCTTTTCTGTTCCATCAATCTCCTGAGAAAGTACTCCTCCTATTCCGTAGGCGCTTGCATCCGTGTCCAATATAAATTTCTGTCCAGCTATTGGATAGGCGAGGACTGGTGCCGTACACAAAAGTTTCTTGAGCATCTGGAATGCTTCTTCCGCTGCCTCATTCCAGTGGTATGTTGGCGACTTTCTGGTCAACTCATGCAAGCTAGCAGCCACTTGAGCAAAGTTCGGCACAAATCTCCTGTAGTATGTGCAAAGCCCCAGGAAACTACGCAGCTCATGAAGATTTTGTGGGCGAGGCCAGGTCTTTACTGCCAGTTCTTTGTCTTCATCAGTTGATATGCCCTTAGCTGTTACACGATGCCCCAGGTATTTTACCTCCTTTTGAAACAAGGCACATTTTTTAACACTTAATTTTAATCCTGCAGCTGTTATACGCTTAAATACTTCATCCAGGTTTTTAAGGTGTTCGTCAAAAGTTTTCACCATCACGATTATGTCATCCAGATACACTAAGCACGTTTTCCAATTGAGACCCTTAAGCACACGTTCCATTAAATGCTCGAAAGTAACTGGAGCGTTGCAAAGCCCAAATGGCATCACCTTGAACTGCCATAAACCACCACTCGCGCTAAAGGCAGTTTTCTCCTTGTCTTTATCGGCTATCTCTACTTGCCAATAGCCGCTCTGCAAGTCCAAGGTAGAGAACCATTTTGTTCCGGTTAACGTGTCTAAGGTATCGTCAATTCTAGGCAACGGATAACTGTCTTTCTTGGTGACGTCATTGAGCTTCCTGTAGTCAACGCAAAACCTGGTACTGCCGTCTTTCTTCTTTACTAAAACTACTGGCGAACTCCACGGACTCGAGGATGGCTCAATGACTCCGTTCCGCTCCATTTCGCTGACAAGTTGCTTGACCTCGTTTCGCTTTGCTAGGGGAACACTTCTCGGTGCTTGTTTTATAGGCCTCGCTTCGCCAGTATTAATTTCATGTTTCACAACTGCCGTTCTACCTTGGCTTTTATTACTTAGGGCGAAGACGGAGGCATGTTTTCTCAACAACTGCTTTGCTTTGTTTCTGTCAGAAGGTGTTAGTTCTGCCACCCATTTTTTGCACCTGTTCTGCTAGTAAATCTCTTTCCCTGGCTTGTGATTTGGGGCATACTGTATTCACCGCACAATTTATTATGGCTTCAGCTGGCTCACATCGACCTATCTCAAAATTTCTGTTTATGGTCTTTTCGTTATTGGACAGATTGAGTACTCTCATAGGAACTCTTCCATCGTCGCAGATTTTTACAAGGGCTTTAGCTGTTAAAATGTCCTCTTTTACTTCTGTTGGTTCTACCACCCACAACCGGTTATCCACACAATCTGCCTCCACACGTGCCCATACTATAGTTTCCGCCTGAGGTGGTAATTTCTGGCGTTCAACGGCAAATAGCTTCCTTACTGCGGTCCTGCTCTCATAACCAACATCCAGGGGTATCTCCACATTACGCCAGATCATTATTTGCTCGCCCATGTGCAGATTAATACCGTTGGCTATCATAAAGTCTGCACCAATGATAACTTCATCCACTATATCGGCGACAACAAATATATGGTCAACGCTGATGTCTGCTATAGTCAGTCTTACCCTGGCTCGTCCATAGACAGTGGCAAAGTCCCCAGTAGCCGTGCGCAGTCGTACATTATTTAAGCGCCTTTTACTAAATCGGGCCTTATTATCGACTGAGACGCTCCTGTGTCTATGGTGAGGACTTGCTTTCTTCCGTTTATAAGGCCACAAGCAGTTAGGTTGCTATTTTTCTGCTGCACAATTGAAATCGAGATTGTGGGGCCATCGGTTGTGGGAGCTAGCACTTGCCCCTTAGCGCTAGCTCGATTTAGTTTAACGATGACTCGAGCGATTTGGTGTTATTCGCCAGCTTGTTGTCCCTCGTTGGCGAAGCAGATCTTGATCTTTTCTGTATGGATCTGCAGTTGCGCTGGAAGTGGCCAACTTTTCCGCAGTTGAAGCATTTGGCGCGAGACTTACCCCTTTCCTCCTCCATTATTTGTTTGACAATATCTTTTATCTCGCTTCTTTTGTCGCCGTGGTTATAATCATCAGTCTCAAGACATCGCACCTTGTATACCTGTGGCTTCGAGATGACTTTTGCGGTCTCCTGTGCTAGCGCGTACGAGATAGTTTCTGCAAAGGTTGATTTTTGCGTAGCACAAACCGCATATTTAACATCTGGATCTCGTATACCATTCACAAATGCTTCAATTTTAAACTGGTCGAGAAACGGATGATGTTCGCCTGGGTAAGTCAGCTGCACTAAACGTTCAATTACCATGGCGAAGTCTTGAAGCGTCTCGTTCGCCTTTTGAACCCTGCCTCGTAACTCCATTCTATAAAGCTCTCTTTTATGCTCACCTCCGTACTTACGTTGTAAGGCATCCATTATGTTCTCATAATTATTTCTACATCCGGCTGGTAAGCTTTCGAGTATCTCTGCTGCTGGTCCCTTTAAGGCCAAAATAAGCTCTATAGCTTTTTCATCATTGTCCCATCTATTCTTGTTGGCCACTGTTTCGAACTGGAACTTAAAAACATTAAAAGGTGCTCTACCGTCAAAGCTCGGACTATTTATCTTGCTAGCATGCTCAGAGATAACTCTCACCGGTCCCTCTCGAATTTGAAGTTCGCCCATTTGCACTTCTAATTTATGTAATTCATCATTCACTTTTTTTTCTAGGCCACTGACTCTCAGCTCCACGACGTCTACTTGTTTACTGAAGGCTTCTGAAATTTCTTGAAATTTCTCATTTACCTTTGCTAAAAGCCTTTCTCCGTTGACACTAGAGGTTTCTTGTATTGCTTTTAGGCTGTCTTTAAATGATTCTTGAAGTTTCTGGCTGTTTTCTTTTATCTTCTTCATTTGGCTGTCCTGCCTCTGGTTGTTTTCTTCTATTTTCTTCATCATTGCTGCAAACATACAATTCAAGTCCATAACGCTGATTGTTGCTGGGGCACATACTTCAATCTCTTCTTCTTCTTCTTTTTCTCCGAATTCGTATGTCCCAATATCAACACCTCGCTGCTTAAATTCGTCTATCAAGCGCTTTTGTAATTCCGCTTTGTTGCCCACTGTTGGCAGATCCAATTTACTCAGCTCCATTTTTAGCTGCTCAACTTTAAGCTCGTCAAATTTCATCGTGATTTATTTATTATTTGCAATTTCACTTCTGACACCAATTGTTACGTTTATTTAAATTTATAAACGTTTATTTTACTGAGTTCTTTTATTGCAAAATAAATAAACACAATTTATTTACTACTTTAATTAAATTACACTTTTATTAGACGATTATTAACTTATCCGCGATTAGTACAAAAGAATACGCGATGGCAACTTCACCACTGTTTTATCTGTTTTACCACAAGATGTTTACTGGTTGACGTTTTCACTAAGAATGAATCAGCATGTATGGCCGTTGCTTTTATATAGCCAATGTTAAGGCTCTTGAATATACTAGAATTTTACTCCATCTGTTGGTAGAATATTTCTCTACTACGCATTTATTATTTGAGACACATGATTGTTATTTGGTTCCAGAACCTTCCATTATTAATTTGAATTTATTTATACATGCTGTCTATTTTTATTAATCGTTATGTAGGTGTGTGTGTGTGTGTAGTTGTGTGTTGCGTTTATTTTTATAGCTTTATGTTAGTTGTTTTTGTTTTATGATTAAGAAGTTTTTGTAGAAACTTCTGGCGTTGTAAACATACACAATAGGTCATTTCGTTTTACTTTCTTGGTGACAATTATTTTTATTGTTTTTATGACCTAAATAAAGCATCTTCGCAACAATATAAATAAAAAAAATCGCTCTCGTATTTATTTATTGCACAAAAATACACGAACACTCAAGTTACGGCAGAAAATTTCTATTTAACAAAAAAAAAAAAAATGTGAGTAAACTTATTAGTTTGACGTCTTAAAAAGGGTTATTTTAATTGCAGAAAAGCTTTTTTATAAAGATATTTTCTTAGTTATTATATATAAAGCTTAAACAATGGCTAAATACTGTTATAAGGATTTTGCTGTTATTTATTAAAAAAAAGATGAAGGCGATACAATGATGCAGAAATTGAAACACATAAAAAACCAGAAATTTTGCAGCAAATTTAAAAGAGCGGTACACTGAGTGCTCTTGAAACAAAGGAAAACTGTATAAACGTTAACACGAATGGCTAACAAAAGAACTTATTTTTGAGAGCTTATCTACAGCCGTGGAAAAATATGGCAAAAAGGGTCAACAAGAGAAATCAATTGATGACTGAGTGAAAGGTCTAGAAGACGCAAGCTTGAGAATATTAATGAACAAATATCCCAAAGAATCATCAAGAGATCATTTTTGCACGAAATTCGACTAACGCAAAATAAGAAAAATAAAATTGAAATAATTAAAATATTAGTTCAAGCGATATCAAGGCGTGCAAAGAGGATTTTAAAAAGTATTCTTACACCAATTGAAGAGAAAAAATTTACTTCAGAAAAGGCATTCGCACTCTTTTTGGGTTTAAAATTGACTAAAAGTCAGTATATGAAACTGCGCAAGAGAACTAATGAGAAGAATTGCTGAATTTTCCCTGAGTATCCACAAACTTCTATTAGCGTTACTTCAAGTTCAGCAGAATTTAAATTGCAAGGTCTTCTTGAGCTTACCGCAGAGAGATTGCTAAATACACTTGATGGTAAACAATTGAAAAATCTCGAAAACAGCAGTATTACTTTATTTTCTAAGTGAAGATGTGACGATGCGTCTGGTCAAAAACAATATTGTTGCGAAAATGCTTTTTTTAGGTCATAAAACGAAATAAAAATAATTGTCACCAACAAAGTAAAACGAAATGACCTATTGTGTATGTTCACAACGCCAGAAGTTTCTAAAAATCTTCTTAATCACAAAACAAAAACAACTAACATAAAGCAATAAAAATAAACGCAACACACAACTACACAAACACCTACATAACGACTAATTAAAATAGCAGCATGTATAAATAAATTCAAAGTAATAATGGAAGGTTGTGGAATCAAATAACAATAATCATGTGTCTCAAATAATAAATGCATAGTAAAGAAATATTCTACCAACAGATGAAGCAAGCTCTGTAGTGCGATTCACTAATCTTTTTTAACGACTATTGCTTGGTTTAATTGACTTAACTACAAAATCGCCGATTTTTCTATTCAGTAATACTTTTAACGATTCTCGCTGTTGCTTAAAACCATTTGTTAAAGTTAGCGAGTTGTTCATAGTTAAAAAAGCGACTGTAATTTTTGGTTGTTAAATTTGTCGACGAAACGAACGACCTACAACATGTGTATGTACAATTATACATACTTATATGTATGTATGTATGTACAAATGTAAAATGTAAACGTAGAAAATATATACATATTCGAACACAAAATAAATATGTAAATAAAATAAATACAGTTTTCTTTTAATTTAATTAAATTAAACATTAATGTTTTATTAAGTTTAATTAAGAGCATTAACATTTTTTTTTTTAAATTTACAGATAAGCATATGTTTGACTGTATTCAAGAAGATGTAACCGCAACTCTTCAACAAAAACAATTATTATGCTTTTCTCAATGTCAAACTCCATACATGCACGTATTCATGTGTGTAAATTGACATTAAAGAAATAAACACATGTTTTTATTCTTCTCTTTCGTGTTTTTCGTATATTTGCTGACCGAGATGTCACTCAATTTCAATTTGTCTTATAAGAAAATTAAAAATCTCTAATATTGTTAAAATGAAGTTAGTGAATCTCATAATCGTTACTGCAAACAACAGAAAAGACGTCTAATACAACAATTGTCGTATTGTTTAAGCTTAGTGAATCACACTACTGGTATATTCAAAAGCACATGCTGATTCATTCTTAGTGAAAACATCAACCAGTGAAGATCTTGTGTTAAACAGTGGTGAAGTTGCCATCGCGTATTTTTGTGTACTAATCGCGAATAAGTAAATAATCACCTAGTTAAAGTGTAATTTAATTAAAGTAGTAATTAAATTGTATTTATTTATTTTGCAATTAAAGAACTCAACAAAAAAACGTTTATAAATTTAAATAAACGTAACGATTGGTGTCAGATGTGAAATTGCAAATAATAAATAAATCACAATGAAATTTGACGAGCTTAAAGTTGAGCAGCTAAAAATGGAGCTTAGTAAATTGGACCTGTCAACAGTGGGCAACAAAGTGGAATTACAAAAGCGGTTGATGGACGAATTCAAGCAGCGAGGCATTGATATTGGGAAATACGAATTCGGAGAAAAAGATGAACAAGAAAAAATTGAAGTATGTACCCCAGCAACATACAGCATTGTGGACTGGAATTCTATGTTTGCAGCTATGATGAAGAAAATAGAAGGAAACAATCTAAAGCAGAACAGCCAAATGAAGAAGATAGAAGAAAACAGCCAGAAGCTTCAAGACAGCCTCAGAGCAAGAAACCTCTAGTGTCAATGGAGAAAGGCTTTTAGCGGAGGTAAATGAGAAATTTCAAGAAATTTCAGAAGTCTTCAGTAAACGAGTGGACGTCGTGGAGCTGAGAACCAGCGGCCTAGAAAAAAAAGTAAACGAAGAATTGAATGGCCTTAAAGGGAGCAGCAGCAGAGATACTCGAAAGCTTACCAGCCGGATGTAGAAATAATTATGAGTACATAATGGATGCCTTACAACGTAAGTACGGAGGTGAGCGTAAAAGAGAACTTTATAGAATGGAGTTACAAGGCAGGGTTCAAGATGCGAATGACACGCTTCAAGATTTCGCCACGGAAATTGAAAGTTTGGTGCAGCTCACTTTCCCAGGCGAACATCATCCGTTTCTCGATCAGTTTAAATTTTAAGCATTTGTGAATGGTATATAAGATCCAGATGTTAAATAAGCGGTTTGTGCTATGCAAAAATCAACCTTTGCAGAAACTATCTCGTACGTGCTAGCACAGGATACCGCAAAAGTCATCTCAAAGCCACAGGTGTACAAGGTGCGATATCCTGAGACTAATGATTATAACCATGGCGACAAAAAGAGCGAGATAAAGGATATGGTCAAACACATAATGGAGGAGGAAAAGAGTAAGTCTCGCGCCAAATGCTTCAACTGCGGAAAAGTCGGCCACCTCCAGCGAAACTGCAGATTTATAAAGAAAAGATCACGATCTGCTTCGCCAACAAGGGACAACAAGCGGGCGAATAACACCAAATCGCCCGAATCACCGTTAAACTAAATCGAGCTAGCGCTAGGGGGCAAGTGCTAGCTCCCACAACCGATGGCCCTACAATCTAAAAGGCCAATGAAGTAAGAATTTCTTCTTTACTTTATTTTTCGATATTTTTCCAATGAATTGTGACGTTATAGATGATTCGCCGAATGGAGGTGATAGTACATGGCAAGAACAGAAAATACTGAGTGGGAGGGGGAGGGGGAGGGGGAGGTCAAAAACGCAAAAAAAAATCAACAAAATACATTACTTGAAATTGAAAATTTAATTAAATTTTTTAACACAATAGAAAAAACAAAATTTAAATAACTTGTTTAAATTCTTATTATTCAATTTCAACAAAAAATAAGGACTTAAAATAGGACTGCTCATTCAATTTCATAAAAAATGAGTCATACATTTATGAGTTAAACCAAACTTCTACTTAACTATTCATCAGAATCAGATTCGCTAAACTTTTCTGTTTCTTCAGTTTCACTTGCTCCTGCAAGCTCAAAACATAAATTTTTATGGGCATCAAAACTAGGCTCAACTAAAAACCTTATGACTTCCGGTGGGAGATATGAGAAGTTTTTGAAAGGTTTTTGTCGATAAGAATTGATCAGAGGATCTGATGTTATCAACATGTTAAGCAAATCTTTGTTTATATTGATTCTTGAAGATTTGCGTGTGTGCGCCAACCCGTATCGCCTACAATCCTTGTTGCGAGCTTCTTCAGATAATTGACCGATGCACGCTAACAGGAAGAGGGTACCAATCGTAAAATTTTAAATATTTGTCTCTAGTTTCTTATATGAATCCTTGAAACTCATGCAGATTAATTTCAAATTCTGATGACAACACACTTAAAATAATATAAAAACTTTTAATGACTTCTTCGTCTAACCCAGTTATTTTAGCACTCTTTGAATAATTTATAAAAAACCGTCTGGCAGTATTTCCATCATTTTTCATGCCATATCCCGGTTTTACACCATCAATAATAAGGTCCGTCTTATTTTTGAAACTCATATGAATATATTTTTTTAGATTCGCTTCAGCCTATTTATCTGTATAAGAACATAAAACAATCAAAAAAAAAAAAATATAAGCATGAAGATGAAACAATAAATACAAAAATAATTGTAGAAAAACAACCTAAGTTGAGTTTTCGCTATCGATCGTTAATATGATTCTGGGGACTTGACTTGACTTGAAATATTACATTGATGCGAAGTCGTGCGAAGTATAAATCGTTCAAGATCTAAGAGAATATAATGTAGAGAAGTTTCAAGTTTATGTCTCTTCATGTGACCAATGTGATGGTCCAACTAATAAAATATTATGCTAATTTTCATCGAGAAAACCCCTAATTTGAGGCACTTCTCTAAAGATATGATAATTGTTCTTATTTTTATTAAAACGAGAATATATGTTTAAGCAAAATATGCTCCACCCAAAATTCTAGAGCAGCGTTTGTTTGAGAATAATTTAAATACGATTTCTTCAACGCGCATGCAATTGAAAAAAATAGTTTTTGAAACTTTGACGAAACAGGTATAAATGATTTGAAATAAAAATTTGCATTTCGTGGCCATACCGATTGTTACCGCCACTACCGACTTATAATGGTTGTCAACTTCACACCGTAAAATAACTAAACACAGCTTTTGTAAATGTCAGTCGTTTTATGCATACGTATTGGTCGCGCTAAAATTACATCTTCATTTGTAAGTTTTGCATTGGATTTATTCCAAAAATTCCAGGCGGTTTGAGCTACCTGCAACCCATATAAATAGAAAAGAAGCGGCCATTTTTAACAGAAGTTACCAAGAAGAAAGAATAAGGTGATGAACTGCTATTGGTGCCACACCAAAAAAGAATTTTAACATTTGAGTTAATTTTAACCAAAAATTTAATTGAATTTGTAAATAAATAAGTTTGAACAAAAAAGTTGTACGTTTTTAACTCAGTGTTTACAATCTCAAGTGGACATCAAGGGCCTGGGTCATATCTCCCGACAACATCTTTAAAATTCTTTTTTGTACGTGATTGATGCCTAACCAGAAGTCTGGATAATTTGAAGAACTCCACCCGGCTGATATACCGTAAGTCCCAATATAATGGATTCTCCATCTTCCTTACAGGGTCAACCACTATATACTTCGTTAAATGAACACCAAGTTGAAGAAATAAATACAAAATCTTCAGCCAATTGCAAAGTCTGCCAAAAGCCGACAGACGATAACACCGACATAGTTTGCGACATGTGCAAGTTAGTTTTTCACATCTCGTGTGTTAATGTCGATAGCGCGCAACGTGAACGTAAGTGGCTTTGCCAAAACTGTTCCACTAAACAACAAAACCGACCGACCTCGCCTCAGTCTGCTCGTAGTGTAATATCAATTTCATCACACGCATCACGCTCTAGAAAACAAATGTTGGAACTTCAACGACTAGAAGAGGAAACTAAGCTTGAAAGAGAATTCATTCATAAAAAATATCAAATTCTTCAGCAAAATTATGAAGACGACAGTGACTCGGCATCTGACATTGCTTCTGTGCATAGCACCCGAAATAAAGAACCAGATGCATTACAGCAACTAAATACTGCCGTTTCTAACAACACAACGTATAACCACAATGTAAGTAACGAAAAAATATCTACAAATATAGCAATGCAGCCACAACAAATAAATAATTCAGTTAAAAACAATTTTGCTACAAATTCATTAGCATTTATTAATAAAGCCCCACAAAGAAGTTTACATTTTATGACACAAGCCATGAATAATAATCACATGCCAAATTGCAATGACACTTCAATAATGCACAACCAGGAATCTAGTATGCCAAATTTTCAATCTACCGGGTTTTATTATCCACAACGACAATCGTTTAACACACAAAAAGAACCTTATCAACAGCACTGTAACAGGAGCAATCAACCACAGTTTTTAGCTCCAGATTCCAGTTTTGCCAATAATGAACACCCACCAACAATGCCGCCTGATTTCTCTTACAATCGAAATCTCACACACCAACAGTTAAATGCACGACAAACTCTGCCTAAAGAATTGCCCACGCTTACCGGCCGGTCAGAAGAGTGGCCACTTTTCAGCTCTACGTATAACTGGTCCACCACAATTTGCGGTCTAACTGAAGCAGAAAATTTAGTCCGCCTTCAAAAGGCCCTGCGTGGAGAAGCTCTGCGTTCTGTTCAGCACATTCTTATACATCCGTCTTGTGTGCCTGCTGTTATGTCAACATTGAAATTGCTTTACGGCCAGCCAGAAAAAATATTAAATTCACTGAGAAATAAAATTAGATTAATGCCAGCGCTAAATATCAAAAAACTTCACACAGTTACAGCATTCGCAGTTGAAGTGAAAGGATTGGAAACAACCATCCAAGCTTGTGGACTAGTTGATGAACTTAATAACACCTCGCTTGTACAAGAATTAATTGCCAAAATGCCATCTTATTTTCAATTAAACTGGGGCACATTCAGAACAGAGCTAGTGAAGAAGAACAGAAAAGTAAACTTAACAGAATTCGCAAACTGGATATATGACGTAGGAATTTCAGCAAGTAGTATAGATATTGAAAATAACAGCAAGTTGACATGTGTAGAAAATTCATCAAACAAAACAAAAAATGCCTATGTAAATTCGCATGAAGAACAGGTAAAGAGAAATTGTGTTTTATGTTACGAACATTGTAGTAGTGTTGGAAAATGTAAAAAGTTCTTAACCGCTGATAGAAATGAGAGGTGGAACTATGTTAGAAAGTTTAATCTATGTAAGCTTTGCTTACGTCGCCACTACGGCTACTGTAAAAGTAACATTACATGCGAACATAAAGGCTGTAAAAGTAAACACAATTCACTGCTACATAGAATAACAGATGCAAAAACAGAAGTAAAGGAGTTGAGAGATCAAAAACAAGACAAAGATCTAAATGTTAATACACATGCTGCCCACAATAGTCGCGACAGCGACAAAATACTATTCAAAATTATACCTATTGTCATATACGGTGAAAATAATAAATCTGTAGAAACATATGCTTTTATTGATGAAGGTTCATCAGTCAGCCTGATAAATGAGGATATAGTTAACGATTTAAATATAAACGGTGATCATGAACCGTTATGTTTAAAATGGACCAGCGATGTTGAAAGATACGAAGAAAGTTCAAAAAGGCTTAATATCAGAATATCCGGCCCAAACAAGGCTGCACATTATTTGGAAGTTCGGACCGTCAAACAGCTTTCTTTGCCAACACAAAGCATAAATTATGAAATGCTACATAGCCGTTTCCCACATCTAAAAGGGCTTCCTATCAATAACTATACTGACGCCTTACCTACTATCCTCCTAGGTATTGATAATATTAAGTTTTGCTTGCCAACACGCGTTAAAGAAGGAAAAGATAATGAGCCTATAGCCATTCGCACACGCCTAGGCTGGCTTATATGCGGCAATTCAGCATCGAGAAAAATAAGAAAATTAGAATGCAATTTTCATATATGCGAGTGCGGTCGCACGTATGACAACAACCTGAACGCCTTAATTAAAAAATTTTATTCTATTGAAATGGCTGGCATCAGCGGCAAGGGCCCTCTCGTTGGGAAAGATGACCAAAGAGCAATCGAGTTACTACAGAGGCATACTATCCAATTAGACAATGGTCGTTACGAAACAACATTGCTGTGGCGTTACGATAACGTTAAATTGCCTCACAGTTTTGATATGGCAATTAAAAGATTAAAGTGCCTTGAAAAGACTTTAAAGTTAAATGATCAATTAAAGAAAATATTTGAAAACACAATAGACGAATATTTAAAAAAGGGCTTCATAACAAAGGTAGATACGAATGAAACCACCAGCCAAGGGGAAAATTCAGAAATTGTATGGTATTTGCCCATTTTTCCTGTTCTTAACAAGAATAAGCCCAACAAGCCAAGAATAGTGTGGGATGCTGCCGCAAAAGCAAAAGGTGTTTCTTTGAATTGTATGCTATTAAAAGGTCCCGATATGTTGACCTCTCTCCCTTCTATTCTTTTTCAATTTCGCGAGAAGAAAATAGCCATATGCGGCGACATAGAACAGATGTTCCATCAGATTTTTATTCGCAAGGAAGATAGGAATGCCCAACGTTTTTTGTGGCGAAATTGTGAAGACGATAGAAAGCCTGATATTTACTTGATGAATGTACTGATTTTTGGGGCATCTTGTGCACCCTGTATATCTCAGTACGTCAAAAACGTTAACGCTTCAAAATACGAAACACAATATCCTGATGCAGCCAGTGCTATAAAAAACAATCATTATGTGGATGATTTTTTGTCGTCTACAGACACACCAGAAGAAGCCAGTAAATTAGCTAAACAAGTAAAGTACATTCACAGCCAGGCGGGATTTAATATAAGGAATTGGTGTTCAAACAGTGATGAAGTGTTGTACGATTTAAATTCTAACAAAAATACAACTTCTTTATGCCTTAATATAAGTGATGGTCTGGAAACTGAAAAAGTGCTTGGAGTATTTTGGATGACAAAGGGCGACTTTATAACATTTAAACTTTCGCCTTCAATTTTGAACAATGAAATATTCCTTGGCAATAAAAAACCAACGAAGCGCGAAGTGCTGAAAATTTTAATGAGTGTGTACGATCCTTTGGGCCTTATTGGAAATTTTTTAATGTATTTAAAAATAGTACTACAAGAAATTTGGAGAAGTGGTGTCGAATGGGACGAGCCTATTTTTGAGCCACAGCTTAAAAGATGGAAAACTTGGTTGTCGTTTTTGCCAAAATTGGGCGAGATTAATATACCACGTTGCTATTTACAAACTTTTACAAATTACGCGAAATTAGATGTGCAGTTGCACACCTTCGTTGACGCAAGCGAAAATGCTTACGCGGCTGTGTCTTATTTAAGAATTCCTGATGGCGAACAAATAGTTGTATCTCTAATAGGTTCGAAAACAAGAGTCGCACCATTGAAAATTGTCTCCATTCCTAGACTAGAACTGATGGCGGCTGTAATTGGAGCACGTTTTGCTAAAACTATTTTAGAATCTCACTCTATCACCATTAGTCGTAAAATATTTTGGTCTGACTCTCAAACAGTCTTGAGTTGGATACGATCAGATCATCGCAAATACCATCAATTTGTCGCAGTAAGGATTAGTGAGATTCTGGATCTTTCTGAAATTAACGAATGGTTTTGGATTTCTGGCAAAAATAATGTGGCTGACGAGGCAACAAAATGGGGCAAAACACCAGACCTGTCGCCTACGAGTCGTTGGCTTAATGGGCCAGAATTTCTTAAACAGGCTAAAAACGAATGGCAAATAAAATCTTTAAATGTATCTCAAACTGATGTAGAACTTAAGCAGCATAATTTAGTTATGCTAAATATAGAACCATTCATAAACACAGAACGCTTTTCTCGCTGGTGCAGATTGTTGAGGGCAACAGCTTATGTTATTCATTTTTGCAATATTTTGAGAAAGCAACCTTTTACTCAAGTAAACTATGAATTGTCGCAGCAAGAACTGGCCAAAGCTGAGCTGATTTTACTAAAACAGATTCAAGAAAAAGTATATTTTAATGAAATTAAGCGCCTTAAGGCTAATGAGAATATTCAAAAATTCAGTCCATTATATAAACTTTCACCATTTATTGATCACGACGGTTTACTTCGAGTGGGGGGACGAATTGAATACGCTAACGCCACATACGATTTAAAACATCCTGCAATTTTGCCAAAGTATTCTCATGTAACCAAATTAATAGTTCTTCACTTTCACAATCAGTATCACCACTTGAACTGCGAAACTACAGTGAATGAGATTCGCCAGCGATATTACATCCCACAGCTGCGAGTTGTGTGCAAACACTTTTTGAAAGAATGTCAAATATGCAAGATCAAAAATGCTTTACCGGTTTATCCACAAATGGCCAAACTACCAAGATGTCGTCTTGCCAGCTATCAGCGGCCGTTCACTTTCACTGGGCTAGACTTTTTCGGCCCACTTTACGTTACAGTTAACAGACATAAAGAGAAGAGGTATGGTGCTTTATTTACCTGCCTTACAGTTAGAGCTATTCATGTCGAGATCGTGCATAGTCTCAACACCAGCTTCTGCGTCATGGCGATACGAAATTTTACAGCTCGGAGAGGTCTTCCAAGAGAATATTTTAGCGACAATGCCACTAATTTCGTAGGTGCAGATCGTGAGCTACGTGAAGCGTTAAAAGAGGTAGACAAAAACGAGTTAGTTCGAACTTTTACCAATTCAACATGTAAATGGAATTTCAATCCACCATCTGCA